>LR738711.1:846111801-846174732 GCA_902687465.1 Secale cereale
CCCCCCTGGCCCCCTATATATATGTGGGGGGAGAGGGCAGCCGCACCTCAGCCCTGGCGCCTCTCCCCCTCCCGTCACACCTCCCAACTCCTTTGCAGGGCAGCCCGGCGAAGCCCTGCTGCGATCTCCACTGCATCCGTCATCACGCCGTCGTGCTGCCGGATCTCTGACGACTTCTCCTCCCCCCTTGCTGGATCAAGAAGGAGGTGACGTTGCTGCACCGTACGTGTGTTGAACGCGGAGGTGCCGTCCGTTCGGCGCTAGATCATCGGTGACGAAGAACGTGAAGAGTACGACTACTTCATCCTTGCTTCGTTGAAAGCTTCCGCACGCAATCTTCATAACGGTATGTAGATGCACTCTTAGTTACTCGTTGCTAGATGTCTCCATACTTGGATCTTGGTGAAGACGTAGAAATTTTTTGAATTATGCTACGTTCCCCAACAGTAGCATGTGCTCACCATGGCCGAGGCTTCTCGAGTACCCATGCGACATGCTGACGCTTTCCACAGCTCGAAGTGGCATCGAGCCCCTTTGAACAAGTCCGCCAAGTCCTCCATAGTTTCTAGAGGGGAATCGCCCGGCCATAAAGCCTTGGCCATATTCTTCATGGCCTTCCGAGCTTGCTCGTGTACTCTGGAAAGCTCTTGCAGCACGTCACCCTCAAAACCGGACACTTCCCCTTCGGGCTGCCCAGTTAACAAACCTGCAGGAACAGTCTTATAAAAAAACCTTTCAAAATAAGGGACTATAAGGAGAGCTAGGAATAAGGGACATACTGAATATGCCGCCTTTTAGCTTCCGGTTCTCTTCCATGGCATTTGAGAGTTGGGCTCTTACGTCCTTTAGCTCATGTTCTAACCTGACAGTTTTATCCCGCGCTTGGTTTTTTTATCTATCGCTTGTGTCAATACACGTTTCCCAGCAGCTGTTTCATCTTCGGCATATTTTTATCCGCTAGAGCAGCCCTTAGCCTCTTCTCCCATTGGTCGGCCGACCCTGTAGCTGCATTTCAATCAATATGTACTTAGAGACTATTGATCGACACAAATGTCATATTGTCTGGACACTATTGTTCTTACCATCAGTATCCTTCTTATATTTCTTCGGATCTTCCAATTCGGTGGTGACAGTCATTAGCTGGGTCAGGCATTCTTCCAGCTCCTTAGATAAGATTCTATTCTTCTCTTGGAGCGCCTTCAAAACACAACGATCCTCAAATCAGGTGGACCAACTGCTTTAAGTCTTGGGGGCTACTGGCATGGGAACACTAAATTATCACTTACCCGCATATCCTTTGAAAGCTGGTGAGTGGCTCCAGCGAGTCCGTCTTGAGCGACTCGGATATAAGCATCCGCGGAACTAAGGGCGTTAAACGCCTCCTCAGAAAAGGTTGGGTCACGCATGGCTGCTTTTCACCGTCGGTGAACCATCGGGACCTCCGCTTCGGAATTAGTAACAGACATTTCATCTGAATCCTCTTGAAGGGGACAATCCAGCGTTGTATCCGCATTAACCCTTATCCTCGTAGACAGGCCGGATGCCGGATTGGTTGGAGCTTGATCTGCAGGATTTCCGGACACAGTCCGGTGTATATTCCTCCTAAAAGGAAAAACAAGGCAGAAAGTTGTAATACCGGCTTCACCACCCAGTATATGTTAAAACAAACATACCTCTTCAAAGGCTCGGTGGTGTTCACGGTCCTCTTTCGCTTCAAGGCCTCACCCGATGCAGGCGTCGCCCTCTGGGACGACGGTCTTTGCATAGTTCGGCGTGAGGAGCGCCGTCCCTTTTGAGCATGAAAAAAGTGCGATGGGTAAGGCGCGCGGGGAATCTTCTCTTCAAGGAGGTATGTCCTAAGTACTGCTACTTCTCGAGCTTGCGTTGTATTCCCTCGAAGAGGAAAGGGTGATGTAACACAGTAGCGTAAGTATTTCCCTCAGTTTTTGAGAACGAAGGTATCAATCCAGTAGGAGACCACGCGCGAGTCCCTCGCACCTGCACAAACAAATAAGAACTTCGCAGCCAACGCGATAAGGGGTTGTCAATCCCTTTACGGTCACTTACGAAAGTGAGATCTGATAGATAGGATAGTTTGATATTTTGGGTAATTTTGGATATAAGAACAGAAAGTAAAAGAGGAAAAGTAA
This sequence comes from Secale cereale, assembly GCA_902687465.1. Lineage (NCBI taxonomy): Eukaryota > Viridiplantae > Streptophyta > Magnoliopsida > Poales > Poaceae > Secale > Secale cereale. The sequence goes on from LR738711.1 coordinate 846,113,952, forward strand.
AGTAGATTGTAGATTGATATGTTGAGAATAGACCCGGGGGGCGTAGTTTTCTCTAGTGGCTTCTCTCATGATAGCAGAATTCTACGACGGGTAAACAAATTACTATCAAGCAATTGATAGAAAAACGAATACTTATGAGACTATCTAGGCATGATCATTATATATAGGCATCACGTCCGAAACAAGTAGACCATAACGATTCTGCATCTACTACTATTACTCCACACATCGACCGCTATCCAGCATGCATCTAGAGTATTAAGTTCATAAGAACAGAGTAATGCCTTAAGCAAGATGACATGATGTAGAGGGATAAACTTAAACAATATGATATAAACTCCATCTTTTTATCCTCGATGGCAACAATATAATATGGGCCTTGCTGCCCCTACTGTCACTGGGAAAGGACACCGCAAGATTGAACCCAAAGCCAAGCACTTCTCCCATTGCAAGAACTATAGATCTAGTAGGCCAAACCAAACCAATAATTCAAAGAGACTTGCAAGGATATTATAATCATACATAAAAAAGTTCAGAAAAGAACCAAATATTTCTCATAGATAATCTTGATCATAAACCCACAATTCATCGGATCTCGACAAACACACCGCAAAAAGAGATTGCATCGAATAGATCTCCTCGAAGACGGAGGAGAACTTGGTATTGAGATCCAAAGAGAGAGAAGAAGCCATCTAGATACTAGCTATGGACCCGAAGGTCTGTGGTAAACTACTCACAACTCATGGTGAGGCGATGATGATGATGTAGAAGCACTCCGCGGTTCTCAAGTCTCCCGTGCGTATTTTGCTCCAAAAATATCTCTCCCGAAGTTTCATTCTGTTTGGACTCCGTTTAATATTCCTTTTCTGTAAAACCCTGAAATAGGCAAAAAAACAGCAATCTGGACTGGGCCTTTGGGTTAATAGGTTAGTCCCAAAAATAATATAAAAGTGTATAACAAAGCCCATTAAACATCCAAAACATCATAAATAATAGCATGAAATAATCAAAAATTATAGATACGTTGGAGACGTATCAGGTACTTACGTGAGAGGAAGGAATGAGGCCGAGATAATCAGCTACAATAGCCATCACGGCGCCGTCACGGCTAGCTTGATAGAAGACTCCATCTTCTGGCTCTATGCCTATGTCCGGATCTTCATTGTATCTGGGGCCTGCATTTCGAAAGTGACCCTCTGGCTGTGGGGCGGGACTATTAATCCCCTCGACCACCTTCCTCCACTCCTATTGGGAATAACCGAATTTAGTTCGGTCAATACAGCATACAATGAAAAACGGGCGAAAATAGCGGTCAAGAGAAAGACTTACCCAGTCAGGAGGATTATAAATAGAGAAACCCTCCCGGCAATTCAAGGGATTAAAGTCTTGCTTCTCGCCCTTGTAAAGACCAGCTAAGAGGTCGGCTAGAGCGGCAGGGTTGTCCGGACCCAGGCATAAGCAGCGTGAGGCATCATCCAGGCCATTATAATGCCACATGGGAAATCCTCTAGCTTGGAGCGGCTGCACGCATCTCTTTATTGAGATTGACATCACTTCTATTATTGATAGCCCTGAACTGGCGAGCAGTTTGATCTTGCTAGCCAGTCTTTTAACCTCTGCACTCTCTTCTTCTGAGGGACTACGGGGACGCTAGTTGAAAAGCTTCTTTGGAGGAGCATTGAAATATTTGGGGAGCCCTTGCCGAAATGGATCCGGCAAGGCAACGTCCTCGATATAAAACCACTCTGAAGGCCACTCTTCAGATGCCTTCTTTGGAGTGCCGGACAGATAGCATGTCCCTGCTATGCGCCATACTTTGGCGCCGCCAACCTCAAATATGGATCCCTCCTCGGAGCGAGGGACAAGGGAGAAGAACTTCCGCCATAGCTCAAAATGAGGCTCGCAACCCAGTAATATTTCGCATAAAGCGACGAATCATGCAATGTGCAGGATAGACCCCGGCGTGAGATCATGCAGTTGAAGACCATAGAACTCCAGGATCCCAATAAGGAAGGGGTGGATGGGAAATCCTACACCTCTTAGAAGGAAGGAGACAAAGCATACCCGCTCTCCACTGGAGGGATTGGGAAAACTCTCTGCCAAGGCTTGATTGTCGATGGAAGTTAATCCGGCCCAGACACGGACTAGATCTTCGGGAGGGAGTTATCACTGCGCTTGAAGCTTTCTCAGATGCGCATGGGATACGGATCAACTTTCCCAATCGCCCACTCGAGGGCCGTGAGGGCGCGAGGAAGAGCAAGGAGCGTCGGCCATGTTTGAAGATTTTTTTTGTGGCACATACTGGGGATTTTCCACGTGGAATGAAATGGAATGGAATTTGAGATCTAGTCTCTTTATATAGGCGCCTTCCCTACACAGTCAAGGGGGTAATTGCAAAAATACCCAGACGGTTCGCATTCGTTAGACACGTGGAGGCAAAGGCGACGACGATGTGGAATTGATGGAATATAATATTAAATGAAGTCGAACTATCATCTGGAAGGACTCACCTTGCAAGACCGAAGACATGAAGCCGGACACAATCTCGTCCTTGAAGGCAAGTCCAGGGGCTACTGAGGGAGTCCTGGATTCAGGGGTCCTCAGGCGTCCGGGTCACTGAAGCTGGGCCGTATTGATGGGCCACAAAGATAGAAGCAGAAGACTCTCCCCCGTATTCGGTCAGGACTCCTATGTACGTAGAAAGGCAAGCGTAATGTCCGGATGTAACTATTACTTCCTCCCCAAGTCACCTTTGTAACCCTAGGCCCCCTCCGGCATGTATATAAGCCGGAGGGTTTAGTCTGTAGAGGCTAACGTCAGAATCATAACATCCTCATAGGCTAGGCTTTAGGGTTTAGCCATTACGATCTCGAGGTAGATCAACTCTTGTAACACATATTCATCAATATAAATCTAGCAGGAAGTAGGGTATTACCTCGATCGAGAGGGCCTGAACCTGGGTAGACATCGTGTCCCCAGTATCCTGTTACCATCGATCCTCAGACGCATAGCTTGGGCCCCCTACCCGAGATCTGCCGGTTTTGACACCGACAGTTGTCGATTGATTAGAAAAATCATTGGCCCAGTCAAAATCACGAACCAAATCCAAAATTTGATAACTCAGTCGAATCGGGCGCTCCAAAATTAGGGAGCATACGGTGGATTAAAGGAACTAACAAGAGCTCCATGAGATGAAGAATATAGTTGACTTGGTCAAAATCGGGTGATCCAATTTCAAATTGAAGACCTCTATTGATTGTGAGACCTTAAAATTGGGGAATTCAGGATGGGAATGAACCAACCCGGACCTGTCCTTGGACCCAGCCCCTATGGCACCAAGACCAATTTGAGAGGCAACAGGTCGACCCATATAAAGAATACTCATGGGCAGCCTTGGTCCAATGAATATTTCGGGTCGACCAAAATTCTTGCTTTTCATAACCCTGTGGACGAACAAGATGTTAAAATTAGACGTGTTTCAATGACATCCTACTAGTGTAAGAATTAATAAGATTTTTAATATGTGATGGGTAGAAAAAAGTAGATTAAGTCTAGATCATAGAGTTTTACGTAACCAGTTACGTCCGCGTCACATATCGAGAAGCATGTGCTTCCAAAATGACGGATCATGGTCGCAACGGGTGCATAAGACGTTCATCGCATTTGGAGTAGCATGATGTACGCCCAAGATTAATTGAAAAATCGTGTGCGCCGAGATGAAAAGGATAGGAGTAGACGTCATCCCTAAAAGAACATAGAGTAGACATCGATCAGTGGTAAGTTTTCGAGTGCTTTCATATACTATTGAGTAACGTAATACGGAACAAGAAACATTCTGATACAAGTTGGATCTATCTAAAGCATATACCAGAGTTTTATTTGTTTTTACTAGTTTCCTTTGTTTTGTGGTTTGTGTAGGTGTATTGACATGTTCATGGAGTTGGCACATAAGGAAGGACCAAGTTGAGGCTAAACTACAGAAGTTTCAGGCACTAGATTTAGGCCCTATGGAAAGTTTGATATTATGATATTTTCACAGTGTCCAAACTGAAGATCCTATATCATGGGTGTATCGGACTTTCTGAGACAAATCTAACGAGGCCAAGAACACCCAAATCAAAGTTTGTATGAAGCAATGGCGATCAAAATACGAAACACCTACACATACTCCAAAGAAGAAGATGGCGTGTGATACGATCGCGGATGGTTATACCAGCACTCGCACTAGCCTTCAGAGGATGCGAAAACAGCCATAATTTCCATGATTCTTCAGCGATTTTGTGTTGGTATCTTCCTACGTGATCCTTGGTGGCCAATGGAGGTATTGGGAGAGGATAAGGCTCCCCTAAAGCCCTTAGATGAAGGTTTAGGTGAAGGATCTATGGAGAAGACGCAAGGAGACCTCCTATATACTCACCTCCACCACTATTCGTTGTGATACATCTTGAAGAACTCTAGGCAGGCCCGACCCTGAGGGGGTGGGGAGGGGCTGCCGCTCCGGGCCCCCAGGGCCAAGGGGCCCCTGCTAGGTACATGCAAGCACCCTACACGATATCTGGGGGAATCCATTAGAGCGCTACAAGGGCAGTTCGTTCCGTGCCTTGTCTTCGTAAAGAACAAAGATGTCCAATGTTATCTCCTTCAGCGAATTGGGCCTTGGGCCTTTCTTTCTTTAGGATGGAAAACGTGGATGGCTTAGTAATGGTGGGCCACACGAGGGCAGGGCAGTGTGTTAAAAAAACCAGGGCAGGGCATGAAGCACGCCGATCAGAAATCAGGTGTTTATTAAAAGGTACCTAGCCCTCAAAACAGAAATCAGTGGTCCCTAAAGAAGGTGTGTATTAATGAAACAAAAATGGAGTTAAGAAATCAGTCAAAAAAACATGGAATTGAGGATCAAATAACGGGTTTTTTGTGGGGTCAATTGATGGATACTTGCATGCTTGATGCTCGCGGAGGTGGAAAATGGTGCTGCAATGGCTCAACCTAGCAAACTAAAATCTCAATAAAATAAAATAAAACCTAGAAAACTACTTTGTTTGACTTCATATTAAAAGTTAACATTTTTGTTAACTTTATTTAGTCATTTATGTTTTTTGATATCGTACTTTAATCTTAGTATGTTCATATTGACGGCTATGGTTTCTATGTCATAGAACTTTCTCTTTATGCAATTGCTTTGCTCAATAAAAATTTAGTTTGCCCTCGACCACTTCGTGTGACCACAACTGGCTTGATCTCCCATGTGATCACCTCCCTATTTGGTTTTCTGCGAACAAACTTGATCTCCCTTTCACCCAAGCCAGAGACACCCCATCACCGGCTCCATGTGAACATGTCAATAGCGGACCACACAATGTCCATCGGTCAATGCAATCACACTCCCTTAAAGAAGGCATGTCTCTAATTCTTGTTCCATTCAGTGGCGGAGACAAACCAAGGGCAGCTATGGCTATAGCCCAGGCCAAGTAACAACACCGCTTTACTTCCTTCTTATAAAGTACAAGAAATCACGAAAAATCACCGCTCAAGCTAGCTCAGCCACAGGCATAATCCGCTGCTAGCTCCACCACACATACCATTGATACCATCGTCAACATTTTTACAAGGGCCCGTATTCTAATCTCGCCCCGGCCCCTCGAATTCTTAGGATGTAATTGTTGGGGAACGTTGCATGGGAAACAAAAATTTTCCTACCGTTCACCAAGATCAATCTAGTAGAAGCAACTACGAGAGGGGAGTGTGATCTACGTACCCTTGTAGATCGCTAAGCGGAAGCGTTATGAACGCGGATGATGGAGTCGTACTCGTCGCGATTCAGATCGCCGAAGACCTAGCACCGAAGCAACGGTGCCTCCGCGTTCTTCACACGTACGGCTCGGGGACGTCTCCTCCTTCTTGATCCAGCAAGGGGTGGAGGAGAGGTTGATGGAGAACCGGCAGCACGACGGCGTGGTGGTGATGATGGAGAAGAACTCCAGCAGGGCTTCGCCTAAGCACCGCGGGAGAAGAAGATATGACGGGAGAGGGAGGGCAGCACCGAGGCACAAACTGTGTTGGCTGCCCTCCCTTTGCCCCACTATATATAGGGGGGGTGGAGAGGTTAGGGCGCCCTAGGGTTTCCCCCTAGGGGCCGGCGGCCAGGGCAAGGGGAGGGGGGCGGCGGCCAGGGCAGGGGGAGGCGCCCAGGCCCTAGGGTTTCCCCCCTAGGTGCCTTGCCCCCCAAGCCCAAGGGGTGCGGCCAGCCCTAGGGGGTCCCACCCCCTTAGCCGCATGGGGAGAGGGCCCAGGGGGGGCGCACAGCCCCCTGAGGGCTGTGGTGTCCCCCTTTGTGGCCCAATAGGCCCAGAACAACTTCCGGACCCCCCGAAAACCCTTCCGGTATTCCGCCGATTTCCCGATGCTCCCCGGAACACTTCCGGTACTCCGAAACCTTTCATCCTATATATCAATCTTCGTCTCCGGACCATTCCGGAGCCCCTCGTCATGTCCGGGATCTCATCCGGGACTCCGAACAACCTTCGGTAACCATGCACTCTTCTCACTAACAACCCTAGCGTCACCGAACGTTAAGTGTGTAGACCCTGCGGGTTCGGAAACCATGTAGACATGACCGAGACACTCTCAGGTCAATAACCAATAGCGGGATCTGGATACCCATATTGGTTCCTACATGTTTCTCGATGATCTCATCGGATGAACCATGATGTCAAGGATTCAGGCAATCCCGTATACAGTTCCCTTTGTCTCGTCGGTATGTTACTTGCCCGAGATTCGATCGTCGGTATCTCTATACCTAGTTCAATCTCGTTACCGGCAAGTCTCTTTACTCGTTACCGTAATACATAATCCCGTGACCAACTACTTAGTCACTTTTGAGCTCATTGAGATGACGTATTACCGAGTGGGCCCGGAGATACCTCTCCGTCACACGGAGTGACAAATCCCAGTCTTGAACCATGTCAACTCAACAGACACCCTCGGAGATACCTGTAGAGTACCTTTATAGTCACCCAGTTACGTTGCGACGTTTGGCACACACAAAGCACTCCTACGGTGTCAGTGAGTTACATGATCTCATGGTCATAGGAACTTATACTTGACATGCAGAAAACTATAGCGATAACTGACACGATCAAAAGCTATGTTAACGTTTGTGTCTCGTCCATCACATCATTCTCCTAATGATGTGATCCCGTTATCAAATGACAACTCATGTCTATGACCTGGAAACCGCGGTCATCTTTGATCAACGAGCTAGTCCTGTAGAGGCTCACTAGGGACACAAAGTCTGTCTATTCATCCACACGTGTATTTGAGTTTCCAATCAATACAGTTATAGCATGGATAATAAACGATTATCATGAACAAGGAAATATAATAATAACTCTTTTATTATTGCCTCTAGGGCATATTTCCAACAGTCTCCCACTTGCACTAGAGTCAATAATCTAGCATTACAAGGTAATGAATCTAACACCCATAGAGTCATGGTGTTGATCGTGCTTAGCCCGTGGAAGAGGCTTAGTCAACGGATCTGCAACATTCAAATCCGTGTGTACTTTGCAAATGTTTATGTCCTCCTCCTTGACTGAATCGCGGATGGAATTGAAGCGTCGCTTTATGTGTCTGGTCCTCTTGTGAAACCTTGGTTCCTTGGCTAGAGCAATGGCACCAGTGTTGTCACAGAACAGAGTCATTGGGTTCAGTGCACTAGGCACAACTCCAAGATCTGTCATGAACTCCTTCATCCAGACACCTTCCTTAGCCGCCTCCGAGGCAGCTATATACTCCGCTTCACATGTAGAATCAGCTACCACGCTCTGCTTGGAACTGCACCAGCTTACTGCTCCCCCGTTGAGAATATATACGTATCCGGTTTGAGACTTAGAGTCATCCGGATCAGTGTCAAAGCTTGCATCGACGTAACCCTTTACGACGAGCTCTTGATCACCTCCATAAACGAGAAACATATCTTTAGTCCTTTTCAGGTACTTCAGGATATTCTTGACCGCTGTCCAGTGATCCATACCAGGATTACTTTGAAACCTTCCGGCCATACTTATGGCAAGGCTGACATCTGGTCTTGTGCACAGCATTGCATACATGATAGAGCCCATGGCTGAAGCATAGGGGACGACACTCATCTTTTCTCTATCTTCCGCAGTCACTGGGCATTGAGTCTTACTCAACTTTGTACCTTGCAATACCGGCAAGAACCCCTTCTTGGATTGATCCATTTTGAACTTCTTCAAAACTTTATCAAGGTACGTGCTTTGTGAAAGTCCTATCAAGCGTCTTGATCTATCTCTATAGATCTTGATGCCCAATATGAAAGCAGCTTCACCGAGATCTTTCATCGAAAAACTCTTGTTCAAATACCCCTTCACGCTATCCAAAAATTCTATATTGTTTCCAATCAGCAATATGTCATCCACATATAATATTAGAAACGCTATAGAGCTCCCACTCACTTTCTTGTAAATACAAGCTTCATTGTAAACTTGTATAAACACAAACGCTTTGATCACCTCATCAAAACGAAGATTCCAACTCCGAGATGCTTGCACCAGCCCATAAATGGAACGCTGGAGCTTGCATACTTTGTCAGCATTCTCTGGATCGACAAAACCTTCTGGTTGCATCATATACAACTCTTCCTTAAGAAAACCGTTAAGGAACGCTGTTTTGACATCCATCTGCCAAATTTCATAATCGAAAAATGCAGCTATTGCTAACATGATTCGGACGGATTTAAGCATCGCTACGGGTGAGAAAGTCTCATCGTAGTCAATCCCTTGAACTTGTGAAAAACCCTTTGCCACAAGTCGAGCTTTATACACGGTGACATTACCGTCAGCGTCCGTCTTCCTCTTAAAAATCCATTTATTCTGAATGGCCTTCCGCCCTTCAGGTAATACTTCCAAAGTCCATACTTTGTTTTCATACATGGATCCCATCTCGGATTTCATGGCCTCTAACCATTTGTCGGAATCTGGGCCCACCATCGCTTCTCCATAGCTCGCAGGTTCACCGTTGTCTAACAACATGACCTCCAAGACAAGGTTACCATACCACTCAGGTGCAGTGCGTACCCTTGTCGACCTACGAGGTTCGGTAGTAACTTGATCGGAAGCTTCTAGATCATCATCATTGGCTTCCTCTTCAACCTCTGTAGGCTCCACAAAAACATCTTTCTGTGCTGCGCTACTTTCTGGTTGAAGCAGAGGTTCAATAACCTCATCAAGTTCTACCTTCCTCCCACTCAATTCTTTCGAGAGAAACTCTTTCTCGAGGAAGGACCCGTTCTTAGCGACAAACACTTTGCCCTCGGATCTGAGATAGAAGGTGTACCCAACTGTTTCTTTTGGGTATCCTATGAAGACACATTTGTCCGCTTTGGGTTCGAGCTTTTCTGGCTGAAGCCTTTTGACATAAGCATCGCAACCCCAAACCTTGAGAAAAGACAACTTAGGTTTCTTACCAAACCACAGTTCATACGGTGTTGTCTCGACGGACTTAGATGGAGCCCTATTTAAAGTGAATGCAGCTGTCTCTAACGCATATCCCCAAAACGATAGTGGCAAGTCGGCAAGAGACATCATAGAACGTACCATATCTAATAGGGTTCGATTACGACGTTCGGACACACCATTACGCTGTGGTGTTCCAGGTGGTGTCAACTGTGAAACAATTCCACATTTTCTTAAGTGATCACCAAACTCATAACTCAGATATTCTCCCCCTCGATCAGATCGTAGGAACTTGATCTTCTTGTTACGATGATTTTCAACTTCACTCTGAAATTGCTTGAACTTTTCAAAAGTTTCAGACTTATGCTTCATCAAGTAAATATACCCATATCTACTTAAGTCGTCAGTGAAGGTGAGAAAATAACGATATCCACCGCGCGCCGTTACACTCATCGGACCGCACACATCAGTATGTATGATTTCCAATAAGTCATTTGCCCGTTCCATTGTCCCTGAAAACGGGGTCCTTGTCATCTTGCCCATGAGGCACGGCTCGCACGTGTCAAGTGATTCAAAATCAAGAGACTCCAAAAGTCCATCAGCATGGAGCTTCCTCATGCGTTTCACGCCGATATGACCGAGACGGCAGTGCCACAAGAAAGTGGTATTATCATTATCTACTCTACATCTTTTGGCATCAATGTTATGAATATGTGTATCATCACTATCGAGATTCAATAAGAATAAACCCCTAACTTCGGGTGCATGACCATAAAAGATATTACTCATATAAATAGAACAACCATTATTCTCTGACTTAAATGAGTAACCGTCTCGCAATAAACAAGATCCAGATATAATGTTCATGCTTAACGCAGGCACTAAATAACAATTATTCAGGTTCATAACTAATCCCGATGGTAATCGAAGAGCGAGCGTGCCGACGGCGATCACATCAACCTTGGAACCATTTCCCACGCGCATCGTCACTTCGTCCTTCGCCAGCCTCCGTTTATTCCGCAGTTCCTGTTTAGAGTTGCAAATGTGAGCAACCGAACCGGTATCAAATACCCAGGCACTACAACGAGAGTTGGTAAGGTACACATCAATAACATGTATATCATATATACCTTTGTTGTTGTTGGCCCCCTTCTTGTCCGCCAGATACTTGGGGCAGTTCCGCTTCCAGTGGCCATTCCCTTTGCAATAGAAACACTCAGTCTCTGGCTTGGGCCCAGCCTTGGGTTTCTTCACTGGATTAGCAACTGCTTTGCCACCCTTCTTAGAGTTACCCTTCTTGCCCTTGCCATTCTTCTTGAAACTGGTGGTCTTATTGACCATCAACACTTGATACTCCTTCTGGATGTCTGCCTCAGCGACTTTCAGCATCGAAAACAGCTCGGCGATGGTTTTATTCATCCCTTGCATGTTGTACTGCTGGACGAAGCTCTTGTAGCTTGGAGGGAGTGACTGGAGAATTCTGTCAATGATAGCCTCATCCGGGAACACAAGTCCCAGATCAGCTATGCGGGTATAGTACCCAGACATCTTCAGTAAGTGCTCACTGACAGACGAATTCTCCTCCATCTTGCAAGCGAAGAATTTATCGGTGGTCTCATACCTCTCGATCTTAGCATTCTTCTCAAAGATGAATTTCAACTACGTGTACATCTCATATGCACCATGACGTTCAAAACGCCTTTGGAGTCCTCCTTCCAAGCCGTACAACATGGCACATTGTACTATCGAATAGTCATCCGAACGCGTCTGCCAGACGTTCATATCGTCCGCAGAGGCTCCAGGAGCGGGGGGTTGACCTAGCGGTGCATTTAGGACATAAACCTTTTGGGCAGCTGTGAGGATGATCCTCAGATTGCGGAGCCAGTCCACAAAGTTGCTCCCATCATCTTTCAGTTTAGCTTTCTCTAGGAACGCATTAAAATTCAGTGGAACTCCTGCGCGAGCCATCTACAACATAAATTTGCAAAGACATTTTTAGACTATTGTTCATGATAAGTGAGTTATTACCTAATCAAATTAATTATAACTCCCACTCAAATTGACATCCCTCCGGTCATTCGAGCGTGACATGATCCAAATTCACCAACCCAAGTCCGATCATCACGTGAGATGAGGTGGTGTCAATGGTGAACATCAACATGTTGATCATATCTACTATATGACTCATGCTCGACCTTTCGGTCCTCCGTGTTCCAAGGCCATGTCTGTACATGCTAGGCTCGTCAAGTCTAACCCGAGTGTTCTGCACGTGCAAAACTGGCTTGCACCCGTTGTATGCGAACGTAGAGTCTATCACACCCGATCATCACGTGGTGCTTCGAAACGACGAACCTTCGCAACGGCGCACACTCGGGGGGAACACAATTTTACCTTGAAATTTTAGTGAAGGATCACCTTATAATGCTACCGTCGTCCTAAGCAAAATAAGATGCATAAAAGGATTAACATCACATGCAAATCATAAGTGACATGATATGGCCATCAACTCGTGCTTTTGATCTCCATCTCCAAAGCACCGGCATGATCTCCATCGTCACCGGCGCCACACCATGATCTCCATCATCATGATCTCCATCATCGTGTTGCCATCGGCGTTGTCGGCGCCCCACCATGCTTTTACTACTATTGCTACCGTTTAGCGATAAAGTAAAGCATTACAAAGCGCTTAATGATTGACACGCAGGTCATACAAAAAATAAAGACAACCCTATGGCTCCTGCCGGTTGCCGTATGCATCGACATGCAAGTCGATGTTAACTATTACAACATGATCATCTCATACATCAAAATATATTTCATCATGTCATTGGCCATATCATATCACATACATACCCTGCAAAAACAAGTTAGACGTCCTCTAATTTGTTGTTGCATGTTTTACGTGGCTGCTATGGGTATCTAGCAAGAACGCTTCTTACCTACGCAAAACCACAACGGTGATATTCAAGTTGCTATTTAACCTTCTACAAGGACCGCCTTGTTCTATTCCGATTCACCTAAGATAGGAGAGACAGACACCCGCCAGCCATCTTATGCAACAAAAGTCACATGTCTGTCGATGGAACCGGTCTCATGTACGTGGACATGTAAAGTTGGTCCGGGCCGCTTCATCCTATAATACCGCTGAATCAAGAAAGACTAAGGAGGGCAGCAATTTAAACATCAACGCCACAAACCCTTTTGTGTTCTACTCGAGAAAGCATCTACGCAAGATCCTAGCTCATGATGCCACTGTTGGGGAACGTTGCATGGAAAACAAAAATTTTTCTCTACGTTCACCAAGATCAATCTAGTAGATGCAACTACGAGGGGAGAGTGTGATCTACGTACCCTTGTAGATCGCTAAGCGGAAGCGTTATGAACGCGGATGATGGAGTCGTACTCGTCGCGATTCAGATCGCCGAAGACCTAGCACCGAAGCAACGGTGCCTCCGCGTTCTTCACACGTACGGCTCGGGGACGTCTCCTCCTTCTTGATCCAGCAAGGGGTGGAGGAGAGGTTGATGGAGAACCGGCAGCACGACGGTGTGGTGGTGATGGTGGAGAAGAACTCCAGCAGGGCTTCGCCTAAGCACCGCGGGAGAAGAAGATGTAACGGGAGAGGGAGGGCAGCACCGAGGCACAAACTGTGTTGGCTGCCCTCCCTTTGCCCCACTATATATAGGGGGGGTGGAGAGGTGAGGGCGCCCTAGGGTTTCCCCCTAGGGGCCGGCGGCCAGGGCAAGGGGAGGGGGCGGCGGCCAGGGCAGGGGGGGGCGGCCAGGCCCTAGGGTTTCCCCCCCTAGGTGCCTTGCCCCCCAAGGCCAAGGGGTGCGGCCAGCCCTAGGGGGTCCCACCCCCTTAGCCGCATGAGGAGAGGGCCCAGGGGGGGGCGCACAGCCCCCTGAGGGCTGTGGTGTTCCCCCTTGTGGCCCACTAGGCCCAGAACTTCTTCCGGACCCCCCGAAAACCTTTCCGGTACTCCGCCGATTTCCCGATGCTCCCCGGAACACTTCCGGTACTCCGAAACCTTTCATCCTATATATCAATCTTCGTCTCCGGACCATTCCGGAGACCCTCGTCATGTCCAGGATCTCATCCGGGACTCCGAACAACCTTCGGTAACCATACACTTTTCTCACTAACAACCCTAGCGTCACCGAACGTTAAGTGTGTAGACCCTGCGGGTTCGGAAACCATGTAGACATGACCGAGACACTCCCAGGTCAATAACCAATAGCGGGATCTGGATACCCATATTGGTTCCTACATGTTTCTCGATGATCTCATCGGATGAACCACGATGTCAAGGATTCAGGCAATCCCGTATACAGTTCCCTTTGTCTCGTCGGTATGTTACTTGCCCGAGATTCGATCGTCGGTATCTCTATACCTAGTTCAATCTCGTTACCGGCAAGTCTCTTTACTCGTTACCGTAATACATAATCCCGTGACCAACTACTTAGTCACTTTTGAGCTCATTGAGATGACGTATTACCGAGTGGGCCCGGAGATACCTCTCCGTCACACGGAGTGACAAATCCCAGTCTTGAACCATGTCAACTCAACAGACACCCTCGGAGATACCTGTAGAGTACCTTTATAGTCACCCAGTTACGTTGCGACGTTTGGCACACACAAAGCACTCCTACGGTGTCAGTGAGTTACATGATCTCATGGTCATAGGAACTTATACTTGACATGCAGAAAACTATAGCGATAACTGACACGATCAAAAGCTATGTTAACGTTTGGGTCTCGTCCATCACATCATTCTCCTAATGATGTGATCCCGTTATCAAATGACAACTCATGTCTTATGACCTGGAAACCGCGGTCATCTTTGATCAACGAGCTAGTCCTGTAGAGGCACACTAGGGACACAAAGTCTGTCTATTCATCCACACGTGTATCTGAGTTTCCAATCAATACAGTTATAGCATGGATAATAAACGATTATCATGAACAAGGAAATATAATAATAACTCTTTTATTATTGCCTCTAGGGCATATTTCCAACAGTAATGCCCAGGATGCGACTATAGCTCCTACGTGTCGAGGCACGAGTTACAAATATAAGCGCATTCTGGAATGATCGCAAGCGTGGTATCTTTGCACAACTCATGTAATGAACAGGGATAAAAGAGATAAATAGTTGGCTTACACTCGCCACGTGATAACCCACAAGTGTAGGGGATCAGTTGTAGCCTCTTTCGATAAGTAAGAGTGTCGAACCCAACGAGGAGCTAAAGGCAGAACAAATATTCCCTCAAGTTCTATCGACCACCAATACAACTCTATGCACGCTTGACGTTTACTTTACCTAGAACAAGTCTGAAACTAGAAGTAGTTTGTAGTTTTTGTGGGATAGGTTTGCAAGAATAAAAAGAGCACATAAATATAAACTAGGGGCTGTTAAGATAAAGAAGCAATAAAGTTAATATAGCGAGTGTGGAAAAGTGGTGGTAGGAGTTGCGAAATTGCCCCTAAGCAATTGACTACGTTACTAGACCGATAGCAAGTTTTATATGGGAGAGGCCACTGCTAGCATGTCATCCCTTACTTAGAATTCTATGCACTTATGATTGGAACTATTAGCAAGCATCTGCAACTACTAACGTTCATTAAGGTAAAACCCAACCATAGCATTAAGATATATTGGTCCCCCTTCAATCCCGTATGCATCAATTTCTATGCTAGGTTGAAGCTTCTGTCACTCTTGCCCTCCAATACGTAGTCCTATCAACATACAACTAACCCTATGGTGTGATCCACGCGCGCGCTCATATGATGGGCACCAAAGGACAGCAACATAACCACAAGCAAATTAAATCAATCATAGCAAGTCACCAATCACCGATAGGACAATGATAATCTACGCAGACACATAGGATGGCAATACATCATTGGATAATAATATGAAGCATAAAGCACCTAGTTCAAGTAGAGGGTACAGCGGGTTGCGAGAGAGTGGACCGCTGTAGATAGATGGGGGAAGGTGATGGAGATGTTGGTGAAGATAACAGAGGTGTTGGTGTAGATCCCCGTCACACGATGATGGCCCCGGTGGCACTCCGGTGCCATCGGAAGCGAGGGGGAGAGAGCCCCCCTCCTCCTTCTTCTTCCTTGACCTTCTCCCTAGGTGGGAGAAGGGTTTTCCCTCTGGTCCATGGCCTCCATGGCGGCAGAGGGGCAAGAGCCCCTCCGATATTGGATCTGTCTCACTGTCTCTCTTTGTTTATGTGTTCCCAGATTCTGGCCCTTCACCGTTTCTTATATTCCCGGAGATCCATAACTCCGATTGGGCTGATTTTTTTGACACGATTTTTATCCGGATATTAGCTTTCTTGCGGCGAAAGAAGGGCATCAACCGCCTTATGGAGTGGCCACGAGGGCCCAGGGCGCGCCTGCCCCTGGTGGGCGCGCCCCCTGCCTCGTGGCCCACTCGGGCATCGTCTCATGTTGGTTCCGCTTCCCAAAATTCACATATATTCCAAAAAAAATCTCCGTCCGTTTTTATTCCGTTTGGACTCCGTTTGATATGGATATTCTGTGAAACAAAAAACATGCAACAAACAGAAACTGCCACTGGGCACTGGATCAATATGTTAGTCCTAAAAATAGTATAAAAAGTTGCCAAAAGTATATGAAAGTTGTAGAATATTGGCACGGAACAATCAAAAATTATAGATACGACGGAGACGTATCAGCATCCCCAAGCTTAATTCATGCTCGTCCTCGAGTAGGTAAATGATAAAAAGATAATTTATGATGTGGAATGCTACCTAGCATAATCTTGATCATGTAATCTAATCATGGCATGAATATTAAGACACGATTGATTCAAAGCAATAGTCTATCATTTGACATTAGCACAATAATACTTCAAGCATACTAATAAAGCAATCATGTCTCTTCAAAATAACACGGTCAAAGAAAGTTATACCTACAAAATCATATGGTCTGGCTATGCTCCATCTTCACCACACAAAGTATGTAAATCATGCACATCCCCGGTTTTAGCCAAGCAATTGTTTCATACTTTAGTATTCTCAAACTTTTTCAACTTTCACGCAATACATGAGCGTGAGCCATGGACATAGCACTATGGGTGGAATAGAAGGTGGTGATAGACAAAAGGTGGGAGAAAGTCTCACATCAACTAGGCAAATCAATGGACTATGGAGATGTCCATCAATCGATATCAATGTGAGTGAGTAGGGATTGCCATGTAACGGACGCACTAGAGCTATAAGTGTATGAAAGATCGAAAAGAAAACTAGTGGGTGTGCATCAACTTGCTTGCTCATGAAGACCTAGGGCATTTGAGGAAGCCCGTCGTTGGAATATACAAGCCAAGTTCTATAATGAAAATTCCCACAAGTATATGGAAGTGACAAAACAAGAGACTCTTTATTATGAAGATCATGGTGCTACTTTGAAGCACAAGTGTGGAAAAGGATAGTAGCATTGTCCCTTCTATCTTTTCTCTCATGTTTTTTGTAGGGCCTTTCTCTTATTTATTTATTTTAGCCATTTCTAATTTTTTTAATATTTTTTAGGCCATCTCTCTTTTTTATTGGCCTTTCCTCACATGGGACAATGCTCTAATAATGAAGATCGTCACACTTTTATTTACTTACAACTCAAAGATTACAACTCGAAGCTAGAACAAAATATGACTCTATGTGAATGTCTCCGGCGGTGTACCGGGATGTGCAATGATCTAGCGTAGCAATGACATCAAAAAACGGACAAGCCATGGAAACATCATGCTAGCTATCTTACGATCATGCAGGGCAATATGACAATGATGGTGCGTGTCATAATAAACGGAACGGTGGAGTTACACGGCAATATATCTCGGAATGGCTATGGAAATTCCATAATAGGTAGGTATGGTGGCTGTTTTGAGGAAGGTATATGGTGGGTGTATGGTACCGGCGAAAGTTGCGCGGTACAAGAGAGGCTAACAATGATGGAAGGGTGAGAGTGCGTATAATCCATGGACTCAACATTAGTCATAAAGAACTCACATACTTATTGCAAAAATTTATTAGCCATCGAAACCAAGTACTACAGGCATGCTCCTAGGCCTCCACACAAAGGATGACACTCGATAAATAAATCATGCTCCAACTTCATCACATAACGGTTCACCATACGTGCATGCTATGGGAATCACAAACCTAAACACAAGTATTTCTACAATCCACAACTGCCCACTAGCATGACTCTAATATCACCATCTTTATATCGCAAAACTATTGCAAGGAATCAAACATATCATATTCAGCGATCTACAAGTTTATGTAGGATTTTATGACTAACCATGTGAATGACCAATTCCTGTCAACTCTCTAAATAGATATAAGTGAAGCAAGAGAGTTTTAATTATTTCTACAAAAGTTATGCCCACGCTCTAACAAATATAAGTCAAGCAAAAGAGCATTCTACAAATGGCGGTTTTCTATGTGAAGAGAAACATGCAATCCAAATTTCAAATGATATAAGTGAAGCACATGAAGCATTCTATAAAGCCATACTCAAAAGATATAAGTGAAGTGCAAAGAGCATTCTATAAATCAACCAAGGACTATCTCATACCAGCATGGTGCATTTATTAAAAGAAAAGGAAAAACACACGACGCTCCAAGAGTTTACGCATATCATGTGAACGAAACGAATCCGAAAACATACCGATACTTGTTTAAGAAAGATGGGATGCCTTCCGGGGCATCCCCAAGCTTAGACGCTTGAGTATCCTTGAATATTTAATTGGGGTGCCTTGGGAATCCCCAAGCTTGAGCTCTTGCCTCTCCTCCTTCTTCTCACATCGAGACCTCCTCGATCTTCGAACACTTCATCCACACAAAACTTAACCAAACTTTTAGTGGCGGGGTTAGTGCATATGATCAATAAAATCCCGTCATGTACTGCTCTAACATTATTGTATAATTATAAACAAACATTATCTACTGTATGCTATCACAATACTATGGCCCCAAGTCAAGGAGGCATCAACAAGAATTCAAACATATGCAAATAATGAAGCTATAACAGCAATCTGTGAAAACAGGACAGTCTGTAGTAATCTGAACATTAACCATACTTCTGTAACCCTAAAATTTATGGAAAAAATAGGAAAAATCAACAATTTGTATAGGAAGACTTTGCAAAAGGTTTCGGATCCTTTCGACGTTCCAGTAAAAACTGTAAAATCACGCACTACAGCCAAAGTTTCTGTTTTTGCACTGCACAAACCAACATGAAGTTTAATCATCCTAAAGGAAACTCTTGTCACATTATTTTTATAATACAATGGAATTGTACAAGGGGATAATTATTTTATTGAAAATTTTCTTTAATTCAAGATTTGCAAAGTTTCCATGGGCATGAACAAAGTTCAAGGAACTCCCCCATTTCAACGGTGCTCGTCCTTCTTACTTTCACTTTTCTTTCTGAAAAAGTTTTAAGTTCCCCTCTTTATTTTATTTTGTTTTTAAACTTTGTAAAATCACACAACAGAAATATATGACCCTCTAAAACTTCCGGGTTGTCTCCCTGGCAGCGCTTTCTTTAAAGCCATTAAGCTAGGCATGTAGTGCTCAAGTAATGGATCGACCAGGATCCCAAGGTATATCAAAGCCAATTTTAATTAGCAATGATTTGGCATTTAGTAGTGAGCACAAAGTGATATGTGTCATGAAACAACTAAGTCTAACTCTCTCCCTATGGATAGGCATGTCATACAAGAACAATTCATGCACATCAAGTAAAGGCCAATGCATAGTATAAGCAGTTTCTTGCAATTTTATCATGTTGGAAACATAGAGAGGCAGAGATGTAGTTCCTCTATCATAATAATTGCAAGTAGGAGCAGCAAGCACATGCATATTATATTCATCAAAATCATCATGTGTAATGGAAAAAGGCAACCCATCAATAAAATCCTTAATAAGTGCAAACTTCTCCGATATAGTGTAGTTTGGAGAACTCAAAAGATAATAGGACTATCATGTGTGGGTGCAATAGCAACTATCTCATGTTTAACATAAGGAACTATAGCAAGTTCATCTCCATAAGCATAATTCATATTGGCATCTTGGCCACAAGCATAGCAAGCATCATCAAAAATGGATATTTCAAAAGAATCAACGGGATCATAGCAATCATCGATGGAAAGCACGAAGGGAAATTAAACAGTGTATGAGTTGAAGAGTTACTCTCATTAGAAGGTGGGCACGGGTAGCTATTCCGCTCTTCCTCCTTTTGTTCTTCGCTCTCCTCCTCATATTTTTCATCCAATGAGCTCACAATGTCATTGATTTCTTCTTCCATAGACTCCTGCAAAATATTAGTCTCTTCTTGGACAGCGGAGACCTTCTCAATAAACGCATCAATATTGGAGTTATATTCATATTTCAAATAGCAAGATTTCAATATAGCAAGATTTCCAGGCCTATAAACATCATCATCAAAAGCATCATTCTTTTTAAACAGAGATTCAATTTCATAAGCACCCTTAAAAGCAACGAATTCTTCTATTTGTTCCACATCATAATAATCATATATACCATTAGCATAAGAAGCTAAGGTTTCATTATCATTAAATTTGCATGAAAAGGGAAGGTGTGGAGCCTTCATCCTAGAACAACAAGTATAATCATATCTCAAGCATAGTTGCCGAGTATACCAATGCAACATATGAATTTGATCCCATAACAGTTTCCCTTTTTGTGTCAAGCGATAATCCCTAAAGTATTCACGTTGATCCAACATTACTCCCATTACATAGTTGAATGGGGTTTTCTCAGGATTATCAAAGTAGTACATAATATCTTTCACATAATGAGCATCGAGGGTTTTAGGAGGTTCCCCATCTCCATGAGTAGCAAGTACACCTAAGTTTTTTGGTATTTCGTGTTCCATATCCATAACTAAAGATAGAGAACAACTTAGAACCGCAAATAAAATCTACTTAGTGATAAAGCAAACAAGCGCACACGAGAATATTCACCCCACGCTATTGCTCCCCGGCAACGACGCCAGAAAAAGGTCTCGATAACCCACAAGTGTAGGGGATCAGTTGTAGCCTCTTTTGATAAGTAAGAGTGTCGAACCCAACAAGGAGCTAAAGGCAGAACAAATATTCCCTCAAGTTCTATCGACCACCAATACAACTCTACGCACGCTTGACGTTTACTTTACCTAGAACAAGTATGAAACTAGAAGTAGTTTGTAGTTTTTGTGGGATGGGTTTGCAAGAATAAAAAGAGCACGTAAATATAAACTAGGGGCTATTAAGATAAAGAAGCAATAAAGTTAATATAGCGAGTGTGGAAAAGTGGTGGTAGGAGTTGCGAAATTGCCCCTAAGCAATTGACTACGTTACTAGACCGATAGCAAGTTTTATGTGGGAGAGGCCACTGCTAGCATGTCATCCCTTACTTGGAATTCTATGCACTTATGATTGGAACTATTAGAAAGCATCCGCAACTACTAACATTCATTAAGGTAAAAACCCAACCATAGCATTAAAATATATTGGTCCCCCTTCAATCCCGCATGCATCAATTTCTACGCTAGGTTGAAGCTTCTGTCACTCTTGCCCTCCAATACGTAGTCCTATCAACATACAACTAACCCTATGGTGTGATCCACGCGGGCGCTCATATGATGGGCACTAAAGGACAGCAACATAACCACAAGCAAATTAAATCAATCATAGCAATTCACCAATCACCGATAGGACAACGATAATCTACTCACACATCATAGAATGGCAACACATCATTGGATAATAATATGAAGCATAAAGCACCAAGTTCAAGTAGAGGGTACAACGGGTTGCGGGAGAGTGGACCGCTGAAGATAGATGGGGGAAGGTGCTGGAGATGTTGGTGAAGATGACGAAGGTGTTGGTGTAGATCGCCGTCACACGATGATGGCCCCGGTGGCACTCCGGTGCCACCGGAAGCGAGGGGGAGAGAGCCCCCCTCCTTCTTCTTCTTCCTTGACCTTCTCCCTTGGTGGGAGAAGGGTTTCCCCTCTGGTCCATGGCCTCCATGGCGGCGAAGGGGCGAGAGCCCCTCCGAGATTGGATATGTCTCACGGTCTGTCTCTGTTTCTGTGTTCCCAGATTCTAGCCCTTCACCGTTTCTTATATTCTCGGAGATCCGTAACTCCGATTGGGCTGATTTTTTGACACGTTTTTTATCCGGATATTAGCTTTTTTGTGGAGAAAGAAGGGCATCAACAACCTTACGGAGTGGCCACGAGGGCCCAGGACGCGCCTGCCCCTGGTGGGCGCGCCCCCCTGCCTCGTGGCCCACTCGGGCATCGTCTCATGTTTTTTCCGCTTCCCAAAATTCACATATATTCCAAAAAAAATATCCGTCCATTTTTATTCCGTTTGGACTCCGTTTGATGGATATTCTGCAAAACAAAAAACATGCAACAAACAGGAACTGGCACTGGGCACTGGATCAATATGTTAGTCCCAAAAAATAGTACAAAAAGTTGCCAAAAGTATATGAAAGTTGTAGAATATTGGCATGGAACAATCAAAAATTATAGATACGACGGAGATGTATCACCACGTCACGCAAGTAATTCAACATTCATACATTCATCCAAATAACACAGAGTCCGGCTACTGATGAAAGCAAACGAGAAAAGATACCACAAGTCCACAACCACAAGTCCTGATCGCCCCCAGTAGGAACCACTACTGATCGTCGCTATACGTCACATACATACGACCACACTCTTCATCGAACTCCCATTGAAGTTCTTGCCCATCTCCTGCGTCGTACTCAGTTGCACCTGCAGCTAGTGTGTGTTGTAATCTGTGAGTCAAAAGGACTCAGCAATCCCTTTAGGTGTGGAGAGGTAATAAAGTGGCTGCAGCAAGCACTAAGCAACTAGCTTACGAAGTCAAAGCGATATGAGAAAAGTGCCAACGGTCGCCAAAGATGATCAATAAGTGATCCTAGCTACTCACGTTCATGCATAGCACCACCGTGTTCACTTTCCGAAGCCCTTCGAAAAGAGACCATCACGGTTACTCACACAGGTAGTGTATTTTTAAGGATAAGGTGTCAAGTTATCTACAACCGGATATTAACAAATTCCCATCTCCCACATAACCGCGGGCACGGCTTTCGAAAGTTCATAACCCTGCAGGGATGTCCCAACTTAGCCCATCACAAGCTCACGATCTACGAAGTCGCAACTCCATGTTGGGAAGACCCGAGTATTCTCGGAATCCCGTGCTCAAGATATTTCGACAAAGGTAAAACTAACCCAGCAAGACCTCCCGGCGTGCCGACACCCTGATAGTAGCCGTGCGTATCTCGTCTCAGGCCACGACCGGATAAGTCAGCCTACAGGTATATACCAAATACCTCGGGTTTCCCCAAGGCGGCCCCGCAGTCTGCCCAGTTTGGACCAACACTCATGAGGAGCACTGGCCCGGGTTGTTAATTAAGAACTCAGGTTAATTACTCCCTATGCAAGTTTTAGTTGTTAGGCAAATGTAGTACCAAAGTTGGGTCTTGCTGGAAAAGCTTTAAGCAATGCGAATTATCAAGGGGGGCCCATAAACCCCAACCGTGTTAGGAACGCAAAATCAAGGAACATAACACCGGTTTATCGGGTCCTAAGGTGGCATGAGTGGAACAAAACACCAAACAGAAGGTCAAGCCTTCCACCCATTACCAATATATATGTGCATTAATTAAATAAGATATATATATATATATATATATATATATATATATATATATATATATATATATATATATATATATATTGTGTTATCCCAATAAACAAATCCAACATGAAGCAATCTTCAAACTTCACCTGCAACTAATAACGCTATAAGAGGGGCTGATCAAAAGCGTACTTAGCCAATCAACGGTTTGCTAGGAAGGCGGTTAGAGTGTTTCATGGAAACATACGAGGCTGACAAGACAAGAATGGGCATCGATGCATAACTATAGAGCGAGACAACTAACAAAGCAAAGATATAGGTGATATCGGGGAACGGTCATCTTGCTTGGAATCCCGAAGGAAGAAGAACGAGTTCATGAAGAAGACAAACGGACAAAGTCGAACGAATCCTCACGACTCCGGAACAAAACTGCAGCTAACGAGAGAAGCAAACCGGAAAGAAGCAAACAACATGGTAAACGCACATATCATAACCATGGCATGATGCACAAACAAGTATGATGCATGTCCGGTTTAAATATGCATGGCATGGCAAAGTGCTCAAACAATACTACAAATTAAGTGGAGCTCAATATGGAACGAGTTGCATATTGACAAAACACCACGTTAGATTATTTAGTTTGATCTAGTTATGAACCCAACAAGTTTAAATGTTTTTTAAACATGGCAAGAGGTGAAGCATAAGTAAACTACACTGTCTAAGCATTTTAAATGAGGCCGGATATAACAACAACAATTCCGGAAAATCCCCATGTGCATAACTAGCAATTATTAGAGCACACAACAATTTAAAAAAATTAAGGTTGTTATCATGATGCGGATGACAAATGCAAGTTTTAAGCAATTTTAGTTAAAAGTTGACATGAACATGATATGAAGCATTTGGTCGCCACGACAAAAGGAAAGGGGTGTCATGGCGGCGAGAATGGAAACGGTGCCACGACAATGTTCCGATGATCCGACAACTCGTCGAGATGTCGGTGCAAAAGAAAGGCGACGGGAGTGTGTCATGCAAGGATATGGGGTGATCCGGGTAACCGGGTTCCCACGGGCCGGTGGCAAGGCAAACGAGGGGCATCGCAAGCGACGATTCAGGCACGATGCAAACAAGGGTTTCGACTCATACAACACAAGCATCCGTTCACGGGCATCGTCTCGGCGGTATACCTTCGAAGCGTGCGGTTCGGGGCGGTACGAGTCGTCGAGGAAAGTAGTCGTTCACGTACGTCATGGAAGTAGTGGTTCACGTTCGTTTCGAAGAGGTACTTGATGATTCCAAGCCCTTCGCGTTCGACGGTAGTTGTACATGTTTCGTAGTTGTTCGGGGTCACGACGACGGTAGTCGTACATGGGTCGTAGAGGAACTTGATGGATCCGAATCCTTCGGTGTCGTCGTGGTACTTGTCAGTCCATGAAGTTGATCTCGGAGGTCTTGGCGTCCTCACAACTTGTGTACTTGACGTTCGACGGGCGTCGTGGTACTTGGCGGGTCGTGTGTAGAGGTACTTGGCTCGGTCGTTGAACTTGACGAAATCCATTTGGAGGTAGCCGTCCGTGGTCGAACTCGGTAGTTGAACTTGGAGGGCCATCGGTAGTCTTCGGACTTGGGTCTCCATGTGCACGTCTTGACAGGTCCAGGGGTCTTGGTGGTGACCAAAGGTGCTCGAGCAGAGAAGGCTCGAGGTGCAGGAGACAGCCGGCCTGCAGCTGCTGCAGTCTTCGGCGAGGTGGTCACGTAGGGCTGCAGCCATGGTAGCGGGAAGCAGCGGGCGAAGCCGATGCTCGGGCAGGCGCAACGCAGAGAAGAGGATACGGGGCGCAGACAAGCTCGTGCTCGAGCGCGGCGGCGGCGGAGAAGCTCCAGGGCGGCGGCGCTGGTGGAGCTCGACGGGCGGCGACCATGGCGTCGGGGCGGAAGATGGCGCGGATGAGGAGATGGACGGCGGCACTGGTTCGTGCGGAGCTTCGATGTCGAGGGGCCGCGGGCTCCTCTCGAGCGGGGCGCTCGAGCAGACGAGGAAGGCAGGGAGGAGTGGAAGGAGTGGAAGGCAGGGGCGCCTCGATCCCATCTGGATCGAGCTGGGAGACGACGCACTGTGGGATCGAGAGGGAGGAGGGGATCGGGCTGAGCGAGGGAGCAGGCACGAGGTGCGACGAGGGGAAGGGGAACGCGGAGGAGGAGAGGCGAGGACGAGGATGCAGGGTGCGGCGGCGGGCAGAGGGAACGAGAGGAGATGGGACGAGCAGCTAGGGTTGTCAGTGTGGCAACTGGGCCTTGGGCCATAGTGCAAAAGGGCCCTGCTGGCTGGGCTTCTCTCTCCCTCTCTCTTCTTCTTCTATTTACCAAAACAGAAGAAAAAAAGGAGTAATAAGAGAAGGGCAGAAAAGAAATAGCAACATGGCTTGGCAAAAATGTGCAACATTTTTGTGGGACTTACTGGAGCAAAACCAAGCCAACAAAGACAGTTCCAACAATTCGAAAATTCAATATGATTGAATTTAAACCAAATGAGTTAGAAGTGGACGTAGGAGTTAGAAGTGTCCAAAATGACGAAAATTTGGCGGAGCTTGGGAAGGTGACAAAAGAATTTATAGCAAGGTTGGAGGCCAGGAATTGAGAAAGAAAAGGCATGGAACTTAAGTTGTAAGTGTGTTATACTCAATTCCAATTTAATGGAATATTTTACTATAGCTCCCTAGTAATATTGGGAGGGTATGTTATAAAGAGAAATCACCATATGAGTTCCCTCGGTTTAAATAGATCAAATGATCTATGCAATCTATTTAGTTGAGATGCAAAGATTAATGACATGATGGCATGATGACATAATGCAATGCAAAATAAAATAGAGCAAGCAAATAAAACACACGGTAACATCGAAATATATAGGAAGTCTTTCGGAGCGTCGGTTCTTGGGCGTCACATAGGACCAGGCCTGACTCTAGGCACTCGTCGGGGGGCTTTCCTCATACAGAGGGAAGCCTATCCTACATACCTTCATCTCCATCTCCACCACGGCACCACCACAGAGGCCACGCAAAGAGGAGTAGAAGGAGGTGTAGCCGCCACCACCATTACCGGCGTCGGCCACCATCTCCATCTCCCTCCTTGCTCCTGTAATTTGTAACATTGAACATGTTCATGACATCAATTAAGCATTCATATGTGTGTCTATATTCATCTATGTTTGAGTAAATAATTTGGTTCTAGGATGAGGTATGATCCAGTGCGCACTATTAGTCTTTGTGACATCATCTAGTATTAGTCTATTCGTGTTGTACATATGATCTTGTGAGGACTTGCACATACACAAAGTGGATTGATAAATTTATGTGATCCCTGTATCCGTTGTGTATTATTGACACCCATGTGCGACCTTGGCGTGAGGTCATGTCTAGTACACCTCGACAGTCCGCGGATGAAAATTAAAGGAGATTGTTTAGTATATTTCAGGAATATAGTCTGTAATACTAGTATGTTGGTACCACTTAGTCGCTCCACTAATACTAGTGAGACTGAAAGCGTAGACACCGACTTTCGCTATATTCAATCATACACTTACAACCCCTTTTACTTTATTTATGTTCTAGTTTAGTTTAGTTTATGTCCTAGTTTGCAGTCTGATCAAAACCCATTTTTATTGTTCCTTTCCTAGCAACCGATAGATCAGATAGTTTTCAAAGTACGGTTTAGGTGCGAACATAGTTGTAGAATTGGTAGCATCTTTTCATTCATTTTATGTGGATTCGACACTTACTTATCACGATTGCAATACCTCTGTGCACTTGCAGATCATCACGCTCACGAGCCGATGGAAGGGACCAACCTAGTAATCTACCTGATGACTCCCCTTGTCAGGCTCGCTCACCCGCCCGCCCACTCGCTATTTTTTACGCTCGTTATTTGCTTTTGTTGGACTGCTATCCTTGTAGAAAACCAGCCGGTTACATTTTTGTTGGCAAATGTTTTAAAACTGTTCGTGAATATGGAAAAATGTTCAAGAATTCGTTTGCAAACGTCTAAGAAATGTTCAACGTATCAAAAAAAGTTTGCGAATTCTAAAATTATTCAAGTATTTTTTTAAATGATCACGAACCCAAAAAATGTTCATGGATTTGAAAACAATTTCATGAATCTCAAATATTTTCAGGAACTTAAACAAAGTTTAAGAATTTGATAAATGTTCATAGATTTGAAAAAGGTTCACAAACCTGAAAAAATCTTTATGGATATGAAAAAAAAATCCAGCAGTTTGGAAAATTAAAAACAAAACTTTTTTGAAAAAGTGACTGAAAGAAGAAACTTTAGAAATAGAATATGTAAAATGGAAATAAACAAAAAAAAAAGAGAAAAAGAAAAGAAAATTTATGAAAATATGTTTGGAAGCTTCCAAAAACCGATGCGAAGGGAAGCCTACATGGGTCGAAACATCTAGTTTGTATGCTAGTTAAATGGGACGACCCATTCAACCCAACTTGTGGTTAGATGGTTAGGAGGACAGTGGTATCCCCAGCCCATCAGGGTTCAAATAACGGGGCTCGCATTTATTCTGAATTTATTTCAAGATTTCCGGCGATACACTTTCAGTGGAAGGAGATGTTCCCGTCGACTACGAGGCGCCTACGTGACTTCGTAAAATCTCAATATGACATGCCGTCTCAGTCTCTCAGAGGTGCTCATAGGGTAGGGTTTGCGTGCATGTATTCATAGACGTAAGTGTATGCGCATATATATGAGCGTTTTCGTTTATACTGTGTTAAAAGAAAATCGAGCTCGTTTATACTGTGTTAAAAGAAAATCGAGCGTCTGATTTACTTTTACCGCGCAAAAGTCTGGCTATTTAATGGAAATGCGTCAAATAGGATTTGCCGGCGCTATAGGCACCAAATAGGAATTCCGTGACACTTTGTGCATCATGCAGGAGGTTGGTGACACATCACACATGCACCATATATAGGCCTCGGCCTAGTTTGTTTTGTTGCTATTGTCAATACGCGGAGCGAGGTAGCGTTTAACCATTTGTTTTCCTTTTTTTTCACCCCTAAAAAATATTTTCCTTTTTCAGTTCATTTTCTTTGTTTACTTTTTTTAAGTTTTATATAAAAAAATAAAAATGTAAACAAAAAACTGAAACATTTTATGAAAAGTATAAACATAGTCTTGAAAATTGCGACCATTTTTCTTAAATTAAACAAAAAGAGAATAATGAGAAAATATAATAATAAAAAAGGAACAAAGAAAAAGACAAAAGTAAGTAAGAAATACAGAGACAGAAATCTCATGAAATCCTGAGTTTTGTTTTGATAAGTGCGAGCTGCTCCCAACAAACAAACACACAAAACTACCTGTGCAGATGCATTCTTTTTCGGCGTAACATTTTTAGGTGGCATGAAATCAGTGTTCTTTCTTTTCTTTTTTTTGGTACTGATGGAAGCATCCTTTTATGGTGCGATGGAAACATATTTTTTTAGGGGTCGGAAACATTTTTGTGAGTGTAACATATTTATTTGATAGCGCGTGATAAGAACATGACCCTTCTTTTCGAAGGCAGAAGTAGGCCGGCCCATAAGGTGCAGCAGCCTTTGCCGGTTTCCTAGCGTAAAGGGACACAATTCGGATTTCTCAAAAAAAAAAAGGACACAATTCGGAGACGGAGAGTCTTTTCCTGCGCCTCGCCGCGCCGCCGCCAAGGGGACGCCAAGCCTCCGGCAGACGGAACTCTGAGCCCTCAGGACGCGATTCGATCCCGCCGTCCCATCGGTAAGGTACTATCTCTTCATCTTTTTTCATGGTCGACAAGAAACCAGATCCCCTTCTGCTCTACTGATAGCGGTTGTTTTATTTTTGTTATTTTCCCTATATGTGTTGATTGCATCTCAGACCTCGATTTTTTTCTAGAGTATCTCAGACCTCGATTTTTTTTTCTAGGGTATCTCAGACCTCGATTGGGCGTTGAAGATGGATAGCAGCAGCGGGGAGGATATCATGCCGGGGGAGGTCAGCAAGAGGAGGAGGAGGGGGGTACACACGGCCGCTGCACGAGATGGTTGTGGGGCGTTGCTTCCGTACGAGATGATCATAGAGGTGTTGCAGTGGCTCCCCATCAAATCTGTCTTCCGCTTCCGGGCAGTTTGCCGCAGCTGGGCTGTGCTGCTATCTTCTGACGAGTTCCGCCGCCTCCACATGGCAGCAGCTAAGGCCGCGAGGCGGCCGGCACCACCAGCCAAGCTGATATACATCTCGCCTACCGCCGGATTCGACTCCACCGCAGTCTACTCGTGTTCCTTCTCGCGGTCATCGTCATCATCAGGCCGCCCCAGAGATCGCGGGGACTTGCTGTTCACCATCGATGGTGCCCGTGGCAACTGTGTGGAAGTAGTGACGCCCGCGCCGTGCCATGGCCTCACCCTTCTCTATGATGCTCTTGACGCAGCCTACTACATCTGCAACGCGGCCACACGGGCTGCTACGCGTCTGCCGCCTTTCACTGTACGGGGATCCCAGTCCACTGCTGGGCTGGGGTTTGATGCCCACACAGACGAGCACAAGGTGGTCAGGTTGATCAATGGGTTGGTTCATGAGAGAGACTTGAAGTTGGTGAGGTGCGAGGTGTACATGACTGGAGGCCGTTTTGGGGATTGCTGGAGGCCTGCTGCCGGAGGAGTACCCTCCAACCTGCGTGAATTTGCACATGCCGCTGTTAGGAATGCATCTGCCAACAAATTATCTCCTGTGTTTGCCAACGGTTGCCTGCACTGGTTGATGAACCCTGCCTATTTCATCACGACCCCAAGTGTTGCCATCATCTCCTTTTCGGTTGCAGAGGAGACCTTCACATGTATCCGGTCACCGCCCTTCTGGGTACCAGGAGCGCCGCCGACCTCCTGGTTGACCTCATCAGGAGAGCAACTAATGGAGATGGATGAGCAACTATGTTTGGTTCGCAACAGAATCCCTCATGGTAGTAACACTTTGGAGATCTGGAAACTGCTGGACTGTAGCTCTGGTGAGTGGTTACTGAATCATCGAATTAATTTGTCGGGGCACCTGGCAAGAGATTTGCGTCAGTCACAAATTCTGAGAGTTATTGGATCTTTTCGTAGTTACAGGTCGCTAAGGAAGAAGATAATCATCACTACTAGCATGCACAAGATTTTCAAGAAGTATCAGAAAATGGTTCACACCTATGACCCTAGGTCTGAGGCTCTGGAAACCATTCTTTCAATCACGGAGACGCACTCAATTCCACAATATGCTTGTCCTAGTTCAAGATTTGGTTTCATTCAAGAGACCCTAGCTCCCGTGCATAGAACAGATGAAGCCTTGTCATCTGACCTGGCAAAGGTGACTAGAGAGATCCTACTCCGCCTCCCAGCTAAATCAGCCATACAGTCCAAATTTGTCTGCAAGCAGTGGTTCAGATTGATTGAGAGTGAAAACTTCATTCGGTCATACTTTGAGCATAAGAACATGGACAAAAGACCTAAGGTCATGCTTGTCGTCAAGAGCACTGGACAGCTGGGCTTCAGTTTCGCTCCATTGAATAAATGCCTCCAAGAAGCTCCTAGTCACAGTACATTGCTTGATACAAAGGTGGTTTGCTCTAAACCTTGCCATGGGCTGAACTTGGTAAGCACCGAGACGAATGACTATCTCTGCAATCCATGTACAGGTTTCCACAGGGTTTACCGTAACCTGGGCCCAAATTTGCACCTTCTCTCGAGAATGCCTAAAGCAGAAGAGCATGCTTTTACAGTCGGCAATAAAAATGTTGGCTTGACTTTCAGCCCTTCGACTCGTCAACATGTTATCGTAGAAATCTTGTATCACCGGAAGGACTTCAAATCTCGTCAGTATGACATGACATGCGCGTTATACTGGTGTAACTCTTGGAGTGCTGCCCAACAGATCTCGGTACCTCCTCTGCCTGTGAATGATATGCCACCGGCCTATGTTGAAGGGATGCTGTACTGGATGAGTGAACCAAGATTGGGACAGTGCTGTGAATGGGCCATTGTCTCTTTCAACCTTGCTAAAAGAACGTTTGGTGTCGTCCCGTGTCCTTCGTGGTTTGCAAGATGGAATAGCAGAAACCGCTGTCGTGCATTTGTCGTTGAGCTCGAGGGAGTATTATGCGCTGTCCTAGCAGATCCAGTGGCAGACAATTTAGATGTATGGAAGCTAGAGCATGGCCAATGGGGCAGAGCATACACAATTAACCTGGAAGCATGTCCTGGCTATTCCCTCAAGACAAGTGTTGTGATGCCATTAGCTGTTGATCCTGATCATGGGAGGATCCTGCTCAACACCGGGAGGAAAATTGGTCTATATGATCCAGCAGAGCAAACAATTCTAAATCTGTATTCACTTGATCAGGTGCAAGTTGCCAGTAGTCCACATCTTGATATGCTTTCAACTTCAGGGAATAATTTGACATACTCCAAAGAAGAGTCAGCGGTGGAGATGAATAGAATGGACTCTGGAATTATTCCTTTTGTTCCTTTGTTATATGAGGAGAGCTTGGCATGTTACACCTCTGTGCGCAAAGCAAAAAAATTGTGGTGAGACATTTCCAAGGCACCTACTCTACCTTTTTATATAAAATATTTACGTGTAATATCTTGCCTGCATGTTTGGTGAATTGAAACACCTGAGGTTTGATAATGAAGATAGTATGAGACCTTCCTGTTAGCGTATAACTTGTGCATGTCTGATGTTCCTTTTATTGTGAAGTACTACCTGTAAACAAATTTAGATGTTTTACGTCACTACTTTAGTGAGGGAGTACATCATTTTGCTTTCAGAATATAATAATCGATGTGTTTGCTGATGTTTATATTATCTGCAGAAAAAAGGGGATGACGATATCTGGTCTTGTATTAGGAATATATTTCTGACGATGTCTTGTGTTTGTTGTTTGCCGTCTTCAGTTGTCATTGTACTTGTAAAACACCAGGGTATACCTGTTAACTGCTTTGAATATTAAGCTTGTGCTGGTCCTGAAAAACATGTAGAAAGCCGATCTGATGTTTGTTAAGCACCAGCCTCGTGCATTGCAACAAATTATAGTGAGGAGGTTTCTGTCACCATATTTTATTTATGTCAGAAAAATGCAGACAATTGGCACGACTATTATCAGTTTCTTATACTCCCTGCGTCCCAAAATAAGTGACTCAAAAATGACTCAAGTTTGTACTAACTTTAGTACAAAGTTGAGTCACTTATTTTGGGACGGAGGGAGTATTTGATAAAATACAATGGATGAGGACATAAATAAACAAATATGTTAATAATGGTCATCATTTGCCAGTTTACTAAATTACTCCCTCTGTTCCATATTAGTTCTCGCTGATATAGTACAATGCAAAAGATTTATATTTGTGTTCATTTGTTGATCAGTTGATAAGTAGTCATAACACCTGAATTTGCAATATTGTTGTGATTTTGTGATTATGAAGTGGAATTTGTCCTAATACTCCATGTTGTTATCCTTTTTGTTCCTGTGGCGATGTAATTTCCACCGGCAAAGGTGGTGTGGTTTAGAGCATCTCCAATTGCAAACCAAAAAATTCGAAGGCTTTGTATGCAGAATTTTTACTGCTTTTACAGCAAACCAAAAACTGGATATATATAATTTGGCCTTCTTCTAACACACATATTTGAGCCTATTAAATGTTAAAAATAATATCAATTTCATGTCAAAATAATCTGAAAATAAAACATAAATAATACTTCAGCGGAGAGCTTTGCACGAAGCCGCAGCTTGACTGTGGTCGCACCCGTCGAGTTGTAGTCTATATGCACATATACTTGATGAAGTTACACATCCAAAGGTGTTGTCAATGGTCTAGGAATATACGAACAATCTCAAAAGTATCACTGTATTTGCAAATCCACTATGCAGACATGCAGACATAGTGCACGCAATATCGTCTGCAATCCGCAATCCGCTGTGCCAACCCCAATCTGCTATAAACCCATTATCAGCTACTAAAACCTTGTGCGCCCCCTGAGCTCCAAAGGGTGCAAGCCGCCCCCTTCGCCGCTCGTGCCTCTCCTTGTGCCCTACACTCCATTCCCTGTCTCTTATAGAACAAGCCTCGACGACCGCTATTGCATCAACCACCCACATCACGGCCACGAGTCCTCGTCAATGATGTGTTGAGCCGGAGTGCGTCCAAGATTCAGATCGGTGATGACGCCAGCAGGACAACCAAATTCGTCGCCAAGATGAGGAAGAATATGATGTTCTCACGACAGATGGCATGGGGTGGCTTATCGAGAATTATTTGGGCCGATGAGCGTCGGTTGGTTCTAGAGGCGAGATTGGGCACGAGCCATGCAAGAAACAAAGACGTACCCAGGTTCGGAGCCCTCCGAGGGAGGTAATACCCCTAATCCTGCTGGATCACTATGAAGATCACAAGGTTTACAAGCTTGCTCTCAAGAGCTGTTTGGATGGAGAAGGAAGAAGGAGCTAGCTCTCTTCTCTGCATCGTATATGCGTGTATGAGTGTGTGAAATGAGCCGACCCCCTCCTAGGGGGGCTCCTGGGAGGTCTTATAGTTGGACCTCCCCGGTTACAAAGTGATAAAGAAAGAGGGGTGGGCCCCTGTCGCCGACGTCTCTGGCCTCCAGTAGGGCTCGCCGACGGCTGGGGCTGCCGGCTGGACATCACTGTAGCCCGCTGGTCTTCGTGTTACGGAGTGGTTGTCACCGTGCCTCCATAGTGCCGAGCCGCGCTGACGTCGGTCGCCTCGGTCAGCGTTACTTGTGGCACTTTAGCCACACTCTCCACGACGTGGGAGAGGTCTTGTCGTACGACGGGATTGGACAGGTGTTGACCCCGCCGGCTTCCGGCTGTTGATTGTGGTCAGCCGGCTGGAGGGCCAGCCGGACCGAGGGACCTGGATCGTCCTGATGTTTCGAAAAGTTGCCTTGTACTCCTGAGCCTACCGGGGGTCATCCCCCAGACAGGAGTCCCCGAAGTTGTTGAGGTCGTGCGGTCTTGAGCGAAGGGCCTCTGCAGCTTATCCCCCCCAGTGGAGGTTGTAGATCTCAATGAACGTGGATCCGACCGGCAACAGCTTTTCAGCCGAAGGCCAGCCGGACATCACGGACGCCGGCTGCCCATGCCGATCCGGCCGACACGCAATTGACGCTGAAGCTGAACACCTCAGACGGTCCGCTCCTAGCCGGCGTGGCGATTCACGCCCGCCGCAGGCCAAGGACGCGCCACGTGTGCTGCGATTGTTGGGGAACGTAGCATGCAATTTAAAAAAATTCCTACGCTCACGCAAGATCTATCTAGGAGATGCATAGCAACGAGAGGGGGAGAGTGTGTCTACGTAACCGCGTAGACCGAAAGCGGAAGCGTTAGTTCAACGCGGTTGATGTAGTCGAACATCTTCGCGATTCAACCAATCAAGTACCGAACGTACGACACCTCCGAGTTCAGCACACCTTCAGCTCGATGACGTCCCTCAAACTCTTGATCCAGCAAAGTGTCAAGTGAGAGTTTCGTCATCACGGCGGCGTGGTGATGGTGAAGTGATCTGCGCAGGGCTTCGCCTAAGCACTACGACAATATGACCGGAGGAGCAAACTGTGGAGGAGGGCGCCGCACACGGCTAGGAACAATTGATGTTCGTCTTTGTTCTAGGCGCCCCCTACCCATGTATATATAGGTTGGAGGGGAGGAGAGGTAGCCAAGGAGGCGCCCCAAGTAAGAGGAATCCTACTTGGGCTCCTCTCCAATCTCGCCAAACCCCCCTCTCCTATTCCTATTCGAAGTAGGAAGGGAAAAGGAAGAAAGGGGAAATCCTATTCCCTTTTTTCCTTTTCTCCTTCCCTTTTCCTTCT
Source organism: Secale cereale (assembly GCA_902687465.1). Classification (NCBI taxonomy): domain Eukaryota; kingdom Viridiplantae; phylum Streptophyta; class Magnoliopsida; order Poales; family Poaceae; genus Secale; species Secale cereale. Next base: position 846,149,025 of record LR738711.1, read on the forward strand.
CCAATTTGGCCAGCCCATATGGGGGGGGGGGGGCGCACCAGCCCCTTTGTGGCTGGTGTGGTTCCCCTCTTGGCCCATAAGGCCCATATCTTTTGCTGGGGGTGCCCGAAACTCCTTCCGGTGACCCGATAAGTACCCGGTACCCCCCGGAACACTTCTGGCGTCCGAATACCATCGTCCTATATATCAATCTTTACCTCTTGACCATTTTGAGACTCCTCTTCATGTCCGTGATCTCATCCGGGACTCCGAACAACATTAGGTCACCAAATCACATAACTCATATAATACAATATCGTCATCGAACGTTAAGCGTGCGGACCCTACGAGTTTGAGAACTATGTAGACATGACCGAGACGACTCTCCGATCAATAACCAATAGCGGAACCTGGATGCTCATATTGGCTCCTACATATTCTACGAAGACCTTTATCGGTCGAACCGTTATGACAACTTATGTTATTCCCTTTGTCATCGGTATGTTACTTGCCCAAGATTCGATCATCGGTATCTCCATACCTAGTTCAATCTCGTTACCGGAAAGTCTCTTTACTCGTTTTGTAATACACCATCCCGTAACTAACTCATTAGTCACTTTGCTTGCAAGGCTTATTATGATGTGTATTACCGAGAGGGCCCAGAGATACCTCTCCGATACTGGGAGTGACAAATCATAATCTCGATCTATGACAACCCAACAAACACCTTTGGTGACACATGTAGAGCATATTTATAATCACCCAGTTACGTTGTGACGTTTGATAGCACACAAGGCATTCCTCCGATATCCGGGAGTTGCATAATCTCATAGTCGGAGGAATATGAATTTGACATGAAGAAAGCAATAGCAGTAAAACTGAATGATTATTATGCTAAGCTAACAGATGGGTCTTGTCCATCACATCATTCTCCTAATGATGTGATCCCGTTCATCAAAGGACAATACATGTCTATGGTTAGAAAACTTAACCATCTTTGATTAACGAGCTAGTCTAGTAGAGGCTTGCTAGGGACACGGTGTTTTGTCTATGTATCCACACATGTATCAAGTTTCCGATTAATAAAATTCTAGCATGAATAATAAACATTTATCCTGATATAAGGAAATATAAAATAACAACTTTATTATTGCCTCTAGGGCATATTTTCAGTCTCCCACTTGCACTAGAGTCAATAATCTAGTTCACATCTCCATGTGATTTAACACCGATAGTTCACATCGTCATGCGGTTAACACAAATAGTACATCGCCATGTGACCAACATCCAAAGGGTTTACTAGAGTCAATAATCTAGTTCACATCGCCATGTGATTAACACCGAGAGCGTACTAAGGTGTGATCATGTTTTGATTTGTGAGAGAAGTTTAGTCAATGGGTCTGTCACATTCATATCCGTATGTATTTTGCAAATTTCTATGTCTACAATGCTCTGCATGGAGCTACTCTAGCTAATTGTTCCCACATTCAATATGCATCCAGATTAATACTTGGAGTCATCTAGATTAGTGTCAAAGCTTGTATCGGCGTAACTCTTTACGACGAACTCTTTATCACCTCCATAATCGAGAAACATCTCCTTAGTCCTCCAGTTACTAAGGATAATTTTGACCACTATCCGATGATCTACTCCTGGATCATCATTGTACCTTCTTGCCAAACTCATGGCAAGGTACACAACAGGTTTGATACACAGCATGTCATACTTTATAGAACCTATGGCTGCGGCATAGAGAATGACTTTCATTCTCTCTATATTTTTCTGCAGTGGTCGGGCTTTGAGTCTTACTCAACTTCACACCTTACAAATCAGGCAAGATCTCCTTCTTTGACTGATCCATTTCAAACTACTTCAAAATCTTATCAAGGTATGTACTAATCGAAAGTCTTATCAAGCGTCTTGATCTATCTCTATAGATCTTGGTGCCCAATATGTAAGCAGCTTCACCGAGATCTTTTATTGAAAAAATTCCTTTTAAACAATCATTTATGCTTTCCAGAAAATTCTACATAATTTCTGATCAATAATATATCATTCTCATATACTTATCAGAAATGTAGTAGTGCTCCCACTCACTTTCTTGTAAATATAGGCTTCACCACAAGTCGGTATAAAACCATATGCTTTGATCACCTTATCAAAGTGTATATTCCAACTCCGAGATGCTTGCACCAGTCCGTACATGGATTGCTGGAGCTTGCACACTTTGTTAGCACCTTGTCGGGTGGTTGGTGCGACATATGCCAAAGGATGTCTTATCATGGTGGGAGCTAGTAAGACGTCGCCGGTGCCTGGAAACGGGATAAGGCGTAGACACGAACGCCGACGAACTTTACCCAGGTTTAGGGCTCTCCTAGGAGATAACACCCCGAGTCCTGCTCTACGGGGTCTCTGCATGATCACTAATCAACAAGTGACTACAAGTGCTCCTTGAGTTGTTTCTCTAGAGGAGGAAGAAGGGCAGGGCTAGCTCTACTCCTTTCTCTACGTGGTGTGTGTGATATCTTAGAGGCTGAACCCTTTGCATGGGTGCCTTGGGGGGTTTATATAAGCCTACCCCGAGGGGTACAATGGTAATCAGGACGGGTGTAGGACCCGGCTGTCAGTGTCTCTGGTGACCGGCTTCTCCGCCGGCGGCTGGGCCCCGCCGCCTGGTGGGTCCCTCCGGCTGCTCAGGACTGTAGCAGTGCTGCTGATGATGTATGCTTTGTCGGGGAGGGCGTGGCTACAGTCCCACCGTCTGGTGGGCGTTCACTGTAGCCACTCCATGTCTCTTCAGGTTAATGGCGCACAATCTTCAAGACAAGGGAGGGCCCCCTGTTCAGGAGTCAGCCTTCCCCTGAGCCGACTGGTCCGGGCTTGCTGCCCTTTGGCCTCTCATAGGCAGGTGGGGCCCGTCGCCAGGGGGTCGTACCGACAGTACGTCGTGGGAGCATGGCTCTCTCTGTCAGGGGCGATGTCATGGACTGTATGGCTATAGTGCCGCGCCGAGTGAGGGACGTCCGCCCAGTACGCTGCACTGTGGCCATGCTCTGCCCTGGATTCGGGGGTAGTGGGTTGTACTGTAGCCACGCCCTGTCTCGTCGTGTTTATGTGGGTACAAACTTTGAGGGAGCGAGGGAGCCGCTTGTTAGGAGTCGGCTGCTTTGGCAGCCGCCTGCTAGGAGTCGGCCTACTCCATGGCCGTCCTTTAGGTCTCGCCGCATTCTAACAGCCGGTCGCTTGGACCAGCCGGCTTCTAGAAGGTAGCCCTTGGCTTCTGATGCTTGAGGGGCGCAGCCAGCCCCGATGTCTTGAAATACCAAGGGAGGCTCATGAGGCTACCCGTGGTCATTTACTCCGACAGTAGTTCCCGAAGCTTGTGAGGCGCTGTGGCCATGTGGGCGAGGGGCCTCGGCAGCTTCCTACTCCGAGTGTTTGGTGACCGCGATTCGTCCGCCTTCTAAGGTGCCGATAGCTAGGAGTCGGCCGAGACCAGGCGGGCCGCCTGGTGATTTTTGAAACACCGTGGCGGGAGCCAGGTGACTCGCCAGCCAGGCGCTAGGCTTGCCGCCCGCTGCCCACGTGCCACGCGGCGTCAGTTAGCCTAGCCGGCCTACCAGCCCACGTGCATGACGGGACATGACCTCAGGCCGGGCCCCGCCACCACCGGGCATCGACACGCGTGCGGATCCGTTGCGGCCGAGGCGAGCGGTTGAGATTCTGGGGCGCTGTAAGTGCGCGCCGTTACCGCCCGGTAATCACGGGGCCGTGGGGTCATGGGCTTAGTTAATCCCACGATTCCACGTCCCGCCCCCTCGGCTCCGCCGTCGGGGGCTATAAGTAGGGGGAGAAGGGGAGTGGCAGACGCACACACACCCTCCTCTCTCTTCGCCATTTTCCTCCTCCTCTTTCTGTAGCTACCGCACTCCAACGTCTCACCGAGGTGCCGCCGCAGTCCGTCGTCGCCGAGCCCATCCACCCCGCAGCGTCGCTGCTCTGCCACGGGCTTCAGGATCCCATGGCGCACGACCGAGCAAACACCGGCGCGTGGGACGGCTCCAACGTCCACGACGACCACCTCGAGTTCCTCCGCCAAATGTGGTGGCTGCCCGGCGAGAGCTTCGTGCAGGTACGCGCTCCGCCTGAGAAGGAGATTTCGCCAGCCCCGAAGGACGGCGAATGCGTCGTCTTCCGTGAGCATTTCTTCTGCGGTTTTGGTCTGCCGGCCAGCGGCATCTTTCGCGCCTTCCTCCAATTCTATCGGCTCCAGCCGCACCACCTCACACCGAACACGGTGGTGCTGTTGTTCGCCTTCGTCACGCTCTGCGAAGGCTACCTCGGCATTCTCCCTACCCTCGAGCTCTGGGGGGATTTCTTCTACACCAAGCTCGGCACCGCCGTCAAGGGGGAGCCGGCTTAGTGCGGGGCCTTTGTCGCGGTGCGACGTCTGGGCACCGAAAACTGCTTCCCTGCCATCCCTTGACATAGTCGGTCAAGCTGTGGCAAAAATCCTACTTCTATGTCAAGAACGTCCACCCATCGGCGGACTTCGTCAACCTGCCTGCTTATACAGCCGGCCCGCCGGCAGAACCTCGCACCAAGTGGACCTTCAAGCCGAAGACGCCATCGGCCGCTTTTACTGCTGCCGTCGCCCGGCTCAAGGTGATGATAGAGTCGGAGGGCCTTGAGACCTCGGACCTGTTGACGTCCTTTGTGGTGCGCCGGGAGCTTCCTCTCCAAGGCCGGCCTCACCTGATCGGCCGGATGAGCGGGCATCAAGACCCGTGCCGGATGTGCACCAAGGAGATGCCGGGAGCGGAGGTGGCCCGGCTGGTGAATTACATCGAACTGCAAGCTCTCGGAGTCTGAGTGGCAGTTCGGCAAGCCACCGTACTCCCGCACACACCCACCGCCTGCGGTGAGTTGTTAACCTTTCTCTCTTCATTTGCCGGGTTCTGCTTTGCCGCCTGATCAGCCGGTCACGATGCAGATCCTCTCATCCTAGTCGGCAGCCGACTCCCCAGAGCAGGGTCGGGATTACCTGTCGGACTGGGCAGTGAGCGATGTGGACGACCCCGACTTGGGGGCGGCCGCCTTGGAAGAAGACGACGCCGCATGTGGCGGCAACGGAGCAGGCGGCTCCGGAGGAGCAGGGGGGCTTGACGACTGGCCGGATGACGACGAGGAGGAGATCGAGCCACGCCGACCGCCGGTCGCCGACAAGGCGGGCGCGAGCTCCTCGGTCGCGCCATCTGCACCAGGCGGCGCATCAAAGCGCCGAGCCGGCTCGCTGTTGTTCGGCAACCGGTCGAAGAAGCCCAAGAGCTCGGCCGCCGCGACCAGGCGGGAGGAGGCCGCCGTGAAGGCGGACCGGTTCCAGAAGACCCCGAAGCAACTGCCGATGGTGTCTGCATAAGTGTTTGCTATCCCTTGCGTTTTCTTCTCTTCTTTTTTGCAAACTCTTTCTGAGTTTTTCCTTATCTTGCTTTGAACAGGCCCCGCTCTCCCTTGAGCGGTCTGACTCCGCGTCTGTGATTAGGATGGCGGAGGGCTCCACCAAAACCCGCCGCGTAGACCCGCGCGCCGAGCTCCAGGCGGCGACGGAGCAGAACACGCGGGAGGCGCGCGAGGAGTGGGAGAAGGCGGATGCAGCCAAGGTGGCGCAGGTGGAAGCGGGTGCGGTGGCCAAAGCCCAAGCCGACGCCGCAGCCAAGGCCCAAGCGGATGCCGCCACCAAGGCGCACGTGGAGGAGGCCGCACGCGGCCAGACTCCATAACTTCTCATCCCCCTGCGTTCCGCGCCGCCGGCGCTAGAGACCCCGGCGCCGACTGGTGGAGCCGGCAATGACCAGCCTGTCATGGAGTGGGAAGGGGGCGACGCCGTCATCTCAAGGGCGGAGGTGCCCCCGCAAGCACCGACTGCCGACGCTCAGACCAATCGGCCTGAGGCGCTGCAAGTGCCGCTAGTCGGTGGCGAGCTGGTGGTGAGGGCGACCCCCGTGGATCGCACTCCAGGGCGCCGTCGTGCGGTGAAGGTGGCCTCGGCGCCATGTCGACAGGAGATCGGGGCCGCAAGCTCGTCAGCCCCTAAGGCGAAGGCCTCCAGTGCCGCCCCACCAGAGTGGACGCCTCGGGGTAGGACCGGAGTCCTGAACAGGGCTGCGTACGAAGTTCAGACCCTGCTTCAGGCCCAAGGCACCGCCCTCCAGGACTACACAAAGGCGTTCCTGGCGACGCGGAAGGCCGTCCGGGTATGCTTCCTGCACTCTGCTTTTTATTTCTTGTAACCTTCCGCGGGGGCGCGCCAGCGCACCTGCTAGGTGTAGCCCCCGAGTTCTGGGCCGGCTGCTTAAAGGTAAGTTCCGGGTGCTGACTCCTTCTCTTCTGCTTTCTTCATTGCAGGATTACCACAACATCCGCGCAACCGCCTTCAATTCTCAGGACCGGGCACTGGCCAAGCGGACTGCTGACTTGGCCGAAAGTCGGAGTATGCACTCCGTCTTCTTTCTCTCGCGGGGACGCGCCAGCGCACCCGCCGGGTGTAGTCCCCGAGATTCGGGCCGACTGCTGAGCAGTCGGGCCGGATCTTTCGGCAACCACTCTTCTTTTGTTGATTGTTGACTTGTCCTTTCTTTCTTGTCTATACAGGGGCAAACTTCACATTGCAGCAGAGCCTAGGCGAAGCCCAAACCGCGCTGCGTGCCAAGGAGGAAGAGTGCAGCAAGGCGGCCCAGGAGCGCGACCGCCTGGTCAAGGAACTGAAGGACCAGGCAGACTGGCACAAGGCAGAGCTCCAGAAGATGAAGGACAGCGAGTCCGGCCTCCTGGCTGAGTTCAAGACTGAATGCTCGAGCTGGGCCGAGAGGGAGAAAGCGCTAAATGATGGCTACGGCGAGATCGAAGACAGGATCGACGGTGGGTTGTCTTTCCCTTTTTTCTACTGCCGTTTATTATGAGAGCCGGCTTCTGATTCAGACTTCTTCCTTCTGCCTGCGCAGATTTCTTCCCTGGCTATGCCGTTGCCGTTGGTCTGGCCATCGAAGCCCGCCATGACGAGCGGAGGCGGGCTGGTGCAGAGATTGCACCCAACGCCCCTCAGACTCTCACCGAGCAGCCTTTTGCCATTCATGCTCGTCTCCAGCCGTCTCATCGGATGCTCCACCTCTTGCAGCGTGCCGGGGCCCAGGTGATCTCCGCCCTATGGCCAGGCTTCCAAGCTCCGCGCACCCCCAGATGGACTGCCGATTGGTTGGAAGCGGCAGTCGGCCGCTTCGAGGTGTGGAAGGGCTCCTTAGCCCGGGCAGGCGCACGGTGGGCCTTGGAGTTTGCCAAGGCGTGGTATCCTGGGCTAAACTTAGCCCAGTTGGCCACGTTCTGCCAGGAAGCCAACACCGAGTTGGTGGTGGTGTGGCGTGATCTCACTCAACGCGCGGCGGCGATCGCCGAGTACACCGAGACCAGCTTCTTCATCCCTGAGCTGGACGAGGAGGGTGCTGAAGTGCCACCGAACTGGTTCGGGCTGAACCCGGAGGACGGTGAAGAATCGATGGAGGAGATCGCCTCAAGCGACGAAGGCGAGGATGGTGAAGATGACGCGCCGGAGGATGGAGCGGACGACCAACCTCAGCTTGACCGTGCCTCGAGCAGCGGGCCGCGTGCGGGAGCGTCGGCTGCTGCTGGAGACAACCAAGCCAAGACTCGCCAGCCATCCACTCCACCAGCCGGCGCCGCCGACTCCACCAGCCTGCCGGACCCGCCTGCTGCTCCTCTGGCCTAGGCGGCCAGTTTTATCTTAGCTTTTCTTGCTTTGTAGTTTCTTCTGAACAAACTTGTTAAATTTGACACTCTGTCAGCCAGACAGCCGCTCTGTGGTCTATGGTTGGGTCAAGTGCTTGGCCACTTTGGGGAGACAAGTACTTTGGCCTCTTAGAACGTAGCAAGCTAAGTAAGAAGTCGGCCGGCCGGCTGTTCAACAGCCGGTCGGTGAGGCGAGGGGTTGTCTTAGCCTATGTGAGTGGTTTGGTCCTTAGCCATTTTTCATGCGGGCGCCGTTTCTTGCCTTTAACTCTTACCAACCGAACAGTCGCTCTGCGAGCTGCGGCTTGTGTCAAGAGAGGGCTTAGATGTCGGCACATTACTTGTCCGACGGTAGGTAGCACTAACATAGTATAAGGCGGCAAGCCCCCAGGCCGACTGGTTGAACCCGGTGCCAGGCAGAAGGATGAAATAACACATTCATAGGCATAAAATTTATCATGTAGATAAAAAAGTGCAGTCCCCGAGTGCTCCTCGAGGGACCCGATGTCTTTGCGCTTAGTACAAAAGGTAGCGTGATACATACTGCATTCAACTGTTAAATCTTCGGAGGAGATTTGCATTCCATGGGCACTCAGTTTCCTTGCCAGAGTCGTCTCTCTTGCATGCCCTGGGCTTCTGGGCATCGTTTAGGTAGTAGGAGTCATTGCCCAAGGCTTTGCTGATGATGAAGGGGCCTTCCCAAGGTGCTGAGAGCTTGTGCTGGCCGGCTGTTTGCTGGATCAGTCAGAGCACAAGGTCTCCCTCTTGGAAAGATCTTGGCTTGACCTTCCGATTGTAGTAGCGGCGCAGACTCTGCTGGTAGATGGTGGATCGGCTGAGTGCCAACAACCGGCGTTCTTCCAGCAGATCGACGCCGTCTTCTCGTGCCTCCTTTGCTTCTGCCTCCATGTACACTGTGACGCGAGGTGAGTCGAACTCAATGTCAGTTGGGATGACAGCCTCGGCCCTGTACACGCGGAAGAAGGGGGTGAAGCCAGTTGATTTGTTTGGAGTGGTGCGGAGGCTCTAGAGGACGGCCGGCAGCTCGTCGATCCAGCAGCCGGCCGATCGCTCTAGTGGCTCGACTAGTCGGGGCTTGATGCCGGAGAGGATGAGGCCGTTTGTCCGCTTGACTTGGTCGTTTGACTGCGGATGGGCAACATATGCTAAGTCCAGTCGGATGCCTTGCGTCATGTAGAAACTGGCCAAAACACCTTTGGCAAAGTTGGTGCCATTGTCGGTGATGATGTTGTGTGGTATACCATACCCAACGGTGATTTCTGCGATGAAAGTCAGAGCAGTCGGCCCATTCAGTTTCTTGATTGGCCTTGCTTCAATCCACTTGGTGAATTTGTCCACGGCGACGAGCAAATGGGTCATGCCGCCGCGTGCTGTCTTGAATGGGCCCACCATGTCCAGCCCCCACACGGCAAAGGGCCAAGTGAGGGGGATGGTTTTGAGTGTAGAAGCCGGCATGTGTTGCTTTGAGCTGAATTTCCGGCATCCCTTGCAGTGCTTGACCAAATCCTTGGCGTCCTCCAAAGCAGTCGGCCAGAAGTAACCATGTCAGAAAGCTTTGGCGACAAGGGATCTGGAGGCCGCGTGGTGGCCGCACTCGCCTTGGTGGATGTCTTTGAGGATTGCCTTGCCCTTTTCTGGCTCTACGCAGCGCTCGAAGACTCCAGAAACGCTGCGTCTGACAAGCTCTTTGTTTACTATAGTGTAAGCTCCTACCCGACGCTGTACTTGCCGGACCGAGATCTCATCAGCCGACAGCTCTCTATTCACCAGGAAGTTGAGGATAGGCTGCGCCCATGATGGAGCTTGGACTTCATCCACTATCACCACGGCCACTGATACTAAGGCGGCCGGTTTGGGAGGCGGCGGGTTGGAGTCGGCTGCCGCGTGCTATGTCGTTGAAGTCCGTGGGCCGACTGCCGCAGTCCCCGGGCCGGGCTCTAAAGCTCCTGGGCCGGGTGCAACTGTTGTAGTCCCTGAGCCGCCTGCCGAAGTCCCCGGGCCGACTGCTGTAGCCCCCGGGCCGGACGCAACTGCTGCAGCCCCCGAGTCGGATCCGACTGATCTGGGAGCAGCCGGCACGAAGATGGACTTAGATTCCGATGAAGGCTTGATAGACGGCTTGAAGAGGCGCTGAAGGGAGACGCCAGTTGGTATAGCTTGCCGGGTGGAGCCGATCCGTGTCAGGGCACTGAAGGAAATATGCCCTAGAGGCAATAATAAAGTTGTTATTTATATTTCCTTATATCATGATAAATGTTTATTATGCATGCTAGAATTGTATTAACCGGAAACTTAGTATATGTGTGAATACATAGACAAAACAGAGTGTCCCTAGTATGCCTCTACTAGACTAGCTCATTGATCAAAGATGGTTATGTTTCCTAACCATAGACATGAGTTGTCATTTGATCAACGGGATCACATCATTAGGAGAATGATGTGATGGACAAGACCCATCCGTTAGCTTAGCACTATGATCATTTAGTTCTACTGATATTGCTTTCTTCATGACTTATACATGTTCCTATGACTATGAGATTATGAAACTCCCGAATACCGTAGGAACACCTTGTGTGCTATCAAACGTCACAACGTAACTGGGTGATCATAAAGATGCTCTACAGGTGTCTCCGAAAGTGTTCGTGGTGTTTGCATAGATCAAGACTAGGATTTGTCACTCCGAGTGTCGGAGAGGTATCTCTGGGCCCTCTCGGTAATGCACATCATAATAAGCCTTGCAAGCAAAAGACTAATGAGTTAGTCACGAGATGATGTATTACGGAACGAGTAAAGAGACTTGCCAGTAACGAGATTGAACTAGGTATAGAGATACCGATGATCGGATCTCGGGCAAGTAACATACCAATGACAAAAGGAACAACATATGTTGTTATGCGATTTGACCGATAAAGATCTTCGTAGAATATGTAGGAGCCAATATGAGCATCCAGGTTCCGCTATTGGTTATTGACCGAAGATGAGTCTCGGTCATGTCTACATAGTTCTCGAACCCGTAGGGTCCGCACGCTTAACGTTTGTTGACGATCGGTATTATGAGTTTATGAGTTTTGATGTACCGAAGGAGTTCGGAGTCCCGGATGAGACCGGGGACATGATGAGGAGTCTCGAAATGGTCGAGACGTAAAGATCGATATATTGGACGACTATATTCGGACATCGGAAAGGTTCCGAGTGATTCGGGTATTTTTCGGAGTATATGGGCCTTATTGGGCCATACGGGAATAGAGGAGAAAGGCCAATAGGAAGGAGGCGCGCACCCCCCCCTCTGGTCCGAATTGGACAAGGGGTGCAGCCCCCCTTTCCTTCTCCCTCTCCACCTTTTTCCTTCTCTCCTACTCCGGAAAGGAAAGGGGAATCCTACTAGGACTTGGGAGTCCTAGTAGGACTCCCCACACTTGGCGCGCCCCCTCTAGGGCCGGCCTCTCCCTTGCTCCTTTATATACGGGGGCAGGGGGCACCCTAGGACACACAAGTTGAATTGTTTTAGCCGTGTGCGGTGCTCCCCTCCACAGAAACACACCTCGATCATACCGTTGCAGTGCTTAGGTGAAGCCCTGTGCCGGTAGATACATCATATCCGTCACCACGCCGTCGTGCTGACGAAACTCTCCCATGAAGCTCAACTGGATCAAGAGCTCGTGGGACGTCATCAAGCTGAACGTGTGCTGAACGCGGAGGTGCCGTACGTTCGGTGCTTGATCGGTTGGATCGTGAAGAAGTTCGACTACATCAACCGCGTCACTTGATGCTTCCGCTCCCGGTCTATGAGGGTATGTAGACACACTCTTCCCCTCGTTGCTATGCATCTAGTAGATAGATCTTGCGTGATCGTAGGAAATTTTTGAAAATACTACGTTCCCCAACAGTGGTATCAGAGCCAGGTTTATGCGTAGATGATATGCACGAGTAGAACATAATGAGTTGTGGGCGATACTAGTCATACTGCTTACCAGAATGTCATACTTTGCTTCAGTGGTATTGTGAGATGAAGCGGCCCGGACCGACATTACGCGTACGCTTACGCGAGACTGGTTTCACCGTTATGAGCACTCGTTGCTTAAAAGGTGACTAGCGGGTGTCTGTCTCTCTCATTTTAGTTGAATCAAGTGTGGCTACGCCCGGTCCTTGTGAAGGTTAAAACATCACATGCTTGACGAAACATCGTTGTGGTTTTGTATGCGTAGGTAAGAACGGTTCTTGCTAAGCCCGTAGCAGCCACGTAAAACTTGCAACAACAAATTAGAGGACGTCTAACTTGTTTTTGCAGGGCATGTTGTGATGTGATATGGTCAAGACATGATGAGATATACGGTTTTGTATGAGATGATCATGTTTTGTAAAGTTACCGGCAACTGGCAGGAGCCATATGGTTGTCGCTTTATTGTATGAAATGCAATTGCCATGTAATTTCTTTACTTTATCACTAAGCGGTAGCGATAGTCGTAGAAGCAATAGTTGGCGAGACGACAACGATGCTACGATGGAGATCAAGGTATCGCGCCGGTGACGAAGGTGATCATGACGGTGCTTTGGAGATGGAGATCAAAAGCACAAGATGATGATGGCCATATCATGTCACATATTTTGATTGCATGTGATGTTTATCTTATTATGCTTCTTATTTTGCTTAGTTCGATGATAGCATTATAAGATGATCCATTACTAAATTTCAAGGTATAAGTGTTCTCCCTGAGTATGCACCGTTGCGAAAGTTCGTCGTGCCGAGACACCACGTGATGATCGAGTGTGATAAGCTCTACGTTCAAATACAACGGGTGTAAGCCAGTTTTGCACACGCAGAATACTCGGGTTAAACTTGACGAGCCTAGCATATGCAGATATGGCCTCGGAACACTGGAAACCGAAAGGTTGAGCGTGAATCATATAGTAGATATGATCAACATAAGATGTTCACCATTGAAACTACTCCATCTCACGTGATGATCGGACATGGTTTAGTTAATTTGGATCACGTGATCATTTAGATGACCAGAGGGATGTCTATCTAAGTGGGAGTTCTTTAAGTAATATGATTAATTGAACTTTAATTTATCATGAACTTAGTCATGATAGTTTTTGCATATCTATGTTGTAGATCAATAGCTCACGATGTTGCTCCCCGTTTATTTTTTATATGTTCCTAGAGAAAACTAAGTTGAAAGATGTTAGTAGCAATGATGCGGAATTGTTCCGTGATCTGAGGATTATCCTCATTGCTGCACAGAGAATTATGTCCTTGATGCACCGCTAGGTGACAGACCTATTGCAGGAGTAGATGTAGACGTTATGAATGTTTTGACAAAAGCTCGGTATGATGACTACTTGATAGTTTAAGTGCACCATGCTTTACGGCTTAGAACCAGGACTTCAAAAACGTTTTGAACGCCACGGAGCATATAAGATGTTCCAAGAGTTGAAATTAGTATTTCATACTCATGCCCGTGTCGAGAGGTATAAGACTTCTGACAGTACTTTGCCTACAAGATGGAGGAGAATAGCTCAACCAGTGAGCATGTGCTCAGATTGTCTGGGTACTACAATTACTTGAATCAAGTGGGAGTTAATCTTCCAGATAAGATAGTAATTGACAAAGTTCTCTAGTAACAATCACCAAGTTAGTAGAACTTCGTGATGAACTATAATATGCAAGGGATGATGAAAGGAATTCCCGAGCTCTTCGCGATGCTGAAGTCGGCGAAGGTAGAAATCATGAAAAAGCATCAAGTGTTGATGGTTAACAAGACCACTTGTTTCAAGTAAAGGGCAAAGGGATAGAAGGGGAACTTCAAGAAGAATGACAAGCAAGTTGTCACTCCCGTGAAGAAACCCAAAGCTAAAACTCAAGCCTGAAACTAAGTGCTTCTACTGCAAAGGAAATGGTCACTGTAAGTGGAACTGCCCTAGATACTTGGCGGATAAGAAGGATGGTGATGGCTTCTCGCCCCTCGTTGGTTACCCAAAGTGGAAGGTTTGAGATGTAGCGTAACGGCAAGTTTCCCTTGGCAAAGATACCAATGATCGAATCCCGTGAGACTCCGAGGGCCGACAAGTAGGTGTCAACGGCTAACGGCGCCAGATACTTAGCGGTTGACAGGACCTGCACACAGATACAAATAACTTTGCTGCCAACGAGTACAGAGAGGTTGTCAATCCCTCCGGCCTTGCTGTTTACAAAGGATCAAACACAAGAGATAAGAATGATAGCTATGACTACAACTAGGAAATAGAAACAGGAAGTAAATATAAGGTGTGATCAGTGGTGGTAATATGGACCGGGGTCCCATGATGTTCACTAGTGATGTCTCTCTCCCAAAAGACGATAAAACAGCTAAGCGAGGTAAACAAATTACATCTGGGCAATTGACAGGATTATGTGCGCAAACCAATGCTAACTATGCTGTAAAGAAAGGTAGAGGCTCAAAAGCATGGGCGGTACGCCAAGGCAAGTAGACCGAAATCCATCTGCATCTACTACTAATCATCCACCTTGAGATATCTATCCAGAACATCTCGCTGGTATTAAGTTGCGAGTCCCACCCAAAGTGTAAACTCAAAGCAACAAACAACTGCATTAAAAGAACTTTGCGTAAAGTAAACTATCCTTGCACCCGCAAGTACAAGCACCGTTGTTTTCCCCCTTGTGGCAACAGCACATCCCCTAGACTCATGTTTCTGTCACTCAAACTAGTCATCAGGGGGCATGAACCCACAATCAAGCATAACGCTCCCTCTTGGAGTTACTACCTACTACTTGGCCAAAGCAATAAACATCAACGAAGAACATGCTAGAATTACTCAAGAACAAAGATATAAAAGAGGTGAATCAAATATATTACTCAAACACAATCTGAACATAATCTCATAATCCATCGGATCCCAGCAAACTCAGCAGAGCAACAGCATAAAGATTACATATGTGCCTCGATCATGTAGGGCAGCTCACGAGGTCTAATCCATGAAGAACAAAGAGGGGAGGAGAACATCACATAGCTACTGGTCATGGACCCATGGTCCAAGGGGGACTACTCACAACTCATCCGGGAAGCGTCCATGGTGGTGGAGAAGCTCCCGGTGGTGGTTCTCCACTCCGGCAGGGTGCCGGGATGAGTTCTCCTGATGCTCCCGATCTTGGAAGCGTTGCGGCGGCGGAACAGAGGCGAGATCGCGAAAAAGGGTTCCGTCCTCGAGGGTTTCGGGACGCGAGGAATATATATATGCAAAGGGGGGTCACCAGAGGCGGAGAGGGGGCCCCAGGCGCCCCCTAGGGCGGCCAGGGGTGGGGCCGCCCCGGGTGGCCGTCTGGGCCGCCCCTGGCTCCCCTCTGGCCCCACTTTGGTTTTTCTCGAAGCTCCCTGTACGCTGATTTTTCCTGTATTTTTCCCGGAATTTTTGGAGCACTTTTAATATGGGGGAAATCTGAAATAGAAAAACAGCAGAAAACAAGAACTGGCACTGTGGTGCACTGAGTTAATAGGTTAGTCCAAATATGATCAAAAGTGTATGGAAGTGCATAAATATCATAGCAATATCACACAAAAGAAGCATGGAGCAAGCAGAAATTATAGATACATTTTGGACGTATCAACATCCCCAAGCTTAATTCCTGCTCGTCCTCGAGTAGGTAAATGATAACAAGCATAATTTCTGTGGTGACATGCTATCAATCATATAAGAACTTTTTAAGTGAAGCAATCAAGGCATGTAATTCAATTCAAGTCATAACAAGCAAGAGTCGATATTAGCATTGTAACAAGTAACATAAGAACATAAAGGTGCAAGAGCTCTCGCTGTCCGTGACTCGAATGTCTCCAATTGGTGTTTGCATGCAAGAAAGGGGATGGGGATATATGAGAGAGTAAAACAAAGTTTTTATATTGTTAAGAACTTAATCTACTAAAGTTTCACACTTGGTCTTCTTTGGAATCTTATCTTGACTCATCCCCAGACCGGCAGCCAGGTACAAGTCAAAATGATCCACTCCCTTTCGATATTTTGAGCACTCATGCAATGGATGAGCGTAATCAAGAAAGTCGACACTTAGGATGGCAAAAAGAGAAAAATGATGGAGGGGGAAGACAAAAAAAGGTGTGAAAGGCTCACATCAATGAGGACAATCATCGGCGAGAGAAAGCCAAATGATAGATATGATGTGAGGAGTAGGGATTGCCATGCAACGGATGCACATATGAGCTAAGGTAAGCTCTCCAATGGAACTAGTGGGGGTGCATCCAACTTGCTTGCTCAAGAAGACCTAGAGCTCTTTTGAGGAGGCTCATCATTGGAATATACAAGCCAAGTTCTATAGTGTAAAGGTCCCCACATAACTATATGCATGAATGATAATCTCTATGGAGTACAAGGTATAAGATGGAGTACGGGTGTGGATCTCTCAATAGAAATAGTAGTGTGCCCCCTCCTCTCATTATTTCTTTTCCTTTTTTTTTCTTTTTTTTTTCTTTTTTGTGGCCTCCATGGCTCTTTCTATTTAACTCTCATTTGTCCTCTTTGGGATCTTTTCCTCACTTTAGGGGCAACACTCTATATATTACAAGAAGTATAGAAGATCTTTCACACTTTACAAAAGTACTCAACATAAAGAAAATGAAACTATCATGATGTATGCAAATGTATGCCTCTGCCAGTGTAGCAGGATATGCAATGATACTAGCGCGTCATGTAGCAATGATTAGGGTAAGGCCCAACTAGCATGCGGCTCATCGATCAAGCAAAAGCATGTATGACATGAAGATCAAGTCATGAGAAGATGGATGTTCACTACAAGAAATATGTCAACTTATGACCTTTTGTTAGTGACCCTGAAAGAATTGGTCATAAATTTATGACCATTTTAGACCAATTGGTCAAAAGCTGCCTGGGGGGCTCTAAACCCTAAACCATAACGACCATTTTGGTCAGAAAGGTCATAATTTCATTAGAGGAAATGGTCGTAAAGCTAGTAGCATTGTCCACTGCCTCATGCCTACCTGATAACGACCAATATAAAATGGTCACTACACTTGAGTTTGAATGAATTGGGATGATTAGGCAGCCACCTCAGCAACCTCTCTTATGTGTCACTGTCTAGGTGTCATTTTTGCTTGAGTTTTAATATTCAACAGACAGACGGGGCACACACTGACAGGCGGGACCCATTTGACAGGTGGGGCCGAGCGCTTAATTCGCCCAAAAAAGATGCACGAGGCGGGACTCGAACCCACGACCTCGCGCTTGCTTCGCTCGCATGCTACCACTAGGCTAGAGAGGGACAGTTGCTCACATCTGGGAGTTTAACTATACATTATATAGAACTAAAAATGTGCGCTTTAATTCCTAAAAAATGTGCGCTAGTGGGGACTCGAACCCACGACCTGGCGCTCGCTCGCTCGTTCGGTACCACTGGGCTAGAGGGGGATTGTTGCTAATGTGTGGGTAGTTTTCTATATACTATACAAAACCAGGGCTCTCTCGTATCAGTGACAAGTGGGGCCTTCCGACTAGGTGGCGGCGGGTGGCATCGAACAGAGCAACACTTATCGTTTTTCTAGGTCTTCCGACCAGGTGGCGGCGGGCGGCGGCGGAAGCAACCAGCAAGCGTCGCTCGGACGAGGGCGGGGCGGCGGCCGGCGACCGGCGGCCGAAGCAACCAGTAGGGGCCGCTCGCCTTGCCCACGACCTCGCTGCAGGTGACCTCGCCCACGGCCTCGCGGCGGAAGCAACCAGCAGGGGTGGGGACAGGAACGGCGACCTCGCCACTCGCGTCGCCCACGCATGGGGGACTCGCCGCCGCCGAGCATGGGGGAGTCGCCACCGCCGCAAGCAGACCTCGCCCACGTATGCACCCCTCTCATTCCCCCTCCTCTTCCCCCTCTCCTCTCTGTTGATGTAGATTTGTTAGGAGAATCTTCAGAGTGATTTGATGTAGGTTTGTTGTAAGCTTGGAAAAATCTCTTGGAAATGTCATTGATGAATTTGGTAGAAATTGTGAAGAGAATTTCTGTTGATGGTTTAACCAAAATAGTTCTTAGTGGCAGCATATATTGTTATTGTTGGTTGTTTAACCACCTCTGTTTTTTGTGAACCATCATGTTTTAGTTAGCTTTTATTTTCTCTCATGTGAAATCTGTATTTCCATTTGAACTACTTTTTATTGCTCCCATGTGAAATCTGTAAACCATGTGAACTGGACTAAAGTAGTGAGGAATTGGAAATAGCTGAATGTTGTGCTTAGGCAGTTAGCATATAAACTTGGGTGCCTACCTTATTTTCTGGAATTTTAGCTTCCATTACTTCCATCCATTTTCATTAATTAATGTTGATGCACTTAGATTGATTTGCTAAGTTGCAACAATTTGTTGTCTTTGGCAGATGGATAGAAGCTGGATTAGACAAGGAGTTAGAAAGTTTTCGAAAGAACATATGAAAGGAGTTGATGATTTCATGGCATTTGTTCGGGCAAATTTTGCCAACGATGCTCACATCCTTTGCCCATGTTGTGAATGCCTCAACCGTCCAAGAATGGCTCAAGGAAGAGTGGAAGATCATCTGCTTCTTAATGGGATGTCCAACACATATGATAGATGGATATATCATGGAGAACCTTTAGACAGACAACCTCAACATTTTGAAGCTGATACAGAGGCCCCTCATATGATGGGTGGTGGTGATGCTGGCATTGATTTCATGGAAAAGGTTTTGCGAGATAATGCTGTTTTGGAGGAAGAGGATGGCCATGAAGATGATAGGATTCCTGACCTATTGAAGGATTTGTACGATGCTGAAGATCGTGCTGATGGACAGAAATCGTTGTTTGCTGAGGTGTTAGAGGAGGCGAAGTGCGCAGCTCATGAAGGGGGTAAATTTTCAAGATTTACCTTCACCGTGAAGTTACTCCACATCAAGTCTTTCTACCGGATTAGCAATGCCGCATTCAACGCAATACTCCGTCTTTTGAGCTTGCAATTCCCTGGTAGTCGTGTTCCCAGATCTTATGATGAAGCATTGAGCATAATCCGCAGGCTGGGGTTAGGTTATGTGTCAATACATGTGTGCCCAAATAATTGTGTCTTGTTTCGGAAGGATTTAGCAAAGCATGACAAGTGTCCAAAATGCAATGCATCTAGGTGGAAAGATGCTGATGGGAAGAAGTCAATACCGGAGAAGGTACTGAGGCACTTTCCCTTGATACCAAGGCTGCAACGGATGTTCATCTCGAAGAAATCATCACGTGAAGTACAGTGGCACAAGCTGAAGCGGCAACCTGTGGACAATGAGCTGAGCCATCCTGCGGATGGAGAGGCATGGAAAGTGTTTGACAGTATACATTTAGATTTTGCTGCAGATCCAAGGAACATAAAACTTGGCATTGCCACAGATGGGTTTAATCCGTTTGGGAACATGAGCACGTCTTATAGCATGTGGCCAGTTTTTGTGGTGCCGTACAACCTGCCACCATGGGCATGCATGGATCAGTCCAACTTCATGATGTCATTGCTTATCCCGGGTCCAGATTCTCCAGGAAAGGATTTTGATGTCTTTATGGAGCCCCTCGTAGAAGAACTGCTCCAGCTCTGGACTGGTGTACCTACATACGATGCCTTGAGTCCGGAAGAAAAGTTCAATCTACGTGCTGCGATCATATGGTCCATCCATGATTTCCCGGCTCTGCACACTCTGTCTGGGAGGATCACAGTGGGTTATCAGGCTTGTGTCCATTGTGACAAAGACCCTTGCTCAAAGAGAATAAGGAACAAGATCTGCTATATTGGGCACCGCCGCTTTCTTCCCCGAAACCATCGCTGGCGAAGAAGCAAAGATTTTAATGGTGAGAATGAAACCCGTGACAAGCCAGCTGAATTCACTAAAGAAGAGCTGGAGCAGCAACTTGAAAAGGTGAAAGATGTGAGACCAGGAAAGCTGGCGAAGAAAAGAAAGCGTGAGGAAGGTCAATGTTGGGACCGTAGGTCTTGTTTGTGGGACCTGCCATACTGGGCTGATCTGAAATTAAGGCATAATCTCGATGTAATGCACATTGAGAAAAACATATGCGAGAATCTACTAGGGACGTTTCTGAACATTGAAGGGAAGACAAAGGACACGGTTAGTTCTAGGCTTGATTTGGAGGACATGGGCATAAGAGAAGATTTGCATCTACAGCACAATGAAGATGAAGATTCATTTGAAATTCCACGAGCATGGTATACAATGAATAAAGAACAAAAGCTTGCATTCTGTGAATTCCTAAGAGCGGTGAAATTTCCAGATGGTTATGCTGCTAACCTAGCAAAGTGTGTTACTTCTGATGGATTCAAGCTTTCAGTACTGAAAACCCATGATTGTCACATCCTCCTCCAAAGGATTTTACCGGCGGGCCTCCGAGGAATCATGGACAAGGATATATATGAAGCGGTTGCTGAGCTAGGAAATTTCTTTAGAGAACTGTGCTGCAAAACCCTGAAGTTAACCGTCCTGGAAAGACTTGAAAAAGAAATCCCAATTATTCTTTGCAAGCTCGAGAAGATTTTCCCTCCAGCTTTCTTCACCGTGATGGTCCATTTGGCGGTGCACTTACCCAAAGAGGCAATGCTTAGAGGCCCTGTGCAATACGGTTGGATGTACCCAATCGAACGAAGGCTGCTTACTTGTAAGCGTTATGTGCGAAACACGGCAAGACCTGAAGGTTCTATTGCTGAAGCATATGTCGTTGACGAGTGCTTGACTTTTTGCTCTAGATACTTCGGTGATGTGGAAACAAGATGGAACCGGCCGGGCAGAAATAGAGAGCAGTCTGATTCGCAAAGTGGTGATGTCTCTGTTTTCAACCATGGTGTGAACTTTCTTGGAGCCTCACAATACTTCGAGGCTCGTGATGAGTATGACAGGATGGTTTTGTTTGTGCTCAGCAACTGCGCCGAGGTTCTACCATATATCGAGTATGTTATATCTTCTGCACTCATTAAATAATTTTTTTTTGCTTGGGTTGGCACCAGCCTAATGTTTTAATTCACATGTTTTGTTGGCATTGCAGGAAATGCAAGGAAGAGTTAAACCAGGAAGAAAGCAATATCAATGTTGATAAAAGGGTTGCCAAGGTGTTTGCTAAGTGGTTTAAGAATCATGTGAGATCTTTAGCCACATGTTTTATGTTTTCTGTGTTATTTACCCATTGTTAAATACCATTGTTTGCTAAATGGTTTATTTGTGCAGATTGGAAAGTTGCATGAGGAGAAGAAGGTCACTGATGATCTATTTGCTTTGGCATGCTTACCGGATAAGCGAGTGAGAGTGTATTCAACATGCATTGCTGACGGTGTCCGGTACCACACCGTTGACCGCGAGGAAAAAAGGAAGACACAGAATAGTGGTGTAGGATCGAAAGTATGTCTAGAGGGGGGGTGATTAGACTACTTATAGATATAAAAATTCTGCCTTTTGACAAAGAACAGTTTTTGGCAGATTCACAATTATGATCAAGTCAAGCATCACCCTACACATGCAATTCTAGAGTATAGGCAGCGGAAAGTAAATTGCACATGTAGTAAAGAGAGGTGGAGAGGATCAAACGCAATTTGGAGACGCAATGATTTTTCCCGTGGTTCCGATAGGTGGTGCTATCGTACATCCACGTTGATGGAGACTTCAACCCACGGAGGGTAACGGCTGCGCGAGTCCACGGAGGGCTCCACCCACGAAGGGTCCACGAAGAAGCAACCTTGTCTATTCCATCATGGCCTACGCCCACGGTGAAGGAAATATGCCCTAGAGGCAATAATAAAGTTGTTATTTATATTTCCTTATATCATGATAAATGTCTTTTATTCATGCTAGAATTGTATTAACTGGAAACTTAGTACATGTGTGAATACATAGACAAAACAGAGTGTCCCTAGTATGCCTCTACTAGACTAGCTCATTGATCAAAGATGGTTATGTTTCCTAACCATAGACATGAGTTGTCATTTGATCAATGGGATCACATCATTAGGAGAATGATGTGATGGACAAGACCCATCCGTTAGCATAGCACTTTGATCGTTTAGTTTTACTGCTATTGCTTTCTTCATGACTTATACACGTTCCTATGACTATGAGATTATGCAACTCCCGAATACCGTAGGAACACCATGTGTGCTATCAAACGTCACAACGTAACTGGGTGATCATAAAGATGCTCTACAGGTGTCTCCAAAAGTATTCGTGGTGTTGGCATAGATCAAGATTAGGATTTGTCACTCCGAGTGTCGGAGAGGTATCTCTGGGCCCTCTCGGTAACACACATCATAATAAGCCTTGCAAGCAAAAGACTAATGAGTTAGTCACGAGATGATGTGTTACGGAACGAGTAAAGAGACTTGCCGGTAACGAGATTGAACTAGGTATAGAGATACCGACGATCGAATCTCGGGGAAGTAACATACCGATGACAAAAGGAAAAACGTATGTTGTTATGCGGTTCGACCGATAAAGATCTTCGTAGAATATGTAGGAGCCAATATGGGCATCCAGGTTCCGCTATTGGTTATTGACCGGAGAGATGTCTCGGTCATGTCTACATAGTTCTCGAACCCGTAGGGTCCGCACGCTTAACGTTTCGTTGACGATATAGTATTGAATGAGTTATGTATGTTGGTGACCAAATGTTGTTCGGAGTCCCGGATGAGATCACGGACATGACGAGGAACTCCGGAATGGTCCGGAGATAAAGATTAATATATGGGATAATAGTGTTTGACCTCCGGAAGGGTTCCGGAATTCACCGGAAGGGGTTCCGGATGTTTCCCGAAGTGTTTGGGTACGAGAACACTTTATTTGGGCCAAAAGGGAAAGCACACAAGGTTTTTGGAAGGCGCAAACGGAAGTTTTGCGGAGTCCAGGGGCCAGACGCCAGGGTCCCTGGCGTCTGGGTCCAGACGCCGGGAACCCTGGCGTCTGGCCCTGGAGTCCGAGAAGGACTCTTGCCTTTCGGGTGAAACCGACTTTGTGAAGGCTTTTACTCCAAGTTTCGACCCCAAGGCTCAACATATAAATAGAGGGGTAGGGCTAGCACCCAAGACACATCAAGATACACCAAGCCGTGGGCCGGCTACCCCGACCCTCTAGTTTATCCTCCGTCTAGTTTCTGTAGTGCTTGGCGAAGCCCTGCAGAGATTGTTCTTCATCAACAACCGTCACCACGCCGTCGTGCTGCCGGAACTCATCTACTACTTCGGCCGTCTTGCTGGATCAAGAAGGCGAGGACGTCATCGAGCTGAACGTGTGCTGAACGCGGAGGTGCCGTACTTTCGGTACTAGATCGGGACGGATCGTGAAGGTGCACGACTACATCAACCGCGTTGATAAACTCTTCCGCTTTCGGTCTACGAGGGTACGTAGACACACTCTCCCCTCTCGTTGCTATGCATCTAGTAGATAGATCTTGCGTGATCGTAGGAAAATTTTGAAAATACTACGTTCCCCAACAGTGGCATCATGAGCCAGGTCTATGCGTAGATGATATGCACGAGTAGAACACAATGAGTTGTGGGCGATACTAGTCATACTGCTTACCAGCATGTCATACTTTGCTTCGGCGGTATTGTGAGATGAAGCGGCCCGCACCGACATTATGCGTACGCTTACGCGAGACTGGTTTCACCGTTACGAGCACTCGTTGCTTAAAGGTGACTGGCGGGTGTCTGTCTCTCTCACTTTAGCTGAATCAAGTGTGGCTACGCCCGGTCCTTGTGAAGGTTAAAACAACACATACTTGACGAAACATCGTTGTGGTTTTGTATGCGTAGGTAAGAACGGTTCTTGCTAAGCCCGTAGCAGCCACGTAAAACTTGCAACAACAAAGTAGAGGACGTCTAACTTGTTTTTGCAGGGCATGTTGTGATGTGATATGGTCAAGACATGATGAGTTATACGGTTTTGTATGAGATGATCATGTTTTGTAATGTTATCGGCAACTGGCAGGAGCCATATGGTTGTCGCTTTATTGTATGAAATACAATCGCCATGTAATTGCTTTACTTTATCACTAAGCAGTAGCGATAGTCGTAGAAGCAATAGTTGGCGAGACGACAACGATGCTACGATGGAGATCAAGGTGTCGCGCCGGTGACGAAGGTGATCATGACGGTGCTTTGGAGATGGAGATCAAAAGCACAAGATGATGATGGCCATATCATGTCACATATTTTGATTGCATGTGATGTTTATCTTATTATGCTTCTTATTTTGCTTAGGACGACGGTAGCATTATAAGTTGATCCCTTACTAAATTTCAAGGTATAAGTGTTCTCCCTGAGTATGCACCGTTGCGAAAGTTCGTCGTGCCGAGACACCACGTGATGATCGGGTGTGATAAGCTCTACGTTCAAATACAACGGGTGTAAGCCAGTTTTGCACATGCAGAATACTCGGGTTAAACTTGACGAGCCTAGCATATGCAGATATGGCCTCGGAACACTGGAGACCGAAAGGTCGAGCGTGAATCGTATAGTAGATATGATCAACATAAGATGTTCACCGTTGAAACTACTCCATCTCACGTGATGATCGAACATGGTTTAGTTGATTTGGATCACGTGATCATTTAGATGACCGGAGGGATGTCTATCTAAGTGGGAGTTCTTAAGTAATATGATTAATTGAACTTTAATTTATCATGAACTTAGTCCTGGTAGTATTAGCATATCTATGTTGTAGATCAATAGCTCGCGATGTTGCTCCACGTTTATTTTTTATATGTTCCTAGAGAAAACCAAGTTGAAAGATGTTAGTAGCAATGATGCGGAATTGTTCCGTGATCTGAGGATTATCCTCATTGCTGCACAGAAGAATTATGTCCTTGATGCACCGCTAGGTGACAGACCTATTGCAGGAGCAGATGTAGACGTTATGTACGTTTTGACAAAAGCTCGATATGATGACTACTTGATAGTTTAGTGCACCATACTTTACGGCTTATAAACCGGGACTTCAAAAACGTTTTAAACGCCACGGAGCATATGAGATGTTCCAAGAGTTGAAATTAGTATTTCATACTCATACCCATGTCGAGAGGTATAAGACCTCTGACAGTACTTTGCCTACAAGATGGAGGAGAATAGCTCAACCAGTGAGCATGTGCTCAGATTGTCTGGGTACTACAATTACTTGAATCAAGTGGGAGTTAATCTTCCAGATAAGATAGTAATTGACAAAGTTCTCTAGTCACTATCACCAAGTTAGTAGAACTTCGTGATGAACTATAATATGCAAGGGATGACGAAAGTAATTCCCGAGCTCTTCGCGATGCTGAAATCGGCGAAGGTAGAAATCAAGAAAGAGCATCAAGTGTTGATGGTTAACAAGACCACTTGTTTCAAGTAAAGGGCAAAGGGATAGAAGGGGAACTTCAAGAAGAATGACAAGCAAGTTGTTACTCCCGTGAAGAAACCCAAAAGCTAAACTCAAGCCTGAAACAAGTGCTTCTACTGCAAAGGAAATGGTCACTGGAAGTGGAACTACCCTAGATACTTGGCAGATAAGAAGGATGGCAAAGTGAACAAAGGTATATTTGATATACAGATTATTGATGTGTATTTTACTAGTGTTCATAGCAACCCCTCGGTATTTGATACTGGTTTAGTTGCTAAAGAGTAGTAACTCGAAATGGGAGTTGCATAATGAACAGAAACTAGTTAAAGGATGAAGTGACGATGTGTATTGGAAGTAGTTCCAAGATTGATATGATCATCATCGCACACTCCCTATACTTTCGGGATTAGTGTTGAACCTAAATAAGTGTTATTTGGTGTTTTTGTTGAGCATGAATATGATTTGATCATGTTTATTGCAATACGGTTATTCATGTAAGTTAGAGAATAATTGTTGTTCTGTTTACATGAATAAAACCTTCTATGGT
>LR738711.1:846174756-846240608 GCA_902687465.1 Secale cereale
GAGACAGCTACATTCACGTTAAATAGGGCACCATCTAAATCCGTGGAGATGACACCGTATGAACTGTGGTTTGACGATAAACCTAAGCTGTCATTTTTTTAAGTTTGGGACTGCGATGCTTATGTGAAAAAGTTTCAACATGATAAGATCGAACCCAAATCGGAGAAGTAAATCTTCATAGAATACCCAAAAAGAAACTGTTGGGTACACCTTCTATCACAGATCCGAAGGCAAGATTTTCGTTGCTAAAGAATGGATCCTTTCTAGAAAAAGAGTTTCTCTCGAAAGAAGTGAGTGGGAGGAAAGTAGAACTTGATGAGGTAATTGTACCTTCTCCCGGATTGGAAAGTAGTACATCACAGGAAATTGTTCCAGTGATTCCTACACCAATTAGTGAGGAAGTTAATGATAATGATCATGAAACTTCAGATCAAGTTTCTGCTGAACGTCGTAGATCAACCAGAGTACGTTCCGCACCAGAGTGGTACGGCAACCCAGTTCTGGAAATCATGTTACTAGACCATGATGAACCTACGAACTATGAGGAAGCGATGATGAGCCCAGATTCCGCAAAATGGCTTGAAGCCATGAAATCTAAGATGGGATCCATGTATGAGAACAAAGTGTGGACTTTGGTTGACTTGCCCGATGATCGGCAAGCCATCGAAAATAAATGGATCTTCAAGAGGAAGACCGACGCAGACGGTAATATTACTGTTCACAAAGCTCGACTTGTTGTGAAAGGTTTTCTTCAAGTTCAAAGAGTTGACTACGATGAGACTTTCTCACCTGTAGCGATGCTTAAGTCTGTCCGAATCATGTTAGCAATTGCCGCATTTTATGATTATGAAATCTGGCAAATGGATGTCAAAACTGCATTCCTAAATGGATATCTCAAAGAAGAGTTGTATATGATGCAACCAGAAGGTTTTGTCGATCCAAAAGGTGCTAACAAAGTATGCAAACTCCAGCGATCCATCTATGGACTGGTGCAAGCATCTCGGAGTTGGAATATACGCTTTGATGAGGTGATCAAAGCATATAGATTTATACAGACTTGCGGTGAAGCCTGTATTTACAAGAAAGTGAGTGGGAGTACTACACCATTTCTGATAAGTATATGTGAATAACATATTGTCGATCGGAAATGATGTAGAATTTTCTAGAAAGCATAAAGGAGTGTTTGAAAGGAGTTTTTCAAAGAAAGACCTTGGTGAAGCTGCTTACATATTGGGCATGAAGATCTATAGAGATAGATCAAGACGCTTGATAAGACTTTCGATGAGTACATACCTTGATAAGATTTTGAAGTAGTTCAAAATGGATCAGTCAAAGAAGGAGTTCTTGCCTGACTTGTAAGGTATGAAGTTGAGTAAGACTCAAAGCCAGACCACGACAGAAAAATATAGAGAGAATGAAAGTCATTCCCTATGCCTCAGCCATAGGTTCTATAAAGTATGCCATGCTGTGTACCAAACATGTTGTGTACCTTGCCATGAGTTTGACAGGGAGGTACAATAGTGATCCAGGAGTAGATTACTGTACAGCGGTCAAAATTATCCTTAGTAACTGAATGACTAAGGAAATGTTTCTCGATTATGGAGGTGATAAAGAATTCGTCGTAAAGGGTTACGCCGATGCAAGCTTTGACACTAAATCCAGATGACTCTAAGTATCAATCTGGATGCGTATTGAAAGTGGGAGCAATTAGCTAGAGTAGCTCCATGCAGAGCATTGTAGACATAGAAATTTGCGAAATACATACGGATCTGAATGTGGCAGACCCGTTGACTAAACTTCTCTCACAAGCAAAAACATAATCACACCTTATTACTCTTGGGTATTAATCACATAGCGATGTGAACTAGATTATTGACTCTGGTAAACCCTTTGGGTGTTGGTCACATGGCGATGTGAACTATGGGTGTTATTCACATAACGATGTGAACTATCGGTATTAAATCACATGGCGATGTGAGCTAGATTATTGACTCTAGTGCAAGTGGGAGACTGAAGGAAATATGCCCTAGAGGCAATAATAAAGTTGTTATTTATATTTCCTTATATCATGATAAATGTCTTTTATTCATGCTAGAATTGTATTAACTGGAAACTTAGTACATGTGTGAATACATAGACAAAACAGAGTGTCCCTAGTATGCCTCTACTAGACTAGCTCATTGATCAAAGATGGTTATGTTTCCTAACCATAGACATGAGTTGTCATTTGATCAATGGGATCACATCATTAGGAGAATGATGTGATGGACAAGACCCATCCGTTAGCATAGCACTTTGATCATTTAGTTTTACTGCTATTGCTTTCTTCATGACTTATACATGTTCCTATGACTATGAGATTATGCAACTCCCGAATACCGTAGGAACACCATGTGTGCTATCAAACGTCACAACGTAACTGGGTGATCATAAAGATGCTCTACAGGTGTCTCCAAAAGTATTCGTGGTGTTGGCATAGATCAAGATTAGGATTTGTCACTCCGAGTGTCGGAGAGGTATCTCTGGGCCCTCTCGGTAACACACATCATAATAAGCCTTGCAAGCAAAAGACTAATGAGTTAGTCACGAGATGATGTGTTACGGAACGAGTAAAGAGACTTGCCGGTAACGAGATTGAACTAGGTATAGAGATACCGACGATCGAATCTCGGGGAAGTAACATACCGATGACAAAAGGAACAACGTATGTTGTTATGCGGTTCGACCGATAAAGATCTTCGTAGAATATGTAGGAGCCAATATGGGCATCCAGGTTCCGCTATTGGTTATTGACCGGAGAGATGTCTCGGTCATGTCTACATAGTTCTCGAACCCGTAGGGTCCGCACGCTTAACGTTTCGTTGACGATATAGTATTGAATGAGTTATGTATGTTGGTGACCGAATGTTGTTCGGAGTCCCGGATGAGATCACGGACATGACGAGGAACTCCGGAATGGTCCGGAGATAAAGATTAATATATGGGATAATAGTGTTTGACCTCCGGAAGGGTTCCGGAATTCACCGGAAGGGGTTCCGGATGTTTCCCGAAGTGTTTGGGTACGAGAACACTTTATTTGGGCCAAAAGGGAAAGCACACAAGGTTTCTGGAAGGCGCAAAAGGAAGTTTTGCGGAGTCCAGGGGCCATACGCCAGGGTCCCTGGCGTCTGGGTCCAGACGCCGGGAACCCTGGCGTCTGGCCCTGGAGTCCGAGAAGGACTCTTGCCTTTCGGGTGAAACCGACTTTGTGAAGGCTTTTACTCCAAGTTTCGACCCCAAGGCTCAACATATAAATAGAGGGGTAGGGCTAGCACCCAAGACACATCAAGATACACCAATCCGTGTGCCGGCTACCCCGACCCTCTAGTTTATCCTCCGTCTAGTTTCTGTAGTGCTTGGCGAAGCCCTGCAGAGATTGTTCTTCATCAACAACCGTCACCACACCGTCGTGCTGCCGGAACTCATCTACTACTTCGCCTGTCTTGCTGGATCAAGAAGGCGAGGACGTCATCGAGCTGAACGTGTGCTGAACGCGGAGGTGCCGTACGTTCGGTACTAGATCAGGACGGATCGTGAAGGTGCACGACTACATCAACCGCGTTGATAAACGCTTCCGCTTTCGGTCTACGAGGGTACGTAGACACACTCTCCCCTCTCGTTGCTATGCATCTAGTAGATAGATCTTGCGTGATCGTAGGAAAATTTTGAAAATACTACGTTCCCCAACACACGGAGGGCTAGCCTTACTCGGGGTAGATCTTCACGAAGTAGGCGATCTCCTTGCCCTTACAAACTTCTTGGTTCAACTCCACATCTCGAAGACGGAGGCTCCCAAGCGACACCTAACCAATCTAGGAGGCACCACCCTCCAAAAGGTAATAGATGTTGTAGATGATGATGAACTCCTTGCTCTTGTGCTTCAAATGATAATCTCCCCAACACTCAACTCTCCTCACTGATTTGGCTGTGGTGGAAGAAAGGATTGAGTGGAAAGCAACTTGGGAAGGTTAGAGATCAAGCTTCATATGGTGGGAGTGGAGCAACTTGATCTGAACACAAGGGTAGGTAGTTCTTCTTCTCAGAAATGTAAGGTAGGAGTGGTAGTTCTTTCTGATGGCTCTCTCCACGAATGAAGAGGGGGTGGAGGGGTATAAATAGCCTCCACACAAAATCCAACCGTTACACACATTTGAGCAAACTCGGTGGGACCGAAGTGGACAACTCGGTGAGACCGAAAGTTCAAATAATGTGAACGTTGGGGTTTTCGGTGGGACCGAAAATACAATCTCGGTTAGTCCGATTCGTGCAATGACAAGAGCATGCCAGTTTCGGTGGGACCGACTTCATCATATCGGTGACACCGATTTGATGAAAGAAGGTTACAGAACCTTGGCAACTCATGTTTCGGTGAAACCGATTTCAGAATCGGAAAATCCGAGTTTTCTAGGGTTTGGCTTATGGCTGAGGTGGTTCATCTCGGTGTGACTGAGTTTGGAATATCGGTGGGACCGAGATTACTTATGAGTGTATATGGCAGTGAAAGTTGCTGATAGTTTAGGAGATGTATCACTAAGCACTTGAGCAACCAGATCATCATCATAACCTCATCCCCTTTTAATAGTATTGGCTTTTCCTATGGACTCAATGTGATCTTGGATCACTAAACCAAAAATGGAGTCTTGAGCTTTTGCCAATACTTGCCTTAGTATTTTGAGGGGTCCACTTCTTCAGTCCTTGCCATACCCATATCACTGAACTTCTCTGAAATGATTCTCAAGTAACTATTAGTTCAATGATATATATGTTGTTATTAATTGCCAAAACCACCCGGGGATTAGTTGCACTTTCAATCTCCCCTTTTTGGTAATTGATGACAACATATAGATCAAAGCTTCGACAAAGGATATAATCAATGAATAATATCGTCGCTTTGAGAAGTATGTGATAAGCAAGAGCTCCCCCTAAATTTGTGCATTATTTAAGATTTGCGTTTGAATGCAAATGCACAATCGATTAGGATCATGGGTCACTCTTCCATGTCACATACATCTTGGTGGAGCGCACAAAATGATAAGAATGAACAGCATGCACCCAATCACCAAGACATGAGTAAATGGTCATACGAGATAGGAATGGCATATGATAAGCATTAAGCACACATTAAAGCATAGTACGACCAAGCACTCATTAAGGTAGCATCAAACGGAGTATCAAGCACACTGAATGTCTCGAAAACCAAAAGTATCTCAAAGAAACCGCAAAAGAACGAAAGAGCAAAAGCGCAAAGACAACACTCTCTCTCTCGAAGCCCTATGATCTATACAATTTCTCCCCCTTTGGCAACAAGTTACCAAAAAGTTCGAAAAAGCATAGAGCTAAGCGTCACTGTGGACTCTGCTGGCGGCTCCCGTCTGGGTTGATGTCGGAGTGGATATGACAGCATCGGCGAAGACTTCAGCTGATGTCTGTGCTGGAGGAGTGGACACTGGAGCTGGAGTAACTGCTGGAACTGTGGGAGGTGCTGAAGCTGTAGTCCTGGTGTCAGTCACTGGAATAGCAGCTGATCGGGATCCTTTGGGAACCGGAGCAGTCTGTCGATGAGAATCCTGGACTAAGTCATCCTGCAACTCACGCGTAAGCTCTGCCTTGTCCTGCTTTGCTTCCTCAATGTCTGCCTCGAGCTTGTTGACGGTCATTTGTACTTCAGTCAGCTTCACGTCCAGAGCATGGATCTTCTCGTCAACAATCCTCTCTAAGCTCTCCTGAGACTGTTCAATGCTGGCCAGGCGTTGTTCAATCCTTTGAGTAGCTTCAAGAATTTGCTCTCCGAAACTCTTTGGTTTAGCTGCTGCTGCTGCTGCTTCCTTGTCAGCTTTGGCTTTCTTAGCAGCTTCGATCTTGGCTTGACCTTCAACAGATGTCGGATCCTCCTCATCCATCACAACAACATTGTCTTCATGCTCTGGCTGCAGCGGTAAATGTTTTCTATCCAACAAGAATTTGCCCGTGCCAAACTTGGCATTGATAAGCATCTGAATCTGCGGGGCAAATCCACATGACCTTTTCTGGTCAGCTGCAGTCCTCTTAATGGTCTCTACCATCAAGTCCATCACCTTGAAAGGTGCTTTCTCATCAAGTATATGCAGCATGTTGATAGAATATCCTCTGATCATGCGATGATCTCCAGACTTGGGCATCAAGGTATGCCTCAAAATGGTATTAGTGGTAGGTAAGCCTGCCTGGAGATGGTAGACTGAGCCGAGCTTCCAGACTTCCAAATCCTATGCTGGAATCTCTTTGTACATGTTCTTCATGGATTCATGATTCTTCTTTGGAATCCCATATACATCAATATCATCTTCTCGTTGCACTGGAGCATTCAGAATTTCTGCCCATTCTTCAACAGAAGAAGAGAACCTTTGACCTTTAGTCATCCACGTAATCTTTCCATCAGGGTAGAAGTGAGCTGTGGCATAGAATTGCATTATCATCTCATTGTTCCAACTGGTCAATTTCTGACCTACAAAATCTGCAACTCCACATGCAGTGAAACTTTCATGCACATGTGGAAAGAAATCTCTGTGCTCTTCGCTGTCAATGTACTCCCAGTCAACATATCTGGTGTCTGCGACTATGGGCTTCTTGTCCATCAGCACGGTCTCATAGAAGTCCTGCTGCTCTCTGGTGTGAAATCTGGGATCTACAACAGTTCTTCCTCTCACGGCATATGGGTCAGTTTGTCTCCATAGCCTGAGACCTCTATCTTTCCTTGCCTTCATATCCTCAGCTTGAGGATGAGCATCATTATGGAGTGGCAGTTTTGGACGAAGTTTCAGCAAAACGTGTCCTTCATCATCAGACTCAGCTGGTGGCACATCATCCTTGTTCTTTTCAGATGCTGGAATGTTTCTGACGGTCCTCTTGGGCTTGGCAGCAAGCTTTGCTGGAGCTGCCTTAGCTGGAGCAGATTTCTTGGGCTTTGATGTGGCTCCAGCCTTAATGGCATCACCCATGAGCTTCTTCTTCTGAGGAGGAGGCTGGGGTGCTTCCTCATCCTCATCCTCTACTGCTGCATCTGCATGAGAATCAGTATACACTACCCTCTTTCTCTTGGAGGTTTTCTTCACTTTGCTTGCAGCTGCCTCTCCCAAATTCAGCTTCTTAGCAACAGTTGACTGCTTGACTTTGCTGGTGCCCTTCTTAGATTGTTGACCTTGTTGCTCTTTGGCAACAACTTTCCTTTTAGGCTTTGAGGTCACCTCTTCCTCAACAACAAAATCTGAGTCCTCATCATCTGAATTCTTCTCCTTTCTAGCTCTGGTGGCTGCAGGAGGCATGCCACTTGGTGTACTCCTCTCACCATCATCAGATGAGCTGCTAGGATCTGGACTAGTGTCTGCCTCTGGAATGTCCGCAATGGGTGTCTCTGACCTGTTCTGACTGTCACTGGCATCTGACATGGCTGACAACCTGTGAATAGATAAGGTATAGGCAGAGAAGAAGAGTCATCACAAACTGCAGAAGTTTTTGCAAAAAAAAAATTGAGTTCAAATTCTAGTTTTAAGTTTTCACAGAAGACATTTCGGTCAGGCCGAGTTTAAGATTCGGTGAATCCGAAGTGTTAAACAGGAGCTTGGCACACCACTTTCGGTTAGACCGAAGTGGGTTTCGGTCCTGCCGAAAACACTAGGTTTTACAGAAACTTCATTTCGGCCACACCGATTTCGCACAATTCGGTTGGACCGAAGGGTGCAGTGCAATGGCCATAGGCCAAATCGGTCATACCGAAAATATAAAATCGGTCTCACCGAGATGTGTTCAGTGGAAACCTAACCCTAAATTTTTTACTCGAATCTAGTTCAAACGAACCAATCTGGTGTACAGGAGGATTTCAATCGTGGCAAGATACTAGGCAATCCAAACGTGCATTGAATCGGACATGGGAGCACGAGTGGGATCAAAACTCACCCTAACTTGGTGGAGTTTCTCTACGGCGGCAACGGCGCGGAGGAGATGCCCGTTGACGGCGACGGAGACCTGCGGCGAGGGCGCACAGGCGACGACGGCGACGATCCGGAGACCAAGGCGACGACAGCAGGGGATGTGGGGCGAAACGTTTGAAGGAGGAATCAACGCGCGCGGCCCTTGGAATATATACCCCTTTGCTGTCGGTGGGACCGAGTTGTAAAACTCGGTGGCACCGAGATGGATAACTGCTGGGCAGTTATGCACTTCGGTCACGCCGAAAATCACAACTCGGTTTCACCGAGATGAAAACCTAGATCAGTCTAAATGCTTTCGGTTCGACCGAGTTTGAGTGAGTTGGTCTGACCAAAATCAATTAGAAGGTTTTGGAGATTAGCCCTTGACGGATCGGTGGCTCCGAGTGCTCCTCACCCGGAGGGTCCGAAAATGACTTGTTCAAAGTTTGTGATGTAAGCATGAATAGAATTTGAGACAAGAAAGCATAGATAGCTAGGGGAGGTACTTAGGCATTCTTGTCCATCCATTTGGTCAGAAAAATCAAAACGACCAAAACAACAAATGGATGTCCTCGAATGGATAAAATCATGCATCCAACATGCTCACACAATAAGATAGCAAATGAAATATGTGTCAAACATGCACGGCCAAAACTCTAGCAACTTAACACACAATTTGTCGATGACTAGGTCATCTTTATATGAGTATATTGACTTAGGAGCCAAATGAGAACATTTGATCATAGGTCATACTCATCGTTTAAGCACAAGTGGGGTTACCACTTTTACATAAAGCATTGATGTGTTCACATCATTTGAAGATGCTTTAGCTCAATTTTTAGAGCAAAGCTCCCCCTAGATGTGAGAACCCCTTTTAAAGGGTCAAACTAACCTTGGATTGTCGTAGAAGACTTCATGTAGATGTTGAAGATGTGGATGCTCAATGTTGATGGAGATCATCAAGAGTTGGGAGCTATCCTTTGGATTCGGGCACTTTCAATACCTACATGGGTTAGTCCCACAAGGAACAAACAAGGATATCCATGGACATAGATTGAAGTTCACAATAGAAGATGTCCATGAAAGCAATGATTACCTTGTCCCTTGACTTACCAACAAGAGGGTTTGTGACTCCATGAACTAGTGCATGATGTGGAAGTTGATTGCACAAGTTTTCGCCAAAATGAATGTGAGTGAAGTATGTTGGCGGAGTCACCCTCAAGAACTTTCTAGTTCTTCTTCTTAGGGATCCACATCATCTTGATGGGAATCCTTGGGGTTGTAGTTGAGCTCGACGAAGTAGAACTTGACGTTTCCTTGGGAACCCACTTGACCATGGCTTGAGATGCTTCAACGAATGCATCAATCTCCTCTTGAAGCTTGTCCTTGGCTTTTAGCTTGTGGTCTTGTGGTGGAAGGTCATCTTGAGCTTGTTCCACATTGGAAGAAGTAGGATCATACTTCTCCTTTTGAGAAACAAACTGTGGAGTAGGATATTGACCTTCTTCCCACTCAACACCTTCGGCGTTGAACTTTCGCTCAAAACCAATTCCTTGATTCTTCCGGTGCCTTCCTTGCTTGCGAACAATTTCCTCAAAGTTCTTGCTTCCGGCAAGGCTCTTGTAGACACCTTTCTCTATGATCCCTTTCAATAAACTATTCTCTTGCTCAAGTGTAACTTGGCTTGAAACATTGTTAGTGGAATCAAGAGAACTACTAGAAGTAACAATATTGGATTTAGCATGGTTATTGTTACTGCTAGAGGAAGAATTTTTCTTATGCTTGTCATGCTTAGTCTTAATGGGTGGCAAGAAATTAGACAAGAGAAGTCGTTTGGCAAGATATGAAGAACTCTTCTTTCGAAGATCGTCATTGATTGCTTTTAGAAACTCATGTTCTTGCTCTAGAGTGAGCTTCTCAAAGCATAGCTTCTCATGAGATCTTAGGAGCTCTCTATGATCTTCTTGAGTTGTTTCATGAGCTAACTTAAGAGTGTTTAGTTCTTTAGTTAGACGCTTAATCTCCTTCATAGCATTGTCATTCAACTCTTCTTGGCTATAAAGACTACTAGCATGTTCATCGTTACTAGGCTCACTGGATTTGTCATGCAAGAGCTCATCTTCACCAAGCAAGTCATCCTCATCACTATTGAAGTCAAAGAATTCAGGGTGTGATACCTTGGGGCCTTTAGCCATGAAGCATCTTCCAATTCCCACATTTGGTGAATCAAATAAGTCGTAGGAGTTGGAGTTGGAGGATACGAGAGCAAGACCGGCAACACCTTCATCTTGACTGTAGTCGGAGTCGGAGTGATAGCTTCCATCGGATTGATTGTCGGAGTCGGAGCCGGAGACCCATTCACCTACATGAGCTTGATGTTTTCTTCTTGTGTAGCTCCTTGATGACTTGTCTTTCCTCTCCGAATCCTTGCTTCTCCGAGAGGGTCTTCGTTCATAACGATCATCTCTACTCCTTCTCTCTTTCCGAGGTGACTCATCTCTTGAACTTCTTCTTCTTGGAGATTCTTCTCTTCTCTTGTGGGGAGCCGTACACTCATTTGAGTAGTGTCCGGGTCTTCCACAATTGTAGCAGTTTTGATCACGACTAGAAGATCTCTTTTCATCATATGATCTAGACTTTGAGCTTCTCTCTTTGCCTCTATTCTTGTAGAATTTGTTGAAGTTCTTAACCATTAGGCTTATCTCTTCATTGGAAACTAACTTGTCACTTGAGGTTGTGGGAGCATCACTTGTAGCTTTGTAAGCACCACTCGATTTGTTGTGAAGCTCTTCCTTATCCTTAAGTGTCATCTCATGAGCAACAATTCTTCCAATGACTTCGGTTGGCTTGAGAGTCTTGTAGTTTGGCATAATTTGGATCAAAGTGCACACGGTGTCATACTTTCCATCCAAAGCTCTGAGAATCTTCTTGATGATGAATCGGTCGGTCATTTCTTCGCTTCCTAAGCCGGCAATCTCATTTGTGATGAGAGCAAGCCTAGAGTACATTTCAGCGACTCCTTCACCATCCTTCATCTTGAACTTGTCAAGTTGACC
Organism: Secale cereale; assembly: GCA_902687465.1. Lineage (NCBI taxonomy): Eukaryota > Viridiplantae > Streptophyta > Magnoliopsida > Poales > Poaceae > Secale > Secale cereale. The sequence goes on from LR738711.1 coordinate 846,185,795, forward strand.
TTGAAGAATATCTAGCTTTGATTCCTTCATAGACTCGGTACCTTCGTGCATTTCAACCAAAGTATCCCAAATCTCTTTTGCATTTTCAAGACGGCTGATTTTGTTGAACTCCTCGGGACACAAGGCAGTGAAGAGAATGTCACAAGCTTGAGCATTGTTTTGCAACATCCGCAATTCTTCCGGTGTAGCTTCGCGATCCGGAACTTTTCCTTCCTCGAAGAATTCACCTTGCATACCAACACAAATAATGCCCCATGCGGCTGGGTTATGACCAAGAATATGCATTTTCATTTTATGCTTCCAACTAGCAAAATTTGTACCATCAAAGTAAGGACCTCTACGAAAATTACCCTCACTAGACGCCATACTCTCCTAGGTTGTGAAACCAAGCTTATGGAGTCCAATGCAATGGAAACCAATACAATGGAGACCAAAGCTCTGATACCACTTGTAGGATCGAAAGTATGTCTAGAGGGGGGGTGATTAGACTACTTATAGATATAAAAATTCTGCCTTTTGACAAAGAACAGTTTTTGGCAGATTCACAATTATGATCAAGTCAAGCATCACCCTACACATGCAATTCTAGAGTATAGGCAGCGGAAAGTAAATTGCACATGTAGTAAAGAGAGGTGGAGAGGATCAAACGCAATTTGGAGACGCAATGATTTTTCCCGTGGTTCCGATAGGTGGTGCTATCGTACATCCACGTTGATGGAGACTTCAACCCACGAAGGGTAATGGCTGCGCGAGTCCACGGAGGGCTCCACCCACGAAGGGTCCACGAAGAAGCAACCTTGTCTACTCCATCATGGCCTACGCCCACGGAGGGCTAGCCTTACTCGGGGTAGATCTTCACGAAGTAGGCGATCTCCTTGCCCTTACAAACTTCTTGGTTCAACTCCACATCTCGACGACGGAGGCTCCCAAGCGACACCTAACCAATCTAGGAGGCACCACCCTCCAAAAGGTAATAGATGTTGTAGATGATGATGAACTCCTTGCTCTTGTGCTTCAAATGATAATCTCCCCAACACTCAATTCTCCTCACTGATTTGGCTGTGGTGGAAGAAAGGATTGAGTGGAAAGCAACTTGGGAAGGTTAGAGATCAAGCTTCATATGGTGGGAGTGGAGCAACTTGATCTGAACACAAGGGTAGGTAGTTCTTCTTCTCAGAAATGTAAGGTAGGAGTGGTAGTTCTTTCTGATGGCTCTCTCCACGAATGAAGAGGGGGTGGAGGGGTATAAATAGCCTCCACACAAAATCCAACCGTTACACACATTTGAGCAAACTCGGTGGGACCGAAGTGGACAACTCGGTGAGACCGAAAGTTCAAATAATGTGAACGTTGGGGTTTTCGGTGGGACCGAAAATAGAATCTCGGTTAGTCCGATTCGTGCAATGACAAGAGCATGCCAGTTTCGGTGGGACCGACTTCATCATATCGGTGACACCGATTTGATGACAGAAGGTTACAGAACCTTGGCAACTCATGTTTCGGTGAAACCGATTTCAGAATCGGAAAATCCGAGTTTTCTAGGGTTTGGCTTATGGCTGAGGTGGTTCATCTCGGTGTGACTGAGTTTGGAATATCGGTGGGACCGAGATTACTTATGAGTGTATATGGCAGTGAAAGTTGCTGATAGTTTAGGAGATGTATCACTAAGCACTTGAGCAACCAGATCATCATCATAACCTCATCCCCTTTTAATAGTATTGGCTTTTCCTATGGACTCAATGTGATCTTGGATCACTAAACCAAAAATGGAGTCTTGAGCTTTTGCCAATGCTTGCCTTAGCATTTTGAGGGGTCCACTTCTTCAGTCCTTGCCATACCCATATCACTGAACTTCTCTGAAATGATTCTCAAGTAACTATTAGTTCAATGATATATATGTTGTTATTAATTGCCAAAACCACCCGGGGATTAGTTGCACTTTCAAGTGGAATCGTCACTGAGGGGTCACATGATGGTGAGATCATTGACTTCTATGGTCAGTTGAGAAGCATCGTAGAGTTGCAGTACAACTCTAGTGGAGGCATCCATCGCTCGGTTGTCTTATTTCGCTGTGACTGGTTTGAGCTTGGTAGCAAGAAGAGGAGAGACTCTTTTGTCAAATATGATGGCCACTTCAAAAGTATCAACACTGCAAGGTGCTGGTATAAGAGTGATCCCTTTATTCTAACAACACAAGCAACAATGGTGTTTTATCTGCCAGACACTCTTTTGCACGGAAAATGGCGAGTTGTGCAAAACTTTCAGCACAGACACTTGTGGAGTGTGACTGAAACTGAAGTGGAAAAGGGCCCTGGTGATGGTGGACTAACATACCAAGATGATGACTCTACGGAAGTTCCGTTGCAAGCTGATGATGACCCTATGGAAGTTCCGGTGCAAAGCAGAGTGCGAAGGGACCGGGAACGTGTGATCGTTGGTGCTGCAACAGTTGAAGGCATCAAGAAAAGAAGAAAGGTGGTAGAGGATGGACACGAAAGCGAGGATGAGGAAAACCGGACTGATCATACTATGCTGCAATATTGTAGTGATGACGAGGAAAACAGGAGTGGGCATAGAGTTCCATGTTTTCGTATCGACGACGATGAGTAGCGAATGGACTGGCAAAGGTAAATACTATTACTTAATGTTCTTTGTTTTGGTATCTATGTGACTGGTGACCTGATGTGATCAATCTTCTCTCCAGGTAGAAAAATCCTTGAAGATTCTAGGAGCAAAATCATGATCCTGATGGTTGTAGCAAGATGATGATCCTGATGGTTGTAGCAATAAGAATCCAGCAGCAAAATTGAGATGTCATGCTTGCTGTTTTGACCTGAATTGAGATGTTATTGTAGCTGTTATGCTTGCTGTCAAAATGTTGTCTTGTAATGCAAAAGATTGCAAAATAATGAAGATTTTTCGAACATCTTTAGTTCAAGTTTTGGTCAGAATGTTGTCTTGTAGTTGTTGTGAACATCTTTAGTTCAAGTTTTGGTCAGAATGTTGTCTTGTAGATGCTGTTTTAACTGAATTTTGGGTTAAACTGAAGATGCTATTTTAACTGAATTTTGGTCAGAACTGAAGATGCTATTTTAACTGAATGTTGGTGAGCAAAAAAATATGCGCCAGCGGGGACTCGAACCCACGACCGTGCGCTTGTTTCACTCTGTTTCTACCACTGGGCTAGGACGAGGCTGTTGGTTTTGTACTCTATGCCAACCTTTTTGAATATATCAAACTAGTCAAGTATGAAGCACACACCTCACTGACAAGTGGGCCACTCGACCCACTCGCTGACAAGTGGGCCATTTTGCTATTGTACCCAAGCTACCAAAAATATGCGCCTGGCCAAAAAATATGCGCGTGCGGGGGCTCGAACCCACGACCGTGCGCTTATTTCAACGTGTTTCGACCACTGGGCTAGGAAGAGGTTGTTGGTTTTGTACTCTATGCCCACCCTTTTCAATATAACAAACCAGTCACGTAGCAAACTCCGAACTCGCTGGTAAGTGGACCCGCTCGCTATCTTTTCCCCACTTCTCCTCACCACTCGACCCGCTCCTCCTCTCCATCGACGGCACCGCCGGCTCCTTCCTATCCCACCGCCGGCCTCCCCACCGCCGCCGGCTCCTTCCTCTCCCCACCGCCGCCGGCTCCTTCCTCTCTCTCTCGAGGTATGCATCCTTCCTCTCTCTCTCCTTCCTGGTTAGATTAGGGTTCTTGCCGTCTGGTAGATTGGATTAGATTAGGGTTTCCTCACAAAAATCAGTCCCTGGTTAGATTTGGTTGGATATGAATCCGTGTGGGTGACCCTGACCCTGACCACCCATCCATATCCACCCCTTGTTTCTTGCGCTGTCGGGGTCAAGGATCTGAGATACTATCTGTCCCCGGCGCCGCCGCTTGTTTCTCCATGGCCGCATAGGTACGGCGGCCTGCCCTGTTTTTCTTTCACATCCTCTTCTTGTTTTGCTTGTGGATGCGATTCATATTGCTCAGCCCTGCAGCTACTTGTTGGCCTGGTCTTTATTTTTGTTAGTTCATGGTGCTTTGTGCTGTTGCTGCTAGTTAATTTCATGAATTTGTCCTCCGTTTGCCCCTCAGAAAATATCCCCACACCGCACCTAGGAAAAGAATAAACTAGATTTAGCTGTTTCCCTCTGCTATCTCTAGTCACAGTCGTGTATTATTTTCTTTGTATAAATAAAAGTCTATTTTGTCTGCGGCTCAACACAGCTAAAAAATTCCCAGTGATAATAATGTGTTTTCTTATTTTTAACTAATTTTAAGAGAAAGATCTGTAACTTAATTCATGCCCTGTTCTTGATATACCATTGCCTGTCTGCTCATCCGCTTGCTTCAACTCCCATGGCCTGCTGTGGTCGCCCTCACCCTCAGGTTTTTGCCCTTCCGTGTATGTTGAATTCTGTATAGTTGCCTAGAATCATGGGCTGTGGTCTCTGTTTTTTTTGTTGAATTCTGTATAGTTTATTTTGACGATCAAGAGATGAATGCCAAAACATGCTGGATGCTGCTAGTTTTATCTTGAGAAACTGGAGGCATCATAAAAATTCTGTCACACTGTTTTTTTGCTGTGCTTGATAAACCTGAGACTTCTTTCTTGTGTAATATTGAAACTGTTGTTTTGCTGTACACTATTGGTCCATTTATAATAGATATGGTTCTGGTCAATTTATAGTAGATATGGTTCTGGTCAATTTATAGTAGATTTTAGTGTTGTTGCTGTTGGTGGTCACCTGATGATGTTGCTGTTGCTGTTGATGTTGATGTGCTTGTTTTAGTGTTAGTTTACTATGCTATTGATGTTGATGTGCTTGTTTAATTTACAATGCTGCTTTTCAGATAAGTGAGATGGCTGGCTTGGAAGGTTTCGAGTTCTTCGAGATCATAATTGATAAATCTTGCAGTAGGCAGGTATATTTATCATCACTCATTTATTCATCATCACTCTGTTGTCTAGTGCTTCATTGCCACAATTAACCACTGCTTGACCCTCGCTGCAGAGGCTGCCTGACAAGTTTGCGAAGATGCTCGCCGGCCGTGAGCCCCACAAAGTGAAGCTGCGGGAGGCCGGCAGCGGGCTTCACGTGCTGTGGGAAGTGTTGGTGGTGTTCGATGGTGAAGGCCACATGTACCTAGGGCCCGGCTGGGAGCATTTCGCCCGCGCCCATGAGCTACAGCTCGGGTACTTCCTTGTCTTCCGCTACGACGGCGACGCCATGTTCACCGTGAAGATGTTCGACAACACCATGTGCCGCATGTACTACCAGCACGACGACGATGCCAGTAAGCTCTCTGCCTCTCTTCTTCCTGTCCTTTTGGCTTCCTCTACCTGGACGACGACAACACCATGTTCACACTTTGTTGCATTTGGCCAGGCAATGAGAGCAGCAGCGGGGATGACGAGGAGCAGAGCGGGGATGACGATGAGGAGCAGAGCGGGGATGACGAGGAGCAGAGCGGGGATGACGATGAGGAGCAGAGCGGGGATGAGGAGCAGAGCGGTGATGACGAGGAGCAGAGCGGGGATGACGACGAGGAGCAGAGCGGGGATGACGAGGAGCAGCCTATTCTGGCTGACGACGAACATGCTATGGTGGTGGCTGAGGACGACCCTGCTATGGTGTTGGCGGATGACGACCTTGCTATGGTGGTGGCGGACGACGACCTTGCTATGATGGTGGCGGACGACGACCTCGCGATGGTGGTGGCGGACGACGACCTCGCGATGGTGGCGGCGCCTGCAATCCCACAGCTTGGCGACAGGACCATGCCAATTGTGGTAGAGGAGTACATCCGCGTTGGGATTCGCCACTCTCAGCGCATCAGGTTGATGAAGGAGAAGAAGGAGGAGTGAAGCTTGTTAGTGTAATATGAACATGTCAATGTTAAGTATGTCAGGTTTAATTTTGTGCATGCTCATGGATGTTGTATGACAGTGTCATCTAAACAAGTCATGTTTTTAACAATGAATATTCAGTTTGGTAATTGATGGGAATTGGAATTTTTTATGCATGTTCATGGATGAAAGATAAAGTTATGGGTTTTTGTGCATGCTCCTGTATGAAACAATATAAGTTTCATTTTTTTGAATGCTAAAAACATGACTCAATAGGCGTGCGTGCCCTCTTGAAGACAAGATAGGCGTGCGTGCCCTCTTGAAGCAAGGGGTAGGGCGTATGGGGGCCTCTACCAACGGTTAGGCACGAAGGAAGGGGAAAGGGACATCTATAAGATAGCCAACATCCGAGAGAGGAAGACGAGGGATATTGGCCAAGTCAAATGCATCAAGGACGGAGCAGACCAACTCCTCGTGAAGGATGAGGAGATTAAGCATAGGTGGCGGGAGTACTTCGACAAGCTGTTCAATGGGGGGAATGAGAGTTCTACCGTTGAACTTGATGACTCCTTTGATGAGACCAGCATGCGTTTTGTGCGGCGAATCCAGGAGTCCGAGTTCAAGGAGGTTTTGAAAAGGATGAAAGGCGGCAAGGCAATGGGCCCTGATTGTATCCCCATTGAGGTGTGGAAAGGCCTCGGGGACATAGCGATAGTATGGCTAACCAAGCTTTTCAACCTCATTTTCCGGGCAAACAAGATGCCAGAGGAATGGAGACGGAGTATATTAGTACCTGGGAGGTCGACGATGGAAGCCATTTTCTTGGTTCGACAACTCATGGAGAGATACATGGAGCAAAAGAAGGACTTGCATATGGTGTTCATTGACTTGGGGAAGGCCTATGATAAGATACCATGGAATGTCATGTGGTGGGCCTTGGAGAAACACAAAGTCCTAGCAAAGTACATTACCCTCATCAAGGACATGTACGATAATGTTGTGACAAGTGTTCGAACAAGTGATGTCGACACTGATGACTTCCCGATTAAGATAGGACTGCATCAAGGGTCAGCTTTGAGCCCTTATCTTTTTGCCTTGGTGATGGATGAGGTCACAAGGGATATACAAGGAGATATCCCATGGTGTATGCTCTTTGCGGACGATGTGGTGCTAGTTGACGATAGTCGAACGGGGGTAAATAGGAAGTTAGAGTTATGGAGACAAACCTTGGAATCGAAAGGGTTTAAGCTTAGTAGAACTAAAACTTAGTACATGATGTGCGGTTTCAGTACTACTAGGTGTGAGGAGGAGGAGGTTAGCCTTGATGGACATATGGTGCCTCAGAAGAACACCTTTCGATATTTGGGGTCAATGCTGCAGGAGGATGGGGGTATTGATGAAGATGTGAACCATCGAATCAAAGCTGGATGGATGAAGTGGTGCCAAGCTTCTGGCATTCTCTGTGACAAGAGAGAGTGCCACAAAAGCTAAAATGCAAGTTCTACAGGACGATGGTTCGACCAGCAATGCTGTATGGCGCCGAGTGTTGGCCGACTAAAAGGCGACATGTTCAACAGTTAGATGTGGCGGAGATGTGTATGTTGAGATGGATGTGTGGCAACACGAGGAAGGATCGAGTCCTGAATGATGATATACGAGATAGAGTTGGGGTAGCACCTATTGATGAGAAGCTTGTCCAACATCGTCTGAGATGGTTTGGGCATATTCAGCGCAGGCCTCCAGAAGCCCCAGTGCATAGCGGACGGCTAAAGCGTGCGGAGAATGTCAAGAGAGGTCGGGGTAGTCCGAATTTGACATGGGATGAGTCCGTTAAGAGAGACCTGAAGGATTGGAGTATCACAAGAGAACTAGCTATGGGCAGGGGTGCGTGGAAGCTTGCTATCCATGTGCCGGAGCCATGAGTTGATCACGAGATCTTATGGGTTTCACCTCTAGCCTACCCCAACTTGTTTGGGACTAAAGGCTTTGTTGTTGGTGTTGTTGTTTAAAAACATGACTCAAACCCTAGCCACGGACGGCCGCCGCAACGAAATCGGCCGGTTTTTGAAAACAGAGTAAAAAACTCAAAAAATTCAAAAAAATGGGAGACCTCCGCGTCACATCATCAAATGTGGCCTACAAACTAGCAAAAATACCAAACTTGCAATACCGGCGTTTTCTTGAGCTACTCGGTATGATTTTAACCATGATCTCTACAAAGTTTACAAAAAAAACCCCTATTTTTTTCTACACCCAAACCCAAATTTTCCTCCCACACCAAAATTTTCCCTCCACAAAAATTTCCCTCTCCCAAAATTTCCCTCCACTCCCTCCACTCCCTCTCCCACTACCAGGCGGGACCCACCCCTACCTCTCCCACTAGCACGCGGGATCCCCTCCCCTCCCCTCCCAAAATTTCCCCATTCCCCTCCCCTCTCCCTGAGCCGCCCCGCCGACGACCACTCCCTCCCCTGCTCCGCCACGCCACGCCGCACCGCACTGCCACGAGCCGCCCCGCCGCCGACGAATCCACTCCCTTCTCCTCTCCCTCCACTCGACGACGGTTCGGTAGATCCCCCTCCTGGTCGACGACGGTGGCGACGACGACATCATCCACATCATCAACGATCGACGACGGCGACAGGTACCCCTCTCCTCTCCCCTCTCCCCCTAGGGTTCGGTAGATCCCCCTCCTGGTCGACCTAGGGTTAGGATTCGGTCGATCTAGGGTTAGGATTCGGTCAATCGGCGAGCTCCTGGCGGTTCTGGTTCTTGTTCTTCTTCATGTCGATCTAGGGTTTGAGGAAGACCTCCCTCTGGTTCATGGTTTAGGGTTCATGTTGAGGAAGACCTCCCTCTGGTTCATGGTTTAGGGTTCATGTTGATGTTTAGGGTTCATGTTCATGTTCATGTTCATGGTTTAGGGTTCATGTTCATGTTGATTTTAGGGGATGGGGATGGATGAGGAGGTGGATGAGGAGGTGGATGATGTTGCTTGTTTATTTCCCTTTGATTTCATCGAAAATGATGCCTTGTGCTAGCCCAAGATGTTGTAATATCGTTCTATGGCTGCCCATGATCTGCTTTTGTACTTCTGCAAGTACTGTTGTTTCATGCTTCACTAGTGGAAACATCTAGTTGTTTTGAAGGTCCTCATGATATACTCGTCAGATAGTGGAACCATCTGGTTTCAGTACTGTTGTTTCATGCTTTACTTCTGCAAGTACTGTTGTTTCATGCTTGCTGTCAGACTGTCTAAGCATGTGTACATGACACTAATTCACTAGTTCATGTTCCTTGCTTGCTAACATACATATTGCTTGCAAGCATACATGCTTAATTAGGGTTTCCATTAGCACTACTTGCTTGTATCAGTAGCACATGGAGAAGAAGCTACTTGCTTTCTTATTAATTAGGGTTTGTATCAATAGTATTTGCTTGCTTCTTTTCAATTTCCTTCAATGCTTGCTTGTTTCTATTAGTAGCACTTTGCTTGCTTGCTTGTTTAGTGTACATATATTTCCACTGTACATGCATGCTTGTTTAGTGCACTTACATGTTTGCTTAATTAATAACAGTACATCACTGTATGTGCATGATGGTCCAAATGCTTTCCTTTATTGATACAAGTGCATCATTTTACTTTATCCCTGTTGTATATGATTGTTGTTTATTCTATTTTGCAAGCACCACCTCAAGATCATCCATGGCAAGGATGACAAGGTCAAGCATGAGGCCAACCGTTGGTATGCAACTTGCTCCTTGTGGTTATACTGTCAGTTTCATCAAATCTGTGTCTTAATATGCTAAGTGAAATGTATTGCTGCAATCTGAATAAGCTGGCTTAATTGTGCCTGTGTGCTGTTAGTCTTCCTTACCTGAATAACTAGGATTAAATGATAATAAAATTTCATAAGATATGTTTGGCTGCCTGTCCATGCATTCCAAACATTCACCTAATAGTTACGTTTCCTTTATCATGCAAAGAAGAGCCTCTCACCGAGTACGAGAAGGTTAGGGCTAGAAATATCATGAGGAACAATCGGATGTTCCAGTCCCTTGGCATCGGTGCAATAGCGTCGATGATTAGGAAAACAAATGGTGTACAAGAAGGTAGAAGTTATGAGGTTCAACAGGGTAGTGGAGTTATCAATGATGACCCCGAGTACAATCCTAAGGAGGATGAATTATTGATGGAGAGGAAGTGGATGATGTTGTAGTCAACAAGATTGTTAATGTGCAAACTCTGTCTTGCTTGGAGGGTTGGGGTTCTGTTATTCTATGTTATTCCTTGTGGTCACATATTTATCTTGTGATCTAATGCTTTTTTCCGTGCTGTTCATACGAGGCACTGAAGGAATCTAGGAAGAAGAGGCCTGGTGTTAAGAAGACAGTCAGCAAGAAGAACAAGAGCTTAGAAACATCTGCTGCAATGCCTCCAGGAAGGGTGATGGCCCCAGCTCCAGGACAAAAAAAGAGGATCCTGGAACCTGATGAACCTGCCCTTGATAGAGTCACAAGGCAGAAAGCAATGATGGCGACTGCGACAGACCATCAGGAAAGTATGCTGCGCATGGACTCTCAGACCTCGGTGCAAACGGGTGATGAGTTGCCGCCCATGGATGAAGGAACCACTCTCAGCATGGATGGAAGTGGCCCTGTCTGCCTAGATGAAGCAGGAACCATCTGCATTGATGAAGCAGGCACTTTCCACACAGACCTCAGCCCTGTTGCACCTTCTATTGACAGGAACGCTGTCATCAATGAAGAAGAACAGCAGCTTGTGCTTCAATCAGGCAAGTTGACCTTTGCAATGCTATCTTTTACTAGTGCATTTTCCAAATGGAATGATCATGTATGCTTTTGTCGATTCCTGCATTTGTCGATTTCTATTCTAATTTATGAGTTCAGATTCATTTTCAGATGCAATGAATCCCAAGACTAGACTTAGAAAGGGCAGAGGGCTAGAGAGGATCACCAAGTCGCTTGGTAGCAAGGTGCCTATCCAAATTGCCGAAGGGATGATTCTTCCAGAGAAGCCTCTGCAGGCAGCAAAGCTTGCTTCTGAGTGTGGACTCATTGCAAAAAGCCATCTTCCGGTTCTTCCTCACTTCAAGCTATACAAAAGAGATGCTACTCTATTGGAGAACTACATTGGGAAAGTTGCTGTAAGCTACTTGTTTCATAGTTAATGCACTATCTATTTTCTGTTACACCTATGCATGATCACTAATATTGTTCCTACCTTGTTTGCTATCTTGGTAGGCAAATTTTGAGATGAACACGGACTCGGAGACCATCAAGACCTCGTGCAAAGATATTCTGCAGAAATATTCAAAGAACAGATGCCATCAGATCAAGAAGAAGTATTTTGATACCGTAGCCGCAAATAAAGTCAGCATTAAGTCTCCGGTGCCTGATCTAACGGATGGTGAATGGCAAGCTCTGGTGGAGATGTGGTCTACCCCAAGACACAAGGTTTGTCTCAGCTTTGTTTGATGCTTTATGTTCTGCACATGATATGCTAGTGCTAGATCATGCTGACAGTGTGCTTTTTTGTAGGAAACCTGTGTGTCGAACAAGATGAATCGAGAAAAAGTCGTGTACAATCACAGAACTGGTTCCAGGCACTACACATCACACATTTTTGCCACTGTGAGAACTCTTCTCTAGAGACCTTACCGTTTGATCCTCATTGAATAACATTTCTGATTCTTGCTGAATAACATTTTGATTTTTGTTGAAAAACATTTCAGAAAGAAGAGCGTAAGGGTGAGGAGCTGTCTGCGATTGACTTGTTTAAGGCCACCCACAACAGCAAGAAGCACGGGTTTTCGGAGCCAGTGAAGACTGCTATAGTAAGTCACTCCATGCTTTGCCCTGTTTGATTCACAGCCAGCTTTGATGCTTTCATGATTTGATGTTGTTTGATTCGGAGCCAGTCAAGAACACACGCTATGTTCCATGCTTTGATGTTGTTTGATACTTCAACAAATATATCAGAACTTGCTGTAGCTATTTGATGCATTTTTTATGATATGATGAAATTTGATCTGAATGTTAGTTTGATGATCGGCTCACTCGGGAAGCCATCTTATATAGAACCACCATTCTAGGCTTAATGAAGTGATCATATTGTTCCAATTGCATGTCTCCAGGTCACTAGTCATCATCTTCTTGTATATATTTTGTGTGCTGGTTTGGTTATTTCAAATAATCCATTTGTGTGCTGGTTTGGTTTCTCCTGCTTGGTTTGGTTTGCAAAATGTGAAATAGATCTCCCACTAATGCCTATCATTTTCCTCCATATGCTAGCTTGAGATGGAAAAAAATGAAGGACGCGCCGGTACCAGAAGGTGAAGAGCCAAAGTCTGCTGTTCAAATTGTCGAACAAGTCCTCAAGACCGAAGTCAAGCAAAGCACATTCCTCAGGAATGTTGGGCTCCAGTCATCTAGGAACTACTCCGGCAAAGCAACAACTAAAGTTGTTGTTCATGTTCGTGAGCTTGAGCAGAAGCTGGAGAGGTCTGAGCTTCAAGCTGAAGTGATGCAAGAAGAATTGGCGGCAATGAAGATGAAGGCGGAAGAATCTGAAGCTGCACGCGATAAGGAACTTGAGCTGCTGCGCAAGAAGTCTCAAGAGCAGGAAGAGCAGTTAGCCCACTTGATGGCTCTCTTTCGAGCTAAGGTAGTTTGAGCTGTGCTGTGAACCTCTTTGTCTTTGAGCTGGGAGCTGTTGCATTTTGTTGAGAGCTGTTGCATTTTGTTGAGAGCTGAGAGCATTTTGAACCTGTGAACCTATGAAGTTATCTGATCTTGTGAACCTGGACCACTTGTGAAGTTATGTGATCTTGTGAACTTGATCATTTTGTTTATTTTCTGTGAAGTTATGTAGATCACTTGGGCTTGTGGATCTTGAGAGCCCTTTCTGTCTATTGTTATGCAAAATGAGAAATGGGCTCTAAAAAGGCCAAGGCCCAAACAAGAATTAGACCAAAAAGGCTTGGGCCTAAAAAAAGAAATGACTGTAAGAAATTTTTTATAAAAATGCTTCATAACAGAAAATAAAAAGGCCAAGGCCCAATTCGAACTAGACTAAAAAGGCTGTGGCCCAAAACAATAGTGGAATAAAAAAACAATTTCATCAGAAAAAGGCTCCATTCCCAGAAATTAAAAGGCCAAATTATTGGGCCAGGCCCATGCAGATAAGCAAAATAAAGAGAGAAAAATTAAAATTAAATGGGCTGAATTATTGGGCTTGGCCCATCAAGACGGCTGAAATGGACCGGGCTGATTCCATTTTACGACCTTTTCATTTGGTCGTAAGTCTGCCACGTCAGCTTGCCACGGTGGATCTGACGTGGTGTGGTCGGATTGCTAGTGATCAAAACAGTTGGTCGTTAAATCTACGACCTTTTGTTTTGGTCGTAAACGTTTGCGACCATTCCAGAAGAAAGGTCGCTATAGTCAGTTTATGACGGCCAGCTTTTGACCATCTGTTTTTGGTCACAAAAAGGTCACAAATGGAAATTTGTGACCATTCAGTGACCAATAGTGGTGGTCACAAGTTGACATATTTCTTGTAGTGGTTGCATGGCAATGTATCTCGGAAAAGCTATGTAAATGCCTTGATAGGTAGGTATGGTGGCTGTTTTGAGGAAGGATATAATGAGGCTTATGATGACAGAGCGTATCGTGCCAAGGATTTGGATGCACCGGCGAAGTATGCGCCAACTCACGAGGTGAGAAAGGGCAATGCACAGTACCGAAGAGGCTAGAAAAATATGGATAGGTGGAAGTGTCAACTTTCTAATACTCACATTAGTCCGAAGAACTCATGCACTTATTATCGATAACTCTCAATCTAATTAGGAGGTTCACAAAGAGACAAGTACCCCGAGGAGGAGTGTATGGGGGTTTGGTTATCCTTGCGCATCCTCGGCTCATGGTACGTGAGTGTACTCTAATATTCGATCCCTCCAAAGATTAGTGATCCATTTAGTAGCTAAAGTTCTCAACTATTTTGTAGGTTTTCGAAAATAAACACGGATTACCCAAAATACGACATCTATCACTAATAGGCTAAAGCTCTTGACACCAAAAGTTCAGACATTACTCATGGCAATACCTCAAAACTATTGCAAGTTACTACTAAAATTAAATAGCAACCTCAATTACCTACTTTAAGTTAAGACACACAACTCAGTGCAACAGGCAAACTCTCTTAACAAGATAAACATTAAAACTCAATAGAGTTCAACAACCAACTAAACACAAGCTCTTTAAAAAGAAAAGCATGAAAACTAAGAGCAAAACATGACAGCAGCTATGGAAAGACAAAGAACACACACAACAAAGATAAGCATGAAAATCCTATGTTGTGTTCTAGGTTGAAGTGGAGTGTGTTTCTCTCCCACACAAAGAAAGCTGGGTTCTAACTTGTTATGAACAGCAAGCAAAGCTAAAGAAAACTTAAAAAGGAAACTAAAAGCAAGACGCTCCAAGCATAGCACATAACGCATGAAGTGATTAAAATATAGTGGAACGAAAGACGAACTGATAATTGTTGATGGAGAAGGGGATGCACGGGGGCATCCCCAAGCTTAGACGCTTGAGTCTTCTTGAATATTTCTTGGGGGTGCATGGGGGCATCCCCAAGCTTGAGCGTTTGACCCTCCTGGATCTTCTTTTATCATCTTCCCTCGCACACTTGAAAACTCCCTTCATACATAACTCATCATAATCTGATTAGCGAGGTTAGTACCCATAATAAAATAATTTTTCCCTACTGGAAACAAGGATAATCTTGAAGAGCTACTGTTTCTCAAGATTGCCAAAAGGTTTTTGCAAAGAAAAAGCAAGCTCAAGATTTGCAAAACGAAGAAAAGGCAAAACATGACAGAATCTGTGAAAAACAGACCAGCAGGTAGTAAATAATTTTTTCGGGGCACTTCTGCAACTCAAATCAAAAAACTCAGAACAGACGCTCGAAAGCCAATTGTATAGAGCACGCTGTCAAAAAATTCAGATCAAAAAGATGATCTGGTGATTTTATACGAATTTTTCTGTCCAAGGACAGAATCTGTTTTCTGGGCAGCACATCACAACTTTTGAACTTTCTTGCAATCGGAGGCTAAACTTGGCACAAAGCTGAAAAGAAAAGATACAATGATGATGCTACTGTAGTACCAACATCAAGACACAACAAAAGCAAAATAAAACCTTATTCGTTGTGGGCTGCCTCCCAAAAGCGCTTTCTTTTATGCCTTTAAGCTAGGCATAATGCAAAGAGAGAAGATCAAGTTTTATGAAGAGTAAGAGAATAGCTAGCCCGTGTAACGGACTCAAAATGTAACTTAATCTTCTTTCTAGGGAAATGTTCCATCCCTTTCTTGAGAGGAAATTGGAATTTTATATTCCCCTCTTTTATGTCAATGATAGCACCAACGGTGCGAAGAAAAGGACGTCCCAAAATAATTGGACATGAAGGTTCACATTCAATATCCATAATAGTAAAATCAACGGGAACATAATTGTCATTGACAATGATAAGAACATCGTCGATCTTCCCCAAAGGTTCCTTTACGGAAGAATCAACAAGACGAACACCAAAAGAACAAGGATCAAAAGATTTCAATTTAAACATATCATACGTTCTTTTGGACATAACGGAGGTACTAGCTCCAACATCACATAAAGCATAGCAAGAGAAGTTATTCAACTTAATTTTAATCATAGGATCCCAACCATCTTCTAGCTTTCTAGGTATGGAGGCTTCTACCCTAAGCTTCTCCTCCCTAGCTTTGATAAGAGCATTAGTGATATGCGCCGTGAAGGCAAGATTAAGTGTGCTAGTGTGGGGATCTCTAGACATCTTGTGAAGAAAACCAATAACTTCAGAAAGGGTGCAATTATCAAAATCAAGGTCACTACTATCAAGTAAAGTGGTAGTGGTGTCCTTTAGGCTCACTTATTTGGTAGCTTCTATGGTCATAGGAGTTTCTTCTAAGGTTGAGGTCATAGCATCACCATTAATAGGTCCAATGGGACTAGGAGTGCATTGGGTGCTAAGAGTTTGGATATCCTCAACAACTTGGATAGTAGCAATAGTGTGGTGGGTAGGAAGGCTCTTAATTCTATCTTCTTCCTCCTTTTCTCTAGCCCATCTCTCTTTAAGTTTAGCCATCATCCTAATGTTTTCATTAATTTGCACTTGAATAGCATTCATAGGAGTGGTCTTCCTCTCCTCAAGAGGAGAAGTTCTAATTTTAAGCAACTCTACCTCATGGGCTAAATTGTCTACCTTCGAAGAGAGATTATCTAGTTTGTCTAGTTTTTCTTCTACACTCTTATTGAAAGCTTTTTGGGTAGTGATGAAGTCTTTAAGCATAATCTCTAGTTCAGAAGTGGAGTTCCTGGTGCTAGGATAAGCATTGTTGTTCCCATAGGAATTAGAGGGGAACGGTCTAGGGTTGCTACCAAAATTACTCCTATAAGCATTGTTATTGAAATTGTTTCTAGAGATAAAGTTCACATCTACTTGATCTTGAGCAATCAAAGAATTTAAAGGAACATCATGAGGATCAATAGAAGATTGCTTGGAAAGTAGAGACATGATCAAGTCAACTTTTTCATTTAGGGAGGAAATCTCCTCGACAGAGTTTACCTTCCTACCTGTTGGAGCGCGTTCGGTGTGCCATTGGGAATAATTGGTCATCATCTCGTCGAGAAGCTTCGTGGCAGCGCCAAGTGTAGTTGACATAAAGGTTCCTCCCGCGGCCGAATCTAACAAGTTCCGCGAGGTAAAGTTCAAGCCTGCATAAAAAGTTTGGATAACCATCCAAGTAGTCAAACCATGAGTAGGGCAGTTCTTGACAAGAGATTTCATGCGTTCCCAAGCTTGGGCAACGTGTTCATTATCCAATTGTTTAAAATTCATTATGTTACTCCTTAATTGGATAATTTTAGCAGGGGGATAGTACTTCCCAATAAAGGCATCCTTGCACTTGTCCCAGGAATCTATACTATTCCTAGGCAAGGATTGAAACCAGATTTTAGCTCCTCCTCTCAAGGAGAAAGGAAAAAGCTTAAGCTTAACAATATCACTATCTACTTCTTTCTACTTTTGCATATCACAGAGCTCAACAAAATTATTTAAGTGCAAAGCAGCATCATCTCCAGCACCGGAGAATTGATCTTTCATAACTAGGTTCATTAAAGCAGGTTTAATCTCATAAGAAGGTGCTGAAGTGGCAGGTGTAGCAATAGGCGTGCAGATAAAGTCATTGTTGTTATGACTAGTGAAGTCACACAACTTGGTGTTCTCGGTGGAACCCATAGCAGCAGCGAGCAAGATAACTATTTTTGTGATTTTTGATAGAAGACACTAAAGCAAAAATTGAAAGGTAAACTAACAAGACTAAAAAGCAAAGATAAAAGATAGCGTGCAACTCCCCTATCTTGAAGAGTGGAGTACCCGGCAACGGCGCCAGAAACTTTGCTTGATGGCTTCTCTCCCCTCGTTGGTTACCCCAAGTGGAAGGTTTGAGATGTAGCGTAACGGCAAGTTTCCCTTGGCAAAGATACCAAGGATCGAATCCCGTCAGACTCCGAGGGCCGACAAGTAGGTGTCAACGGCTAACGGCGCCAGATACTTAGCGGTTGACAGGACCTGCACACAGATACAAATAACTTTGCTCCCAACGAGTACAGAGAGGTTGTCAATCCCTCCGGCCTTGCTGTTTACAAAGGATCAAACACAAGAGATAATAATGATAGCTAAGACTGCAACTAGGAAATAGAAACAGGAAGTAAATATAAGGTGTGATCAGTGGTGGTAATATGGACCGGGGTCCCATGATGTTCACTAGTGATGTCTCTCTCCCAAAAGACGATAAAACAGCTAAGCGAGGTAAACAAATTACAGCTGGGCAATTGACAGGATTATGTGCGCAAACCAATGCTAAGTATGTTGTAAAGAAAGGTAGAGGCTCAAAAGCATGGGCGGTACGCCAAGGCAAGTAGACCGAAATCCATCTGCATCTACTACTAATCATCCACCTTGAGATATCTATCCAGAACATCTCGCTGGTATTAAGTTGTGAGTCCCACCCAAAGTGTAAACTCAAAGCAACAGACAACTGCATTAAAAGAACTTTGCGTAAAGTAAACTATCCTTGCACCCGCAAGTACACGCACCGTTGTTTTCCCCCTTGTGGCAACATCACATCCCCTAGACTCATGTTTCTGTCACTCAAACTAGTCATCAGGGGGCATGAACCCACAATCAAGCATAACACTCCCTCTTGGAGTTACTACCTACTACTTGGCCAAAGCAATAAACAGCAACGGAGAACATGCTAGAATTACTCAAGAACAAAGATATAAAAGAGGTGAATCAAATATATTACTCAAACACAATCTGAACATAATCTCATAATCCATCGGATCCCAGCAAACTCAGCAGAGCAACAGCATAAAGATTACATATGTGCCTCGATCATGTAGGGCAGCTCACGAGGTCTAATCCATGAAGAACAAAGAGGGGAGGAGAACATCACATAGCTACTGGTCATGGACCCATGGTCCAAGGGGGACTACTCACAACTCATCCGGGAAGCGTCCATGGTGGTGGAGAAGCTCCCGGTGGTGGTTCTCCCCTCCGGCAGGGTGCCAGGAAGAGTTCTCCTGATGCTCCTGAAATACAAAAACAGCCGAAAACAGAAACTGGCACTGGGGTGCACTGAGTTAATAGGTTAGTCCAAATATGTTCAAAAGTGTATGGAAGTGCATAAATATCATAGCAATATCACACAAAAGAAGCATGGAGCAAGCAGAAATTATAGATACGTTTTGGACGTATCAGATGGCAAAGTGAACAAAGGTATATTTTGATATACAGATTATTGATGTGTACTTTACTAGTGTTCATAGCAACCCATGGGTATTTGATACCGGTTCAGTTGCTAAAATTAGTAACTCGAAATGAGAATTGCAGAATGAACAGAGACTAGTTAAAGGTGAAGTGACGATGTGTGTTGGAAGTAGTTCCAGGATTGATATGATCATCATCGCACACTCCCTATACTTTCGGGATTAGTGTAAAACCTAAATAAATGTTATTTGGCATTTGCGTTGAGCATGAATATGATTTGATCATATTTGTTGCAATAGGATTATTCATTTAAAGTCATAGAATAATTGTTATTCTGTTTACATGAATAAAACCTTCGATGGTCATACACCCAATGAAAATAGTTTGTTGGATCTCGATCGTAGTGATACACATATTCATAATATTGAAGCCAAAAGATGCAAGGTTAATAATGATAGTGCAACATATTTGTGGCATTGCCGTTTAGGTCATAATGGTGTAAAGCGCATGAAGAAACTCCATAGTGATGGACTTTTGGAATCACTTGATTATGAATCACTTGTGTCGGGGGAAACTGTCCACCACGAGCACCTATGGGACCAGAGCCCCTTGCTTGTGCGGTAAGAGGGCGGAGGGAGCACAAAGAGCAGATCGTGGAGATCACGCAGGCAGTTTACCCAGGATCGGGCCGCGATGGACGCGTAAAACCCTACTCCTGCTTAGTTTGTATTGAGTTGGAGAGCTCGGGAGCTTGAAGAACTAGCTACACCGAGCGTACGAGTGATCTAGGTTCCGAACCCTTTCTACGTTGCGCATGGGCCTCCTTTTATAGTGCAAGGGGTCACCGACAGGTGTCAACGTAGGAGAAAAGGGTAAAAATGTAAAAGAGGTGGTAGTTGTAACAGTGCGGGAATAGTGGAGCTACAGTGTATGAACAGTGGTCGCTACCTACTTTGACAGTGGGGGACAAGAGCATTTAATGCCCGTCGCCGTCGACCCCAAAAGCGCCCGCCCTTGCGTCTCCGCTTGCCACGGCGATGGCTTTACCACCGTGGAGTGCCACCGTGTCCCCCAGGCTGCACAGCCATTCGCCACGCGTCCCTGGAATGGCCCCAGTGCGACGCGTGGTTCGATGAGCTGGAGCGCGGGCACACAGCACAACTCTCCCCGGCAAGTTCCTTGCCGGGGTCTTGACCTTGCCGGGCCTGGGAGCTTGTCGGGCTCTGGAGCTTGTCGCTCCCCGGGCCCTGCCGGGGCGCATGTTGCGCCGAGGCATGTCTTCAGTAACGCAATCTTCTAGTCTTCCTGGCAAGCTCCTCTTATCAGGGCCTTGCGTGGGTGAGGTAATCTTGAGCCTGGAACGGCCTTCCCGGCAAGCTCCACTTGCCGGGGTCTTGATCTTCTGTCTTGTATACTTTGTTTTTGAATGGTTTTATATGGGGCAGGAAGGTCTCCGGCAAGCGCGTGGTAGGCCCTGCCGCGGGAAGCTGCTACTGCCCGTGCACAAGTTGGGGTACTGAGGTGCCCCCACCTTAGTACACCGACAGGAGCCCCCGGGCCTGGGCCACACACGGTGCCGAGCGCTGTTGGGCCAGGCCCAAAACAGTGCACGGGCACGCGCGGCCCATGGCACGCCGAATCCACTTCCGTATCCGCCGCGTCCCTCCGTAACGGCACGCGTCGATTGCGGCGTCGTGGGATGGGACGTGGCCACGTTCTTTTAATGGAAAGAGCGAAACGTCCCCCACTTCCCCATAAAAGCAGAGGAAGCAGGAGCGGTTCCACTCCTACGCCTTCATTGCTTCTTCTTCCATCTCCAGAGATCCCCTCTTGCGCTTCGCCTCCACACCTTCTCCGCCGCCTTCCGCATCTGCGGCGCCGCCGGACTCTTCGTCCCCCTTCTCTCGCCGCCTCCGCCATGGCCCCGAAGACCGAGAAGGCGAAGGCGGAGAAGACTAAGAAGGAGAAATCGGAGCAAGCGGCGAGGCTCACCTTGTTGCGGAAGCGGAATGTCGTCTTCTCGCCGAGGCTCAGCGCGCGGGAGCTCTGGAACAAGTACTACTTGTTCTGGGCCAAGAAGACCAAGGCGCATCCCCGCACCCGAGCCTATCCGGCCGCCGCCAAGGACAACTACCCCGGCGGGTACTTCTTCTTCGCAGCTTTCTTCCACTGCGGCCTTTGTCCCCCTTTTTCCGACTTTTTCTGTGATATAATGCACACCTACGGCCTCCATCTTCTAGACTTCACCCCCAACGCCATCCTCACGATGGCGGTTTTCGCACATATGTGCGAAAACTATATTGGGATATACCCAAACGTAGCGCTGTTTAGGCACTTCTTCACCCCTAGAGTAGAAGCCGGCGCTCCCCTCTCCGGGGGGATTTCTTGGGTCTTCCGCTTGAATAAGAAGGAGTCCTACTTGCCGGGGGAGCTCCGCGGCAAGTGGGAGGAGTGGCGTGCAGACTGGTGTTGGATAGTCGAGGACGAGCCGCAACCTTTCACCGCGCCGCGCACAACAGCCATTGTGCGTGACAGGGACTGGAGTGAGTTGGATTCGGACGACGGCAAGCTCAACGTCGCCCTCATCAGAATTCTTCGTCTCCGGGTAGCAAAGTTGTCTGTCGGAGAAGTAGGCACAGATTTCCTCCGCCGCCGCATCGCCCCTCTTCAAGATAGGAAGAGGCCAGCCTGGGAGTACGGCAACGCGGCGGACATAATGAGGCTGCGCCTCGGGCTAAACTTCAACTTCACGTCGCTGGAGCTGAAGGGGATGGTCCGGGAACTATTTAAGCATGACCCGGCCCACCCAGAGTGGTTCAGAGCTCCCCGGGGAGTGGTGCCCCTCTGCAACAGCACGGCCCGGGATTCCCTTCGCGCCATGATGCCCGCGTGCGACTCGCATGGCATCGACCGCACATGGATTCCGCCCAAGCCAGACGTCATCATGAGCTTCTTCGACAACCTGGTGGAGGTGGCGAAGAATAAGGACGAGATCAGGGAGCTCACACGGGACACCACCGACCAAGAGATAGCGTACATAGCTTCTCGGGTTGAAGAGGCCGCTGCAGCCGCAGCGGCAGGAGAATTTGGCTTTACGCCCGAGGAGGCAGAGGCTGCGGAAGCGTCCTGCCAAGCAGAGGAGGCGGAGATCCGCAGGCTGCTGAAGCTTCCTCCCGACGAGCTCGTCGGGGTCCCTTCCTTGAGGCACTCCGGGATCCCCGGAATCCTGACCGAGGCCGCGGCGAGAGGCAGCACCGCCGGAGGAAACAGAGGCGCCGCAGGGAGCGGAGGCGCCGGAGGGAGCGGAGGCGCCGGAGGGAGAGCGGCCATAGTGCAGGGCGCTGGGCCCAGCAAGCTTGCCGAGGAGGAGGAGGAGGAGGAGGACGTCGGGGCCGACGAAGACTCCGACGGATCCCTGGGGCTCTACGCCGACGACCTCTCCTCGTCATCGGAGACCTCCCCGCCTCGGGCAAGCCCTAGGCGCTCTCCGCTGAAGCGTCTCCGCAAGACGGCGACAGGGACGAGGGCGCAGGCGCCCCGGCAACAACCAGCTCGCCGGGCGGCGCGAGCTACCCGGGGGAGCCAAGCTGCGACGGGGGCGCCCGGCGCACCAACCATGGCAGGGGTGACCCGCACACAGGCCACGGCGGGGGCGACCCGCACACAGGCCACGGCGGAGGCGCCCCGCACGGCAGCGCCAAGCGGAGGAGGGTCTTCGCAGAGCGGAGCGGCAGCTCTGCCCGCTCCCCGGGCCTCGGCTACAACAGGGGCCGGGTCTTCGCAGCCCCCAGCCCCGGGGACCGCCAAGCGCCCGAGGGAGTCTTCGCCTCCTGCTCCCCGCGCGGACGCGTCTCAGGTGGCGTTTGACTTCTCCGCCTTGAGCGACGACGACGACGACGAGGAACAGGAGTAAGAACTTGAGGCTTCGCATCTTCTTTAACTTTGTCTTGATTTTTGGTTGATTCTGATCTTGCTTTTTGCTTTGATTTCAGGACCTTGGCCCAGCGAGTGGCGAAGAAGGCCAAGGTTCCCGTTGTTGAGGTCGCGGACGACTCGCCCGTCGCGGCGACTGGGGACGTGCTGGAGACGAGCCTGCCGGACCCGAGCGCTGCTCCGAGGAGCAGCCCCCAGCGCAGCCCCCATCGTAAGTCTGAGTTCCATACTTCCGCTCGTCGGGCGCGCTTGAGGATTTTGCCTTGTGCTAATATCTTGATGTTTTCGTCTTGTCTCGATTGTCTTGTGCAGAGGTGGAGCCACAACCACAGGAGCATCCGGAGGTCGCTCCCGAGGAGCCGCAGGCCCCGCCGTCCCTGCCAAGGCCGAACTCCCCGGCAAGGGAGAGTACTCCGCCAAGGGTGGGTACTCCGCCAAGGGCGAGTACCCCGCCAAGGGCGAGTAGCCCGGCGAGGGCGGCCACTCCGCCAAGGCAGAGCTCCCCGACGAGGGAGCCCGCCGCTAACGACGTCCGTCAAGGTAAGTTCTGTAATTTTGTCTTCTTGGATTCGTCTCTTTTTGGATATTTGCTTGAACTTCTTTTACTTTTTCTTCTTCTTCTAGATCCTCCTCCCCCCGAGCAGATGGAGACGGAGGTCATCGTCGTCGAGGAGGAGGGCGCGCAGGGCGGCGGCGGTGACGCCCCTGTCGTCGAGGACACGGCGGGAGCTACCGAGCCGGCCGCGGAGGAGACCGCTCCGGCCGTAGACGCGGCGGACGGGGAGGGGGACGGCGGCCATACTGCCGGCCCGGAGGCGGCAGGAGCGTCGAGCGCTGCGCCGGCCGCCGACCCCTCCACCGAGAAGGAGCCGTCTGCTTATTATCTTGAGGCCCCCAACGGCGTTTACATCCAGGTGCCGTGGGGTTCTTCATCGCGAGCCCCCGCGGAGGGCGAGGCCTTTGATGGAGAGGTCCTCGCCTCCGCGGGTCTGAAGATCGTCGAGGCGCCCGGCGGAAGTGAAGGGCCCGAGGAGGAGAAGTTGCTTCATCAGCTCCTAGCCCTTTACCGGGCCAGGCAGGCGAAGCTGGCGTCTCGGGAGGCCCTTGCTGCCAAGGCCGCCGTCGAGATGGAGAAGCGCGCGGCGGAGCTCCGTGCCGCCAACCAGGCTGCCCTCCGTGACGTGGCGGAGGAGCGCGAGAGGCTCGCCGGGGAGTACCAAGAGTGGCTCCTGGAGAAGGCCGAAGCCGAAGAGCAGCAGCGACTCGCCGGGGAGGAGCTGTCCCGGCGAGAAGGAGAGCTCGCCCAACGGAAGGTCAACCTCGACTCCCATGAGGAAGACCTTGCCGCTCGGGAGCAGGCCCTTGGCGGAGAGCTGAAGGAGGCGAAAGCCGCCGCGGCTGCCGCGGAGACCGCCAAGGAGGAGTTCGCGGCCAAGGTTGCGCAACTGGAGGAGTCGCTGAAGGCGAGCGTGGAGCGGGTCACCGCACTCAATACAGAGCGCGAGAAGGACGCCCACACCAACTCCGAACTCCAGGTGCGCCTCTCCAAGCAGGGCGACGAGCTGAAGGCCGCCAAGGACTCAATTGAGGATCTGGAGTTGAAGGTTTCCACGTTGAAGGACTCGCTCGACGCCGTCCGGGACCGGGAAACCAAGCTGAAGGAAGAGCTCCGCAGGGAGCGAGGCTTGGTGGAGAGCGCGAACACTGCGGCCGAGAACTTCCGCCGGACCGTCGAGGTGTGGACCGACGACTTGGTGTCCTCTGCATCCAACATCGATCAGGAGCTGCTGGCGCTGAAGGTTGAGCATCTCATCTACTCCCCGGATCCAAACCTCCCTCACAGCGCCAAGCTCAGCCTTTTCTTCAGAGGGATCGCGCCGGCTCTTGCAGATCTTCGGAAGAAGCTCCCCGCGCAACTGGCCGAGGAGTCGCGCCAGCTCTGCGCGGGAACCTTGGAGCGCGTTCTGACAAAGATTGTATACCGCAATCCCGGTATAAACCTCACCAACGTTCGCCGCAGCTTGCCGGCCGACGCGAACACGGAGGCGCTGAAGGCGCAGGTCGCCCACATCATCGCCAAAGTGAACAAGATCTCCAGGATTGAGGGCGACCGCGTGGATTAGGCCTCCTTTTTCTTTATCTCTTTTGTTGCTGCATAGGGTGTTATGAACTCATTAATCATTGCGACAAGTTATCCTCTGTAAGATATTTATCTTATTTTGATCAATCAGTGCAATGTTATCTTCCTTGTCTTGGTCATCTACTTTGTATGTTTTTCACCCTACGCTCCCGGGGAGCTTGCCGGCAAGGGTCCTTTGCCGCGAGCGCTGAGTGCTGGACTCTGAGCAGCTTGCTGGCCAAGGTCTTACCGGCAAGCAACCTTGCCGCAGCTAGTCGCAACGCACTCAGCTTGTTGAGTGAACTCGAAAACGAACCAAGGGCGCGACACTTGTCGCAGCTCACTCAAGTCGTTGAGCGTACTCGAAAACAAGATAAGGGTGCGGCTAGCCACGGGTAGGTTCCTTCGCGCACAGGTTTTCCATACAAAGTGTGATTGTTCAAGGAAGACAACTAAAAATTAAAAATTTGAACTGCTCAAATTCTAATAACTTAGCTTTCATATCTTGCTTCTCGGTAAGACTTCTCTTTCTTGAACAGCACTTGGTTCCTCTTCCATCTCCTTCCCCCCGGCAAACTTGTGCGCGAGGAACATGCCTTCTGCTTAAGAGGTAAGGAAAAAGAAGAGGGAAACAAGTATATGGCCTTCCGGCGTGCTAATGCTTACCGGATATGTATGTTGCGCAAGATGCCAAATAACACATGCAAATAGCAAAGAAAAGCATGTAAAAAGGCAAATAGCGCAAAACCCAAAAACTTTACTGATGCACGGGATCTGCGCCCGGCTTTGTACAAAGGGTTACATGCAACAGCGGCAAAGCTTGTACAAAAGGTGGTTGCCGGAGCGGATCACGGCAACCGCGCCTTATGGGTGAAACTTGCGAAGATGCTCTATGTTCCAGGAGTTGCTCACCGGTAAGCCTTCTTCGGTCTCAAGGCGGACAGCGCCGGGCCTCGTGACTTGTCTCACCCGATAAGGGCCTTCCCACTTTGGCGTCAACTTGTTGGAATTCTTGGCGGACTGAACACGCCGAAGAACAAGGTCGCCTTCCTCGAGACTCCTGGCCTTGACCTTGCGGCTATGATAGCGGCGCAAGGCTTGCTGGTATCGAGCAGCTCGTACAGCAGCCTGGAGACGTTCCTCCTCGAGGAGCAATGCATCATCTTGTCGCAGTTGCTCTTGCTCGAGCTCATCATAAGCGAGCACTCGAGGAGATCCGTATACGAGTTCCGTGGGGAGAACTGCCTCCGCTCCATAGACTAGAGCAAAGGGTGTATGTCCGGTGGCTCGACTTGGTGTCGTTCTGATTGACCAAAGAGCCGCCGGTAGCTCCTCTATCCAATTTCTTCCGCACTTGCGCAGCCTGTCAAAGGTCCTTGTCTTGAGTCCGCGCAGCACTTCAGCATTGGCCCTCTCCGCTTGACCGTTGCTCCTCGGGTGAGCAACAGAAGCGAAACAGACCTTGGCGCCAAGGTCTTGGACGTACTGCATGAAGGTGCGACTAGTAAATTGCGTACCGTTGTCGGTAATGATCCTATTAGGGATTCCGAAACAGCAAACAATCGACTTGAAGAACCTGACCGCTGACTGTGCTGTCACCTTTCTCACTGGTTCCACTTCTGGCCACTTTGTTAACTTGTCGATTGCAACGTACAAGTACTCAAAGCCCCCGACGGCTCGGGGGAAGGGGCCGAGGATATCGAGCCCCCAGACCGAGAAGGGCCAGGACAAAGGAATTGTTTGGAGAGCTTGAGCTGGCTGATGAATCTGTTTTGCATGGAACTGGCACGCTTCACACTTGGTTACTAGTGCAGTTGCATCTTGGAGGGCTTCTTGCCAGAAGAACCCTTGCCGGAAAGCTTTTTCGGCAAGCGCCCTTGCGCCAATGTGGTGGCCACATATGCCTCCATGTATTTCTGCCAACAGCTTCTGTCCATCTTCCCTGGAGATGCACTTCAATCTGACACCATTGAGTCTTCTTCTGTACAGCTCGTTGTCCATGAACTGGTACATACTTGACTGCCTGGTTATCTTCTCTATTTCTTCTGGGTCGTCGGGAAGTTCTCTCGTTTGCAGAAAACGGACGATCTGCTGCGCCCATGCCGGAGCCCGAGGCTCAACGGCAAGGACTAAAGGCATGAGGGCCGCTGCGGGAACCTCAGCTTCTACGGCAAGGACCCCTGGTTCTGCCGGAGCTGATGGTCCCCCGGCAAGCTCGCCGGGGCGAGGCTTGTCGGGAACACTTGCTTCGACTGCACAGATCCGAGGATCAGCAGGAGCAATCTGTTCCTCAGCGTTCTGATCGCTGATCTTGGGAACCTTGGCGGCGGTCTCAGGAAGATCCGCCGGCAAGTAGTCGCCGGAGACCAACTTTCTCTTCTTGGACTGCCCAATTGATGGTGTAACGGAAGGTTGAGTCAGCTTGAGCAAGAAGGTCTATGGTTCCACAGGTAACTTCATCGAAGCACACTTCGAAAGTCCATCTGCAATTTCGTTCTGAGCTCTCGGGACGTGCTCCATTTGCAGACCTTCAAAGTGCTCCTCAAGCTTCCTCACTTCATCTACATAAGCTTCCATCAAAGGGCTTTGGTAACTCTTGTTGACTTGTCGGACCACCAACTGAGAATCTCCCCGCACAATCAGCTTTCTGATCCCAAGTTCGGCCGCAATCCTGAGGCCGGCGAGCAAACCTTCAGATTCAGCAATGTTGTTTGTCGCTTGCTCCCTGGGAAAGTGCATCTGGATAACATACTTGAGGTGCTCTCCGGTGGGCGCGATGAGTACCACGCCAGCACCGGCGCCTTGCAGCGAGAAGGCACCATCAAAATACATTACCCATTCACTTGTCGCTTCTTGTACGGGTGCACTTGTTTCTTGGACTTCTTCATCGGGCGTCGGGGTCCACTCAGCTATGAATTCTGCCAAAGCTCGACTCTGTATGGTTGAGGTACTTTCAAACTTGAGTCCAAAGCTTGACATCTCCAGTGCCCACTCCACGATCCTGCCTGTTGCTTCTGGATTGTGCAATATCCTCTTCAGCGGAAAGCGAGTGACCACCGTTATCTCATGTGCCTGGAAGTAATGGCGCAGCTTTCTCGAGGCCATGAGGAGGCCGAAAAGCAACTTTTGCACCCCGGAATATCTTGATCTAGCCCCCTGCAAGAGGGAGCTCACAAAATACACCGGGCGCTGCACCATCTTCTTCCGCACTTCTTCCTGTTCCTGCACAGAGTTGTCCTTGTCGGGGCCAGAGCTTGTCGGAGCAGCCCCCTGCTTGTCACTGGACTCGCTTGCCGGTGGTGCGGACTCCTCGTCGGCCTCCCTCTCCGCTACTAACGCAGCACTAACCACCTGGTTGGTTGCCGCTAGGTATAGCAGCAACTTTTCCTGTGGTCTAGGTGCGACAAGTATTGGAGTGGAGGATAGGTACCGTTTCAAATCTTGCAGCGCTGCCTCCGCTTCCGGAGTCCACTTCATGGGACCTGCCTTCTTCAAGATTTTGAAGAAAGGTAGGGCGCGTTCTGCAGACTTCGAAATGAACCTACTGAGGGCAGCCACACAACCTGCAAGCCTTCTGACATCCTTGACGCGCTTCGGGGCCTCGATCTGTTCAATGGCTTTAATCTTGTCGGGGTTAGCTTCAATCCCCCTCTGTGACACAAAGAACCCGAGAAGCTTGCCGGAGGGGACTCCAAAGACGCACTTCTCGGGGTTCAATTTGAGCTGTATCTTGCGCAGGTTCTGAAATGTCTCTTCCAAATCTTGGACCAGGGTATCCTTGATCTTGCTCTTCACCACGATGTCATCCATGTAAGCTTCTACATTTCTGTGGATCTATGGTTCGAAAGCAGTGTGCACTACCCTTGCAAATGTTGATCCTGCATTCTTCAGTCCAAATGGCATGCGTATGAAGCAATAAGTGCCACATGGAGTGATAAATGCAGTCTTCTCTTCATCTTCTTTGGCCATAAAGATCTGGTGGTAGCCTGAATATGCATCAAGAAAAGAGAGTAGCTCACATCCGGCAGTGGAGTCAACGATCTGGTCGATGCGCGGAAAAGGGAACGGATCCTTGGGACATGCTTTATTCACATCGGTGAAGTCTATACACAGTCTCCACTTCCCATTGGCCTTGCGCACGACGACTGGGTTTGCTAACCATGTCGGATGGATCACACCTCTAACTAGGCCTGCTGCTTCTAACTTCTTGATTTCCTCAGCAATGAATTCTTGGCGCTCCACGGCTTGCTTCCTCACCTTCTGCTTGACGGGCCGCGCATGAAGACAAACAGCAAGCTTGTGCTCAATTACCTTCCTGGGAACACCGGGGATGTCAGATGGTTGCCAGGCAAACACATCGACATTCGCCCGCAGGAAGGCAACGAGCGCGCTTTCCTATTTGCTGTCAAGTGTGGCACTGATGGTGAAGGTACCACCAGTGCCGTCCTCCTTGGCGGACACCTTCTTGGTTGCCGGAGGAGCGGCCATCCCCTTCTTACACTTGCCGGTGGAGCTCGATGGAACGTCCTCGACGGCAGCGCAGCACTCCGGAGAGGTGCGGTTGCCGGAGTGGGCCCCAGAGCACTTGCCGGACTTGGTCTTGGTCTTCTTCCCCCCGGGAGCTTCAGCGGCAAGTGTGTCCTTCTCTGCCGCAGCTGCCGCATCCCGGTAGATCTTGTCGGCGCAGACAAGCGCATCTTTCTTGTTGCCATGGACTGTGATGACGCTTATCGGCCCCGGCATCTTGAGTACGTTGTAGGCATAGTGGGAAGCTGCCATGAACTTGGCGAGGGCGGGACGGCCGAGTATCCCATTGTACGGCAGTGGGATATCGGCGACGTCGAATGTGATGCGCTCAGTTCTGAAGTTGAGCTCCCCGCCAAAGGTCACCGGCAGAGTTGTCTTCCCTTTGGGCTTGCTCCTCCCCGGGTTGATTCCTTGGAAAGAACCGGTCTCTTCGAGCTCGCCATCTGGGATTTGGAGTTTCTTGATCACAGCAGAGGAGATCAAGTTCAGCCCGGCCCCGCCGTCAACCAACATTTTGGTGACCTTGAGGTTGCGGATGGTGGGTGAGACCAGCATCGGCAAGCACCCGACCGCAGTGGTGCAGTCAGGGTGATCCTCAAGATCAAAAATGATGGGCGTGCTGGACCATTTGAGGAGCCTGTGCGACTCCACGGGCGGTTCTGCTGCATTCACCTCGCGCACCCACTGCTTGAGCTGGCGGTGGGAGGTGTGCAGAGAGGCGCCACCGTCGACGCATAGGACCTCCGTGGCCTTCTGGAACTCCTGCTAGCTGTTATCCTCATCCTCCATGTCTTCGTCGTCGTCTTCTTCATCCTTGTCGCGGCCTCGGGGAGGTCGGTCACCTTGCCGCTGCTTGGCCTTGCCGCGGCGTCCTCCCCGGCCATTGAATGGCCGCTTCTTGCTTGGCTCTCCTCCGCCACCTTGGGCCTTCTCCTTGTCGCGCCTCTCATACTCAGCTTTCTGCTGCTCGATGAGGTACTCGACGCGTTTGCAGTTGGAGAGGTCGTGGCCCTTGGTGCGGTGGATCTTGCAGTATTGCTTGTCGGAGCCGTCCTGCTTGTCGGCTGCCGCCACAGGGGCAGGCTCCTTGCCGGAGCCGCCAGCCTGTGTTTGCTTGGCGGGAGCCTCCTTGCCGGACTTCTCGACGGCAAGTACTTCCTTCTTGTTCTTCCTCCTGTTGTTCCGCCGCCGGCTCTTCTTTGCCGGGGCGGCGTCGTCGCTGTCGCTTCCTCCTGCGCCAGCATCCTCCCCGGGGAGTCTCCTCCCCTCTTCTGCGCGTGCGCACTTATCGGCCAGAGCATAAAGCTCGCTGACATCCCGTATCTTAGTCATGGCCATCTCTTCACGCATGCGGCGGTTACGCACGTTCTGGTGGAACGCGCTGATAACCGCGGCAGGGTGGACGTCGGGGATGTTGTGCTGCACTCGACTGAAGCGTTGGATGTACTTGCGCAGGGATTCTCCTTCCTTCTGGGCCAGAATGTGGAGATCACTCTCCTGGCCGTGGGGTTTGTGGCCGCCCGTAAAGGCGCCAACAAACTGGTGGCAAAGATCTGCCCAAGAAGAAATGGAGCCTTCCGGCAAGTGCATAAGCCACAAACGAACGTTCGGCTTAAGCACGAGCGGGAAGTAATTTGCCAAAATCTTCTCGTCGCGCCCCCCGGCAGCCTGCACCGCGATGGTGTAAATGCTGAGGAATTCCGAGGGGTGTGTCTTGCCGTCGTACTTCTCCGGTACGTCGGGCTTGAAGTTCTTCATGCTGGGCCACTGGACACGCCGCAGCTCGCGGGTAAAAGCAGGGCAACCTGCCGCGTACGGCAAGTCGCCTGGTTCACCGGGCGCGCGCGTGTCGACAGCGGCTCCAGCTCGCTGATCTGATTGTCGCCGAGCTTCTCGGCGGCGCTCGATTGTTGTTCGAGCGTCTTCTTGTCGCCGGTCGTCAAGGACTTGGCGCTGGTCCCGACGAGCCCGCGGATCCGACGACGCTGTAGAGCCGTCGTCGGCGTTGTTCCGGCGGGGCGGCGTCTTCTGCTTCTGCGGCGGGGAGTGCACGGTGGTTGCACCCCCGGCGGTCTTGTCGCCGTCGGCCTTCGTCTTTTCGACTTGCCGCGGCCGCGAGGTCGCTGGCTGTTGTGGAGAGTCATTGTTGGCGAAGGCGATCAGGCTCTGGATGGTGGCCCTCCATTCTTCGGCCTTGTCTGCCGCTGGAGGGAAGTCGAGGAGCAGTTGCGCCCTCGCGAGCGCTTCTGCTGGAGTGGAGGGGAGCGGGGGCGAGCGGTGCGAGGAGCGGGATATGCTCGGACTCCTAACGGCGTTAGAAGGAGCAGGGTCCCGCCCCGGCGACCGCGCTTTGCTCGTGCCAGGACGATGGCCCGGAGCGTCCCGCGAACCTCCGGTTTGCCCTTGGCCCAGCAAGCGGATGCCACCTCCTGTGGCATGGCGCTGCTGGGTTGTCATTTGTTGAGATGGACGTGGCGCGTCCACGGAGACCGAGGCTCGGTCGTCCGTCTTGTCCTTGGATTTGGTGGCGCCGCGCGTGTCCTCGCCGGCGACCACCCTTCCGACGGCGTCTCCCCCGCCCACCGTTGGCTCTGGTCGTGGCGGATGAGACGCGGACGGGCCTGCGACCTCCGAAGCCTTCTTCTTCGGGGCCATGGTGCTGTTGTTGATGAAGCTGATGAATTCGGAGAGGTTGATGAAGAATGCGCCCGCGTGAGCGCCGGATCAGGTTCGCACAACCTCGACGCCCCCTACCTGGCGCGCCAAAGATGTCGGGGGAAACTGTCCACCACGAGCACCTATGGGACCGGAGCCCCTTGCTTGAGCGGTAAGAGGGCGGAGGGAGCACAAAGAGCAGATTGTGGAGATCACGCAGGCAGTTTACCCAGGTTCGGGCCGCGATGGACGCGTAAAACCCTACTCCTGCTTAGTTTGTATTGAGTTGGAGAGCTCGGGAGCTTGAAGAACTAGCTACACCGAGCGTACGAGTGATCTAGGTTCCGAACCCTTTCTACGTTGCGCATGGGCCTCCTTTTATAGTGCAAGGGGTCACCGACAGGTGTCAACGTAGGAGAAAAGGGTAAAAATGTAAAAGAGGTGGTAGTTGTAACAGTGCGGGAATAGTGGAGCTACAGTGTATGAACAGTGGTCACTACCTACTTTGACAGTGGGGGACAAGAGCATTTAATGCCCGTCGCCGTCGACCCCAAAAGCGCCCGCCCTTGCGTCTCCGCTTGCCACGGCGATGGCTTTACCACCGTGGAGTGCCACCGTGTCCCCCAGGCTGCACAACCATCCGCCACGCGTCCCTGGAATGGCCCCAGTGCGACGCGTGGTTCGATGAGCTGGAGCGCGGGCACACAGCACAACTCTCCCCGGCAAGTTCCTTGCCGGGGTCTTGACCTTGCCGGGCCTGGGAGCTTGTCGGGCTCTGGAGCTTGTCGCTCCCCGGGCCCTGCCGGGGCGCATGTTGCGCCGAGGCATGTCTTCAGTAACGCAATCTTCTAGTCTTCCTGGCAAGCTCCTCTTACCAGGGCCTTGCGTGGGTGAGGTAATCTTGAGCCTGGAACGGCCTTCCCGGCAAGCTCCACTTGCCGGGGTCTTGATCTTCTGTCTTGTATACTTTGTTTTTGAATGGTTTTATATGGGGCAGGAAGGTCTCCGGCAAGCGCGTGGTAGGCCCTGCCGCGGGAAGCTGCTACTGCCCGTGCACAAGTTGGGGTACTGAGGTGCCCCCACCTTAGTACACCGACAACTTGGTGCTTGCGAACCATGCCTCATGGGCAAGATGACTAAAACTCCGTTCTCCGGAACAATGGAGCGAGCAACAGATTTGTTGGAGATCATACATACAGATGTATGTGGACCAATGAGTGTTGAAGCTCGCGGCGGGTATCGTTATTTTCCGACCTTCACTGATGATTTGAGCAGGTATGGGTATATCTACTTAATGAAGCACAAGTCTGAAACATTTGAAAAGTTCAAAGAATTTCAGAGTGAAGTGGAGAATCATCGTAACAAGAAAATAAGAGTTTCTACGATATGATCGTAGAGGTAAAATATTTGAGTTAGCGAGTTTGGCCTTCAGTAAAAACAATGTGAAATAGTTTCACTACTCACGCCACCTGGAACACCACAGTGTAATGGTGTGTCCGAATGTCATAACCGTACTTTATTAGATATGGTGCGATCGATGATGTCTCTTACCGATCTACCACTATCGCTTTTGGGGTTATGCATTAGAGATAGCTACATTCACGTTAAATAGGGCACCATCTAAATCCGTGGAGATGACACAGTATGAACTGTGGTTTGATGAGAAACCTAAGATGTCATTTCTTTAAGTTTGGGACTGCGATGCTTATGTGAAAAAGTTTCAACATGATAAGCTCGAACCCAAATCGGAGAAGTAAATCTTCATAGGATACCCAAAAGAAACTGTTGGGTACACCTTCTATCACAGATCCGAAGGCAAAGTCTTTATTGCTAAGAGTGGATCCTTTCTAGAGAAGGAGTTCCTCTCGAAAGAAGTGAGTGGGAGGAAAGTAGAACTTGATGAGGTAATTGTACCTTCTCCCGAATTGGAAAGTGGAACATCACAGAAACTAGTTCCAGTGATTCCTACACCAATTAGTGAGGAAGCTAATGATGATGATCATGAAACTTCAGATCAATTTTCTGCTGAACTTCGTAGATCAACCAGAGTTCGTTCCGCATCAGAGTGGTACGGCAACCTGGTTCTGGAAGTCATGTTACTAGACCATGATGAACCTATGAACTATGAGGAAGCGATGATGAGCCCAGATTCCGCAAAATGGCTTGAGGCCATGAAATCTGAGATGGGATCCATATATGGGAACAAAGTGTGGACTTTGGTTGACTTGCCCGATGATCGGCAAGCCATCAAAAATAAATGGATCTTCAAGAGGAAGACTGACGCTGATGGTAATGTTACTTTTTACAAAGCTCGACTTGTTGCGAAATTTTTTCAACAAGTTCAAGGAGTTGACTATGATGAGACTTTCTCACCCGTAGCGATGCTTATGTCTGTCCGAATCATGTTAGCAATTGCCGTATTTTATGAAATCTGGCAAATGGATAACCAAACTGCATTCTTTAATGGATTTATTAAAGAAGACTTGTATATGATGCAACCAGAAGGTTTTCTCAATCCTAAAGGTGCTAACAAAATGTGCAAGCTCCAGCGATCCATCTATGGACTGGTGCAAGCATCTCGGAGTTGGAATATACGCTTTGATAAGTTGATCAAAGCATATAGATTTATACAGACTTGCGGTGAAGCCTGTATTTACAAGAAGTGAGTGGGAGCACTACAACCTTTCTGATAAGTATATGTGAATGACATATTGTCGATCGGAATGATGTAGAATTTTCTGGAAAGCATAAAGGAGTGTTTGAAAGGAGTTTTTCAAAGAAAGACCTTGGTGAAGCTGCTTACATATTGGGCATCAAGATCTATAGAGATAGATCAAGACGCTTGATAAGACTTTCGATGAGTACATACCTTGATAAGATTTTGAAGTAGTTCAAAATGGATCAGTCAAAGAAGGAGTTCTTGCCTGACTTGTAAGGTGTGAAGTTGAGTAAGACTCAAAGCCAGACCACGACAGAAAAATATAGAGAGAATGAAAGTCATTCCCTATGCCTCAGCCATAGGTTCTATAAAGTATGCCATGTTGTGTACCAAACATGTTGTGTACCTTGCCATGAGTTTGTCAAGGGGGTACAATAGTGATCCAGGAGTAGATCACTTTACATCGGTCAAAATTATCCTTAGTAACTGGATGACTAAGGAAATGTTTCTCGATTATGGAGGTGATAAAGAGTTCGTCGTAAAGGGTTACGCCGATGCAAGCTTTGACACTAAATCCAGATGACTCTAAGTATCAATCTGGATGCGTATTGAAAGTGGGAGCAATTAGCTAGAGTAGCTCTATGCAGAGCATTGTAGACATAGAAATTTGCGAAATACATACGGATTTGAATGTGACAGACCCGTTGACTAAACTTCTCTCACAAGCAAAACATGATCACACCTTATTACTCTTGGGTATTAATCACATAGCGATGTGAACTAGATTATTGACTCTAGTAAACCCTTTGGGTGTTGGTCACATGGCGATGTGAACTATGGGTGTTATTCACATAATGATGTGAACTATCGGTATTAAATCACATGGCGATGTGAGCTAGATTATTGACTCTAGTGCAAGTGGGAGACTGAAGGAAATATGCCCTAGAGGCAATAATAAAGTTGTTATTTATATTTCCTTATATCATGATAAATGTTTATTATTCATGCTAGAATTGTATTAACCGGAAACTTAGTACATGTGTGAATACATAGACAAAACAGAGTGTCCCTAGTATGCCTCTACTAGACTAGCTCATTGCTCCAAGATGGTTATGTTTCCTAAACATATACATGAGTTGTCATTTGATCAACGGGATCACATCATTAGGAGAATGATGTGATGGACAAGACCCATCCGTTAGCTTAGCACTATGATCGTTTAGTTTTACTGCTATTCCTTTCTTCATGACTTATACATGTTCCTATGACTATGAGATTATGCAACTCCCGAATACTGTAGGAACACCTTGTGTGCTATCAAACGTCACAACATAACTAGGTGATCATAAAGATGCTCTACATGTGTCTCCGAAAGTGTTCGTGGTGTTGGCATAGATCAAGACTAGGATTTGTCACTCCGAGTGTCGGAGAGGTATCTCTGGGCCCTCTCGGTAATGCACATCATAATAAGCTTTGCAAGCAAAAGACTAATGAGTTAGTCACGAGATGATGTATTACGGAACGAGTAAAGAGACTTGCCGGTAATGAGATTGAACTAGGTATAGAGATACCGACGATCGGATCTCGGGCAAGTAACATACCAATGACAAAAGGAACAACGTATGTTGTTATGCGGTTTGACCGATAAAGATCTTCGTAGAATATGTAGGAGCCAATATGAGCATCCAGGTTCCGCTATTGGTATTGACCGGAGATGAGTCTCGGTCATATCTACATAGTTCTCGAACCCGTAGGGTCCGCACGCTTAACGTTTGATGACGATCGGTATTATGAGTTTATGAGTTTTGATGTACCAAAGGAGTTCGGAGTCCCGGATGAGACCGGGGACATGACGAGGAGTCTCGAAATGGTCGAGACGTAAAGATCGATATATTGGACGACTATATTCGGACATCGGAAAGGTTCCGAGTGATTCGGGTATTTTTAGGAGTATATGGGCCTTATTGGGCCATACGGGAATAGAGGAGAAAGGCCAAAAGGAAGGAGGCGCGCACCCCCCCTCTGGTCCGAATTGGACAAGGGGTGCATCCCCCTTTTCCTTCTCCCTCTCCACCTCTTTCCTTCTCTCCTACTCCGGAAATGAAAGGGGAATCCTACTAGGACTTGGGAGTCCTAGTAGGACTCCCCACACTTGGCGCGCCCCCTCTAGGGCCGGCCTCTTCCTTGCTCCTTTATATACGGGGGCAGGGGGCACACTAGGACACACAAGTTGAATTGTTTTAGCCGTGTGCGGTGCCCCCCTCCACAGAAACACACCTCGGTCATACCGTTGCAGTGCTTAGGCGAAGCCCTGCGCCGGTAGATACATCATATCCGTCACCACGCCATCGTGCTGACGAAACTCTCCCATGTAGCTCAACTGGATCAAGAGCTCGTGGGACGTCATCAAGCTGAACGTGTGCTGAACGCGGAGGTGCCGTACTTTCGGTGCTTGATCGGTTGGATCGCGAAGAAGTTCGACTACATCAACCGCGTCACTTGACGCTTCCGCTCCCGGTCTATGAGGGTACGTAGACACACTCTCTCCCTCGTTGCTATGCATCTAGTAGATAGATCTTGCGTGATCGTAGGAAAATTTTGAAAATACTACGTTCCCCAACATGCACCTGCTTGCTCGTTGTTGGCCCGTGGCACGTGAAGGAACTCTCACCCTTCAAAGTATCCACTGAGTTGCTGGACGAGGAAGCGGTAGCTTGCCATGTTTGCATCCTTGGCGTCCCAGTCGCTAGATGACTGTTGGACCACCAAGTCCGAGTCACCGTAGCACAGGACCCGGATGATGCCGAGCTCTTTGGCCAGCCGGAGTCCATGTACTAGTGCCTCGTACTCGGCCACGTTGTTGGAGGCGGCAAATTGAATTTGCAACGTGTATCTGAGCTTGTCGCCTTTGGGAGAGGTGAGGACAATGCCGGCTCCCAAGCCGGTGCGCATCTTCGAGCCATCAAAGTGCATCCGCCAATGGGTGGAATCTGGTGCAGGTGGTAAGTACTGGGTCTCGACCCAGTCGACGAGGAAGTCGGCCAACGCTTGAGACTTGACGACGGTGCGAGGCTGGTAGAAGATGGTGTAGGGGGCCAGCTCAATGGCCCACTTGGCCACCCGGCCTGATGCGTCTCTGCTGCCTATGATCTCGGCAAGTGGGGCAGTGCAGACGACCATGATGGGGTGCTCTCGAAAGTATGGCTTGAGCTTCTTGGCGGCGAAATACACGCCGTAGCACATATTCTAGTAATGGGGTAGTTCTGCTTTGAGGACGACAACACCTCGCTTAAGTAGTACATAGGCCGCTGGACCGGCTGTGCCTTGCCGTCTTCTGGGCGCTGTACCACAATGACCGTGCTGACCACTTGGCTGGTTGCGGCAATGTAAAGGAGCACATGCTCTTTAGCAGTCGGAGCCGCCAGGACAGGCAGCGTGGTCAACATCTTCTTCAGCTGGAGAAAGGCCTCGTCCGCCTTGTCGTTCCACTCAAAGTGAGTGGTTTTCTCCATGAGCTGGTACAGGGGAAGAGCCTTCTCACCCAGCCGACTGATGAAGCGGCTGAGGGATGCCAAGCAGCCGGTAAACTTCTGGACATCTCGCAGTCGGGTGGGTCTCTCCATCCAATCTATGGCCTTGATCTTCACAGGGTTGCACTCAATGCCGTGTTCTGAGATCAAGAAGCCAAGAAGCTGGCCGGCTGGTACTCCAAAGACACACTTCTCTGGGTTGAGTTTGATCTGAAAACGGCGCGGAGTATCAAAAGTTTCCTTGAGATCTTCCAAGAGGGTGCCACGCTTCTCCGTCTTCACCACAATATCGTCCACATAGACGTGCGCATTTCTGCCGAGTTGCTTGAGGAGGCACTTCTGCATGCAACGCTGAAACATGGCACCGACATTTCTCAAGCCGAATGTCATGGTCAGGTAGCAGAAGGCTTCGAATGGTGTGATGAAGGCGGTCTTCAGGCGGTCGGCTGGGTCCAACTTGATCTGGTGGTATCCTGAATAGGCATCCAAAAAACTCAGGAGCTCTCATCCGGCTGTGGAGTCTATCACTTGGTCAATCCGAGGCAAGGCAAACAGATCCTTGGGGCAGCCTTTGTTGACGCTGGTATAGTCAATACACATGCGTCACTTGTTGTTTTACTTCAATACAAGGACTGGATTTGCAAGCCACTCCGGGAAGAATACTTCCATAATGAAGCCGGCCACTAGAAGTCGGGCTATCTCTTCACCGACGATTCTTCTCTTCTCTTCTGACAGGCGGCGGAGGGGTTGCTTGACTGGTTTGGCATATGTTCTGACATGTAGCTTGTGCTCGGCGAAATCCGTCAGAACACCCGACATGTCCTTGGGAGACCATGCGAAGAGTCCCGATTCTCATGGAGGAAATCGACAAGCTCGCTTTCCTATTTGCTATCGAGATTGTTCCCTATGACAACAAACCTCTCCGGGTGGTTCGGGTCCAAGGGTATCATCTTGGTTTCTTTGGCCGGCTGGAAGGGGCCCTGGGTCTTCTACTCCTTGGGTCTTGGTGATAGGTTCGGCTGCTTGCCGGGCATGGCCACCACCCGGTCCAGGAGCTTCTTCTTAGCAGCAATCACCAGGGACTCAGTCAGCCGACTGCTGGCCGCAGCACAGGTGGCTGCCTCCTTGTAGTCTCCAGCTATGGTGATAATGCCCTTGGTTCCCGGCATCTTCCTCTTGAGGTAGGCATAGTGTGGTACTGCCATGAACTTGGCCAGAGCTGGCCGGCCAAGCAGTGCGTGGTAGGGGCTCTCCAGGTCGACCACCTCAAATCAGATTGCCTCACGGCAGAAATGATCTTTGTCTCCGAAGAGGACGTCCATTTTGATCTTGCCGATTGGTGAGCAGGAGAGACCGGGCACAATGCCGTGGAAGACAGTCCGACTGGGCTAGAGCTGCTTTTCTTTTATGTTCAACTTTTCCATGGTATCGCGGTAAAGGATGTTGATGTGATACGTCCAAAACGTATCTATAATTTCTGCTTGCTCCATGCCTCTTTCGGGTGATATTGCTATGTTATTTATACACTTCCATACACTTTTGATCATATTTGGACTAACCTATTAACTCAGTGCACCCCAGTGCCAGTTTCTGTTTTCGACTGTTTTTGTATTTCAGGTTTTCACATTACGAGAACTGCCAGAAAAAATCCAGAAAAATTATATAAAAAAACAGCGTTCCAGAAGCTACCAGGCACCCAAAGCATAGCCGGAGGAGGGCCACCAGGGCCCCAGGCGCCCTCGCGGCGCGCCCCCCTGGGCCGCGCCGGGGGGGGGGGCGCCTGGGCCCCCCGAGCCTCGTCTGATGCCCCCATTTGGCATATATTTAAAGCGTCTCCCGAAACCCTCGAGACGGGAACTCTTTTTCGCGATCTCATCTCTGTTCCGCCGCCGCCGCCGCTTCCAAGATCGGGAGCACCAGGAGAACTCTTCCCGGCACCCTGCCGGAGGGGAGGATCACCACCGGGAGCTTCTCCACCACCATGGACGCCTCCCGGATGAGTTGTGAGTAGTCTCCCTTGGACCATGGGTCCATGACCAGTAGCTATGTGATGTTCTCCTCCCGTTCTTGTGCTTCACTAATTAGTCCTCGTGAGCTGCCCTACATGATCGAGGCACATATGTAATCCTTATGCTGTTGCTATGATGAGTTTGCTGGGATCCGATGGATTATGAGATTATGTTCAGATTGTGTTTGAGTAATATATTTGATTCACCTCTTTTATATTTATGTTCGTAAGTAATTCTTGCATGTTCTCCGTTGTTATTTATTGCTTTGGCCAAGTAGTAGGTAGTGACTCCAAGAGGGAACGTTATGCTTGATTGTGGGTTCATGCCCCTCGATGACTAGCTTGAGTGACAGAAACATGAGTCTAGGAGATGTGCTGTTGCCACAAGGGGGAAAACAACGGTGCTTGTGCCCGCGGGTGCAAGGATTGTTTACTTTACGCAAAGTTCTTTTAATGCAGTTGTCTGTTGCTTTGAGTTTACACTATGGGTGGGACTCGCAACTTTATACCAGCGAGATGTTCTGGATAGATATCTCAAGGTGGATGATTAGTAGTAGATGCAGATGGATTTCGGTCTACTTACCTCGGCGTACCGCCCATGCTTTGAACCTCTACCTTTCTTGCAACTTAGTCAGCATTAGTTTGCGCACATGGTCCTGTCAATTGCCCAGCTGTAATTCGTTTACCTCACATAGTAGTTTTATCGTCTTTTGGGAGAGAGACATCACTAGTGAACATCATGAGACTCCGGTCCATATTACCATCATTGATCACATCCGCTATTTACTTTCCGCTTTTTACTTACTATTGCAATTATACCTATCACTATTATCACTTGCGTTTGATCCTTTGTAAACTACAAGGCCGGAGGGATTGACAACCTCTCTGTACTCGTTGGGAGCAAAGTTATTTGTATCTGTGTGCAGGTCCACGTTGATTGCTAATATCTGGCGCCGTTAGCAGTTGACACCTTCTTGTTGAAACTGGGAGTCTCAGGGAAATCGATCATTGGTATTGCCAAGGGAAAACTTCTGCTACCCTGCATCTCTAACCTTCCACTTGGGGTAACCAACGAGGGGGCGAGAAGCCACCAAGCAAAGCAATTTCTGGCGCCGTTGCCGGGGACTCCACTCTTCAAGATAGGGGAGTTGCATGCTATCTTTTATCTTTGCTTTTTAGTCTTGTTAGTTTACCTTTCAGTATTCTTTATGTCTTTTCACTAGTTTTGCTTAATGGAAAACAACAAAAATATGAGAGAGCTTTATAAGCTCTACCTTGCTTTGGGACATGATGTGTTTGAAGAGAAAATTAAAAAACCTATAGAACTTTATTATTTTCATAACAATCATGATGGTGGTGATGTTATTAGTATGCTTTCGTTGAATATCAATATTGCTAATGATATGGAAAGCTCTAAGCTTGGGGATGACACGTTTGATGAACATGATATTTTTAGTCCCCCAACTTTTGAAGAGAAAATTTACTTTGATGATACTTTGCTTCCTATATATAATTACAATGATGAATATGATGTTTTCAGTCCACCTACTATTGAGGATAAAATTTATTATGATTATGATATGCCTCCTAAATACAATGATTACCATGATGGTTATGATTGCCTTACTCTCACTATTCCTAATAAGAAAGATTTTGCTTATATGAAGAGTAATGATAACTTTTTGCATGTGGATCATGGTAACAATGCTTTATGTGATGCTTATATTGTTGAGTTTATTCGTGATCCCACTGAAAATTATTATGAGAAGGGAACATATGCTTATAGATATTTCAATAATATCAAGTTCCCTCTCTTTATGTTGAAGGTTTTGAAGCTGCACTTGTTTTGTCTTCCTATGCTTATTGCTTTGTGCTTCAATGAATTATTGTATTGCAATATTCCTATGCATAGGAAGCATGTTAGGCTTAAATGTGTTTGGTGTTTGCTTCTTGATGCTCTCTTTTGTTCTTCAACTCTTATTCCTACGAGAGCATCATTAAAGTCTTAAGCCTACCTTTATGGCTATAAAAAAAGAGCTCTAGGGAGACAACCCTTGTTATCTTTGCTTTCAGTTTGTTCTTTCAGTTTTAGTGGTCTTGATGTTTGTTACTACTGTAGCAACATCATTGTATCTTTATTTTCAGCTTTGTGTCAAGTTTAGCCTCTGATTGCAAGAAAGTTCAAAAGTTGTGACGTGCTGTCCAGGAAACAGATTCTGTCCTTGGATAGAAAAATTCGTATAAAACCACCAGATCATCTTTTTGGTCTGAATTTTTTCGACAGCGTGCTCTATATAATTGTCTTTCGTGCGTCTGTTCTGAGTTTTTTGATTAGAGTTGCAGAAGTACCCCAGAAAAATCATTTACTACCCGTTGTTCTGTTTTTCATAGATTCTGTCCTGTTTTGCCTTTCCTTCATTTTGCAAACCTAGAGCTTGCTTTTTCTTTGCAAAAACATTTTGGCAATCTTGAGAAGCAGTAGAACTTCAAGAATATCTTTATTTCCAGCAAGGAACAATTATTTTATTATGGGTACTAACCTCGCTAATCAGATTATGATGAGTTATGTATGAAGGGAGTTTTCAAGTGTGCGAGGGAAGATGATAAAAAGATTCAGGAGTGTCAAACGCTCAAGCTTGGGGATGCCCCCATGCACCCCCAAGAAATATTCAAGGAGACTCAAGCGTCTAAGTTTGGGGATGCCCCCGTGCATCCCCTTCTCCATCAACATTATCAGTTCGTCTTTCGTTCCACTATATTTTAATCACTTCATGTGTTATGTGCTATGCTTGGAGCGTCTTGTTTTTAGTTTCCTTTTAATTTTCTTTAGCTTTTCATAACGAGTCGGAACTCAGCTTTCTTTATGTGGGAGAGAAACACGCTCCACTTCTACCTAGAACATAACATAGAATTTTCATGTCTATCCTTGCTGTGTGTGTTCTTTGTCTTTTAATAGCTACTATCATGCTTAGCTCTTAGTATTCATGCTTATCTTTTTAAAGAGCTTTCGTTTAGTTGGTTGCTAACTCTGTTTAGTTATCATGTTTATCTTATTAAGAGAGTTTGCTTCCGTTGCATTGGTTGATATGTCTATGATAAAGATGCTACGTGCATAAT
This sequence comes from Secale cereale, assembly GCA_902687465.1. NCBI lineage: Eukaryota > Viridiplantae > Streptophyta > Magnoliopsida > Poales > Poaceae > Secale > Secale cereale. The sequence goes on from LR738711.1 coordinate 846,229,077, forward strand.
GGCGCTTAGTAGTTCATGTTTTCTTATGGTTAGTCTCAAATAGCTGGGGGGTTCCCAATGTGTTATTGGAGTACCAACATGATTTGTTTGCCTATGATGTGGTATGGTTTAGTAATATCTTCCTTCAAAGAATTTATTTTGATTGACTTGGCGTATGCTCACGCATATTTAAGACTGTAAAGAAAGTATGTCAAGCCTTGATGATCTTTTGTTTCTGAGTAGCGATATAACTTCCATGCCTGATTCAATGTTGCTTTGTCGCTCTGCATGATTATGACCGTCATTGCTCTCTTAGTTGGTCGCTCCCAGTCTTTTGCTAACCTCCACCTGTACTAAGCGGACTGACTGCTTGTGCATCCACATCCTTTTAATCCAGTTATGCCATATGAGCCCACCATACCTTCCTACATGGTATTTACCTGCCATTCCTAACGGAGACTTGCATGTACCATCTCGAAATTATTCAAAGAAAAAAAGCATTCCTATTTTGTGCCTCTGGTGTAAGTTCATGAGGAAGTAGTGGTTAATTCATGATCTTTTTAAGTTGGACAAGCTTCACCCCGGGATTGCATGTATAATGTGCAAACCCATAATACGAGAAGGAACTGGCATTGAGTGCGCCCGGCTCAAAATTAATATAACAAACAAACCCTCCTTCACGCTTTGTTCATGAGAAATCAGAAAACTTTGGCAGTGATAAACAAAGGAGATTAAGAGGATGTGATCGTCCTCATTCGGGAGCCGTTCCTCGAAACTTGTCCATCTCAAGAAGTGATTGAGTTGTCTGCTAGCATTCGTTGACGAAACATGCATAATCAAAAAAATAATTGTTACCTCTATTTTTAAAACCAAGAGCTCTGGTACATGTTTTGTCTTTGTTTCCGACTACGGGTTTTCAACCTTGCCAACAAAAGCCACGGTTCGAGAGTCTCCACCTTCTTTTAAAGCACCAACTACTGAGAGCATGATTGTCATTCTGAGTGTAATGTGCATTGTCCAGAAGTAGCATTGTCTTTTGCATGATTGTGATATCGTTTATTTTGAAATCATTGTATCTAGTCATCACTTAAACCTTGGACGTGCCCCTGCATTTATGTTTTGTTTCACTAAAGGGGGCAAGCTAGATATCACTTTATCATATTTGCACATCATGTTCATTACAAATCTATTTGATGTTTCAATAACATATTGTAAAACTTTCAGTCCTTTGTGATTTTCTCATGAGGCAACTTAATTACTATAGATTCATTGTCTCAGTAAGCTTTTGTCATATGACTATGAAAAAGTCCTATATGGTTAATAGCATGTCACCACAGAAATTATTCTTGTTATCATTTACTTACTCGAGGACGAGCAGGAATTAAGCTTGGGGATGTTGATACGTCCAAAACGTATCTATAATTTCTGCTTGCTCCATGCCTCTTTTGGGTGATATTGCTATGTTATTTATACACTTCCATACACTTTTGATCATATTTGGACTAACCTATTAACTCAGTGCACCCCAGTGCCATTTTCTGTTTTCGGCTGTTTTTGTAATTCAGGTTTTCACATTACGAGAACTGCCAGAAACAATCCAGAAAAATTATATAAAAAATCAGCGTTCCAGAAGCTACCAGGCACCCGAAGCACAGCCGGAGGGGGGCCACCAGGGCCCCAGGCGCCCTGGCGGCGCGCCCCCCTGGGCCGCGCCGGGGGGGCGCCTGGGCCCCCCGAGCCTCGTCTGATGCCCCCCTTTGGCATATATTTAAAGCGTCTCCCGAAACCCTCGAGACGGGAACTCTTTTTCGCGATCTCATCTCTGTTCCGCCGCCGCCGCCGCTTCCAAGATCGGGAGCACCAGGAGAACTCTTCCCGGCACCCTGCCGGAGGGGAGGATCACCACCGGGAGCTTCTCCACCACCATGGACGCCTCCCGGATGAGTTGTGAGTAGTCTCCCTTAGACCACGGGTCCATGACCAGTAGCTATGTGATGTTCTCCTCCCGTTCTTGTGCTTCACTAATTAGTCCTCGTGAGCTGCCCTACATGATCGAGGCACATATGTAATCCTTATGCTGTTGCTATGATGAGTTTGCTGGGATCCGATGGATTATGAGATTATGTTCAGATTGTGCTTGAGTAATATATTTGATTCACCTCTTTTATATTTATGTTCGTAAGTAATTCTTGCATGTTCTCCGTTGTTATTTATTGCTTTGGCCAAGTAGTAGGTAGTGACTCCAAGAGGGAACGTTATGCTTGCTTGTGGGTTCATGCCCCTCGATGACTAGCTTGAGTGACAGAAACATGAGTCTAGGGGATGTGTTGTTGCCACAAGGGGGAAAACAACGGTGCTTGTGCCCGCGGGTGCAAGGATTGTTTACTTTACGCAAAGTTCTTTTAATGCAGTTGTCTGTTGCTTTGAGTTTACACTATGGGTGGGACTCGCAACTTAATACCAGCGAGATGTTCTGGATAGATATCTCAAGGTGGATGATTAGTACTAGATGCAGATGGATTTCGGTCTACTTACCTCGGCGTACCGCCCATGCTTTGAACCTCTACCTTTCTTGCAACTTAGTCAGCATTGGTTTGCGCACATGGTCCTGTCAATTGCCCAGCTGTAATTCACATAGCAGTTTTATCGTCTTTTGGGAGAGAGACATCACTAGTGAACATCATGAGACTCCGGTCCATATTACCATCATTGATCACATCCGCTATTTACTTTCCGCTTTTTACTTACTATTGCAATTATACCTATCACTATTATCACTTGCGTTTGATCCTTTGTAAACTACAAGGCCGGAGGGATTGACAACCTCTCTGTACTCGTTGGGAGCAAAGTTATTTGTATCTGTGTGCAGGTCCACGTTGATTGCTAATATCTGGCGCCGTTAGCAGTTGACACCTTCTTGTTGAAACTGGGAGTCTCAGGGAAATCGATCCTTGGTATTGCCAAGGGAAAACTTCTGCTACACTGCATCTCTAACCTTCCACTTGGGGTAACCAACGAGGGGGCGAGAAGCCACCAAGCATGATGCTGCTACCGCCATCTATTAGGACTCGGGAGAAACGAGCAGCTCGCCTATCTGTTGCAAAAGTGGCATCCAAAACCAGGGCATAGGAACCCGAAGAAGGCATCGCCTCTCGGTGGTCAGCTCGGCTCCACTGGATTGGCTTTTCAAACCAGTGCATGAACTCTGGGACTTCAGAGGCGACAGGGTTGACCTCTTAGTGTTGCTGACGCCGACTGCGCTTATCATCAGCCACACTGGTGAAGACCACATAGGCTCCGAGCTCTTCGGGGAATTCATCTTGGATGGCGCCGACAGCTAGACGAGCCGCTGGCTGCCGGGGAGGCGGAGCCGGCTGGCCAACCGACGGTGGTGGCAGCAGTCCTTCGCCCTTGGAGATTCGGGTGAGCCAGTGGCACTTCCGGGTGATGTGGTTAGACGGCTTCGCGCCACTATGGAACTTGCAAGGAGCATCGAGGGTTTTCTCATAGGAGAAGCCAGGCTACCAAGCCGGCTTGCCACCTTTCTGACGCTTGGGTAAGGGCTGCCCCTCCGGCTGCTGGTCCTCAACTGTCGCCACCTGCCAGCTGGTGGAAGACGGCATCGGGGCTTTGTGCTTGTGGTCGTTCTGCTGCTGGCGCTGACTGGAGTCACCAGCCGGCGTCCTAGGAGCCGGAGGGAGCACTTTCCTAGAGGTGTCCACTTGGAGCTCCGACTTCATGGAGGAGTCGGCAGTGGCGTACTTGTCTGCAGTGATCAGTAGTTCGTCGAGTGTAGCCGGCTCGTCGCAGAGGAGTCGGTGTTTGAGCAAGGTGCCTTCTCGGCACCCGGCCGTGAAGTACTCTATGGCTTGCACCTCGTGCACCCCTTCGCAGGAGTTGCATAGTTCAGCCCACTGCGTCAGGTAGTTGCGGGTGGACTCGATGGGACCTTGGACGCACAGAGAGACCTGGCGAGGCTTGGGCATCCGCTTGTAAGTGCTGGTGAAGTTGCGGATGAAGACTTCAGTGAAGTCTACCTAACTGTTGACGCTGTAGGGTTTGAGGCTGTTGAGCCAGGTCCGGGCCGTGCCCTGGAGTATGAGCGGGACGTACTTCATGGCACGCGCTTGTTGCCGTTTGCTATGCTGACGGCGATGGAGTAGTCAACAAGCCAGTCTTCCGGATTCACGGAGCCGTTGTACTTAGGCGTATCTCGTGGGAATGAGAACCCTTTGGGGAAGGGCTTGTCGCGAATGCGGGGGCCGAAACAAGGCGGACCGATCGCATCTTCTTCTACTAGCGCCAGGGATCGCGCCAGGCGGTCGATCCGATGGCAGGCATCATTTTCTCTGATTCGTTCACGGCGACCCAGCCGGCCGCAGAGTGCCGGGTGCTCAACATGCGGCGGTGAGAGGCTGACAGTCATCCCGTCATTCCACTGCTCGCGGGCGGCCGTCTTGGTCGTGCTCGATGGTGATGCGCGTCCGACTGCGGCTAGTGGTCGGCTCTGGATCTCTTGAACCGCGTGTAATGCCCCGGATGTAATACTTTCCATTTTGGGCAATATATAATATTTTTAGCTTCATCAATTCTTTTTCGGGTTCTTCGTCTTTCGGGTTTTTCTCCGTTTGGTTGTGTGCGTGTGTGGCATTCATTCATATCATGTAGTCATGAGCATTGCATCGCATTTGTGTTGTCGTTTGCATCCGGTCCCACTCGTTTCTTTCCGTTGCCCGTTTCGCGTTACGGAGCTCTCTCACGTGTTCGTGGCATCTCCTAGGCCTACTTTGGTGTTTGGCCGTGTAACGTTTCCGGTTTGGCGTGAGTCTTGTCGTGTGTTGTTGTTTTGGTGTGTGTAACCCGCCTGTCGAATCTCGTCGCGTTTGGAGTTCGTTTGCTACCCCAACAGTTATTCTCGTGGGCTCAAAGTACCCCCTCTTTGAGTCCCAAGACACCCCTCCAACAGCCCACCAAACCAACCCAAGCCCCTCCCTTCATCTAGGCCATCCAATTCTGATCGCGTGGCCAAAAACCACACCTCAATTGGACAACCCTAGATCCTTGTGCCTATATATTTGTCCATCTTCCCCAATTTTTGCCCTAAAAAACCCTAGGTGCCTTCTTCCCCACGGGGTCAGCTTCAACCTCCAGATCGGGGGCTCGCCGGAGGAGCTCGCCGGAGCTTCTCACCGCCGCCGCGCCGCCGACCGACGGCACCACCTCACCGGCCGGACCCTCCTCCTACCTCACCGCCGGCGCCCCTCGCCTTCCCCCGCCGTCCTCCTCTCACCTCGCCGCGCCGCCCGGGGCCGGGCCCTCCGCCGCCACCGCGCCCGGCCACCGCACCGTCCCTCACCGCCGGCGCCATCTCCTCCACGCCTCCGCCGGCCGACGCCCCGCCCCAGCATCCCCCTCGCCGCCGCCGCTCGGGGCCGGGCCCTCCTCCCGCCGGGTCCCCAGGCCGCCCTCCTCCCGTCACCAAGAGCGCCCGAGCTGGCGCTCGAGGGTCGCCGCGCCGCCGCTCGCTGGGGGATCGGGAGGATCCCCACCCCCTCGATCGGATCCAGTAGCCGCCCGGGTGGGCCGAACTCTGGAGACCCGTTAGCCCGATCCACCTCACGCCCGATCCGTTAGCCGCTCCAGATCCGGCCCGATCCGCTTCGGGTCGCGCCCGGATCCGCCAGCCGCCGGCGCCCGATCCGCTTCGGCCCGATCCGCGGGCCCGTTGACCAGATCCAGCCGCGTTGACCGAGGAGGTTGTTTTTTCTCTAAGTCTGTAGGTTTTTCTATTGTCTGATGCTGTTTTGCAACATGGATAACTTTTTGTGTGATGGTCCGATTTGAGTGTATGATATGTCAAAATGATCGTGGAGACTTGTACTACGTTTTGTTCCATTGTGCCATGCATGTTTGAGGTCATCTAGATGCTTAAATATCTGTTGGAAGAGTGCAACTTGTTATAAATTGCTGCTAGTTGTTGTTTTCATGCCATCTTTGCAATGTGATAACTTGGTGCATGTTTATCCAAATGATGCAAATGACATGTCCACGCGTTCGTCATGAAATGCTCTACATGTTGATTGCTTTAGCTTGCATGATATAATTAATCTTGCCATGTTTATCTCCTTTGCTAAGTGCTATGTGGCTGTTATGTTGTTAAACTCGTTACGAGATGCCTCGTTGAGGAACTCGTTGCTATTGATGTGTTTGTCCACTTGATGCATGCTTAGATGTTTTGGATTCACCATCATGTGTACTTTGCTGTGCTGCTTACCACTTGCCATGTTTAGCTTTGAGGTGACTTAAACTTGCTCTCAAAGATGCCATGATGAAACTTCTGTTTTAACACTTAGTGAAATTTCATTAAGTCTGGAATCTGTAATTTCCAGATGCCATGTTTGCTTGTTGTTCTAGGTCAATCCATGATAGTTTTGGGGTGACTCTTGATGTTTCCTTGTAGTATATATTGTTGGCTATCCATTCATGCTCTCACATGCTTATTTGAGTGGCTGTAGCATATTTAACTCTTGCTCCCAAGTTGCAACAAATTACTGCTGTCAGGATTTTGTTGTCAAGTTCAATATGTCTTAGCTTGTTGCTATTGATCCATGGCTCCTTTGGGGATGCTCCAATGGATTTGTTTGCTGTAGGAGATGTTTAGTTTATGTCCATGCTCATTGCCATGATGTTTGAGTGCTGTAGGCCATTTATTTCTTGCCCCGAAGTTGCTATGTGGCTGTTATTTTCAGCTTGTGCTTGTTTATTGTTTCGGGTGTAACTTTTAGCCCGTAGCTCTGTTTTGAGCAAGTCCTGTATGAAACTTGTGTGATTTTTCATGTAGATTCATAATATCCTATTGTTAACATGTTTTGAAGCATTTTTTCTTGATGCATATTTTTGTGCTATAACACTGTGCTTCCTAAGTAGACTTTATGTGCTTCCATAGTGCATCTGTTTTGCTTCCATAGTGCATCAGTCATGCTTCCAGTAATTTTTCTGCGCATTGCATCTTGTTTGATTCGTTGCCTTGTGTTCTTGTGTTTGAGTAGAGCCGGAAGCTGAGACCGAGTACGAGTACGAGCACGAGGTTACTACCGAGCTTGAGTACGAGGACCCCTCTTACGATCCCATCGACAACTCTTCAGGCAAGATGACCGAACCCCGATAACATTACTATCTTTGCCTATTGCTAGAAGTCTCAATCTATAGCTTTGCCTCGATGCCCATGTTTTCCTGTCAGCCTCCTATTGTAACCATGAACCTGCTTAACCACCCTACCTATGCAAACCATTGATTGGCTATACGTAGGCTTCGCTCAGCCCCTCTTATAGCATTGTTAGTTGCAGGTGAAGATTGAAGATTCTTGCTTCTTGTTGAAGCTTGTTGGGATATCACACTATATTAATTATTAAATGAAATCATCTATATATTGGTAATGGGTGGAAGGCTAAGCCTTTTGCTTGGTGATTTGTTCCACTCATGCCGCTAGGAACCGTATAAACCGGTGTTATGTTCCTTGATTATGCGTTCCTCACACGGTTGGGGTTATGGGACCCCCTCGATAAACCGCTAAGTGCTAAGTCTTTTCCAGCAAGTCCCAACATTGGTACTATTTGCCTAATAACTAAAACTTGCATAGGGAGTAATTAACCCTCTTTCTTAATCAACAACCCGGGCCAGTGCTCCACATGAGTGTTGGTCCAAACTGGGGGTTACGCGGGGCCACCTCGAGGGAACTCAAGGTCTGGTAAAAACCTGTGGGATCGCCCATCCGGTCATGGCCTGAGACGAGATACGCGCGGCTACTATCAGGGTGTCGGCACGCCAGGAGGATTTGCTGGATTAGCCTTACCTTAGTTAGGAGTATCTTGAGCGCGGGATTCCGAGGATACTCGGGCCTTCCCACCTTGGAGTTGCGACTCCGCGGATCGTGGGCTTGTCATGGGCCAAGTTGGAACACCCCTGCAGGGTTATGAACTTTCGAAAGCCGTGCCCGCGGTTATGTGGCAGATGGGAGCTTGTTAATATCCGGTTGTAGAAAGCTTGACACCATGTTCCAATACACTACCAGCGTGAGTACCGTGACGGTCATTTTCCGAAAGGGATTCGGGAAGTGAACACGGTGGGGTTATGTTTGACTTGCTAGTTTAGGATCACTTCGTGATCATCTCTCGACCGAGGCACCTTCTCTTCTCGCTCTCTTTTACGTAAGCTAGGGCTAGTGCTACTGCAGCCTCTTGTTCTTTCTTCAGCCTTGTTCCACACCCAAGGCTGGGATAGTCGTGTTACCCGGGAACGGGATTGCTGAGTCCTCTGTGGCTCACAGTTACTTCACCACACCAGATGCAGGTACGATGGTGAGCTACACAGGCGATGGCACTGAGCTAGACTGGGAGTACGACGAGGAGCGTAGCCGTTACTACGTGAACTATCCGACTAATCAGTAGAGCTTCTACTAGGATTCGATCTAGACCTGTGGTTTAATGTTAAGTTTGGTATCTTGTCATTTGTATCTTTACCCTTAGATGGGCTGTGATGTTTATCTGAATGATGTTTGAACATGTAATGAATTTGTGTGACGTGGCGAGTGTAAGCCAACTATCTTTTCAGTTTTCCATCCCTATTTTTACATGAGATGTGCAAAGGTACCAAACTTGCGATCATTCCAGAATGGGCTTATATCTTTAAGTCGTGCCTCGACACGTACGAGACATAGTCCCATCCTGGGCATTACAAGTTGGTATTCAGAGCCTTCTCCGACCTAGAAGCCCCCACTGATTGATCGAATCGTTGACGGTCGAGTCTAGGCACACACTGAAAATGTTTTGAGTCCTATATTTATATCGGAGAGTAGGATTTCTTTGCTCCTCATCCCCTTTCATTCTGGTGAGGACTCCTGACGACTACTCTTGCCTCTTCTACTTTCAAAAATTGCACCAAATTTTTTTTAGGAATCTTGCGAGTATTGTGGGATTGTTTCGATGTCTTTGTGGCGAGAATATTGTTCTCGATGCCTCCTGGCATTAGGGGTTGTGGTAGTGTCCCGGGGAGTTGAGCTTCGGGGTATTGTCGTCACAAGCATATCGCGATAGTACTAGAATACTTAAGATGCCCGCATCGAAAACTCTCCTATATGGTTAGTGGCAAGATAACCCCGACATCACCTAGTACTGGGGAGGTAGTTGTAGCGACCCGACCCAAATGGATCGAAGTCTCTGTGCTTAAGTGTCATCCCTGGATCGGTATGCTGACACACACAGTACTCGATGAATTATAACAGAGTTCAATCACACACTTTATTACATCGAGGTCCTCAAAAGAGTATTATTACAATAATATGGCCAAAGGCCATCTGGATAAAATAACTGCGGAAGCATCTAAAGTAAAAATGAGTCCATCAACTCCACGGCAAACTGAGTGCAGAACAACGACCTATCGCACCTTTACTCCACGTCGGAAAACTCTGCAACATGAGACGTTGCAGCCGTGTAGGTCAGCACATGGAATATGCTGGCAATGTCACACCATAGAAATAATAATAAAGAAAAAGACTATCTCTATATGCAAATTTAGCTGGTGGAGGCTCTAAGTTTAATGTTTGCATAAAGCCAATTTTACCCTACAACAAAGGAATAAATTTTTATTTACTACTAAGTTAAAAAATGCCATTATTGAGAAGGTTCCTCCAACTCAATCCCAAAATTCCCAAGTTATTAGTAACCCAATAATTTCATTAAATAGAGTGATGAGATCAACCAATAATTCACTTCTAGATACTCAAGTTGTCCATAACCGGGGACACGACTAATCATGATTAGTTTGTACACTCTGCAGAGGTTTGCGCACTTTTCCCCACAAGACTCGACCACCTCCATGATCGGAAGATCGAGACATAGTCTTTCTGAAGTATTTCCTCCAAACCCTGGGTAGACCGGTACACCTACTTTCCCCTACATCAGCTAGTCTACCACGGAAAGAGGTCACACAACTTACTCAACTATGCCAGAGCCCATAATGGCTTGTGGCTGCACACGGAAGTTTCTAGGCATGAAATATCTTATGATCCCTTTGAGCCTGGGTGGCGGACCTAGGGTAATCACACGGGTACTCCGGGATTCCCCTTGGGCAAGAACTGGTTTCTCCAGGTGCCCCAAACAATCCACCCAGATGTGTATTAAAGTTGCCACCTTATGTTGTCCCAAAATTATTATCTCTCGCAGCTTGCATGTATCACACATACCAATCCCCGTCTACGAGCGTGGCTAAGCAACATACGACATAACGAATATTCCCGGGGTGATAAAAGGTCATAGGTTCCTACCAAATAAACTACAAAGCATAACCACATGTTCCCAATCCTACTCATGCAATCTTTGAGGGTGAAACTAATGCATAGTAAAAACTGGGTATTGAAAATTATGATCAAAGTGTGAACTTGCCTTGCTGACGTTCGTTGAACTCTAAATATTCGTAGTAGCAAGCTTCGCACTCCGGATGATCTAGCGTAAGCAAGCAATAACATACATAAGCATACAAGCAAAGAATCAAAAAGAAAACGAATAAAAGACTTCGAAAAACTCCAAAAATACAAAAATAAAGTTTCTGTACAGAATATATTTTTCACAGCAACAAAAATTAATGGTTTTGGTTTTAACAGAAAGTACATGTCACAAGCTTCGATTTGCAAAAAGAATCACCCAAAACGGAGTTACGAAACTCAAGTTATGGCCTAACGAAGTTTGAATTCAGATCTGTTTGAATTCAAATTTTAAAATTTTCAAAAATATATTTCGTTAGGTTTTCTGGATAGAGGATATTTTTACGAAACCGTAGGAAAAAGAATCAGCTAAATCGGATCTATAGACTAAAAGATATACTAGAAACAAGATTTGGTAAAGAATCTGAATTGGAAAATATACTGATAAAAGAGAAAAAAAAATTGAACAGGGTGTTCACCGGACTTGTCGTCGGAGACGAGGAAGAAGGTGGCTCCGGTGTGTTTCGGTGAAGGACGCGTATGGGACGGTGTAGAGGACGATGTGGTGAACCACTTGATCAAGGTGTGGTTGTAGATAGCTTCATGTACACACGGTGAGAGGTCGCCGGACTTCACGAACTCCGGCGAGCAATTGGCGAGGTTTGGGAGGGGGAAAAGCTCCAGAAGGAGAGGGCTTCGGACGAGGGGTGAGAGGGGCTCAAGGGGTGCCTTTTATAGGGCTTGGGGAGGTCTAGAGTTGGGTGGGGCGAGATGTGTTAATGGTGGCTGTTTCTCTGCCTCGTAATGGCCATTACAGGCGACTCCAAGGCGCACTAGGAAGGGGAAGGGGTAGAGGAAGGCGAGGGGAACCGATTCCGGGGGTTAGTGAGTGCGGGGGAAGGGAGATGAGGGGAGAGAGAGGTGGAGGTGTTCATGGCTGTTCTCCTTTCGTTGCTCTCTGTAGATGAACGACGAGGAGGAAGAAGGAGATGGCGCTGGGCATGGGCCTGCTGGGCTGCGTTTTTTTTTTGTTTTTTTTTTTGACAAAGAGAAAAAATATATATAGATAGAAAATA
>LR738711.1:846254847-846309662 GCA_902687465.1 Secale cereale
CCGGAGTTCGTGAAGTCCGGCGACCTCTCACCGTGTGTACATGAAGCTATCTACAACCACACCTTGATCAAGTGGTTCACCACATCGTCCTCTACACCGTCCCATACGCGTCCTTCACCGAAACACACCGGAGCCACCTTCTTCCTCGTCTCCGACGACAAGTCCGGTGAACACCCTGTTCAATTTTTTTTCTCTTTTATCAGTATATTTTCCAATTCAGATTCTTTACCAAATCTTGTTTCTAGTATATCTTTTAGTCTATAGATCCGATTTAGCTGATTCTTTTTCCTACGGTTTCGTAAAAATATCCTCTATCCAGAAAACCTAACGAAATATATTTTTGAAAATTTTAAAATTTGAATTCAAACAGATCTGAATTCAAACTTCGTTAGGCCATAACTTGAGTTTCGTAACTCCGTTTTGGGTGATTCTTTTTGCAAATCGAAGCTTGTGACATGTACTTTCTGTTAAAACCAAAACCATTAATTTTTGTTGCTGTGAAAAATATATTCTGTACAGAAACTTTATTTTTGTATTTTTGGAGTTTTTCGAAGTCTTTTATTCGTTTTCTTTTTGATTCTTTGCTTGTATGCTTATGTATGTTATTGCTTGCTTACGCTAGATCATCCGGAGTGCGAAGCTTGCTACTACGAATATTTAGAGTTCAACGAACGTCAGCAAGGCAAGTTCACACTTTGATCATAATTTTCAATACCCAGTTTTTACTATGCATTAGTTTCACCCTCAAAGATTGCATGAGTAGGATTGGGAACATGTGGTTATGCTTTGTAGTTTATTTGGTAGGAACCTATGACCTTTTATCACCCCGGGAATATTCGTTATGTCGTATGTTGCTTAGCCACGCTCGTAGACGGGGATTGGTATGTGTGATACATGCAAGCTGCGAGAGATAATAATTTTGGGACAACATAAGGTGGCAACTTTAATACACATCTGGGTGGATTGTTTGGGGCACCTGGAGAAACCAGTTCTTGCCCAAGGGGAATCCCGGAGTACCCGTGTGATTACCCTAGGTCCGCCACCCAGGCTCAAAGGGATCATAAGATATTTCATGCCTAGAAACTTCCGTGTGCAGCCACAAGCCATTATGGGCTCTGGCATAGTTGAGTAAGTTGTGTGACCTCTTTCCGTGGTAGACTAGCTGATGTAGGGGAAAGTAGGTGTACCGGTCTACCCAGGGTTTGGAGGAAATACTTCAGAAAGACTATGTCTCGATCTTCCGATCATGGAGGTGGTCGAGTCTTGTGGGGAAAAGTGCGCAAACCTCTGCAGAGTGTACAAACTAATCATGATTAGTCGTGTCCCCGGTTATGGACAACTTGAGTATCTAGAAGTGAATTATTGGTTGATCTCATCACTCTATTTAATGAAATTATTGGGTTACTAATAACTTGGGAATTTTGGGATTGAGTTGGAGGAACCTTCTCAATAATGGCATTTTTTAACTTAGTAGTAAATAAAAATTTATTCCTTTGTTGTAGGGTAAAATTGGCTTTATGCAAACATTAAACTTAGAGCCTCCACCAGCTAAATTTGCATATAGAGATAGTCTTTTTCTTTATTATTATTTCTATGGTGTGACATTGCCAGCATATTCCATGTGCTGACCTACACGGCTGCAACGTCTCATGTTGCAGAGTTTTCCGACGTGGAGTAAAGGTGCGATAGGTCGTTGTTCTGCACTCAGTTTGCCGTGGAGTTGATGGACTCATTTTTACTTTAGATGCTTCCGCAGTTATTTTATCCAGATGGCCTTTGGCCATATTATTGTAATAATACTCTTTTGAGGACCTCGATGTAATAAAGTGTGTGATTGAACTCTGTTATAATTCATCGAGTACTGTGTGTGTCAGCATACCGATCCAGGGATGACACTTAAGCACAGAGACTTCGATCCATTTGGGTCGGGTCGCTACAGTAGTTCGGGAGTATTGCCATAGCTTTGTATAGTGGATGCTTTTCGAAGGTCCGAGGTAGACGGTTTCCGAGAAAGACTGGTTATGTGTTGAAGGATGGATACAGCTGGATGTAGGTTTAGAGTTGATTGCACGGTGCTTCCCCTATATCCCCAACACCTGATTGCATAACTGGAAACTTTCGGAAATTAATAGGTGGGTTTATCCAGTAGATCGTAGGCATTCTTCCAACGAAGGCAGGTTAGCGAGTTCGGGGTTCTACATTGAGTGAAGTGGTTTTATGGCCGATGTTCCGATCGGGAGTTGCATCTTAAAGGGTCCTTGGCTATGCTGATCCGGGGATTGCAAAACCCTTTCGTAGCGCGTTCATAAGCTTGCTGCACAAAGATGTCGAACGAAGCTCCTATCTTGTGTTTATTCCATCCGTACCTTGTGTTTTTCTTATTTACCTTTTGTCTCCCAGTGGCTTCTCGTGAAGGTTGTTGTTATCATTAAACTGAGAATTTCATTAGTTCCTCTTGTTCGAATGATTCTTGTGAAGACTATGTTGCATTTATATCCATTGTTTCAGCTTATGCCTTCTTTCAATCAAATTGCTGATTCGTGGTCATCTCTTTCAGGATGGCTCCGAAACGGGTTCCCAATGCTAACCCAGAGGGTGAAGAGGTTGCAGATCGTCCTCCTTCCCCTCCTCCTCCGTCTGAGGCTTGGAGAGCGATTATGCAGACTACAAACCAGAACACCCAGATGTTGATGCAGATGATGCAGCAAATGCAAGCAAATCAGGGTGCTCCAGGGAACCAAGGCAATTTCTTCAACCAACAGCACCATGCTACTCTCAACCAGTTCTTGGCCAATCAACCAAAGGCTTTCAGTTACTGTGTCGACCCTCTCGATGCTGAAGATTGGATTACTGATATCAAGAAGCATTTTGAGTGCAGCAACGTAAGGCCTGAGGACTATGTGAAATTTGCAGCCTTCCAACTCAAGGACCAAGCAGCTGACTGGTGGCAGCAGTACAAAGACTCCAGAGAAGGGCGTGTGATCTCTTGGGATGATTTCTGCAAGGACTTTCGCTCTCACCACATTCCAACAAGTGTCATCGAGGGTATGCGTGAGCAATTCCGCAACCTGAAGCAAGGCTCTATGACTGTCTACCAGTATAATGTCAAGTTCCAAAACCTCGCCCGCTATGCCAAGCAAGACATACTAGATGCCAAGAGCAAGATCTATCAGTTCCGTGGAGGTCTCAAAGATGAACTTCAACTTGCTCTCACCTTGTTCGAGCCCGATGAGTTCGACAAATTCTATAACATGGCGCTCAAGCAAGAGGCAGCCCAGCTCAAGATGGAGGCTTCCAAAAAGAGGATTCGAGATGCCGTGCAGTCCTCCTCATCTTCTCAAGTCGTCGTGAAGCAACAGAAATTTTGGCTTCCTCCTCCTCTAGTGATCCGAGCTCCCTACAACAGCAACAAGAACTCCAGTGGACGTGGTTTCTCCCACCCACCCAACCCGAGCAACCAGTCGAAGAATCTGTTTCAGTCTCAAGGTTCCAAGTCAAGTGGTTGTAAGACTATTTGTATGGATGTAAGACTCTTGTTATTTCAGCTTCTGTGTGTTCAGTGAGCATTGATCTCTGGGATCACTGTACACGTGCATTCGGTGATCTCGACTTCTAAGTAGGGGTCCCCACAGAGCTGGTATCAGAGCCATCCTGACTGTAGGAAGCCTTAGTTAGCATGGGCGTTAGTTAGATGAGACCCCCTTTTTCCAAAAACCTTCTGAACCTCTCTTCTTTTCTAAACCTGAGATTTCATCAGCTTATTAACCCCTCCTATTCCACCTTTGTAGATGGCCGCTGTACCAGAAGAGCACCTGACCACTGGGTTTCCCTTACTTCTCGAGGATAGCCTCCAGGAGTGTCAGTTCCACCGAGCACCCATCCTCACCTACTTTGAGCATTGGGTGAGCGATACTGAGGTGGAGTACCATGTGGAAGTGATCGTGAAGGCAAACGATCCTCCCACAAGTTGGTTCTTCGAGGGACCCCAGATGGCAACACTACCACTTGCTGTCGAGGCTGCTGCACTCAAGGCACTAACCCGTCTCCGCGAGCTTCTTCCGGAGATGGCAGCCAAGATGGCAACTCACTTCTTACCTTACCGGAAGGAAGGTGACGAAGAAAGCAGCGCACTAGCCCCTCCACTGAAGGAAGGACTCTCGCTTCGGTTCCAGACCTACTTCAGTCTATGTGCCGACAGCTTGGCACAAGACTTGGCCTCGGAATCAATGAAGCTTCGAGAAGAACTTCACAAGACCAAGGCACTTCTTCGTCGAGCTCAAGAGAAGGCAAACAGGATCAAGAAGGAAGGAGCACCTTCTGGACAATCCGCTATCGCATATCGAGGCGGACGGCCCTCCGAGGATGTATCTTCCAAGGGTGAAGAACCACCTCGGCGACGCCGGATGACGGCAAGGGAATATCGCAAGCTTTTCCCTGCACCACCATCGAAGCACCGTCGTATCCAACTCCTCCACTCCCCCACACCCTCAAGTGACAAGGGAGCCCAGACAGATGAAGACAAGGAGGAAGACCCAGAAGAGCCGGAATACGCGACCGAGCATTCCGCCGCTTAGGCATTATTCGCTACTCGGATATGCCAGTTGTAACCCCTACGGTAGGATAGGTCGTGTAACCCCTATGCGCAGTCGAGTCCTTGTATGGTTCATATGAAACCATCTAGTGTTTGCTTTTGTTGTGTCTGGATGTGAGTCGTATTCTTCCTTCGGGAATGTGTAAACGACTACATCACCCATTTGGATTTTAATGGATGTGTTTTGGCCTTACGGCCCTTGCATGATTTGATTTAGTGTCACACCCACCCCCTTACTAGGAACCAATCTATCTTGCTTTCCCTCTTCCGAGTCATGAGACCTTTTACCGCTCCAACAGGATGCCTGTTGTAACTCGTACTGGTACCTCTACCCAGCAGCCCGAAGCCGGAGCATCCTCTCAGCCAGAGGCAGGCCACGACCAAACCAACGACCAAGCTCCACCACCACCTCCTCCAAGCATGGACATGGCTCAGCTTCTCCAAGCTTTTCGAGAGGAACGCCAAGCCAACACTACAGCTCTCCAGCTGATTGCTCAAGCTGTCACCAACAACCGCCAGCCGGCGGGGAATGGCAATGGACGTTCCACGTTGGCAGAGTTCAAGAAGCATGCACCGCCAACCTTCATCGAGACTGCTGAACCCCTGGATGCAGATGACTGGGTCCGTTCCATTGAGGAAATCCTGGAACTAGTCAGATGCACTGAAGATCGCGAGAAGGTGGCTTATGCAGCCCACTGCCTCGGGGGAACTGCTAAAGCTTGGTGGGATGGATTCAAGGTCATGCATGCTGAACAAGACATCACTTGGGTGAACTTCAAGGCAGAATTCCGCAAGGCCCACATTCCTTCCGGAATCATGGCTATCAAAAAGCGTGAGTTCCGAGCCCTGAAGCAAGGAAGTGGCACTGTCAAGGAGTACATGCAGAAGTTCAGTATTCTGTCAAGGTATGCCCCTGAAGATGTCAGCACTGATGCTGCCAAAAGGGAGCGCTTCATGGAAGGCCTTAATCAGACTCTGCAATATTCGCTTGTCGTGTGCGACTCCCCATCTTTCCCTGACCTGGTGAACAAGGCACTTATGCTTGAAGACAAGCGGCGTGCTTTGGAAGACACTCGCAAGCGCAAGTTGGTCAGTAAGGGAAGTTCCAGCAACCAGAAGCCTCGTCCGTGGCAGTCAGCCCCGGCCAAGCCAACCTATCAGCAACCAAGAGCTCCTGCACCTCGTGCCAATCCTCAGCCTCAGCAGTATGCCAACCCCAGGCCAGCCTTCAACCCCAATACCAGTGGTGGCAACAAGATCAACCCAAACCAAGTCACTTGCTTTGGATGTGGTCAGCCCGGACACATCTCAAGGGTGTGCCCCAACAAGAAGCCTGATGCCCCGCGCCCCAATGCGCAGAACCAGGGACAAGGCCGAGGAATGCCACCAAGGAACCCAGCTCCTCGCAATCCACCGAACTATGGGAAGGGGTGTGTGAATCACGTCACTGCTGAAGAAGCTCAGGAAGACCCGGACGTCGTGCTGGGTACGTTCCTTGTCAACGCAGCACCTGCAACCGTCTTGTTTGATTCTGGAGCAACGCATTCATTTGTCACTCAAAGATTTGCATTAAAAAGTGGCATGACCCCTACACCCCTGAATAACCCTATGGTGGTACAAACCCCCGGAGCCGAGATGAGAGCCAAGATAGGCTGTAAAGGAGTCAGTATTACCATTAACAGTGTAGACTTCCTAGCAGACATTATCGTCCTGAGATCGCAAGGCTTGGCTGTGATCCTAGGTATGAATTGGCTCAGCAAGCACCAAGGCTTGTTAGACTGTGCCAATCGGACAGTCACTGTGACCAATGACCAAGGAGTCGAAGTCAAGTTTGCTCCCAACTCCTCTTCCGCTCAAGCCGCTAAAGTCAACTGTCTGTCTGAAGTTGGGCTAGATCAAGTACCGGTGGTATGTGAGTATCATGATGTCTTTCCGGATGAACTATCGGGAATGCCCCCTGACCGTGACATTGAGTTCATCATCGAGCTCGTGCCCGGAGCAGGACCCATCTATAAGAAGCCTTATAGAATGGGGACGGAAGAATTAGCCGAGTTGAAGAAGCAGCTAGAAGAGCAGCTAAGGAAGGGATTTATCCGCCCGAGTGCCTCCCCTTGGGGATCTCCTGTTCTGTTTGTGGCAAAGAGGGACGGTACCATCCGCTTATGCATTGACTATCGTTCCCTCAATGAGGTTACAATCAAGAACAAGTACCCACTTCCCAAGATTGAAGATCTGTTTGATCAACTCAGCGGAGCCAAGGTATTCTCCAAGATCGACCTCAGATCTGGGTATTACCAGCTGAAGATCAGACCCCAAGATATTCCGAAGACGGCATTCGTAACCAGATATGGCCTGTACGAGTGCACAGTCATGTCTTTTGGGTTAACCAATGCCCCAGCTTACTTCATGTATCTCATGAATAAAGTCTTCATGGAGTATTTGGACAAGTTTGTTGTTGTCTTCATTGATGACATTCTTGTGTTCTCGAAGTCGGAGGAAGAGCATGAGCAGCACCTGAGGATGATCCTAGACAAGCTTCGTGAGCACCAACTGTATGCCAAATTCAGCAAGTGTGAGTTTTGGCTGCATAAAGTTGGATTCTTAGGTCATGTCTTGACCAAGGAAGGATTATCTGTTGATCCTGCAAAGATCGAAGCTGTGACCCAATGGCAATCTCCAATGACCGTCAAGGAAGTCAGAAGCTTCCTCGGATTAGCGGGCTATTACCGCAAGTTCGTGGAAGGATTCTCTAGCATTGCACGACCAATGACTCAGCTCCTCAAAAAGGACAAGAAGTTCGAGTGGACGCCAAAATGCGAAGAGAGCTTCCAAGAGCTCAAGAAGAGATTGACCACCGCCCCAGTTCTGGCAACACCTGATATTCACAAGGAGTTCGTGATATATTGTGATGCCTCTCGAACCGGATTGGGAAGCGTTCTGATGCAAGAAGGCCGCGTCATAGCATACCTCTCCAGGTAGCTACGACCCCATGAGGAGAACTACGCTACTCACGATCTTGAGCTAGCGGCAGTAGTTCATGCCTTGAAGACATGGCGGCATTACCTCCTAGGGAAACGATGTGATATTTACACAGACCACAAAAGTCTGAAGTATATTTTCACCCAAAAGGAATTGAACATGAGGCAGCGGAGATGGTTGGAACTCATCAAAGATTATGACCTCAGTGTTCAGTATCACCCTGGGAAGGCTAACGTGGTGGCCGATGCCTTAAGCAGGAAGGCTTGCTCTTTGAATGCTGTTATTCAAGAAAGGCAGCCAGCCTTGTTTAAGGAGATCGAACAATTCAGTTTGGAATTGGTCACCCTTGGATTTCTGGATCAATTGGAAGTCAGACCGACCCTGATGGACGATGTCAAGAAGGCTCAAGATGGACACGCAAGCATTGAAGGCATCAAGAAGAAGATGAAGCTGGGCAAGGCCCCAGGATTCTCCGAAGACGAGCACGGGATTATTTGGTACAAAGGTCGCCTCTGCGTACCAAACAACACCGAGTTGAAGACGCTGATTCTGCAAGAAGCCCACGATACTCCGTATTCCATCCACCCCGGAGGAACCAAGATGTACCAAGACTTGAAGGCACGATTCTGGTGGCACGGTATGAAGAGAGAGATTGCAACCTATGTTGCAAAGTGTGATGTGTGCCAAAGGGTCAAGGCTGAACATCAGCGACCTGCTGCATTGCTTCAACCACTCAAAGTTCCTGAGTGGAAGTGGGATAAAGTCGGAATGGACTTCATCACTGGATTACCAAGGTCGAATAGAGGACATGACTCTATCTGGGTCATGGTCGATCATTTGACCAAGGTGGCCCACTTCATTCTTGTCAAGACCACTTATGATGGCAACCGGCTGGCAGCTCTCTACATCGACCGAATCGTAAGTCTTCACGGTGTTCCCAAGGAGATTGTATCAGATCGAGGAACCCAGTTCACCTCAAGGTTCTGGAAGAAGTTCCAAGAAGCCTTGGGAACCAAGTTGTCTTTCAGCACAGCTTTCCACCCACAGACCGGAGGTCAAACTGAGCAAGTCAATCAGATTCTCGAAGATATGCCCGAGCATGTGTCCTGGCATATGGAGCCAAGTGGGAAGACTGTCTCCCTTTTGCCGAGTTCTCTTACAACAACAGTTACCAGTCAAGCCTTCAGATGGCACCATTTGAGGTGTTGTACGGACGCAGATGTCGCACACCCCTCAACTGGTTAGAGACTGGAGAAGGACTAGTCTTTGGACTGGATAATCTCCGCGCAGCAGAAGAGCAAGATCAACTAGTCAGAGAGCGACTAAAGGCAGCCAAGTCAAGGCAGAAGAGTTATGCTGACACTCGACGCCGAGACATGAGTTTCCATGTCGGGGACCATGTGTACCTGCGGGTAACTCCTCTGAAGGGAACCAAGCGTTTCCATGTCAAGGGGAAGCTCGCACCAAGGTTCATTGGACCCTTTGAGATCACTGCACGACGAGGAGAAGTGGCTTATCAGTTGGAACTACCACCTGAGCTATCCGATGTGCACAATGTATTCCATGTGTCACAACTCCGGAAATGCCTCCAAGTTCCAGACAAGCCCAGTCTCTACAAGGATGTGGATCACCAAGCCATTGATCTGCAGCCTGATTTGACCTACCGCGAGAAGCCCATTCGTATTCTGGACGAAGCAGAACGACGTACGCAGAGCCGTACCATCAAGTACTTCAAGGTCCAGTGGAGCAACCACACCGAAGCAGAAGCAACCTGGGAACGAGAAGACTATCTTAGATCCGAGTTTCCCGACCTCTATTAAGCCCTAGTTTAGGAATCTCGGGGACGAGATTCTTGTAAGGGGGGTAGGTCTGTCACACCCTGCATTTTGTAACATGTTATTTGTATCTTTGAAGCATGAAAATTTGGACCAGCAAATTTTTTTAGCATCATTTGGCTTTATTTGGAATTGAGTTTTCTTCATTTGCTTTTTCATGAGCTCATTAAAGTCAACTATGACCTCTTGTAGATTTCATCTCCATACCCAAAACTTCTGCCCAATGATCATGCCAAGTGTTATATAGCAGTATAGTATTTTCTTACAAAATTAATTTGGCCAAATAGTATTTTATAAATTTAGTTTTCCAAAAACCCCTGAATTGAGATTTGCACTGCAAGTACTTGATTTAGGGTGAGAAAATTATTTCTAAAGGTTTATTTGAGACCTAGTAGTCATAGGACTTCCAGAAACCACAAAGGTATAATTTTAAAAGTTATTTTTCTATTTTATTTAAAAGCCTTTTCTTAAGGCCAGAAATGGTCTTTAATAGGGGAAAATTACTTAACCATTTCAAAAATATTTGCCAAAATTCAGACAGACTCATAGGACATATATTGTCCATATATAAGAGTTTCAACACTTGGTCATGTTCAAAATAATGGGCTAAACCCTCTAAAACCCTTTCTGGATATTTCAAGCTTTTGAAATATTTACAAAGGAAACTTTCTCCAAAAATTCCAGGGAAATTCTATCATGTCATATATGACATATTTGATGATCTTGCCAAGTCCCATGCCTTGGGAAGCAAGAAAACATCCTCAAACCCCTTCATAACCATTCTGTCCATATTTGAAGTTTGAGCAACTTTACATTGCCAAACTTGTCCAAATGCTCTCAAACTTGGTGCACATGCTAGAATGACCTAATAAGGCATCTAGACCAAATGGCACAAGAATTTGAATAGAGCAACTTGATCAGATCAGCTCAAAACCCTTTCTGTTCAAATACAAATTTGAACAACTTTACATTACCAACTTTTTATCTGGAGCTTCAAACTTTGTGGGCATGATAAATACCCCAAATGATGATGCTACACCAAGTGGTGCATCAAGGGGAGATGATTAGCTTGACTCAATCAAAATGAAACTGTTTCTGTTAATTTCTAGGGTTCACCAAAGTTACATTGGCTAGTTTCTTCAAATGAGCCCAAATTTGGTGAAGCACTCTATTTTCTCATGTCTTTCAACCCTGTCAAGTGCCATATCAAGTGGAGTTCATTTACTTGACCAAACACTGATCAAACACCTTCTGCAGAATTTCTAAAACCTCCAACTTGATCACTTTCACTTATCTCCATGGCCTCAACTTCTTACCACATGCTCATTGAGTTACCAGCTACCTCCAGTAACTCCCCCAGCACCCCAGCTCCATGATTGAGGGGTAAATTCCCGATTTACCTTGCTGTACAGCAGGTTTCCACCATTTCACCAGCACTCTCCCTCTCTCTCTGCATCTCCAGGGCATCCAAGGCCTCAGGGCATTTCTTTACTCCTCCCTCAACGTGTTGGACACTGTTGGACACGCTGGTTTGGACCAAACCGGCGAGAGCGCGCTGATGCCAGCAATACGCGCGCTCTGGAGCGCGCAACAGTGCCCTCCGCACGCTGGCTCCGGCCAATCAACCTCCCCCGACAGCCTCGGGCCTCCCCCTCGCGCCAGTCGAGGCCCCTCGACGTCCGCGACCTCCCCGGCGCTGTCCCCCCCCTCCTGCGCCCTCCAGTGGACGTCGTCACACGCGCGCTGGCCGCCCGCGGCGGCCACTCCTCTGCCTCGCACGCGCGCATGCTTCTGGCGCTCCCCCGCTCCTCTTTCTCCCTCAGCTAGACGTGGAGCTCGTCCAGGAACTCCACAGACCCATTCCCCTAGCCTCCCGTGCGCTGTAGCCTCGAGCCGGAGCTCGCCGGCACACTGGACCACGGGCCTCCGTCGAGCCCCTATTTATAGCCCCTCCCGAGCCTCTCCAGCACCATCACCAGCCTCACTCCTCTCCACTGATCCCCCCAGCACCTCCAGTTCGACCCCAGGAGGTCCCAGTGCTCGGGATCGACCGGAGCTCCGCCGCGTCTGGCCGCCGGCGATCTCGTGGTACGGGCCTTCCCTGCCCCTCCTTTCACCTGTTTCGGAACCGCCGAGCCACCCTGACTCTTTCCCCCTCGTTTCCCCTCTCTGTGGCAGTCGGAAATGACCTCGACCACGACCCTCCGACGAGCTTCCGCCGTCCCACCTCGCCGCCGGTGAACCAGGCCTCCCCGCCGTGCCACACCACCTCCACTGCAACCGCCACTCAACGCTGAGTCCAACCCTGCCCTCCGTTGCCGTCGCCGTGGCAGGAATCCTGGCCGGTGAGCTCGCCGTCGCCGTGGCCGTGGGGTTAGAGATGACAGGCGGGCCCCGCCTGTCATCCCCCCACCTCTCTCCCCCTCCTCTGTGCCGCTGACCCACGGGCCCCGCCCGTCAGGTTTGAAAACCTGACGTGCGCGCGCAGGCTCCCGTGCGGCCGGGCCAGTCCGTCTGGGCCGTGCACTGTGGCCTTCTCTGGCCCAGTGCACAGGACCATTTTTCCTTTTTCTTTTCTGTAAATGTTTTAAACATTTCTACAGAAAAGAATAATGATCCAAATTAAATATTTCCAACTCCTAAAATCTTGTAATATTCCAACCTATTTAATGGTACTACTTTCTCTCAAATCCATGAAACTTTGCTGTACTGTTCAAATTTAAATTCAAATTTGGGCAGTAATACTCCTGTTCTAAAATCAATATATTCTATTCTGTAACTCCAAAACTCCAACTAAGATTTTTTTCCCCATCTTAGAAATTCCTCTAGTATTTTACAAAAATGAGTTAGACATTTTTCTGAGCACTTTGATTTTTCTGTTTTGTTTGTATTCTTATTTTCCCGTGGTTATTATGCGACGTATAGATCCCGTATTTGACGAAGTTGTTGTGGAAGAAGAAGGAGAAGGACTTGAAGACTTTGAAGACCAAGCCAATCCAGGCAAGCAGCCCTTTGACCATGATACACTTGTTCCTCGGAACCCGTTTGTTTTCGATGCATGATATTAGGGTTACGATGGTAACCTAGTTGATTCCACCACATGATGCATGCTTGATCTTGATCTTGCTAAGTGCTAGATGGCATGCAAATAGATGGTCATGATGCTTATATGATGCATGTGTGAGATGAACCCTCGTAGTTGAAATCTTTGCATGAACCCATCGGGTGCCCCTAATGCCCGAGGGTGATGAAGTGTTAGGTCATCACTTGAGAAAGAAGTGATGTGCCGGTAGATCATGTGCATGGTGGAATGATGGATTAGATTTATGTGTGACTACCGTCCCAACCAAACATGTGCGACCACACTACCCCTTATGGGACGGGGCTTTATTGATTACTTAGGTCGACACTAGCATGGTGCCCGCATTACTAGTGACGGGAAGACTTGAGGTCTTTCCCGGGACGGGGTCGTGCTTGGATAGACGGCCATGACTGTTTTTACAGGGCACCGGACACACCGTTGGTCCCTTCGGGTACGCGTGACATTGAAATTAGGGCAGGTCCCGTGATCTATTGTTTGTACCCGAGGGCCGTGTACCAACGAGTGGACTCTATGTTAGTGTCGTCTAAGGAAAGGTAATGACCGGGAGCTTACCCCAGGTACTTGAGGTACCGCGGGTCGTGGATGACACGGAAGTTCCCCGGATCTTGTGGGTAAAGTGTACAACCTCTGCAGAGTGTAAAACTATTAGAATAGCCGTGTCCACGGTCATGGACAGTTGGGTGGTGCTACTTAAACTATGTCCAGAATTTTACTTCATTGGTGATAAAAATGTGTGTGATAAGTCAAGGATGGTGACTTGACTCGATGAGTTGAATCATAATCATGTTGATATCGGTAACCTGTTTTCGAGGTTACGCGAGGTTATTGATGCATGAACTTGATGGTAGAATGTTTGTTCTAGCCTTGCTAGATTGATCTTTAATATTCAATTGCACTGTTACTTTGAACCACATCATGGGTTGCTTGCGAGTACATTCAAAGTACTCATTGGCTTGCCACTGGTTATTTAATTGGCCAGGCATGGAAGAGCAGGAATATGAGGAAGAGTTCTTCGGAGACCATCATGCGAACTAGGACGCTATCCCAGTCAGAATGCCTGTAGGGTTAAGGCAGATGGCATGGGTTCTACCCGTTTATCGAAGACTTCCGCTACTCGAGTTATTTTCTATTCAGCCCGTGAGGCTCTATCTATGTAAGACTTGGCCATAATGGCCTTAATTCGTGTAAGACTATTTGTATGGATGTAAGACTCTTGTTATTTCAGCTTCTGTGTGTTCAGTGAGCATTGATCTCTGGGATCACTGTACACGTGCATTCGGTGATCTCGACTTCTAAGTCGGGGTCCCCACAGTGGTTCTCATTTCTGTCCTCTCTCAGAAGTGGTTTGCAACAAGTGCACTCAGAAAGGTCACTATGCTAACAAGTGCCCCAACCCAAAGTGACTTCTGCCTCCTCCACCTGTCAGTACAGCTATTGTCAAGCATAATCCAAAGTCTGCAAGGGTGAATCTGATGAATGCAGCGCAAGCAGAAAATTCTTCTGATGTCATATTGGGTAATCTTCCAGTCAACCTTAAACCTGCTAAAGTTTTGTTTGATTCGGGTGCTTCATGTTCTTTCATGTCATATCCATTTGCATCCAAGCACAACATTGTCACCAAAAGTTTGCCATGGGAATTGTCAGTTGTTTCTCCGGGCAAACTAATGCATTCAAAGATTTATGCTCCGGATGTTTCTATTCGCATGGGTGATTATCGATTTCTGGCCTCTCCGGTGGTTCTAGGCAATTCCGACATCGACCTTATCCTCGGAATGGACTGGCTTTCTCAGCATGATGCTCAAATTGACTGTGCACAGAAGAAAGTCAAGATTACTCATTCCGATGAAGATGTGATTATCTTTGCCTCCAGGGATAACACAATCAGGCTTTTCTCTCTCAACGACAAGGGCGAAATGAATGCCATATCTCAAATTCCAGTGGTAAACGAATACGAAGACGTCTTTCCTGAAGAACTTCCAGGCATGCCTCCACACCGTCAAATGGAATTCGTCATTGAACTCGAGCCTGGTACTGAGCCAGCATGCCGGCGTCCGTACAAGCTCTCTCCTAAAGAGTTGAAGGAGTTGAAGAAGCAGCTTGATGAACAGGAGCGTATGGGTCTGATCAGGCCTAGTATGTCTCCTTGGGGCTGTGGTGTCTTATTTGTCAAGAAGAAGGATGGCACGGAGCGCCTTTGCGTTTACCGGCCACTGAACAAGAAGACAATAAAGAACAAGTATCCGCTCCCCAACATCAACGAGTTGTTCGAGCAGCTCAAAGGAGCTAAAGTGTTCTCAAAGCTCGATCTCCGAATGGGCTATCACCAGATTCGCATTCGAGAAGAAGATATCCCCAAGACTGCCTTCAGAACGAGCTACGGCTCATATGAGTATACAGTCATGTCTTTTGGTCTCGCTAATGCTCCACCTACCTTCTCGAGAATGATGCACTACATTTTCAACCCCTACACCGGCGAGTTTGTGCTTGTGTATCTGGATGACATTTTGGTATTTTCCAAGAATGAAGAAGATCACGAAAAGCACCTCCGTCTCGTTCTCGACAGACTCCGTGAACATAAGTTCTATGCCAAGTTCTCCAAGTGCGAATTTTGGCTCGATAAGGTCTTGTATCTGGACCATATCATCTTCGCTGACGGTATTGCGGTAAACCCCGAGAAAGTTGAAGCAATTGTCAACTGGGAAGCTCCTCAGAACGTCAAGCAACTCCGAAGCTTTCTTGGTCTTGCCAGCTATTGCAGAAGGTTCGTTGAGAACTTCTCCAAGATTGCCAAGCTTCTTTCCAACTTGCTGCAGAAGAATGTCAAGTACTACTGGTCTCCAGATTGTGAAGTGGCATTCAGAACTCTCAAAGAAAAGCTCGTCTCTGCTCCAGTTCTCACTCCTCCAGATGAGTCCAAGCCCTATGAAGTATTCTGTGATGCTTCTCTTCAAGGACTTGGTGGTGTGCTTATGCAGGACAAGAGAATTGTGGCATACACTTCTCGTCAGCTGAAGCCAAGTGAGAAGAACTACCCCACACATGATCTTGAACTAGCAGCTGTGGTACATGCTTTGATTACGTGGAGACATCTTCTGTTGGGCAGAAAAGTCGACATCTTCACCGATCACAAGAGCTTGAAGTACATCTTCACACAGCCGAATCTGAACCTCCGCCAGACTCGTTGGGTCGAAATGATCCAAGAGTATGATCCCAGCATTGAATACACACCTGGCAAGGAGAATGTGATTGCAGATGCTTTGAGCAGAAAGGCATATTGCAACAGCCTTCTTATCAAGTCGTTCCAGCCTGAGCTTTATGAAGCATTCAGGAAGCTCAACCTCCAAGTTGTTCCACAGGGTTTTCTTGCAAATCTTCAAGTTGCTCCTACCTTGGAAGATCAGATCCGTGAGGCCCAACTCAGTGATGCTATGGTGCAGAAAGTGAAACATGGTGTTGCAAAGGGTACTCCTAAATACAAGTGCTATCGCGTTGATGAGAGAGATACCTTGTTCTTCGAGGACAGACTCGTGGTTCCAAAAGGTGATCTCAAGAAGCTCATAATGGAAGAAGCACATGATTCCCTCCTTTCCATTCATCCTGGCAGTTCCAAGATGTACCAAGACCTCAAGCAATCTTACTGGTGGACTCGCATGAAAAGGGAGATTGCCCAATTCGTGAATGAATGTGATGTCTGCAGAAGAGTGAAGGCAGAGCATCAACGTCCAGCCGGTCTTCTCCAACCTCTTCCTATTCCCGAGTGGAAATTCGACCACATTGAAATGGATTTCGTCCCGGGTTTTCCTAAGTCCAAGAGAGGGAACGATTCTATCTTTGTGGTGATTGACAAGCTTACCAAAGTCGCTCACTTCCTTCCAGTCAAAGAATCCATCAATGCAGCTCAATTAGCAGAGTTGTACACTTCCAGAATTGTGTCTTTACATGGCATTCCTCAAGTTATCTCCTCAGACCGTGGAAGTTTGTTCACTTCTAAGTTCCGGGACTCCTTTCAGTCTTCCATGGGCACTAAGATCAGGTTTAGCACTGCATTTCACCCTCAGACTAGTGGTCAAGTCGAGAGAGTGAATCAGATTCTAGAAGACATGCTCAGAGCTTGTGTCATATCTTTTGGCATGAAATGGGAAGATTGCCTTCCATTTGCCGAGTTCTCTTACAACAACAGCTTCCAAGCAAGTGCCGGCAAAGCTCCGTTTGAAATCCTCTATGGCGGAAAGTGCCGTACCCCTCTCAACTGGTCCGAAACAGGTGAACGTCAACTTCTTGGCAATGACTTGATCTCAGAAGCCGAAGAAATGTGCAAAGTCATACGTGAGAATCTCAAGGCCGCTCAGTCGCGTCAGAAGAGCTACTGTGACGGCAAGCATCGTGATTTGGCTTTCAACATTGGGGATCATGTCTATCTCCGTGTTTCTCCTATGAAAGGCACCCAAAGATTCGGTATCAAAGGAAAGCTTGCTCCTAGATACATCGGGCCTTTCAAGATCCTTGGCAAAAGAGGCGATCTAGCCTATCAACTTGAGCTCCCTTCAAACTTCGCCAATGTTCATGATGTGTTTCATGTGTCTCAACTCCGCAAGTGCTTCAAGACTCCTGAACGCATGATTCCGTTTGAAGAGATTGATCTTCAACAAGACTTGTCCTACCGAGAGCATCCCGTTGCTATTCTCGAAGAAACCAAGCGCAAGACCCACAACAAGTCCATCAAATTCTTGAAAGTCAAGTGGTCACACCATACCGACCGAGAAGCTACGTGGGAACGAGAAGATCATCTTCGTTCCGAGTACCCTTCCTTTTTCCAGTCCTAGATCTCGGGACGAGATCTTTTTGTAGTGGAGGAGAGTTTGTAATGCCCCGGATGTAATACTTTCCCTTTTGGGCAATATATAATATCTTTGGCTTCATCAATTCTTTTCCGGGTTCTTCATCTTTCGGGTTTTTCGCCGTTTGGTTGTGTGCGTGTGTGGCATTCATTCATATCATGTAGTCATGAGCATTGCATCGCATTTGTGTTGTCGTTTGCATCCGGTCCCACTCGTTTCTTTCCGTTGTCCGTTTCGCGTTCCGGAGCTCTCTCACGTGTTCGTGGCATCTCCTAGGCCTACTTTGGTGTTTGGCCGTGTAACGTTTCCGGTTTGGCGTGAGTCTTGTCGTGTGTTGTTGTTTTGGTGTGTGTAACCCGCCTGTCGAATCTCGTCGCGTTTGGAGTTCATTTGCTACCCCAACATTTATTCTCGTGGGCTCAAAGTACCCCCTCTTTGAGGCCCAAGACACCCCTCCAACAGCCCACCAAACCAACCCAAACCCCTCCCTTCATCTCGGCCATCCAATTCTGATCGCGTGGCCGAAAACCACACCTCATTTGGACAACCCTAGATCCTTGTGCCTATATATTTGTCCATCTTCCCCAATTTTTGCCCTAAAAAACCCTAGGTGCCTTCTTCCCCACGGGGTCATCTTCAACCTCCAGATCGGGGGCTCGCCGGAGGAGCTCGCCGGAGCTTCTCACCGCCGCCGCGCCGCCGGCCGGTGCCACCACCTCACCGGCCGGACCCTCCTCCTACCTCACCGCCGGCGCCCCTCGCCTTCCCCCGCCGTCCTCCTCTCACCTCGCCGCGCCGCCCGGGGCCGGGCCCTCCGCCGCCACCGCGCCCGGCCACCGCATCGTCCTCACCGCCGGCGCCATCTCCTCCACGCCTCCGCCGGCCGACGCCCCGACCTGGCAACCCCCTCGCCGCCGCCGCTCGGGGCCGGGCCCTCCTCCCGCCGGGTCCCCAGGCCGCCCTCCTCCCATCGCCAAGAGCGCCCGAGCCGGCGCTCGAGGGCCGCCGCGCTGCCGCTCGCTGGGGGATCGGGAGGATCCCCACCCCCTCGATCGGATCCAGTAGCCGCCCGGGTGGGCCGAACTCTGGAGGCCCGTTAGCCCGATCCACCTCACGCCCGATCCGTTAGCCGCTCCAGATCCGGCCCGATCCGCTTCAGGTCGCGCCCGGATCTGCCAGCCGCCGGCGCCCGATCCGCTTCGGCCCGATCCGCGGGCCCGTTGACCAAATCCAGCCGCGTTGACTGAGGAGGTTGTTTTTTCTCTAAGTCTATAGGTTTTTCTATTGTCTGATGCTGTTTTGCAACATGGATAACTTTTTGTGTGATGGTCCGATTTGAGTGTATGATATGTCAAAATGATCGTGGAGACTTGTACTACGTTTTGTTCCATTGTGCCATGCATGTTTGAGGTCATCTAGATGCTTAAATATCTGTTGGAAGAGTGCAACTTGTTATAAACTGCTGCTAGTTGTTGTTTTCATGCCATTTTGCAATGTGATAACTGGGTGCATGTTTATCCAAATGATGCAAATGACATGTCCACGCGTTCGTCATGAAATGCTCTACATGTTGATTGCTTTAGCTTGCATGATAGAATTAATCTTGCCATGTTTATCTCCTTTGCTAAGTGCTATGTGGTTGTTATGTTGTTAAACTCGTTACGAGATGCCTCGTTGAGGAACTCGTTGCTATTGATGTGTTTGTCCACTTGATGCATGCTTAGATGTTTTGGATTCACCATCATGTGTACTTTGCTGTGGTGCTTACCACTTGCCATGTTTAGCTTTGAGGTGACTTAAACTTGCTCTCAAAGATGCCATGATGAAACTGCTGTTTTAACACTTACTGAAATTTCACTAAGTCTGGAATCTGTAATTTCCAGATGCCATTTTTGCTTGTTGTTCTAGGCCAATCCATGAAAGTTTTGGGGTGACTCTTGATGTTCGATTGTAGTATATATTGTTGGCTATCCATTCATGCTCTCACATGATTATTTGAGTGGCTGTAGCATATTTAACTCTTGCTCCCAAGTTGCAACAAATTACTGCTGTCAGGATTTTGTTGTCAAGTTCAATATGTCTTAGCTTGTTGCTATTGATCCATGGCACCTTTGGGGATGCTCCAATGGATTCGTTTGCTTTAGGAGATGTCTAGTTTATGTCCATGCTCATTTCCATGATGTTTGAGTGCTGTAGGCCATTTATCTCTTGCCCCGAAGTTGCTATGTGGCTGTTATTTTCAGCTTGTGCTTGTTTATTGTTTCGGGTGTAACTTTTAGCACGTAGCTCCGTTTTGAGCAAGTCCTATATGAAACTTGTGTGATTCTTCATGTAGATTCATAATATCCTATTGTTAACATGTTTTGAAGAATTTTTGCTTGATGCATATTTTTGTGCTATAACACTGTGCTTCCTAAGTAGACTTTCTGTGCTTCCATAGTGCATCTGTTTTGCTTCCATAGTGCATCAGTCATGCTTCTAGTAATTTTTCTGCGCATTGCATCTTGTTTGATTCGTTGCCTTGTGTTCTTGTGTTTGAGTAGAGCCGGAAGCTGAGACCGAGTACGAGTACGAGCACGAGGTTACTACCGAGCTTGAGTACGAGGACCCCTCTTACGATCCCATCGACAACTCTTCAGGCAAGATGACCGAACCCCGATAACATTACTATCTTTGCCTATTGCTAGAAGTCTCGATCTACAGCTTTGCCTCGATGCCCATGTTTTCCTGTCAGCCTCCTATTGTAACCATGAACCTGCTTAACCACCCTACCTATGCAAACCATTGATTGGCTATACGTAGGCTTTGCTCAGCCCCTCTGAGGGATCGAAGAAGGTGAGAGTGTCTAGAGGGGGGGTGATTAGACTACTCGACAAGATAAAAATTCTGTCTTTTATCAAGGACAGATTTTGGCAGTTTTTGCATAACACACAAGTCAAGTAGCACACTACACATGCAATTCTAGAGTATGGGCAGCGGAAAGTAAATTGCACAAGTAGTAAAGAGAAGTGGAGAAGATCAAACGCAATTTGGATACGCAATGATTTTTCCCGTGGTTCCGATAGGTAGTGCTATCGTACATCCACGTTGATGGAGACTTCAACCCACGGAGGGTAACGGCTGCGCGAGTCCACGGAGGGCTCCACCCACGAAGGGTCCACGAAGAAGCAACCTTGTCTATTCCATCATGGCCTACGCCCACGGAGGGCTAGCCTTACTCGGGGTAGATCTTCACGAAGTAGGCGATCTCCTTGCCCTTACAAACTTCTTGGTTCAACTCCACATCTCGATGACGGAGGCTCCCAAGCGACACCTAACCAATCTAGGAGGCACCACCCTCCAAAAGGTAATAGATGTTGTTGATGATGATGAACTCCTTGCTCTTGTGCTTCAAATGATAATCTCCCCAACACTCAACTCTCCTCACTGATTTGGCTTTGGTGGAAGAAAGGATTGAGTGGAAAGCAACTTGGGAAGGTTAGAAATCAAGTTTCATATGGTAGGAATGGAGCAACTTGATCTCAACACAAGGGTAGGTAGTTCTCTTCTCAGAAAGTGTAAGGTAGGAGTGGTAGTTCTTTCTGATGGCTCTCTCCACGAATGAAGAGGGGGTGGAGGGGTATATATAGCCTCCACACAAAATCCAACCGTTACACACATAATTGAGCAATCTCGGTGAGACCGAAGTGAAAACTCGGTCAGACCGAATGTTCAAATATAGTGAACGTTGGGGTTTTCGGTGGGACCGAAAATACCATCTCGGTGAGACCGAAAGTGTAAATAATATGAACGTTGGAGTTTTTCGGTGGGACCGAGAAAGAAAACTCGGTTAGACCGATTTGAGAAGAGACAGGAACATGCCAGTTTCGGTGTGACCGAAAATGCAATCTCGGTGAGACCGATTTGAGCCAAGACAGAAGCTGGTCAATTTCGGTGAGACCGAAAATGCAATCTCGGATATTCCGAAATGATGTCAAACGGTTACAGAAGGTTGGCAGTCCAGTTTCGGTGAGACCGATCTCAAACTCGGAGTGACCGATTTTTCTGGGGTTTGGAATATGGCTGAAGTGGTTCATCTCGGTGGGACTGAGTTGGAAGAATCGGTTTGTCCGAGATTACTTATGAGTGTGTATAGAAGTGAAAGGTGCTAATAGTTGAAGGAGATATATCACTAAGCACTTGAGCAACCAGATCATCAACACAACCTCATCCCCTTTTAATAGTATTGGCTTTTCCTATGGACTCAATGTGATCTTGGATCACTAAACCAAAAATGGAGTCTTGAGCTTTTGCCAATGCTTGCCTTAGCATTTGAGGGGTCCACTTCTTCAGTCCTTTTGCCACACCCAATGTGATTGGATTTCCTGAAACATACTTGATAAAAGCATTAGTCCAACCACAAAGTATGTTGTCATTAATTACCAAAACCACCCAGGGAGCAAATGTGCTTTCAATCTCACCCTTTTTGGTAATTGATGGCAACACACTAAAATCACACTAAACAAGACATCAAAGCTTATTGAAAGAAAGACAGAATTATCATGAAAGCTTTGACAAGCATGTAGTACACAGGCTCCCCCTACAAGTGTGCAAGATTTTCATAGATTATGGTTTTGGACTACCACAAGCACACAAGAGAGATAAGCAAGATGTGCTACATGCAGCTTGGCTATATGCATCAGAGCAGATGAAAGGGAAGTGAGTGATAATGCATATGTGCATGGTGATTTCTTGCAAACAAGTATTCACAAGCAAGTCACCATCATGCACATTCTGCAAGATGCATATACTTACCTTGAGGTTCCTTGGCATTGTACCTGAAGAGATAAACTTGGGAAAACAAGGTTAGATAACACAAGAGTATTCCTTCAACCAACTGCAAGAACATCAAGAGTACCAAGCCAGGGATGACATGTATAAAGGGTGTATCATATTGAGCACAAGCTTGAATCAGCAAACATGTCTCCGAAGCTAAAAGATTTTCAATGAATTCTGAGAGATTTTGCTTTCCATAAGATATCAATTGTGAAAATTCCTCTCCCTTTGAGTTCTCTCAGAACAGGGATGTGATGGAACAAGCAAAATCAAAAGAATGATGCCAATTGAGAATGATGTCCAATGTAAGACACAACAAAGCTTTGATGTGATTCTCTCCCCCTTAAGATAAGATTGGTTTTCTTCTCCCCCTAAGTCTCTTCTCCCCCTACTCCCCCTAAGTCTTCTCCCCCTTTGACATCAAGTGCCGAAAAGGACAGCAAACCAGGAAGGTTAGGAAGGATGGAAAGAAGGAAGTGGGATCCTTAAGAATCACAACAGGGCAATTAGGAACATTCATAGAGAAACAATGAGTGGAGCTGCAGGAGATGATATCCTGGAAGATAAATCAGTGACACCGAATTGAGTTAGGGTAGACCCCTTTCGGTTAGACCGAAATAAATAAATCGGTGACGCCGAGTTTAATTCCAAGGAAATATAGAAATAATTCAGCTCACTTTGCGAGGAATGTTTCAAAGGATGTGCAATGAATTTGTGAAAGATTTTCAAGGAAATGATCAGAGCCAGAAGGATATTCACAAAGACAGAAGAAATAAAAATGAAAAAGATTCCTAGATGAAGTTTTTTTTTATAAAGAAAACTCAATGAGAGAACATAAGAGAAAACAGAAAGACTCCAAAACATATGTACTTCATCTAGATAAAGGTCGGCGACAATGTCACCTATGTTTGAGTATATTGACTTAGGAGTCAAATGAGGACATTTGATCATAGGTCATACTCATCATTTAAGCTCAAAATGGGGTTGCCATTTTTCGATTAAGCATTTGATGTGATCACATCTTATGAAGCTGCTTGTACTCATGACTTTGAGCAAAGCTCCTTAAAGATGTGAAGAACATACCTTGGGCTTGTTGATGCTTTACTCATGTAGGTAAACTTGATGTAGGTGCTCATTGAATTTGAAGTTGGAGCGCCATTTCTACTTGTGTAGTTCATCTTCCTACATGGGTTAGGCAAGCAAGTAAATACTCGAGGATATCCAAGATGACAAGAGTGAAATACTAGATGTATAAGATGTCAAAAAGGATATGTGGAATTTTGTTCCTTGAACTCAACATCCCAAAGGGCTAGATACTTGGTCAATGACAAGATTACTCATGATTTGAGTGTGTGGTAATCTTGTGGAATGTAGATCATCCAAGTACCTGCAAGGAGTTAGATGCAATACAAGGAGGCAAATGTGTCCAAGACATATGATCATCATCATAAGAGAAATATCAAGGATTAGTCAAGTAGGCTCATGCCTTGCATGCATCAATGGAGTTCTCACTCCAAGTTTGAAGCATCAATGATGTTCAACTCACTCCTTAAGCGACAAAACACCTTCTCATCAAGAGGTTTTGTAAAGATATCAGCAAGTTGTTTGTCAGTACGAACATGCTTAAGATTAATGTCACCCTTGGCAATATGATCACGAATAAAATGGTGACGAACTTCAATATGCTTTGTCCGAGAGTGTTGCACTAGATTGTGTCCAATTTTAATTGCACTCTCATTGTCACAAAGCAAGGGAACATGTCTCACATGTATCCCATAATCCTTAAGCGTTTGTGTCATCCATAGTAATTGAGCACAACACGAACCAGCAGCAATATATTCTGCTTCGGCAGTGGACAATGATACCGAATTTTGTTTCTTGGAGGACCAAGATACAAGGGATCGACCAAGAAATTGACACGTACCCGAAGTTGACTTTCTATCAACCTTGTCACCGGCATAGTCCGAGTCGGAATAGCCAACAAGGTCGAAAGAGGCCCTCTTAGGATACCAAATGCCAAAGTTTGGTGTGTGTATCAAGTATCTCACTATCCTTTTAACAGCTTTAAGATGACATTCTTTAGGGGCTGCTTGATATCGCGCACACATGCATACACTCAACATTATGTCAGGACGAGAAGCACAAAGATATAGTAGAGAACCAATCATAGATCGGTAAACCCTTTGATCAACGGGTTCTCCATCTTTTGTCAAGTCATTGTGTCCACTTGTAGGCATGGGGGTACTCATACCTTTGCTTTCTTGCATGTTGAACTTCTTGAAGAGATCCTTGGTGTACTTTGTTTGTGAGACAAAGGTACCCTCCTTAGATTGCTTGATTTGCAACCCAAGGAAGAATTTGAGTTCACTCATCATGGACATCTCATACTTCTCCGACATGAGCTGTCCAAACTTCTTGCTAAAATGAGGGTTAGTTGAACCAAAGATAATATCATCAACATATATTTGGCACACAAATAGTTCACCATTAACCCTTTTCGTGAACAGCGTTGAGTCTATCTTTCCAATCTCAAAGCCTTTTTCAAGAAGAAAACTAGTTAAGCATTTGTACCAAGCTCTAGGAGCTTGTTTAAGACCATAAAGGGCTTTATGCAACTTGTAAACATGATTAGGCTTTTTGGGATTCACAAATCCGGGAGGTTGTTTCACAAATACTTCCTCCTCAATTTCACCATTTAGGAAAGCACTTTTGATGTCCATTTGATAGAGAGTAATATCATGGTGATTGGCATAAGCAAGAAGAATGCGAATGGACTCAAGTCTAGCAACGGGGGCATAGGTCTCACCATAGTCCATACCTTCGACTTGTGTGTAACCTTGAGCTACGAGACGAGCCTTGTTGCGGATGACTTGTCCATCTTCATCTTGCTTGTTCCGAAACACCCATTTGGTTCCAATGATGTTTTGATCATCGTTGGGCTTCTCTACCAAAGTCCATACCTTGTTCCTCTCGAAGTTGTGTAGTTCTTCGTGCATAGCGTTCACCCAATCCAGGTCTTCAAGTGCTTCTTCTACCTTCATAGGTTCAATACTAGAGATAAATGAGTAATGCTCACAAAAGTTAGCTAAGCGAGTTTTAGAGCGAGTAATTCTCCCGGAGTTGATGTCGTTCATCATTTGTTCCACGGGATGATTCTTCTTGACTCTTGCTCGAACTCGGGATAGCTTTTGTTGATGTTGTGGCTGAGCTTCCTCATCATCTTCATCTTCCTCTTCTTCTTCTTCATTGTTGTTGGTGTTGTCTTGAGGCGGTGGAGAAGGAGGTTGTGGTGGATCTTCTTGTTGCACTTCCTCATCTCGGTGAGTTCCACTTGTGGAGGCCTCCATGTTGCCTTGAGGTTCATCTCTCTGTGAGGTAGGGGGCTCCACATATGTAGATGAGGTACTCTCCTTCACCTCCATGGGACGGATCTTTCCAATAGATAAATCTTGGATAGCTTCCGATGGGTCCTTGTCTCCTACATCAATAGGCATTTGCTCTACTTGCGAGCCATTAGATTCATCAAACTTCACGTCTACCGTCTCTTCAACCTTTCGGGTGAAATTGTTGTAGACACGGTAGGTGTGGGAGTTTGATCCATAACCAAGGAGAAAGCCTTCATGAGATTTAGGAGCAAATTTAGACCGACGATGCTTATCAAGGATATAGCATTTTGAACCAAAG
This sequence comes from Secale cereale, assembly GCA_902687465.1. Lineage (NCBI taxonomy): Eukaryota > Viridiplantae > Streptophyta > Magnoliopsida > Poales > Poaceae > Secale > Secale cereale. The sequence continues at coordinate 846,280,693 of LR738711.1, forward strand.
ACACGAAACTATCCCACTTGGGGTTTGTTACCGGTGAGGAGCTCATATGATGTCTTGCCGAGGAGCTTATGAAGATAAAGCCTGTTGATAGCATGACAAGCTGTCTCGACCACTTCTCCCCAAAAATGCTTCGGTGTCTTGTATTCATCAAGCATCGTTCTTGCCATCTCTATGAGCGTTCGGTTCTTCCTCTCAACAACTCCATTTTGTTGAGGAGTGTACGTAGCCGAGAACTCATGTAGAATCCCTTCCTCATCGAGAAAAGAGTCTACATTGGCGTTCTTGAACTCCGTTCCATTGTCACTCCGAACTTTCTTGATCTTCACCTCAAATTGATTTTGGGCCTTTTTGGCAAAGGTCTTGAAGATTCTCTGAACCTGCGATTTATCATCAAGGAAAAATACCCACGTAAATCTGGAATAATCATCAACTATAACTAGACCAAAGGAGTTACCACCAAGGCTTTTGTAAGCATTGGAACCGAAGAGATCCATATGAAGAAGCTCAAGTGGTCTCCTTGTGGTCATGATGTTCTTCACGGGATGACTTCCACCTACTTGTTTTCCTGCTTGACAAGCACTACAAAGTCTATCTTTGTCAAAGAGAACATCTTTAACACCAAGAATATGATCACCTTTGATTAGCTTGTCTAGATTACGCATACCAACATGTCCTAGCCCTCTATGCCATAACCAACCTTTAGAGGATTTAGCAATGAAACAAGCTCTAGGTTGGGCTTTCTTAGTGAAATCAACAATATATAGATCACCTCTACGGATACCGGTAAATGCCATGTTTTGATTGTCACGACGAAAGACTTGGCAATCTACTTTGGTGAATAGCACATTGAATCCAAAGTCAGCTAATCTAGACATGGAAAGTAAATTGTATCCAAGAGATTCTACATGTTGGGGAACGTTGCATGGGAAACAAAAAATTTCCTACGCTCACCAAGATCAATCTAGGAGATGCACATCTACGAGAGGAGAGTTGGATCCACATACCCTTGTAGATCGCTAAGCGGAAGCGTTGCTAGAACGCGGTTGATGGAGTCGTACTCGCGGCGATTCAAATCGCGGAAGATCCGATCCAGCGCCGAACGGACGGCGCCTCCGCGTTCAACACACGTGCAGCCCGGTGACGTCTCCCACGCCTTGATCCAGCAAGGAGAGAGGGAGAGGTTGGGGAAGACTCCATCCAACAGCAGCACGACGGCGTGGTGGTGGTGGAGGAGCGCGGGACTCCAGCAGGGCTTCGCCAAGCGCTGCAAGAGACGAGGAGGGAGAGGGGTAGGGCTGCGCCAAGAAGGAGACGTTCTCATGTGTCTAGCAGCCCCAAAACCTCACATATATATAGGGGGAAGGGAGGGCTGCGCCCCCTTTAGGGTTTCCCACCCCTAGGGGTGCGGCCAGCCCTAGAAAACCCATCTAGGGTGCGGCCAAGGGGGGGGGGAGAGAGGGGGCGCCCTAGGGTGGGCCTTAAGGCCCATCTGGACCTAGGGTTTGCCCCCCCTCCCCTCTCCATGCGCCTAGGGACTTGGTGGGGGGGCGCACCAGCCCCCTTGGGGCTGGTCCCCTCCCACACTTAGCCCACGCAGCCACCTGGGGCTGGTGGCCCCACCTGGTGGACCCCCGGGACCCTCCCGGTGGTCCCTGTACATTACCGATATCGCCCGAAACTTTTCCGGTGACCAAAACAGGACTTCCCATATATGAATCTTTACCTCCGGACCATTCCGGAACTCCTCGTGACGTCCGGGATCTCATCCGGGACTCCGAACAACATTCGGTAACCGCGTACATACTTTCCCTATAACCCTAGCGTCATCGAACCTTAAGTGTGTAGACCCTACGGGCTCGGGAACCATGTAGACATGACCGAGACAACTCTCCGGCCAATAACCAACAGCGGGATCTGGATACCCATGTTGGCTCCCACATGTTCCACGATGATCTCATCGGATGAACCACGATGTCAAGGATTCAATCAATCCCGTATACGATTCCCTTTGTCTATCGGTATAGCACTTGCCCGAGATTCGATCGTCGGTATACCGATACCTTGCTCAATCTCGTTACCGGCAAGTCTCTTTACTCGTTCCGTAACACCTCATCCCGTGATCAACTCCTTGATCACATATTGTGCACATTATGATGATGTCCTACCGAGTGGGCCCAGAGATACCTCTCCGTCATACGGAGTGACAAATCCCAGTCTCGATTCGTGCCAACCCAACAGACACTTTCGGAGATACCTGTAGTGCACCTTTATAGCCACCCAGTTACGTTGTGACGTTTGGTACACCCAAAGCATTCCTACGGTATCCGGGAGTTGCACAATCTCATGGTCTAAGGAAAATATACTTGACATATAGAAAAGCTTTAGCATACGAACTATACGATCTGTGCTAGGCTTAGGATTGGGTCTTGTCCATCACATCATTCTCCTAATGATGTGATCCCGTTATCAACGACATCCAATGTCCATGGTCAGGAAACCGTAACCATCTATTGATCAACGAGCTAGTCATCTAGAGGCTTACTAGGGACATGGTGTTTGTCTATGTATCCACACATGTATCTGAGTTTCCTATCAATACAATTCTAGCATGGATAATAAACGATTATCGTGAACAAGGAAATATAATAATAACCAATTTATTATTGTCTCTAGGGCATATTTCCAACAGTCTCCCACTTGCACTAGAGTCAATAATCTAGTTCACATCGCCATGTGATTAACACTCACAGGTCACATCGCCATGTGACCAACATCCAAAGAGTTCACTAGAGTCAGTAATCTAGTTCACATCAATATGTGATTAACACTCAATGAGTTCTGTGTTTGATCATGTTATGCTTGTGAGAAAGGTTGTAGTCAACGGGTCTGCAACATTCAGATCCCTATGTACTTCGCAAAACTTTATGTCATATCGTAGATGCTGCTACCACGTTCCACTTGGAGCTATTCCAGACTGTTGCTCCATTATACGTATCCGGTATCTCCACTTAGAGTTATCCGGATAGGTGTTAAGCTTGCATCGACGTAACTCTTTACGTCGAACTCTTTATCACCTCCATAACCGAGAAACATTTCCTTACTCCTCCACTATCTAGTAATCCACTCCTGGATCACCTTTGTACCCTCTTGCCAGACATGTGGCAAGGCACACATCAGGTGCGGTACTTAGCATGGCATACCGTACAGAGCCTATGACAAAAGCATAGGGGACGACCTTCGTCCTTCCTCTTCCTTCTGCCGTGGTCAAGTTTTGAGTCTTACTCAACTTCACACCTTACAACTCAGGTAAGAACTCCTTCTTTCACTGATCTATTTTGAACTCCTTCAAAATCATGTCGAGGAGGGAGAGAGGTAGGGCTGCGCCAATCGACCGAGGTCAAAACTTGTTCTGGGCAGCCCTAAACTTCACATATATATAGGGGGGAGGTAGGGGCTGCGCCCCCATCTAGGGTTTCCTCCCTAGGGGTGGCGGCAGCCCCCCAGAACCCATCTAGGGTGCGGCCAAGGGGGGGAGAGAGAGGGGGCGCCCTAGGGTGGGCCTTAAGGCCCATCTGGACCTAGGGTTTGCCCCCCTCCCCTCTCCATGCGCCTAGAGACTTGGTGGGGGGGCGCACCAGCCCCCTTGGGGCTGGTCCCCTCCCACACTTAGCCCACGCAGCCACCTGGGGTTGGTGGCCCCACCTGGTGGACCCCCGGGACCCTCCCGGTGGTCCCGGTACATTACCGATATCGCCCGAAACTTTTCCGGTGACCAAAACAGGACTTCCCATATATGAATCTTTACCTCCGGACCATTCCGGAACTCCTCGTGACGTCCGGGATCTCATCTGGGACTCCGAACAACATTCGGTAACCGCGTACATACTTTCCCTATAACCCTAGCGTCATCGAACCTTAAGTGTGTAGACCCTACGGGCTCGGGAACCATGTAGACATGACCGAGACAACTCTCCGGCCAATAACCAACAGCGGGATCTGGATACCCATGTTGGCTCCCACATGTTCCACGATGATCTCATCGGATGAACCACGATTTCAAGGATTCAATCAATCCCGTATACGATTCCCTTTGTCTATCGGTATAGCACTTGCCCGAGATTCGATCGTCGGTATACCGATACCTTGCTCAATCTCGTTACCGGCAAGTCTCTTTACTCGTTCCGTAACACATCATCCCGTGATCAACTCCTTGATCACATATTGTGCACATTATGATGATGTCCTACCGAGTGGGCCCAGAGATACCTCTCCGTCATACGGAGTGACAAATCCCAGTCTCGATTCGTGCCAACCCAACAGACACTTTCGGAGATACCTGTAGTGCACCTTTATAGCCACCCAGTTACGTTGTGACGTTTGGTACACCCAAAGCATTCCTACGGTATCCGGGAGTTGCACAATCTCATGGTCTAAGGAAAGTATACTTGACATATAGAAAAGCTTTAGCATACAAACTACACGATCTGTGCTAGGCTCAGGATTGGGTCTTGTCCATCACATCATTCTCCTAATGATGTGATCCCGTTATCAATGACATCCAATGTCCATGGTCAGGAAACCGTAACCATCTATTGATCAACGGGCTAGTCATCTAGAGGCTTACTAGGGACATGGTGTTTGTCTATGTATCCACACATGTATCTGAGTTTCCTATCAATACAATTCTAGCATGGATAATAAACGATTATCGTGAACAAGGAAATATAATAATAACCAATTTATTATTGCCTCTAGGGCATATTTCCAACAGTCTCCCACTTGCACTAGAGTCAATAATCTAGTTCACATCGCCATGTGATTAACACTCACAGGTCACATCGCCATGTGACCAACATCCAAAGAGTTTACTAGAGTCAGTAATCTAGTTCACATCAATATGTGATTAACACTCAATGAGTTCTGTGTTTGATCATGTTATGCTTGTGAGAGAGGTTTGTAGTCAACGGGTCTGCAACATTCAGATCCCTATGTACTTCGCAAAACTTTATGTCATATCGTAGATGCTGCTACCACGTTCCACATGGAGCTATTCCAAACTGTTGCTCCATTATACGTATCCGGTATCTCCACTTAGAGTTATCCGGATAGGTGTTAAGCTTGCATCGACGCAACTCTTTACGTCGAACTCTTTATCACCTCCATAACCGAGAAACATTTCCTTATTCCTCTAAGGATAATTTTGACCACTATCTAGTAATCCACTCCTGGATCACCTTTGTACCCTCTTGCCAGACATGTGGCAAGGCACACATCAGGTGCGGTAATTAGCATGGCATATCGTATAGAGCCTATGACAAAACCATAGGGGACGACCTTCGTCCTTCCTCTTTCTTCTGCCGTGGTCAAGCTTTGAGTCTTACTCAACTTCACACCTTACAAATCAGGCAAGAACTCCTTCTTTGACTGACCTATTTTGAACTCCTTCAAAATCATGTCAAAGGTGTGTGTTTCTTTTGAAAGTATCATCAGGCGTCTTGATCTATCTCTATAGATCTTGATGCCTAATTATGTAAGCAGCTTTATCCAGGTCTTCCTTTGAAAAACTCGTTTCAAACAACCCTTTATGCTTTCCAGAAATTCTACATCATTTCGGATCAACAATATGTCATTCACATATACTTATCAGAAATGTTGTGATGCTCCCACTCACTTTATTGTAAATACAAGTTTCTAACAAACTTAGTATAAACCCAAAAACTTTGATTACTCCATCAAAGCATATATTCCGACACCGAGATGCTTGCTCCAGTCCATGGAAGGATCGCTGGAGCTAGCATACCTTTTAGCATCCTTAGGATTGACAAAACCTTTCTGATTGTATCACATACAACCTTTCCTTACGAAGACTGGTAAGGATTCTTGTTTTGTCATCCATCTGCCAGATTTCATAAATGCAGCTAATGCTAACATGATTCCGACGGACTTAAGCATCGCTACGGGTGAGAAAATCTCATCGTAGTCAACTCCTTGAACTTGTGGAAAACTCTTCGCCACAAGTCGAGCTTCATAGACGGTGACATTACCGTCCACGTCCGTCTTAGTCTTAAAGATCCATTTGTCTCAATGGCTTGCCGATCATAGGGCAAGTCCACCAAAGTCCATACTTTGTTTCGATACATGGATCCTATCTCGGATTTCTCGGCTTCTAACCATTTGTCGGAATATGGGCCCACCATCGCTTCTCCATAGTTCGTAGGTTCATCGTTGTCCAACAACATGACCTCTAAGACAGGATCACCGTACCACTCAGGAGTAGTACATATCCTTGTCGACCTACGAAGTTCGATAGCAACTTGATCTGGAGCTTCATGATCACTATCATTAGTTTCCTCTTCAATGTCGTAGGTTCCACAGAAACATCTTTCTGTGTTGCACTACTCTCCGGTTGAAGTGAGGGTTCAACGACCTCATCAAGTTCTATCTTCCTCCCACTCAATTCTTTCGAGAGAAACTCCTTCTCGAGAAAGGACCCGTTCTTAGGGACAAACATTTTTGCCCTTGGATCTGAGATAGGAGGTATACCCAACTGTTACCTTTGGGTATCCTATGAAGATGTATTTGTCCGCTTTGGGTTCGAGCTTTTCCCGGCTGAAGCCATAAGCATCGCAGCCCCAAACATTGAGAAACGACAACTACGGTTTCTTGCCAAACCACACGACGTCGTCTCAACGGACTTAGATGGTGCCCTATCTAAAGTGAATGCAGCTGTCTCTAATGCATAACCTCAAAATAATAACGGTAGATCATAGATCGCACCATATCTCATAAGGTTCGATTACGATGTCCGGACACACCATTACGCTGTGGTGTTCCAGGGGCTTCAACTGCGAAACAATTCCACAATGTCTTAAAGTGATTGCCAAACTCATAATTCAGACAATATCCCCTTGATCAGATCGTAGGAACATGATCTTCTTGTTATGATGATTCTTAATCTTCACTCTGAAATTTTTGAACCTTTCAAACGTTTCAGACTTTTGCTTCATTAAGTAAATATACCATATCTACTCAAATCGTCAGTGAAGATGAGAAAATAACGATATCCACCACACGCCTTAATTCTCATTGGATCACATACATCAGCATGTATGATTTCCAATAAGTCACTTACCCGTTTCATTGTACCTGAAAACGAGATCTCAGTCATCCTGCCCATGAGGCATGGCTCGCATGTGTCAAGCGATTCAAAATCAAGTGACTCCAAACGTCCATCAGCATGGAGTTTCTTCATGCATTTTATGCCAAAATGACCTAAGCGGCAGTGCCACAAGAAAGTGGTACTATCATTATTAACTCTACATCTTTTGGCATTAATATTATCATTATGTGTATTACCATGATCGAGATTCAACGAACCATTGGGTGCATGACCATAAAGGTATTATTCATGTAAACAGAATAACCATTATTCTCTAACTTAAATGAATAACCGTATTGCGATGAACATGATCTAATCATTTTCATGCTCAACGTAGACACGTGATAACATTTATCTAGGTTCAACACTAATCTCGAAAATAGAGGAAGTGTGCGATGGTGATCTCATCAACCTTGGAAACACTTCCAACACACATCGTCACCTCGCCCTTAGCTAGTCTCCGTTCAGTCCGTAGCTTTTGCTTCAAGTCACTAATAATAGCAACTGAACCGGTATCCAATACCCAGGTGCTACAAGGAGTACTACTAAGGTACACATCAATAACACGTATATCAAATATACTTTGTTGAAGTTGCCAGCTATCATATCTACCATGTATTTGGGGTGGTTCCGCTACCATGTGACCGTTCCCCTTACAATAGAAGCACTTAGTCTCGAGGTTTGGGTTCAACCATGGGTTCCTTCATCAGAGCGACAACAGGTTTGTCATTCATGAAGTTTCCCTTCTAGCCCTTACCCTTTTGAAACCAGTGGTCTTGTTAAACCATCAACACTTGATGCTCCTTCTTGATCTCTACTTTTGCGGTACTAAGAACCGCTGACAGCACCGGGATTATCACCATCCTTTGCATGTCATAGTTCATCACGAAGTTCTAGTAGCTTGGTGATAGTGTCTAGAGAATTCCGTCAACCACTATCTCACCTGGAAGATTAACTCCCACTTGGTTCAAGTGATTTCAGCACCCAGACATTCTGAGCACATGCTCATTAGTTGAGCCATTCTCCTCCATCTTTTTGGCAAAAGAACTTGTCAGAGGTCTCATACCTCTCAACACGGGCATGAGCCTGAAATCCCAATTTCAGCTCTTAGAACATCTCATATGTTCCATGGCATTCAAAACGTCATTGGAATCCCGATTCTAAGCCGTAAAGTATGGTGCACTAAACTATCAAGTAGTCATCAGGACGTGTCTCTCAGGTGTTCACAACATCCACAGACAACGTTGTAGGGGTTTGCACATTGAGTGGTGCATCAAAGACGTAAGCTTTCTGTGCAGCAGTGAGGACACTCCTCGGACTACGGACCCAGTCCGCATCCTTGCTTACAATATCTTTCAACTTAGTCTTTCTCTAGGATCGTATTAAACAGGGAGCTACAACGCAAGCTATTGATCTACAACATAATTTGCAAAGGCAACTTAGACTATTGTTCATGATAAGTGAGTTTAACTAATCAAATTACTTATAACTCCCACTCAAATTGACATCTCTCAGGTCATCCGAGCGTGACATGATCCAAATCTACCAACCCAAGTCCGATCATCACGTGAGATGAGGTGGTGTCAATGGTGAACATCTTCATGTTGATCATATCTACTATATGACTCATGCTCGACCTTTCGGTCTTCCGTGTTCCGAGGCCATGTCTGTACATGCTAGGCTCGTCAAGTCTAACCCGAGTGTTCTGCATGTGCAAAACTGGCTTGCACCCGTTGTATGCGAACGTAGAGTCTATCACACCCGATCATCACGTGGTGCTTCGAAACGACGAACCTTCGCAACGGCGCACACTCGGGGGGAACACAATTTCATCTTGAAATTTTAGTGAGGGATCATCTTATAATGCTACCGTCGTCCTAAGCAAAATAATATGCATAAAAGGATTAACATCACATGCAAATCATAAGTGACATGATATGGCCATCAACTCGTGCTTTTGATCTCCATCTCCAAAGCACCGGCATGATCTCCATCGTCACCGGCGCCACACCATGATCCCCATCATCATGATCTCCATCATCGTGTCGCCATCGGGGTTGTCGCGCGCCCACCATGCTCTTACTACTATTGCTACCGTTTAGCGATAAAGTAAAGCATTACATAGCGCTTAATGATTGACACGCAGGTCATACAAGAAATTAAAGACAACCCTATGGCTCCTGCCGGTTGCCGTATACATCGACATGCAAGTCGATATTAACTATTACAACATGATCATCTCATACATCAAATATATCTCATCATGTCATTGGCCATATCATATCACATACATACCCTGCAAAAACAAGTTAGACGTCCTCTAATTTGTTGTTGCATGTTTTACGTGGCTGCTATGGGTATCTAGCAAGAACGCTTCTTACCTACGCAAAGCCACAACGGTGATATTTAAGTTGCTATTTAACCTTCTACAAGGACCGCCTTGTTCTATTCCGATTCAACTAAGATAGGAGAGACAGACACCCGCCAGCCATCTTATGCAACAAAAGTCACATGTCTGTCGATGGAACCGGTCTCATGTACGTGGACATGTAAAGTTGGTCCGGGCCGCTTCATCCCATAATACCGCTGAATCAAGAAAGACTAAGGAGGGAAGCAATCTAAACATCAACGTCCACAAACCCTTTTGTGTTCTACTCGTGAAAGCATCTACGCAAGAACCTGGCTCATGATGCCACTGTTGGGGAACGTTGCATGGGAAACAAAAATTTTCCTACGCTCACCAAGATCAATCTAGGAGATGCACATCTACGAGAGGAGAGTTGGATCCACATACCCTTGTAGATCGCTAAGCGGAAGCGTTGCTAGAACGCGGTTGATGGAGTCGTACTCGCGGCGATTCAAATCGCGGAAGATCCGATCCAGCGCCGAACGAACGGTGCCTCCGCGTTCAACACACGTGCAGCCCGGTGACGTCTCCCACGCCTTGATCCAGCAAGGAGAGAGGGAGAGGTTGGGGAAGACTCCATCCAACAGCAGCACGACGGCGTGGTGGTGGTGGAGGAGCGCGGGACTCCAGCAGGGCTTCGCCAAGCGCTGCAAGAGACGAGGAGGGAGAGGGGTAGGGCTGCGCCAAGAAGGAGACGTTCTCATGTGTCTAGCAGCCCCAAAACCTCACATATATATAGGGGGAAGGGAGGGCTGCGCCCCCTTTAGGGTTTCCCACCCCTAGGGGTGCGGCCAGCCCTAGAAAACCCATCTAGGGTGCGGCCAAGGGGGGGGGAGAGAGAGGGGGCGCCCTAGGGTGGGCCTTAAGGCCCATCTGGACCTAGGGTTTGCCCCCCCTCCCCTCTCCATGCGCCTAGGGACTTGGTGGGGGGGGCGCACCAGCCCCCTTGGGGCTGGTCCCCTCCCACACTTAGCCCACGCAGCCACCTGGGGCTGGTGGCCCCACCTGGTGGACCCCCGGGACCCTCCCGGTGGTCCCGGTACATTACCGATATCGCCCGAAACTTTTCCGGTGACCAAAACAGGACTTCCCATATATGAATCTTTACCTCCGGACCATTCCGGAACTCCTCGTGACGTCCGGGATCTCATCCAGGACTCCGAACAACATTCGGTAACCGCGTACATACTTTCCCTATAACCCTAGCGTCATCGAACCTTAAGTGTGTAGACCCTACGGGCTCGGGAACCATGTAGACATGACCGAGACAACTCTCCGGCCAATAACCAACAGCGGGATCTGGATACCCATGTTGGCTCCCACATGTTCCACGATGATCTCATCGGATGAACCACGATGTCAAGGATTCAATCAATCCCGTATACGATTCCCTTTGTCTATCGGTATAGCACTTGCCCGAGATTCGATCGTCGGTATACCGATACCTTGCTCAATCTCGTTACCGGCAAGTCTCTTTACTCGTTCCGTAACACATAATCCCGTGATCAACTCCTTGATCACATATTGTGCACATTATGATGATGTCCTACCGAGTGGGCCCAGAGATACCTCTCCGTCATACGGAGTGACAAATCCCAGTCTCGATTCGTGCCAACCCAACAGACACTTTCGGAGATACCTGTAGTGCACCTTTATAGCCACCTAGTTACGTTGTGACGTTTGGTACACCCAAAGCATTCCTACGGTATCCGGGAGTTGCACAATCTCATGGTCTAAGGAAAGTATACTTGACATATAGAAAAGCTTTAGCATACGAACTACACGATCTGTGCTAGGCTCAGGATTGGGTCTTGTCCATCACATCATTCTCCTAATGATGTGATCCCGTTATCAATGACATCCAATGTCCATGGTCAGGAAACCGTAACCATCTATTGATCAACGAGCTAGTCATCTAGAGGCTTACTAGGGACATGGTGTTTGTCTATGTATCCACACATGTATCTGAGTTTCCTATCAATACAATTCTAGCATGGATAATAAACGATTATCGTGAACAAGGAAATATAATAATAACCAATTTATTATTGCCTCTAGGGCATATTTCCAACACTACAAGCATGACATTTTGAATAGAGCTATCATGAGATATGGCCACCTTACCAAGGCCAAGTACCTTACCCTTGGAGTTGTCTCCAAAAGTCACATACTTGCGTGGACCATCGTTCTTTGCAAGCTCTCGAAACATGTCTTTATCTCCGGTCATGTGATCGGTGCATCCACTATCAAGAATCCACTCTTTTCCGCCGGACATGTAGTCTCTCAGGTTTGCCATGAGATTGAGACTCTTCATGACCTTGTCTAGCTCGGTGTCCGAATCGGAGTAATTATCATCTTGCTCATGCTCATCATCATATTGACCCATAGATTGTTCATCATCGACACCTAGGTCAATTTGATAAGTACTTGCATTAGTTTGGTCAATGTGACAATAATCTTCGGAATGCAATGCAAGAGCATTTCTAATTATAATATTGATAAGACCAGGATCACCCTTCTTTTTCATAAGATCACGAAGCTCAAAAAAGCATTTATCAAAGTTGGGATCATTGGGGTGCAACTTATCAAATTCAATAGTCTTGTGTAGAATTTCATCAAGACTTCTCAAAGAGTAGTCAGGATAAAGTTCTTCCAAGAATTTCCACATAGCATAGGCGCACTCAAAGTTTGTAACAAGATTAAGCAAGTCATCGGGTAACCCTCTAATGATAAGATTTATAGTCCTAAGGTTACGAAGCAAATCAAGCTCTTCATCCATGGTAGGGTGCAAGGGGTCAAAAGGAGGCACATAGGGGGTCTCAACATATTTGCACAAATTGTACATCTTAAAGATACTAAGCATTTCAGACCTCCATGAGTTATAGGACCTTCCATTAAGAACAGGCACTCTATGGCTAACACTCCCAACCGTAGACACATCCATCTTCCTCCAATGGTGTGTAAACCAAAGCAATGGAGACCAATGCTCTGATACCAATTGAGGGATCGAAGAAGGTGAGAGTGTCTAGAGGGGGGGTGATTAGACTACTCGACAAGATAAAAATTCTGTCTTTTATCAAGGACAGATTTTGGCAGTTTTTGCATAACACACAAGTCAAGTAGCACACTACACATGCAATTCTAGAGTATGGGCAGCGGAAAGTAAATTGCACAAGTAGTAAAGAGAAGTGGAGAAGATCAAACGCAATTTGGAGACGCAATGATTTTTCCCGTGGTTCCGATAGGTAGTGCTATCGTACATCCACGTTGATGGAGACTTCAACCCACGGAGGGTAACGGCTGCGCGAGTCCACGGAGGGCTCCACCCACGAAGGCTCCACGAAGAAGCAACCTTGTCTATTCCATCATGGCCTACGCCCACGGAGGGCTAGCCTTACTCGGGGTAGATCTTCACGAAGTAGGCGATCTCCTTGCCCTTACAAACTTCTTGGTTCAACTCCACATCTCGATGACGGAGGCTCCCAAGCGACACCTAACCAATCTAGGAGGCACCACCCTCCAAAAGGTAATAGATGTTGTTGATGATGATGAACTCCTTGCTCTTGTGCTTCAAATGATAATCTCCCCAACACTCAACTCTCCTCACTGATTTGGCTTTGGTGGAAGAAAGGATTGAGTGGAAAGCAACTTGGGAAGGTTAGAAATCAAGTTTCATATGGTAGGAATGGAGCAACTTGATCTCAACACAAGGGTAGGTAGTTCTCTTCTCAGAAAGTGTAAGGTAGGAGTGGTAGTTCTTTCTGATGGCTCTCTCCACGAATGAAGAGGGGGTGGAGGGGTATATATAGCCTCCACACAAAATCCAACCGTTACACACATAATTGAGCAATCTCGGTGAGACCGAAGTGAAAACTCGGTCAGACCGAAAGTTCAAATATAGTGAACGTTGGGGTTTTCGGTGGGACCGAAAATACCATCTCGGTGAGACCGAAAGTGTAAATAATATGAACGTTGGAGTTTTTCGGTGGGACCGAGAAAGAAAACTCAGTTAGACCGATTTGAGAAGAGACAGGAACATGCCAGTTTCGGTGTGACCGAAAATGCAATCTCGGTGAGATCGATTTGAGCCAAGACAGAAGCTGGTCAATTTCGGTGAGACCGAAAATGCAATCTCGGTTATTCCGAAATGATGTCAAACGGTTACAGAAGGTTGGCAGTCCAGTTTCGGTGAGACCGATCTCAAACTCGGAGTGACCGATTTTTCTAGGGTTTGGAATATGGCTGAAGTGGTTCATCTCGGTGGGACTGAGTTGGAAGAATCGGTTTGTCCGAGATTACTTATGAGTGTGTATAGAAGTGAAAGGTGCTGATAGTTGAAGGAGATATATCACTAAGCACTTGAGCAACCAGATCATCAACACAACCTCATCCCCTTTTAATAGTATTGGCTTTTCCTATGGACTCAATGTGATCTTGGATCACTAAACCAAAAATGGAGTCTTGAGCTTTTGCCAATGCTTGCCTTAGCATTTGAGGGGTCCACTTCTTCAGTCCTTTTGCCACACCCAATGTGATTGGATTTCCTGAAACATACTTGATAAAAGCATTAGTCCAACCACAAAGTATGTTGTCATTAATTACCAAAACCACCCAGGGAGCAAATGTGCTTTCACCCTCTTATAGCATTGTTAGTTGCAGGTGAAGATTGAAGATTCTTGCTTCTTGTTGAAGCTTGTTGGGATATCACACTATATTAATTATTAAATGAAATCATCTATATATTGGTAATGGGTGGAAGGCTAAGCCTTTTGCTTGGTGATTTGTTCCACTCATGCCGCTAGGAACCGTATAAACCGGTGTTATGTTCCTTGATTATGCGTTCCTCACACGGTTGGGGTTATGGGACCCCCTCGATAAACCGCTAAGTGCTAAGTCTTTTCCAGCAAGTCCCAACATTGGTACTATTTGCCTAATAACTAAAACTTGCATAGGGAGTAATTAACCCTCTTTCTTAATCAACAACCCAGGCCAGTGCTCCACATGAGTGTTGGTCCAAAGTGGGGGTTACGCGGGGCCACCTCGAGGGAACTCAAGGTCTGGTAAAAACCTGTGGGATCGCCCATCCGGTCGTGGCCTGAGACGAGATACGCGCGGCTACTATCAGGGTGTCGGCACGTCGGGAGGATTTGCTGGATTAGCCTTACCTTAGTTCGGAGTATCTTGAGCACGGGATTCCGAGGATACTCGGGCCTTCCCACCTTGGAGTTGCGACTCCGCGGATCGTGGGCTTGTCATGGGCCAAGTTGGAACACCCCTGCAGGGTTATGAACTTTCAAAAGCCGTGCCCACGGTTATGTGGCAGATGGGAGCTTGTTAATATCCGGTTGTAGAAAACTTGACACCATGTTCCAATACACTACCAGCGTGAGTACCGTGACGGTCATTTTCCGAAAGGGATTCGGGAAGTGAACACGGTGGGGTTATGTTTGACTTGCTAGTTTAGGATCACTTCGTGATCATCTCTCGACCGAGGCACCTTCTCTTCTCGCTCTCTTTTACGTAAGCTAGGCTAGTGCTGCTGCAGCCTCTTGTTCTTTCTTCAGCCTTGTTCCACACCCAAGGCTGGGATAGTCGTGTTACCCGGGAACGGGATTGCTGAGTCCTCTGTGGCTCACAGTTACTTCACCACACCAGATGCAGGTACGATGGTGAGCTACACAGGCGATGGCACTGAGCTAGACTGGGAGTACGACGAGGAGCGTAGCCGTTACTACGTGAACTATTCGACTGATCAGTAGAGCTTCTACTAGGATTCGATCTAGACCTGTGGTTTAATGTTAAGTTTGGTATCTTGTCATTTGGATCTTTACCCTTAGATGGGCTGTGATGTTTATCTGAATGATGTTTGAACATGTAATGAATTTGTGTGACGTGGCGAGTGTAAGCCAACTATCTTTTCAGTTTTCCATCCCTATTTTTACATGAGATGTGCAAAGGTACCAAACTTGCGATCATTCCAGAATGGGCTTATATCTTTAAGTCGTGCCTCGACACGTAGGAGATATAGTCTCATCCTGGGAATTACACCGCGAGCGCTGCCAGCCGGCGTCCGGGAGGTCGCGCCATGCTCTCGGCGAGGGGGGGGATTCTCCGCCAGGCGGCGGCCTGCTTCTTGTTGTGCGGCAGCCGTGTCGATGAGCTGTTGAACGCACTTTGTCATGTAGCGACGCTCGTCGCCTTCCAGGTGGTCTAGCTCGTCTGCTGCCGCCTGGGCTGGACGCAGGTTCTCCACGGGCGTGGCGTAGACCGGGCGGTCTGCCCCAAACATGCTGGCGATGGTGGCCTCGCGTTGTCGAATCGCACCCACGCGGCTGGGCTCACCAGCAACCGGAGTGCCACCAATGGCACGGTCGATCTCGCGCTGGTAGGCCTCGGCGAGGCGTCTCATGGTAGCCAGCTTTGCGCTTTTGGCAAGCGCGACGCGGTAGGTTTCTAGGGTCTCGGCATCGACATGTGCCGCGATGGGTGCGGCCAGCTCTCACAGCGTCGCTTGCAGCGGATCGTGGCCGATAGCGTTGGGCGTCTCGCCGTGGCTGATCGTGAGCACCTCCACAACGGTGCTACCATCGCTGTCCGCACGAGGGAGCGGGTCGTGATGACCACCACATTGGTGGGGAAAGTGTCGAGGGATGTCGTGTCAGAGTCGACAAGCATCAGGTCGGTAGAGCCGACCGACTCCAGGTCGGAGGCCGGCTTGTTGGCGATGTGGAGCTTGCCAAGGAGGTCGATGAGGCAGCTCTCGGAGCTGGCCGCGCCGACGTCAGGCGCAGGCTCGTTGGTGAGGCGAATCTCGCCGGTGAGATCAGCGAGGAAGCTTGCCGCACAGGCGACCTCCACGCCATGCAGCACGTCGGCGCAAACGCCATCGGGCATGCCGGGCTGGTTGTGCTCGCCAGGGAAGAAGAGGGTTCCCGTATAGAGTAGGTCTCCGGACGACAGTGCATCTAGCCCCACGGTGGGCGCCAAATATCGGGTGGTTGATGCGACATATGCCAAATGATGGCTTATCATGGTGGGAGCTAATAAGATGTCGCCGGTGCTGGAAACGGGATAAGGCGTAGACACGAACGCCGGTGAACTTTACCCAGGTTAGGGGATCTCCTAGGAGATAACACCCCTAATCCTGCTCTGCGGGGTGTCCGCATGATCACTAATCAACAAGTGACTACAAGTGCTCCTTGAGTTGTTTCTCTAGTGGAGGAAGAAGGGCAGGGCTAGCTCTACTCCTTTCTTTATGTGGTGTGTGTGATATCTTAGAGGCTGAACCCTTTGCATGGGTGCCCTGGGGGGTTTATATAAGCCTACCCCCCAGGGGTACAATGGTAATCGGGCCCGGTGTAGGACCCGGCTGTAAGTGTCTCTGGTTGCCGGCTTCTCCGCTGGCGGCTGGGGCCCACTGCCTGGTGGGTCCCGCCGGCTGCTCAGGACTGTAGCAGTGCTACTGATGGTGCATGCTTTGTCGGGGAGGGCGTGGCTACAGCCCCGCCGCCTGGTGGGGGGTTCACTGTAGCCACTCCCTGTCTCTTCAGGTTAATGGCGCACAATCTTCAAGACAGGGGAGGGCCGCCTGTTTAGGATCCGGCCTTCCCCTGAGCCGATTGGTCCGGGCTTGCTTCCCTCTGACCTCTCACAGGCAGGTGGGGCCCGTCGCCAAGGGGTCGTACCGACAGTACGTCGTGGGAGGATGGCTCTCTCTGTCAGGGGTGATGTCATGGGTTGTATGGCTACAGTGCCACGCCGGGTGAGGGACGTCCGCGCAGTACGCTGCACTGTGGCCATGCTCTGCCCTGGGTTCGGGGGTAGTGGGCTGTACTGTAGCCACGCCACACCCCGTGTCGTCGTGTTTATGTGGGTACAAACTTTGAGGGAGCGAGGGGGGCGCTTGCTTGGAGTCGGCTGCTCTGGCGGCCGCCTGCTAGGAGTCGGCCTACTCCATGGTCGTCCTTTAGGTCTCGTTGCCTTCTAACAGCTGGCCTCTTGGACCAGCCAGCTTCTAGAAGGCGGCCCTTGGCTTCTGATGCTTGAGGATCGCGACCAGCCCCGATGTCTTGAAATACCAGGGGAGGCTGATGAGGCTACCCATGGTCATTTACTCCGACACACCTTTAGGATTAACAAAACCTTCTGGTTGCATCATATACAACTCTTCTTTAAGAAATTCAGTAAGGAATGCAGTTTTGACATCCATTTGCTAGATTTCATAAAATGTGGCAATTGCTAACATGATTCGGACAGACTTAAGCATCGCTACGAGTGAGAAAATCTCATCTTAGTAAACACCTTGAACTTGTCAAAAATCTTTCGCAACAAGTCAAGTTTTGTAGACAATGATTTTACCATCAGCGTCTATTTTCCTCCTGAAGATCCATTTATTCTCTATGGCTCGCTGATCATCGGGCAAGTCCACCAAAGTCAACACTTTGTTCTCATACATGGATCCTATCTCAGATTTCATGGCCTCAAGCCATTTATCGGAATCTGAGCTCATCATAGCTTCTTCATAGTTTGTAGGTTTGTCATGGTCTAGTAACATGACCTTCAGAACGAGATTATCACACCACTCTGGTGCGGAACGTTCTCTGGTTGACCTACGAGGTTCGGTAGTAACTTTATCTGAAGTTTCATGATCATCATCATTAGCTTCCTCTCTGGTTGGTGTAGGCATCACTGTAACGGTTTTATGTGATGAGCTACTTTCCAATTCAAGAGAAGGTATAATTACCTCATCAAGTTCTACTTTCCTCCCACTCACTTCTTTCGAGAGAAACTCCTTCTCTAGAAAGGATCCGTTCTTAGTAACAAAGATCTTCCCTTCGGATCTGTGGTAGAAGGTATACCCAACTGTTTATTTTTGGGTATCCTATGAAGACGCACTTTAATAAAATTGTTATTTATATTTCCTTATATATCATGATAAATGTATTTTATTCATGCTAGAATTATATTAACCGAAAACTTGATATATGTGTGAATACATAGACAAAACAGAGTGTCCCTAGTATGCCTCTACTAGACTAGCTCGTTAATCAAAGATGGTTAAGTTTCCTAACCATAGACATGTGTTGTCATTCTATAAACGGGATCACATCATTAGGAGAATGTTGTGATGGACAAGACCCACCTGTTATCTTAGCACTATGATCGTTTAGTTTTATTGCTATTGCTTTCTTCATGACTTATACATGTTCCTCTGACTATGAGATTATGCAACTCCCGAATACCGGAGCAACACCTTGTGTGCTATGAAATGTCACAACATAACTGGGTGATTATAAAGATGATCTACAGGAGTCTCCGAGGGTGTTTGTTGAGTTGGCATAGATCGAGAATAGGATTTGTCACTCTGAGTGCCGGAGAGGTATCTCTGGGCCCTCTCGGTAATACACATCATAATAAGCCTTGCAAGCATATGACTAATGAGTTAGTCACGAGATGATGTATTACGGAACGAGTAAAGAGACTTGCCGGTAACGAGATTGAACTAGGTATGATGATACCGACAATCGAATCTCGGGCAAGTAACATACCGATGACAAAGGGAACAACGTATGTTGTTATGCGGTTTGATCGATAAAGATCTTCGTAGAATATGTAGGAGCCAATATGAGCATCCAGGTTCCGCTATTGGTTATTGACCGGAGATGTGTCTCGGTCATGTCTACATAGTTATCGAACCCGTAGGGTCCGCACGCTTAACGTTCGATGACGATTTATATTATGAGTTATGTGTTTTTGATGACCGAAGTTTGTTCGGAGTCCCGGATGAGAATCACGGACATAACGAGGAGTCTCGATATGGTCGATACATAAAGAATGATATATTGGACGATATTATTCGGACACCGGATGAGTTCTGAGGGGTACCGAATAACTATCGAAGTGCCGGAAGTTTATGGGAATCTCCGGGGAACTAATGGGCCTTCATGGGCCTTAGTGGAGAGAGAGGAAGGGACACAAGGGGTGGCCGCGCCCCTCCCCCCATGCCAAGTCCGAATTGGACTAGGGAGGGGGCGGCGCCCCCCCCCTCTTTCCTTTTCCTTCTCTCCCTCTCCTTCCTTCCCCCTCTCTCCCTTTTGGTGGAATCCTACTAGGAGTAGGAGTCCTAGTAGGACTCCCTTCTTGGGCGCACCATAGGGGTCGCCCGGCCTCCTCCTCCCCATCCTTTATATAGGTGGGGAGGGGGCACCCTAGAATACACAAGTTGATCTTTTAGCCGTGTGCGGTGCCCCCTCCACAGTTTTCCACCTCGGTCATATTGTCGTAGTGCTTAGGTGAAGTCTTGCGCAGATCACATCATCAACACCGTCAACACACCGTCGTGCTGCCGGAACTCTCCCTCGAGCGTCTGCTGGATCAAGAGCTTGTGGGACATCATCGTGCTGAACGTGTGCTGAACTCGGAGGTGTCGCACGTTCGGTACTTGGATCGGTTGGATCGTGAAGATGTTCGACTACATCAACCGCGTTACTAAATGCTTCCGCTTTCGATCTACGAGGGTACGTGGACACACTCTCCCCGCTTGTTGCTATGCTTCTCCTAGATAGATCTTGCGTGATTGTATGATTTTTTTGAAATGCTACGTTCCCCAACAAAAGGGAGATCAAGTTTGTTCACAGAAAACCAAATAGGGAGGTGATCACATGGGAGATCAAGCCAATTGTGGTCACACGAAGTGGTCGAGGGCAAACTAAATTTTTATGTATGAGCAAAGCAATTGCATAAAGAGAGAGTTCTATGACATAGAAACCATAGCCGTCAATATGAACATACTAAGATTAAAGTACGATATCAAAAAACATAAATGACTAAATAAAGTTGACAAAAATGTTATTTTTTAATATGAAGTCAAACAAAGTAGTGTTCTAGGTTATATTTTTTATTTTTGAGATTTTAGTTTGCTAGGTTGAGCCATTGCGGCAACATTTTCCGCCTCCGCGACCATCAAGCATGAAAGTAGCCATCAATTGACCCCGCAAAAATCCTGTTAATTGATCCTCAATTCCATGTTTTTTGAGTGATTTCTTAACTCCATTTTTTCTTCCATTAATACATACCTTCTTTAGGGACCACTAATTTTCTGTTTTGAGGGCTAGGTACCTTTTAATAAACACATGATTTCTGGATCGGCGCGCTTCATGCCCTGCCCTGGTTTTTTTTAACACACCGCCCTGCCCTTGTGTGGCCCACCATTACTAAGCCATCCACATTTTCCATCCTAAAGAAAGAAAGGCCCAAGGCCCAATTCGCTGAAGGAGATAACATTGGACATCTTGGTTCTTCGCGGAGACAGAGGCACAAAACAAATTGCCCTTGTAGCGCTCTAATGGCTTCCCCCACATATCGTGTAGGGTGCTTGCACGTACCTGGCAGGGGGCCCGGGGCGGCAGCCCCTCCCCCCCTCAGGGTCGGGCCTGCCTAGAGTTCTTCAAGATGAATCACAACACCTAGGGGTGGAGGTGAATATATAGGAGGTCTTCTTGCATCTTATCCATATATCTTTCACCTATCCCTTCATCTAAGGGCTTTAGGGGAGCCTTATCCTCTCCCAATACCTCCATTGGTCACCAAGGATCGCGTAGGAATATACTAGCACAAAATCGGTGAGGAATCATGGAAATTATGGCTGATTTCGCATCCTCTGAAGGCTGGTGCGAGTGCTGGTATAACCATCCACGGTCGTACCACATGCCATATTCTTCTTTGGAGTATGTGTAGGTGTTTCGTATTTTGATCGCCATTGCTTCATACAAACTTCGATTTGGGTGTTCTTGGCCTCGTAAGATTTGTCTCAGAAAGTCCGATACACCCATGATATAGGTTCTTCAGTATGGACACTTTGAAAATGTCATAATATCAAACTTCCCATAGGGCCCGAATCTGCTGCCTGAAACTTCTGCAGTTTAGCCCCAACTTGGTCCTTTCTTATGTCCTAAGTCCATGAACATGTCAATACACCTACAGAAACCACAATACAAAGGAAAACTAGTAAAAACAAATAAAACTTTGATATATGCTTTAGATAGATCCAA
This sequence comes from Secale cereale, assembly GCA_902687465.1. Taxonomy (NCBI): domain Eukaryota; kingdom Viridiplantae; phylum Streptophyta; class Magnoliopsida; order Poales; family Poaceae; genus Secale; species Secale cereale. The sequence continues at coordinate 846,302,309 of LR738711.1, forward strand.
CTTGTATCAGAATGTTTCTTGTTCCGTATTACGTTACTCAATAGTATATGAATGCACTCGAAAACTTACCACTGACCAATGTCTAATGTATGTTTTTTAGGGATGACATCTACTCCTATCCTTTTCATCTCGGTGCACATGATTTTCCTCTTCAATTAATCTTGGGCGTACATCATCCTGCTCCAAATGTGATGAACGTCTTATGCACCCGTTGCGACCATGATCCGTCATTTTAGAAGCACATGCTTCTCGATATGTGACGCAGACGTAACTGGTTACGGAAAACTCTATGATCTAGACTTAATCTGATTTTTTCTATCCATCACGTATTAAAAAACTTATTAATTCTTACACTAGTTGGATCTCATTGAAACACGTCTAATTTTAACATCTTGTTTGTCCACAAGGTTATGTAAAGCAAGAATTTGGGTCGACCCGAAATATTCATTGGACCAAGCTGCCCATGACTATTCTTTATATGGGTCGATCTGTTGCCTCTCAAATTGGTCTTGGGGCCATAGGGGCTGGGTCCAAGGCCAGGTCCAGGTCGGTTCATTCCCATCCTGAATTCCCCCGTCTTCAATTTGAAATTGGATCACCGATTTTGACCAAGTCAACTATATTCTTCTTCTCAAGGAGCTCTCTCATTAGTTCATGCTCACTAATTTTGGAGCCGCCGATTCGACCGAGTTATCATATTTTGGATTTGGTTCATGATTTTGATTGGGTCAACGATTTTTCTAATCAATCGACAACCAAAAACATCGACATCCACAATACTAAATAAAGAAAATATGAAAAATTATTTCATGATGAATCTAATGATACCGGTCTGATATTATGGATATTAATACACTTCTCTACACATTTAAAGAGGTTTGACTTTTTAAAAACCAATACTACACTTTATAGTTAGAAATTGAGAGAGTAGAAAATTATGAAAACCCAACAACAAGAACGGTGCAGCAAAGAGCGTCCAACCTTCTAGTAGGTGACTAATCCATGCACCTCTTCAATTGTGACTACGTTGCTCTTGGATTGATTGCTCATAGTACTAAAATGCGGCGTCTCGACTGTCTGAACACAAAATAATAATTGCAACGCAGACACGATTAGCTAGCTAGCCAGGTTTTCTGGATAATATTATCCAGATTGCACTGATCACATCCGTCATTTTCTTCTCTCTTCTCCATGCGGTAGCTGTGCTCTGCATCACAGCCAAATTAGGGGTCAAGCCGACACGCTTTACTACCACATTGTCTGGGATTAATGGATAGAATCAACAACATAACAGTCTTTCTAATTGTCTTTTATGCCCATGAGCCCAAACGGACTAAAAACTAAACCCGATCGAGCGCCCGATGCGTCACTGATGATAATCCAGCGATCTGCATGACGTGACGGTTCGGCATAAACTATCTATTAAATGCGAACTTTGTTATAATTTGCATTGCTTGGCCTTTCCTTGCAGCCAACGCAAATCACTCACGTCCGTGTCGCGAATCATACTTTGGTCAAGATAATGTTTTATGCTGGAATATTGTATCGCGAAGGAGAGAACGTACTCTTGTTCACTTCTGGTCGGTGAACTCTTGACCGACCGCGATATCTTTTGTTGGATTTGTGACTTGAGGCTGATCGAACAGGACCGTGAAGGTTTAATTTACTACTAATACAAACCTGCACGTTCTAAAAGCGATCCTCATTCGCTCAAAAAACAAAAAAAGCGATCCTCCTGCCGTGTTGATATAGCACATGTGCCCGCCGTACACGTGAAATCTGATGGCGTACTGAAGAATACAGCTCGGTTGACGCTCCACGATTAACAAGTTTATCGTTGTTTTTCCTTGGCGGCTCAAATTCAAATCGAGTGCGTCGATCGGCGGCCAAGAAATCAGTCTTAGGTTAGGGTAATCTTATTATTTCTCTTTTCTGCCGTAAGTTTGGCCTCTCTGATCAGACTGATGGAGACGGAAAGTTAAGAGCCGGACAGGACAGGCAGGATGACGCCGCATGCATGGTAGTATTGCCTTAATCTGACAGACAAACACGAAATACATATGCTAGCGTTACGACATGCTGAGAACTATATGAAGACGTGGATGTGACGAATATACTTTACCCCGGCATCATGTGAACAACCAACCAGTGCACCTGCTGGCTGCTGGATGATACGCCGTCGCTGACGTTAACTTAACCCGAGCTATCCCGGAAGAGAAGGGGTGCCACGGTGCGAATGCACCCATCCGCGGGCGCGCGCGGTCCATCGTTCCTACCACCCGCCGCCCGTGCCCTGCCAGTGCCCACACGCGCGCACCTGGTGCTGATCGTGTGCCTCCTTCCTGCCGCGACGCATGCGCATGGTACCTAGCTTAGGAAAATGGCCGTTTTTCTTCTTCGCCAGTCGTGACAAAACGACAGGCCACCGTGGTGGGCTTCGCGGCATTTTGTTCCCCACGTTTGCACGCACGTACGGTATATGCGGGCCGTGACTGACACCACGCCGGCGGCCGGTCACCTTCGGCTCGATGGTGTGCGAGCGCGCCGCCGCCTTTTTTGACATTCCTCGACCCGTCCACGCGTCGGCTTGATTAGTAGCCACTCGTACACACGGCATGCGTGCTTAACACTATGCACTGTCCACATCGAAGACGACCTCCTACGATTCATGCTAGACCCAAGCACACCCGGTACACACGAAAGGGGCTGATCTGACGGGCATGCATGGTCTTTGTACGGCAAGTAGAGGCCTTAAGGTATGCAGTGGCCCCATGCACGCAATCACACCAGGAGCATAGATGGGTTCTTCGAGAACCTCAAAAGAGCGGGTTGTACACCCTGAAAGCTGAAACCCTACACAACATGGGTTCAAATGCAAACAAATATATACCCTGCACACATACATACCCACACACATGCATACTCATGGTAGACCACATCACACATGGTAGAGGGCTACGTCAAGAAGATCAGCCCACAACTTCCTTTTGTCTTTGCTATGGATCCCCTCGATCATGTCACCGATATATAGCAACTATCTAGGCATAAGTACAACCCCAATAATCATGGAATTGTATTCTAAAAATTATAACATCATTATACGCAGACTATACAACCGGTGCCTATTAGGGAATTTCAATCGACTACAAGAAATGTTTGGTGTTGCATATTAGATGTGATGGCCTCGACCTCTTTGCCACAACAACCTTCTCAACCCCTTTTGGGATGTGTCCTCATCTTTTCCCATTCGGCATCCCAGGCTCTCTCTTTCAACCACAAGGCCCAGACAAATTTTGTTTTCAAACAATGCATGCAAATGTGTCTTTATCATCCCAAAACTTGATGATTCCGCTTCCTTTATCGATCTCCGGCCGCCTTGCTCAAAGTGTGTCGATCCCGCCAAAATTTGGACCGGCTGGGAAATTCTTGCAACAAGCATGACCATGATCTTTTTGCAGTGGCCTCGTGTTTGTGGTCGATGATTATTCTAATGCGTAGTTATGGAATTTTCAGTGCCTGAGGTCCTTGGAATGAAGGATATAGTGCCAAACATTTCCGTGCTTTCAATCAAGAATTAATGGACGGTTAATGAGACGATGAAAAAAGATCAACGGTTGGTTGCATCAACATCCAGGGCTTACAAGTGCATCATATTCAGGAATTTATATCGCAATTGTGTAAGCTTAACCAGGTGTAGTGGCGTTGTGGACATTGCTAGATGGAAGTTTCACGGGGTGCATCACTTATTCCATGGCCTCACCTTACAAGATCCAATTCCTTCGTCTCATGAAGTCGCCACTACAATCCATAGTAGGGAATGCTACCTTCGGTCAAGGTTTTCATGCAACTGGTTACTCAAAATAAGATTTGGATGGTTGACCATCCCACGCGATGGATGGGCTAAACCGTGGCCTTACTCTGTTTTCCAAGCCGGAGTTGGAGGCGGCGGTGGCACAATATTTCCAAATGTTGCTCACTATTTTCTCTAAAAAAATCGCTTATAACTATCATAATTCGGAAAACAATTAAAGCCCGACTTGGCCTCTACGATCTACAGTGTATCCCAACTCTTGGAGTAAGCAATGCTCCCTTGGTAATGGATTGGTGGACTTGGACGGTGCACAAAATGTTCAATTGAAGGTGCTCACATCTTTAGCCATGCATGGTACTTTTGTGAGAGATTTGGAAGGAGTAAGTTTCCGGTCATACTAATACCTAGGCCCTTCCGATGAGGGCATGGTCATTGTTGCTAGAGTCAAGGAAGAAGTGCCCTCGGAGCCATGCAAGCTGCAAGGTACTTGAGTTCCTTAGCGCCGGAAGAAGCTCTTGTTGTTCTTATAAATGGTTTGTTTTCCCAACATTGCTTTTTATTCACAGTATAATACTTGTTATTAATTAATTAATGGAAAGGAAAAGCTATCAATTTGGACCAAGGTCGTCATCCTAGTCCTTTTGAAAATCTAGGCCACGAGAAATGCAAAAGCTTTTAGAGACTTCGACGAGCATGTCTCTATATAAATCTATCGGTTTAAACAACTCAAGAAAAAATATATATGGGTTAAAAGAAGTTGATTGTAAGGTCTGGCAAAAAAAGGGTTATCTAAAAATGCTACTTTCAAAAGCATTTTGGATCACTGAAATTTTTTTTGCCACTCCTTACAGGAATGTGATTCCATAATGATTTTTTTGCAAGCATTTAGAACTTTTGTCGATGTCTCTCCCAATTTTTTTGGCTATTTTTGAATTTTTTTGATTTTTTTCACTGTTCACTGAGCTCATTTGAGCTCGGGAGGAGAAAGACACTTTCGTGGTACCCAACCAATCACTAGCCAACATTTGGCATTTGCGAAATATTGGCGTGCCCACTTTTGGCATCGAACCAATTATGCTTTCTTTTTTTTGCGGTTCGACGAGCATGTCTCTATATAAATCTATCCGTTAAACGACTCAAGAAAAAAACATATCGGTTTAAAGAAGTTGGTTGTAAGGTTCACGCTACGTCCCGGTGTGATTACCATTCCTGGTGGTTAATCGCACCACGTAATCCTTGCATTTTGAGTAATGGTATTAGAAAAGGTAAAACTTTTGCCCCTTTTTTCGACAGGCCCATGTATATTTAGTGCGTATATACGACGACTTGATCGCCGTTCAATCGAGTAAACCACGCACACACCGACTAGCTACTTCAATAAAAGTTAACTCGCACCCATTCTCTCCTGGTCAAGCTAGCGCACTAACACACAGACATCTACACTGACCTGAAACCTTTACTTGCGCGATCAACACATCACCTTTCCTGCTTATACCAAAGCACTCACAGCAAGTGAAGGCTGGAGACTAGAGGAGTAGTTTAACCCAGACCCAGTAGTGTGGCCCGGGTTGCGGTCCGGGCGCGCCACAAAGTTGGACTCGGTCGGAAAAGCTGGAAATGTGCTTTGGAAATGTGGCCAGGAAAGGCATATACCGGCCCCTGGAAAAGCCCAGTCCGCGCCATCATAATTTTCTCTCCAGGTGGTGCCTACACTTCATTTCATCTGGCTACTCTAGCTAAAATGCCTAGGGCGCGATCGTTGTCATGGCTACCGGCTATGGCTTGTATTTCTGATCGTGTGTCTGGTGACGTACGTCTATCATCGGTCGCTCGGCGCGCGCGTGCGTCGTCGGTCGTTTTCGCGGGTTGCTGACTTCGCCTGCGTGTGCCTCCGCGAAGAATGTTGAAGTTTTTGGTCGCTACTGCCATGGAACGTGTGGCACCACTTAACTAGGGAGGACCATTTTGCACTGCATGCTCCATGCTCCACGTATTTGATGCATGCATTCTTAGTTTGACTCTACTAGCTACTACTCCCTCTGTAAACGAATACTATCTCTGTCCCAAAATAAATGTTTTAATTTTAGAATAACTTTGTATGAATGTTAGTACAAAGTTAAGACACTTATTTTGAAACGAATGGGTATAAAACATTTTAGATCACTCTACTGCTAGGAGCACTTTCCAGAGTCATCAAAAGACATATGAAGTGTGTTCTATATTTTTTAGAGACCGATGAACCTATGCGCTCGTAACCAAACACTCCATTTGCATTAGTTGAAATGCCTTCTTTTAACTTTAGTCTTTCAAACAGTAAACCAAAGTAAATCAAATGCTGGACGTTAATTCAAAATTGTTCGTTCTTATAATATGGGCCAAAAGTCATTGCATTTGCATATAATCCATGACTAAAGATATTATTAAACGGCATTTGCAAAATACCTAACTTGGACAATGTCGCTATTCAACACTGCTAGCGATCTACTACTTGATGTTGTCTAGTGCTCGCACCCGAGATGGTCGAGCAACATACGGAGAGCCAGATGGTGGTCGATCTTGCACTTGCACTCAACCTCTTCAAAGGAGCGACAAGCTCAATCTGCTGTTTCTCCTCTAGCTCGGTTGGCGGTTGCGGTGTTCCTCCGCTTCATGGTCGGAGAGCTCGAGCAGGACCCCGATTGGCTCGGGCTTGGGCTCATCGTCGACGGGGAGGACAGGGGCGAGGCGCAATCCTACCGGTGGCGCAACGCAGGCGGGGGACCATCATGATGGGGACAGACTCATCCACACAGAAGATGGCGCCCGATCCAACGCGACCTCCACGAGAACCGCCAACTCCATAGGAGCAACAACAAGAGGAGGATGTTCCAAATTTCCAATGGACACGACCAGTGCGGCGCATGGGGATGTTCTGTCGCTTGTGTGTGGCGTCTAGGACGGCACGTTGTTGTCGTCGAGCAGGTTTGACCAATAGGTCATAGGGCAACATTGTGGTGGTGAGATCGTCGCAGAGAGGGGAGGATATGACGGTGGGGTTAGATTTGGGTGGGGCGCGGGGATTTTGTAGCTGGGGACGATGGGCGGCATGATGGGGGATGGTGCCACATGGTGGAGATCAGAGGGCTTGCCAACGAAATCTATGGGCTTGGGTGCATCTGTAATGATGGGTTGGGTAGTTCATCATCAGTAGTTTACTATGCCCACATGCGCTGTGTGGGAGGTTGTGCCACTGAGAGCAAGAAGGAAGAGAGGAGGAAGAGAGGGGTGGAAGAAGGTGAAATTGGCTACGTGCTCATATTTTGAGTGAGCTTCATAAATTATAGCGATAGAGATGCATATGACGACTCTACTAAAGTATGATTTTGTGTGTTATTCACAATAATAGCAGTTATTATAATGATCGGTCACATATGGTGCATCTGATTGAGTTGCTCTAACCAACCTTTATTCTGAAATGCATTCCTACATATGCTGCCTCTTCTAAAACATCTCCCCTATGTCTTCATATAGGACTTCCCTAGAAAGATTATTTCCTTGATCGTC
>LR738711.1:846309725-846333888 GCA_902687465.1 Secale cereale
CCCCCCCCCCCCACACACACACACACAATGTCACTCCTTATATCACTGTCTCTGAAATAGAAAAATTATAGATATCGATCCTATCTTTCAAAGACGAGGAAAGATAAAAAATGGGATTTGGAGTGCAACAAATATAACAGAACATGAGCTAGATATAATGTTGCTCCCAAAATGGTTGAAACAATCATTTTTCTCTCACTTTCTCTCCGACTTTATCCATGGGACGTGATAGGGGTGGGTCTTCGCTATCTAGATGTCTGTATGTTCTTGTTCTCAATAATACTAGGCGTCATCCCTTGTCACACGCATACTAATTTAATTAAATCATTATTTACTTTTATTAGCACAAATTTTAAATACTAGAGATAACACTAAGACATAACCTATTTTGTATGTAAAATTGTCATTTTATTTGTCTAGAATGCTCTAGATAAAGCTGCATCCTCTGCAAAAGGAGATGCCATAAGTATGTTTAAGCAAATTAAGATGACAACAAATAGCAGAGATATGCGAAAATGGATAACACATTTATTTTTCCGTCACCAAATATATAAAACTTGTGGTGTAGGGAATGTGGAATCCACCATGCCATGTTTCAAAGGTCACTTACAATTATAAACAATGTTTACCATTCTCTCCATGCCAAAATGTAAGAAGTCTCAAAAACATCTTACATTTTGGGACGGAGGGTGTATATATCTATAAAAGTATCAAAATGAAGCCATTTCTCTTGAAAGATACTTGTTCCATTCTAAAAAATATAAGACGTATTTTGACCATCTTTGTTCTATTAATTGCTTGATAATATGCGGGTTATGCGACACAAAAGTGATACTGTATATTTTTATTCAAATGCACTTTCTCTTATGTTGTCATTTTGTAACTATGAACCAAATGCTGACAAAGCTTGAACTCCGGAATCAATTAAATTAAAAGAAGAATTTCACGGTAGTCTTGTTAGTATGGTATATATGATGTAAGAACACATGATCAAAGTATTTCATAAGATATCACAAATCTTGGTTTAGACATAAGAGTTACATGTTAACTCTATTAGGATTTAGGATATATCTATCGTTATAGTTATTGCGTGCACATGTACGAGTCAAAACTATTTCAATACATTTGAAGATAATAGAAATTAACAGACAGGGAATGTCCATACTGAAAATTCAAAAACTTGAAAGATTACAGTAGACAATTAAACGCCATGTACGTGCTCATAAATTGCTATGTCTCATGTTCGAAATTCTATGTGTACAGTACTAGGTCCAAGTGACCAGTTCAGTTAGTCTGTGAAGCTGATAAATTTTCTCCATTACAAAGCTGAATTGGCTGAAGAAAATTCAGCTACTTCACAGCTTTTAGCAACTGGTCGAGAAGAGAACCGCCTTATTCGCTATCAATTACTTCGTCGCATGCTGATCTCTCGCATGCGGTGCATGCATGCATATCTATACCAGCCTGAGTATACGATCTATGCCCGATCGATCTCTCTCACCGTTGGAAGCGTATGATGCGGCGGTCCTCGGCGGGGGCGGGGGCGGTGGCGCCGTCGAGGGCGACGGGGAGGTGGTCGCCGCCGAAGGAGCGGACGTGGTCGTTGAGGGAGCGCTTGTGCTTGAAGTCGGAGCCGCAGGCGCAGAACCAGCGCTTGCCGCAGTTCTTCTCGTGCGTGCGCCAGTCGCCCTTGACGGCGAAGGGCTTGGCGCAGCGGCGGCAGCGGAAGGGCCTGGCGCCGTGCTTGCGCTTGTAGTGCGTCTGCAGAGTGCGGAAGTCCTTGAGCGGCCGCGCCCGCGGGTGCGCCACGCCGTTCCGGCACCCGGCGGCGCAGCAGTAGCACGGCAGCTTCAGCAGCGCCAGCGTCTGCGTGCCCTTGAGCGACTCCGGGCCCTTGCGGTACTCCCGCCCGTGGCCCCACATGTGCATCTGCATCCATCAACACATGTTATGCATGCACACACCGGATTACTAGAGCAGTACTTAACAAAGTAGGAGTATAGCATTAGAAATTTAAGCCACTTGATAGGCGTTCTCATGATCGTTAGTGTGGATTTTCGTTGTTCGTAATGATTGTTTGCATGAAATGCACTCAAAGAGATCCTGGACATCAAGCTCTCGGGGCTCCACCGGCCGGGCATATATACATGTTTGGGTTTCAGAGTTGTTCTTTACGGAAAGGTGGCTACTACCGGGACGGCGTAACTTACGCGCCGGTGATCAAGTATCATGCCATCCATATGTCCCTTTCGCGGAACAAATTGCCACTTGAACTAGCTTTGGAGCTCCTACGATCGACGAGTCCCGGTCCCATCCTCCAAACACCTGCAATGCCCTTGCCAAAGTGGCCGATGTGGGACAGATGAATCTAAACTTCGACTAGGCCATTGGATCGACGGTATGTGATCGCTGCATGCACGCAAGCTGTTCACAGTGATCTACCAGCTGGGGATTATTTGACCTAGTTATCGAAGAAACCTAGCTAGAGTCTTGTGATGGTGTGTGGCCTTTGCAGGGCGATGAAGCTTCGGCTGGTCTTCCTTTGAAACGAAGTGTGTGTGGAGAATTGGTTAAGGTTTGGGGCAGGCGACCAAAACACTGTGATATTGTGAACTGGTGATTCATGGCGAATTATGATAGAGAGCTTAGATGATCTCGGTTCTCTGCACTTGATTTTTGTACTACCAGCGAATTAAAGAACAAATTATATCTCATCTAGATGAGTTCTAGCAAAACTGATTAAAGAACAAAACTAGATCATCTCTTTCTTTTGCGTGCCCAAGATTATCACAAAATCAATCGAATCATGGCTCTAATGAAAACAGACCTAACAATAACTAAGGCGAGTAATACACACTACAATTTTGCTAAACTAAGAGCATACGAAATAAACATCATTCAGTTTACCTGCATGTTATTGTATCTGTTGAAGCTCTTGTTACAGACGTGGCAGACAAACTGCACCGGCCCGACGAGGATCTGCGCCGGCGTCGGGATCCAATACCCGCAGCCCATGGGCACGCCGTTCTCTGCTCCGAGCACGCCGAATTCCGGCATGCTGACGCCGTTTGATCCTTCCACCGAGACCACCAGCTCGCCGTGCTCCTGTTTCTCCTCTGCCTCCACCTTGCAACCGCCATGCGCAGGTTTCAACTCATCCATCTCCTCCTCCTCCTCCTCCTCTTCGTCACAGTCGTGGTCATCATCTTCCTCCTGGCCCTCCTCTTCCATGATTTCATCATCGCAAGATCCACCAACCGGCAAGCCGATGTTCAGATCCACGCCAGGCCCCAGCACCCCGGCCGCGCCGCTGCCCATGATCTCTTCCTTGACTGCAGGTGCAGGGTGATCATGGTCACCGCCAGCCCCCTTCCCCTCCTCGAGCATACGGAGCAGGGGCAAGCATGCCACGCTGCTGCGACCCTCTTGGTGCCCAGACGCCATGGACGACGACGAAGACGAGAAAGTCGACGACGATCTCGACGAGGACGGTGACGCCGGCGGCGGCTTCAACCACTCGAAGAAAGGTGAGGCGCCAACGTGCTCACCTTCCATGGCGCCGCAGGTCCGCAGCCCCATCTTGATTTCGGCGGGTATATCAGTAAGTAATACAGGCCTCGCTTTGCAGGGCCGGGAGAATATGCGGTATATATAGCTCGCGTGATCTCGGGGGTTTGGTGGCGTGGGTGGAGAAGACTGGGATGTGGAAGGAGGGGAAAGGAGAATGGCAGGAGCAGCAGCAGCAGCCTAATGTCAATGTGCGCCCATGTCACCTTCTTGAAGAAAACGAAGCGGCCACTACCTGGGGCCGCTTATATACAAGCTCGACCGGGCGCCTTTACGTTTGTGTGTGCTGCACCTGCGCCCCTGCCCGGGTGTAGGCGTTGAAACTCTCGCCGATGCTTTCACACCCGATCCATGGGCAAAGCCGATCGACGAGATAGCGCGTGGCGTGCGGGCGTGTGAATGTGCACGCGGCGCCCGGACCGTCGTCGCCGGCTGCTGCTGCTGCTGTACGATCGTGTGCGTGCACAGGGGAAGTGCGGCGGGGGACGGCGTACCGGGCTCCGGTTTGGAGCCATGGATGGTCCTGCCGCCGTGAGCTGCACAGTCGCGGTCCATGCGCGACATGGCGCCGCGGGTGGTGACTGCGGATCACATGCCGGGAATGTGCGCGGTCTGTGTGGGAGTTTAATTGGGGGGGTCAAGCGCAGTACACTGGGGATGAGGAAACAGAGGACGGGCTGGACCGTGTTCAGTGTTCTCACCTAGTATGTGCGCGACAGCCCTAGCCTATGTTTTTGATTTTTGTTTGGGACTTTTTCATACGCATGCATAGTGAGAGTAGATAGTGGGTGTGGATATACGAGGACCTGATGCACACCCATCCTCTCCGATCTCACTCACTTTGTCTGAAAAGTGTTGCGGTGTAAAACAAAAACTGAGATCGTAGAAACATGTGCCCATCATACTATGGTGAAATCTCAAATCCAGATCCGGAACGCAACACAAGAAACCAGAAAGACAGGCCCAGTGCTGATAGTGACAAGGGTGATACTATCGTCAAAGTAATGGAATCATTTCTACCAAATATGATGTCCGGAAGAGATTTAATTGGACTCGGATTCCAATCGTGAAACATCATGCTACAACAGTTGTCCACGGTCTAATTGTCACATGGGCCTAATGTATTCCGATGAAACCTTCATGGGAATGAACAATTCTCAGTCGAGTCTATATATAGAGCGTTATTCCAGTCTGATATGTTGGTTGACAATAACAAGAAGATCTGAAAGATGATATATCTCTCAAGAATAAAATATTTGCATGGTATCTTCGCCGCGGAGTCATTCTTATTATATATAACATTATTAAAAGGAATCGGCATGAAAGCCCGCAATATGTCTTTTTGTCATCATGATGAGACAATAAAATATTTATTTATTTTTCAATGCAAATTGGCTCGTTCTATATTGTTAGTCATCCAAATAGTTTCTGACTTGTATCCTTCTTGTTGTGTTGCTAATGTATTTGGTAACTGGTTACATGTGATTGATCGCAGGTTTAGAACTCTTCTCAGGTGAAAGTGTTTTCCGTTATTTGGTCGCTTTGGCTATGTAAAAATGATAAGATTTTTACCGATAAAAACACTTCTTTGATGCAGGTTATCTACAGATGTACCGGGTCTCTTCGTTTATGGTCCCCTCTACAACACGTGGAGAATCGAGACATGTTTACGGAGGTGTGTACACGATTGAAGGCTACGGAGAGGGATATTTTTACCAAACATGGATGGCCGCATGATCTTAGCATTGCGCCCCCCTCTGATTTAGGCGTTATACAGACTCTTCATATTTTTGTATTTTGCCTTTTGGTTTTTCTTTTGTGAGAGCATTTTGTTTGGCTGTGTGCATCTTAGTTATGCAGAGGTTGGGTGTAATGCTTAAATCTTTTAGTAACAAAGCAGCCATTTTTGAAAGAAAAAAATAATGTTGATAGTGACATTGCAGCCCAACTTGGGTTGGCTACCTTTTTTTGCGAGTTAGTTTATTTTTTGTGAGTGAGGGTTGGGCACTGTATATTCGCAAAGAGATTTTTACTTTTATCTCTCAACCTGTTTATTTAAATTTTGATTAGTAGCATGTTACATTTAAAAAAAAGGGATTGCCCCAGCCTGTGCATCAGAACGATGCATACGGCTATGATTATTAAAAAGCAATAAAAGGTCCAGTACAAATCTTTCTTTCTCAATCAAGAAACAAAAAAAAGGCTTATCAAGAGCTAAACAAAAAAAAAGGAGCCACAACCAGCCGGTAAACAGAGATAGGAACACTAAATGCCGATCCTATTACATGACCGCCATCCAAACCGGTTAAAAATAGTCCGAGCTACCATCTCCCATCGGGTAGATCTAGTAACCAAACGCTCCCTGGCCTCCGTCTGAGTAAGTAGCGACCACATACGGATCAAAACAGTGGCCCGGAAAATAACCTGCAAAAAATGAATATTTGTTGTTCTGTTAAAGACCAAATCATTTCTGCAATTCCAGACTGCCCATAATAAAGCACATACTCCTACACGAATGTGTCTCGCTATTTCGAAATCTATCCCATCTAGCCACGTCCCAAATAACGCGTTGATAGAATTCAGAGGAGCAATGTTGAATGCTATGTGAACCGACCGCCACAAGTTTTTGCCAGAGGGCAATCAAGAAAGAGATGTTTGGTAGATTCATGTTGATCGCAAAAGCTACATCTTGTAGATCTTGTCCAATTGCGTTTCGCCAAATTATCCTTAGTTAAAATAACTTGTTTACGCACAAACCACATAAACACTTTGATTTTCAAAGGTACTTTGACTTTCCAAACATGCTTCGAACGAGGAATCGCGCTAGAATTGATAACATCCAAATACATGGATTTGACCAAAAACTCTCCATTCTTAGTTAGTTTCCAGCATAATCGATCGGGTTGTTGAGACAGCTGAACATCCATCAATCTTCTCACAAGAGCCACGCTTCCCAACGGTTTCCCACTACCGTCCTCCGAAATTGAATATTGAACGGAGTGGACTCCAACACTTTTGCAACGTAGGCGTCTCTACATTGAACAATGCTATACAGAGAAGGATATTGGAGTGCGAGGAGCGTCTCCCCTAGCCATGTATCCTCCAAGAACCTCGTAGTGGTACCGTTTCCACTATAAACCTAGTCCTGTTGAAAAAGAGTGATTTAACTCTCATCAATCCTTTTCAAAAAGGCGAATCAGTCGGTCTCACTGTCACCTGGGATAAGGTTCTAGAGTGAAGGTATTTGTTACGTAGGACCTGAGCCCATGTGGCATCCATCTCTATAGAAAGCTTAAACAGCCACTTGCTAAGAAGACATCTATTCTTCACCTCCAGATTTTCAATACCTAGACCCCCTTGGTCTTTCGGCCTACAAATGATATCCATTTAGCAAGTATGTACTTTCATTTTAGTTCATCACTCTGCCAGAAGAAATGTGATCGATAGAAATCTAGCCTTTTCCGGACTCCAACCAGTACCTCGAAAAATGATAGGAGAAACATAGGCATACTTCTGAGGACCGAATTAATGAGAATTAATCGGCCTCCATATGACATCAGCTTGCCCTTCCAGCGGCTGAGCTTCTTTTCAAATCGATTCTCAATGTACTTCCATTCTATGTGTGTTGCTTCTACTTGTTCTATCTGTAAACTTTTAACAGATATAGTGATATATCAGATATGAAAATCGCGCCGACTACGGTCATGGTGGACGATGGCGGCATCTTAGATGTCGTTCCTGTTGGGGAACGTAGCATAATTCAAAAAATTTCTACGCTTTCACCAAGATCCAACTATGGATACATCTAGCAACGAGCAAGTAAGAGTACATCTACATACCGTTATGTAGATCGCGTGCGGAAGCTTTCAACGAAGTGAGGATGAAGTAGTCGTACTCTTCACGTTCTTCGTCACCGATGATCTAGCGCCGAACGGACGGCACCTCCGCGTTCAACACACGTACGGTGCAGAAACGTCACCTCCTTCTTGATCCAGCAAGGGGGGAGGAGAAGTCGCCAGAGATCCGGCAGCACGACGGCGTGATGACGGATGCAGTGGAGATCGCAGCAGGGCTTCGCCGGGCGCCCTGCGTGGGAGTTGGGAGGTGTGATGGGAGGGGGAGAGGCGCCAGGGCTTGGGTGCGGCTGCCCTCTCCCCCCACATATATATAGGGGCCAGGGGGGCGGCTGGACCCCTTGCAGATCCAATCTGCAAGGGGGCGGCGGCCAGGGGGGGTTCCTTGCCCCCCAAGGCAAGTGGAGCCCCCTCCCCCTTAGGGTTTGAACCCTAGGCGCATGGGGAGGTGGGCCCCCTTGTGGTGCGCCAGCCCTGAGGGCTGGACACTTCCCCTTGCGGCCTAGGGGCCCCACCGGGATGGGTGGCCCCACCCGGTGGACCCCCGGGGCCCCTCCGGTGGTCCCGGGACGCTCCCGGTGACCCCCGGAGATCACCCGTTGGCCGAAACTGGACTTCCTATATATCAATCTTTACCTCCGGACCATTCCGGAACTCCTCGTGACGTCCGGGATCTCATCTGGGACTCCGAACAACTTTCGGGTTTCCACGTGCATTTATCTCTACGACCCTAGCGTTATCGAACCTTAAGTGTGTAGACCCTACGGGTTCGGGAGACACGTAGACATGACCGAGACCACTCTCCGGTCAATAACCAACAGCGGGATCTGGATACCCATGTTGGTTCCCACGTGTTCCTCGATGATCTTCATCGGATGAACCACCGTGTCAAGGATTCACTCAATCCCGTATGTTATTCCCTTTGTCCATCGGTACGGTAATTGCCCGAGGTTCGATCGTCGGTATTCCCGATACCTTGTTCAATCTCGTCATGGCAAGTCTCTTTACTCGATCCGTAATCCATCATCCCGTGACTAACTACTTAGTCACATTGAGCTCATTATGATGATGTCTTACCGAGTGGGCCCAGAGGTACCTCTCTGTCATACGGAGTGACAACATCCCAGTCTTGGTTCGTACCAACTCAACAGACACTTTCGGAGATACCCGATGCGTACCTTTATAGCCACCCAGTTACGTTGTGACGGTTGGCACACCCAAAGTACTCCTACGGCATCCGGGAGTTGTACAACCTCATGGTCTAAGGAATAAATACTTGACACCGAAAAGCTTATGAATTACGAACTATACGATCTCGTGTTATGCTCAAGTTTGGGTCTTGTCCATCACATCATTCTCCTAATGATGTGATCCCGTTATCACCGACATCTCATGTCCATGGTCAGGAAACCGTGACCATCTGTTGATCAACGAGCTGGTAACTAGAGGCCTACCAGGGACTCATTGTGGTCTATGTATTCACACATGTATCGCTGTTTTCGTACAATACAATTCAAGCATGAATAACAGACAATTATCATGAACAAGGAGATATACTAATAATGCTTTTATTATTGCCTCTAGGGCATATCTCCAACAGTCTCCCACTTGCACTAGAGTCAATAATCTAGTTACATTGTGATGAATCGAACACCCATAGAGTTCTGGTGTTGATCATGTTTTGCTCGTGAAAGAGGTTTAGTCAACGGGTCTGCGACATTCAGATCCGTATGCACTTGACAAATATCTATGTCTCCATCCTGAACATAATTCCGGATGGAGTTGAAACGGCGCTTGATGTGCTTGGTCTTCTTGTGAAACCTGGGCTCCTTGGTAATAGCAATAGCACCAGTGTTGTCACAGAAGAGAGTCATCGGGCTTGACGCGCTTGGAATGACTCCTAAGTCGGTGATGAACTCCTTCATCCAGACTCCTTCCTGCGCTGCTTCAGAAGCAGCTATGTACTCCGCTTCACATGTAGATGCTGCCACCATGCTTTGCTTGCAACTGCACCAGCTGACTGCCCCTCCATTCAAAATATATACGTATCCGGTTTGTGACTTAGAGTCATCCAGATCTGTGTCGAAGCTAGCATCGACGTAACCCTTTATGACGAGCTCTTCGTCACCTCCATAAACGAGAAACATATCCTTAGTCCTTTTCAGGTACTTTAGGATGTTCTTGACCGCTGTCCAGTGTTCCGTACCGGGATCACTTTGGTACCTCCCTACCAAACTTATGGCAAGGTTCACATCAGGTCTGGTACACAGCATGGCATACATGATAGAACCTATGGCCGAGGCATAGGGAATGACACTCATTTTTTCTCTATCTTCTGCCGTGGTCGGCGACTGAGTCTTACTCAATCTCATACCTTGCAAAACAGGCAAGAATCCTTTCTTTGACCGATCCATATTGAACTTCTTCAATATTTTGTCAAGGTATGTACTTTGTGAAAGACCAATGAGGCGTCTCGATCTATCTCTATAGATTTTGATGCCTAATATGTAAGTAGCTTCTCCAAGGTCCTTCATTGAAAAACTTTTATTCAAGTAGGCCTTTACATTTTCCAAGAATTCTATATCATTTCCGATCAGCAATATGTCGTCCACATATAATATGAGAAATGCCACAGAGCTCCCACTCACTTTCTTGTAAATACAGGCTTCTCCATAAGTCTGTATAAAGCCAAACGCTTTGATCACCTCATCAAAGCGAATATTCCAACTCCGAGATGCTTGCACCAGCCCGTAAATCGAGCGCTGGAGCTTGCATACCTTGTTAGCGTTTTCTGGATCGACAAAACCTTCCGGTTGCATCATATACAACTCTTCCTTGAGGAAGCCATTAAGGAATGTTGTTTTGACGTCCATTTGCCATATCTCATAATCATAGAATGCGCCAATAGCTAACATGATTCTGACTGACTTTAGCATCGCTACGGGAGAGAAAGTCTCGTCGTAGTCAATCCCTTGAACTTGTCGATAACCCTTAGCGACAAGCCGAGCCTTATAGATGGTCACATTACCATCCGCGTCTGTCTTCTTCTTAAATATCCATTTGTTTTCTATGGCGTGCCTATCATCAGGCAAGTCCACCAAAGTCCATACTTTGTTTTCATACATGGATTCTATCTCGGATTTCATGGCTCCAAGCCATTTATTGGAATCTGGGCCCGCCATCGCTTCTTCATAGTTCGAATGTTCACCGTTGTCTAACAACATGATTTCCAGTACAGGGTTGCCGTACCACTCTGGTGCGGAACGTGCCCTTGTGGACCTTCGAAGTTCAGTAGTAACTTGATCTGTTTCTTCATGATCATTATCATCAACTTCCTCCCTTGTCGGTGCAGGCACCTCAGGAACAGTTTCCTGTGCTGCGCTACTTTCCGGTCCAGGAGGGATGACTGTCACCTCATCAAGTTCTACTTTCCTCCCACTCACTTCTTTCGAGAGAAACTCTTTCTCCAGAAAGCATCCATTCTTGGCAACAAAGACTTTGCCTTCGGATCTGTGGTAGAAGGTGTACCCAATTGTTTCCTTTGGGTATCCTATGAAGACGCATTTTTCCGATTTGGGTTCGAGCTTTTCAGGTTGAAGTTTCTTGACATAAGCATCGCAACCCCAAACTTTTAGAAACGACAGCTTCGGTTTCTTGCCAAACCAAAGTTCATACGAAGTCGTCTCAACGGATTTCGACGGAGCCCTATTTAAAGTGAATGCGGCAGTCTCTAAAGCATAACCCCAAAAAGATAGCTGTAAATCGGTGAGGGACATCATAGATTGCACCATGTCCAACAGAGTACGATTTCGACGTTCGGACACATCGTTACGTTGAGGTGTTCCGGGCGGTGTCAATTGTGAAATAATTCCACAGCTTCTAAGGTGTGTGCCAAATTCATGACTTAAATATTCACCCCCACGATCCGATCGTAAGAACTTTATTTTTCTGTCACGTTGATTCTCAACCTCATTCTGAAATTCCTTGAACTTTTCAAAGGTCTCAGACTTGTGTTTCATCAAATAGATATACCCATATCTACTCAAGTCATCCGTGAGGGTGAGAACATAACGATAGCCTCCGCGAGCCTCAACACTCATTGGACCGCACACATCAGTATGTATGATTTCCAACAAGTTGGTTGCTCGCTCCATTGTTCCGGAGAACGGAGTCTTGGTCATCTTGCCCAAGAGGCATGGTTCGCACGTGTCAAATGATTCATAATCAAGAGACTCTAGAAGTCCATCTGAATGGAGCTTCTTCATACGTTTGACACCAATATGACCAAGGCGGCAATGCCACAAGTATGTGGGACTATCATTATCAACTTTACATCTTTTGGCATCTACACTATGAATATGTGTATCACTACGTTCGAGATTCATCAAAAATAAACCATTGACCAGCGGGGCATGACCATAAAACATATCTCTCAAATAAATAGAACAACCATTATTCTCCGATTTGAAAGAGTAGCCATCTCGCATAAGACGAGATCCAGAAACAATGTTCATGCTCAAAGCTGGTACTAAATAACAATTATTCAGGTTTAAAACTAATCCCGAGGGTAGATGTAGAGGCAGCGTGCCGACGGCGATCACATCGACCTTGGAACCATTTCCGACGCGCATCGTCACCTCATCCTTCGCCAGTCTCCGTTTATTCCGCAGCTCCTGTTTTGAGTTACAAATGTGAGCAAATGCACCGGTATCAAATACCCAGGAGCTACTACGAGCGCTGGTAAGGTACACATCAATAACAAGTATATCAAATATACCTTTGACGTTGCCGGCCTTCTTGTCTGCTAAATATTTGGGGCAGTTCCGCTTCCAATGCCCCGTTCCCTTGCAATGAAAACACTCAGTCTCAGGCTTGGGTCCATACTTTGGCTTCTTCCCGGCAACAGGCTTTCCAGGCGCGGCAACTTGCTTGCCGTCCTTCTTGAAGTTCTTCTTACCCTTGCCTTTCTTGAACTTAGTGGTTTTATTGACCATCAACACTTGATGTTCTTTCTTGATGTCAACCTCCGCTGATTTCAGCATCGAATACACCTCGGGAATGGACTTCTCCATCCCCTGCATATTGAAGTTCAGCACGAAGCTCTTGAAGCTTGGTGGGAGCGACTGGAGGATTCTGTCAACAATTGCTTCTTCTGGGAGATTCATTCCCAGCTGAGAGAAGCGATTGTGCAATCCTGAAATCTTGAGGATGTGCTCACTGACAGAACTGTTCTCCTCCATCTTACAGTTGTAGAATGCGTCGGAGACATCATATCTCTCGACTCGGGCATGAGTTTGGAAAACCATTTTCAGCTCTTCGAACATCTCATATGCTCCGTGGTGCTCAAAACGTTTTTGGAGCCCCGATTCTAAACTGTAAAGCATGCCGCACTGAACCAGGGAGTAATCATCACAACGCGACTGCCAAGCGTTCATAACGTCTTGGTTTGCCGGGAGAACGGGTGCATCACCTAGCGGTGCTTCTAGGACATAGGTTCTCTTGGCAGCTATGAGGATAATCCTCAGGTTACGGACCCAATCCGTGTAGTTGCTACCATCGTCTTTCAGCTTGGTTTTCTCTAGGAACGCGTTGAAGTTGAGGGAAACTGGAGCGTGGGCCATTTGATCTACAAGAGATATTGTAAAGAATTTAGACTAAGTTCATGATAATTAAGTTCATCTTAATCAAATTTTAATGAACTCCCACTCAGAATGACATCTCTCTAGTCATCTAAGTGATACACGATCCGAATCGAGTAGTCCGTGTCCGATCATCACGTGAGACGGACTAGTCAAAAACGGTGAACATCTTCATGTTGATCGTATCTTCTATACGACTCGTGTTCGACCTTTCGGTCTTCCGTGTTCCGAGGCCATGTCTGTACAAGCTAGGCTCGTCAAGTGAACCCTAAGTGTATCGCGTGTGTAAATCTGTCTTACACCCGTTGTATGTGAACGTTAGAACCTATCACACCCGATCATCACGTGGTGCTTCGGAGCAACGAACTTTAACCGTGCACAGTTAGGGGAAACACAATACTTGAAATTTTAGTGAGAGATCATCTTATTTACTACCATCGTTCTAAGTAAACAAGATGCATAAACATGATAAACATCACATGCAATCAATTAAAGTGACATGATATGGCCAATATCATCTTGCTCCTTGGATCTCCATCTTCGGGGCACCATGATCATCTTGTCACCGGCTCGACACCATGATCTTCATCATCATGATCTCCATCATCGTGTCTTGAAGAAGTCGTCACGCCAACTATTACTTCTACTACTATAGCTAACATTTAGCAATGAAGCAAAGTAATTACATGGCGTTATTCAGTGACACGCAGGTCATACAATAATTAAGACAACTCCTATGGCTCCTGCCGGTTGTCAAGTTCATCGACATGCAAGTCGTGATTCCCTATTACAAAAACATGATCAATCTCATACATCACATATATCATTCATCACATCTTCGTTCTTGGCCATACCACGTCACAAAACACATGCTGCAAAAACAAGTTAGACGTCCTCTAATTGTTGTTGCAAGTTTTACGTGGCTTCTATAGGATTTCTAGCAAGAACGTTTCTTACCTACGCCAAAAACCATAACGTGATTTGTCAACTTCTATTTACCCTTCATAAGGACCCTTTTCATCGAATCTGATCCGACTAAAGTAGGAGAGACAGACACCCGCCAGCCACCTTATGCATCTAGTGCATGTCTGTCGGTGGAACCAGTCTCACGTAAGCGTACGTGTAAAGTCGGTCCGGGCCGCTTCATCCCACAATACCGCCGAATCAAGATTGACTAGTAACGGTAAGAAAGTTGAACAAGATCATACGCCCACAACTGCTTTGTGTTCTACTCGTGCAAGATGCTACGCATAAAACCTAGGCTCAGATGCCACTGTTGGGGAACGTAGCATAATTCAAAAAATTTCTACGCTTTCACCAAGATCCAACTATGGATACATCTAGCAACGAGCAAGTAAGAGTACATCTACATACCGTTATGTAGATCGCGTGCGGAAGCTTTCAACGAAGTAAGGATGAAGTAGTCGTACTCTTCACGTTCTTCGTCACCGATGATCTAGCGCCGAACGGACGGCACCTCCGCGTTCAACACACGTACGGTGCAGCAACGTCACCTCCTTCTTGATCCAGCAAGGGGGGAGGAGAAGTCGTCAGAGATCCGGCAGCATGACGGCGTGATGACGGATGCAGTGGAGATCGCAGCAGGGCTTCGCCGGGCGCCCTACGTGGGAGTTGGGAGGTGTGACGGGAGGGGGAGAGGCGCCAGGGCTTGGGTGCGGCTGCCCTCTCCCCCCCACATATATATAGGGGCCAGGGGGGGCGCCTGGACCCCTTGCAGATCCAATCTGCAAGGGGGCGGCGGCCAGGGGGGGGGGGTTCCTTGCCCCCCAAGGCAAGTGGAGCCTTCCTCCCCCTTAGGGTTTGAACCCTAGGCGCATGGGGAGGTGGGCCCCCTTGTGGTGCGCCAGCCCTGAGGGCTGGACACTTCCCCTTGCGGCCTAGGGGCCCCACCGGGATGGGTGGCCCCACCCGGTGGACCCCCGGGGCCCCTCCGGTGGTCCCGGGACGCTCCCGGTGACCCCCGGAGATCACCCGTTGGCCGAAACTGGACTTCCTATATATATCAATCTTTACCTCCAGACCATTCCGGAACTCCTCGTGGCGTCCGGGATCTCATCCGGGACTCCGAACAACTTTCGGGTTTCCACGTGCATTTATCTCTACGACCCTAGCGTTATCGAACCTTAAGTGTGTAGACCCTACGGGTTCGGGAGACACGTAGACATGACCGAGACCACTCTCCGGTCAATAACCAACAGCGGGATCTGGATACCCATGTTGGTTCCCACGTGTTCCTCGATGATCTTCATCGGATGAACCACCGTGTCAAGGATTCACTCAATCCCGTATGTTATTCCCTTTGTCCATCGGTACGGTAATTGCCCGAGGTTCGATCGTCGGTATTCCCGATACCTTGTTCAATCTCGTCATGGCAAGTCTCTTTACTCGATCCGTAATCCATCATCCCGTGACTAACTACTTAGTCACATTGAGCTCATTATGATGATGTCTTACCGAGTGGGCCCAGAGGTACCTCTCCGTCATACGGAGTGACAACATCCCAGTCTTGGTTCGTACCAACTCAACAGACACTTTCGGAGATACCCGATGCGTACCTTTATAGCCACCCAGTTACGTTGTGACGGTTGGCACACCCAAAGTACTCCTACGGCATCCGGGAGTTGTACAACCTCATGGTCTAAGGAATAAATACTTGACACCGAAAAGCTTATTTATTACGAACTATACGATCTCGTGTTATGCTCAAGTTTGGGTCTTGTCCATCACATCATTCTCCTAATGATGTGATCCCGTTATCACCGACATCTCATGTCCATGGTCAGGAAACCGTGACCATCTGTTGATCAACGAGCTGGTAACTAGAGGCCTACCAGGGACTCATTGTGGTCTATGTATTCACACATGTATCGTTGTTTCCGTACAATACAATTCAAGCATGAATAACAGACAATTATCATGAACAAGGAGATATAATAATAATGCTTTTATTATTGCCTCTAGGGCATATCTCCAACAGTTCCCTTGTCGGGGCATCGTCGTTGCAGTTTGCTTCATCAAGCTCGGGCTGCTCCGGGGGAAACCATAGATCTGGGTCTCCCAGATCAGACGATGATGGCGTTCTTAGTAGTGCTTTCCCTCATGGGGGCATCGTTTTGGAGCAAGTGATGGCTGGAGGTGACAAGAGGAGGAGCGGTGCTTCATCACACATATAGATGGTGTCGGATCTCGATGGCACGACGCTCTGGAGATTAGGCGTCTGATGTGCGATGATGGACTCGCGCAGGAGGTCGATGCTGTCTGGCATCGTGGTGGCGTCGGCGGCAGCTAGACCAGGCAAGGTTCATGCAACAGTACAGCTCTGAAGATGGATTGATAGCAGGTGCTGCGGCGGCCTCATACCCGGCAGGCGGCCTGGTTGAGGAGCTCGTCGGACTTGTGGGTGCCCATATCCGGCAGGCGTCCTGGTTGGGACATCAGGTCTTAGATGTTAGGTATGGCTGCGAGGTCTGTTTGGTATTAGGCCCAGACTATCAACATCCCTTCATCATTTGGATAGGAGTAGCGACACTTTTGTTGCCTAGACGATGGCTTCAACTTACTGTTGTATGACTTTGTAAGATCTTATATGAATAATTAATAAAGTGGCCGCATGTATCGCCAAATGCAGAGGCCGGGGGTCCTCCTCCATTTCTGAAAATAAAAATATAGAGTCTCCGTAGCGGCTACAAGGCTCACCCATGGCGTAGCCCAGCGACGGAGGCAGCAAATCCCATATAAGGGGAGCTAGTCAAAGATATAAAAATGTTGGAGGGGGCAAAACACAAGAACTAAGGACCACTCTGAGATTTTACCATTGGCCCATATACCCCAATCTACTCCTAAAAACATAATACACTATAAAAAAATATAGTCCACTGCCCAAGCTTAAATGTCATCGGTATGCATGAGCTCTGGCATCCTCCACCGGTTGGGGTAGTCGTCCCATGTCTAAATCTCTAGATCGGTGTGCATGAACTCCTGACCTTCTTCGGGGGCAAAATTTACAGATTTGACCTCAACGCGAAAACATCTCACAAACTAAACCGTTTTTGAAAATACTTCACACTGCTGACCCTTTCATGCAGCGCCCAACAACAAGGCGCCGCACTCTACTGTGCAGCTCCTTACAGCTAGGCGCTACACAGTGTAGTGCAGCTCCTAACTGTTAGGCGCTGCACAGTGTGACACCTAAGTGTTAGACGTTGCACAGTAGAGTGCAGCGCCTTAATATCAAACGCTGCACATTAGGGTCATCGGAGTAAAATATTTTCAGACAAAGTTTAGTTTGTGAAATAGTTTCGCTTTAAGGTCAAATTTGTGTCTTTTGCCTCCTCCGGGTGTCTTAGTCGTTTCCTCGTATGATTCTCGATTGCACCCTTTTTGACCCGAGCAGAAAATATTCTGACATTCTCTAGTACTAAATCCTACTCCCTTCGTTCCAAAATAGATTACCCAATTTTGTATTAACTTCAGTGAAAAATTGGGTCATCTATTTTAGAACGAAGGGAGTAGCTAGTAAAGAGCTCGGCGAGGCAGCACGCAGTGATGCAAGAGGCCAGCGGTGTGTAGCGGGCAGGGCACCCTGTGGTGTGCAGCAAGCGAAGGCTTTCATGGAGGGGAGGCGAGCAGGCCAATGCAAGAGCACCCAAACGTGCAAGTGTAACTGCAAAGTTTTCTGCTTTCAAGTTTGTGTTAATCACACTACCCTGGCTTAAAATCCTAGCTACGCCACCGAAGCTCAGTCGAGGCCATCTAGGAAAATATTACACGTTATTAAAACAATTACATGCAAATGAGTATGACATGCAGTTCTTAAGGTTCATGCAATTTTTTGGATTGGTTGCATGTGCAAAATAACAATAAATAGAGAACATATATGTGATTTTTTTGCCTGCTCGTGTTTGGCTTTTAGCGTAGGCTAAAATGAGCTTATTTGTTTGTGGAAGTCTTGCAATTCATGCGTGGGAGTGGGGTTGAAAATTTTGAAACTTCGATCTCACGTGCACTCCAAAAGGTTCAAAATTAAGAGATCACGTGAGCTGAGTGCACGAAATCAATAGCCACCTGGGACCTTTGAGTACTGTCTCACTAAGACATTTTAGAAAGAAAGAAAAATATTACTCCCTCCTATTCAAATTAATTTTCGCATCTCTAGTACAACTTTGGAGGGAGTATTTTTGGCTTGTAGTAGCTACTCCATCCGTCTCATAATGTAAAATGTTTTTCGATTGTAGTGTAGTGTCAAAAGCATCTTACATTATAGTCTCTCCGTTCCTAAATATAAGTCTTTGTAGAGATTTTACTATGAACCACATACGGATGTATATAGATGCATTTTAGAGTGTAGATCCATTCACTTTGCTACGTATGTAGTTCATAGTGGAATCTCTACAACGGCTTATATTTAGGAACGAAGAGAGTAGGACGAAGGAAGTACTCCCTCCATTTTATAATGTAGTGCCTATAGATTTTCTGAGAAATCAAAATTTGACCAAGTTTGTAGAGAAAAATATTTATATCTACAATAGCAAACATATATCATGTGAAACTACATCTTATGATGAATCTAATGATATATGTTTCGCACTCTAGATGTAAATATTATTCTCCACAAACTTGATCAAAGCTTATAAGATTTGACTCTTCAAAAAATCTATAAGCACTATATTATGGAACGGAGAAAGTAGTATTTAATTGTAGCAAAGGCTGCCATCATTTACTCGCAAAAAAAAGCTGCCGTCATTAGTAGAAAAAAAAGATAAAGTAATGCTTTCCTTGGTAGGATACACACCTCAGAACTTCTGACCTGTCCTTCGCCAGGGAGTACTGCAACCTACACAAGTTTTATCTAGCAATGTTGAAGTGCCTCGTCACCAATGCTCACGACTGCTTCTGTAAACAACTGGCGGTACTGTAGTAGTGATCTTCTTTTCCTAATAGTCTGGGGGATCGATCGATCAGTCCAAATCACTCTCGCTCCACGTAATCATCTTGCTTCCCCTCGTGGTCTGCAAGATCAGCCGAAATTGAGAAAAACCCACTTGAGCCGACATGGGGGGAGTGCAACTTTACCGCACCTCGTGAGTAGGACACGCTCAGGTGGCCGGACTCCGTCAAAAAGGCGGCGGTCGATCGAGCCAGCACGACCAGACCGCCGCCGTCCCCAAAGGAAAATTTTGTTTGTTTGTTTGTTACAACACCACGTACCGACGTGCGCCGCGCGCCAGGGCGCCGTTCGTCGGAGGCGTACGCGTCGAGGGAAAGGAAAACTTTAGGTGAGCCGCGAGGGATGCGAGGCATGGCTCGGGATATTCGTCGCGTACGTGACATGAGCCATCATTACAACCTGGACCGGTGATCGGCGAGGGGAGCCCGTTCAAAAGAGAGCAGCGTGCGTGCGTGCGGGGTTGGCCGTGTTGGACTCGGTCGCTCGCGACGCGTGGAGCCGGGTGAAGAGGAGCACGCTGTGACTTGAGCTGTGCAGCACCGGCGCTGGCAGTGGTAGTGGTGTAGTGGAGGCTCCGAGGTTGCCTGCCGATGGATGGAAGGGACGTCGGATTTATTTATTTTTTGAGGGATTTGTCAAGACCGCTTTGAGGCAGGCAAATTCTTGCAGGCCTTATGGGCTGGGTTATGGAAAAGAAGGCCTTCTGGAACAAGGAAATGGCCCACTCTGGCCACGTTACCGACGAGCAAGGCGAAACCACTAGTTGAGGAGTACTCCCCGTGTCGGAGGTACTCTCCGGGTAAGGGCAAAATTCAGAACGCAAGACCCCTTTTCTTTAGCAACATCAGAACGCATGACCTATATATTGTTTTATAGCGAGCGCACCATATGTCTCGCCTGAAAGCTTTTCCTCCACGAGTAGCTACTGAGCCGGCTCATTTCAGTCTATTTTCTTTGGTTCAATGAGGTTTCATTCGATCGAGACACATGATGGTGGTTGTTGTCGCCCTGGTTATCTTTGGTTTTTTTCTTTTTCCTGTTTTCTTTGGTTTTCTGTTTTTTCTTCAATGGTTTTTTGGTACTTTTTATTTTCTTTGTTTTTCATCAGTTCCATTCATTTCTTTCTCAATTTTTATTGGTAATTTTTTTTCTTGGTTTTATATGATTATTATTTATCTTTTCATTTTTGCACCGGTTCTCTCTGGTTTTTTTGCCCTCCTTTTCTTTTTCTTTCATTTTTTTGTTTCTTCCTCAGATTATCTTTTGGAGTTCTTCGGTTTTCTTGTTTCCTTTTTCTCTTTGCTTTTCTTTGTTCATTTATTAGGTTTTCTTTGTTAATTCTATCCTCCCCTTACATTTTATTACACACTGCACATTTTTCATAGGTCGAGAACATATTTTTAATGCACGTCGAACATTTTTTCGAATACACGACTTACATTTCTTTTAAATAAATATTTTGATGTATATTGCCGTCATACACTTTGTATATTTTTTTGTACATCTAAAAGTCTTTACCTAATAATAAAGCAAATCAGGTTTCTGGTTGTCCGTCATGGCATTTTTCATAAAAGTTCCTCTATTTCAGAGAATTCAACTCGCAATCCTGTTTTAAGTTAAAATGAATCATTTTAACGTATTTTACACAAAAGTCCCTATGTTTTCTTGAAATCAACCCATAATCTGGATTTAAGTCACACATATAACTGGCCATCCGTCGGGCCGGGTCGGGCTTCGGGCCGGGCCTACCAAAGCCCGGTGCAAAAAACCTAGGCCCGAGCCCGGCCCGGCCGTCGGGCCTAAAAATCGGCCCCGAGTCCGGCCCATCGCACTAAAAGCCCGTCGGGCCTCGGGCCACGGGCCCAGCCTCTTCGTTAAAACGCGAAAATGACGGGGCCCGGGCCCGGGCTGGCCCGGCTGTCGGGCTTGAAATCTAGGCCCGAGTCCGGCTCGTGGACATGGTCGGGCCGGGCCGGGTCGGGCTTTTTCGGGTCGGGCCGACTGGGCCGGCCTGCCCATGGCCAGGTCTAGTCACACTCACACCCGAACCGTTATTTTACATTTTTCGGAACCCCCCCTGATGTTTTAGGTAATTTATCCGCGGATCATATTAAGTCAAACAAATGTTTTTTAAATCACTCATATCTTTTAAACCGTAACTCCGATTTGAACATGTTATACATGAAATTTGATTAGAAAAATATGTAGAATATGAATATGATAATTATTTTTACCTGTTAAGTATTTTTAAATATTGTTTTGTAATATAGTTAAGTAATTAAGTCAAACAAATGATTTTCTAAATTATATGTATCTTTTAAACCGTAACTTTGATTTTAGCATATTATATATGAAATTTTATTAGAAAAATGTGTGGAATCTAAATTTGATGTTAATTTTACGTGTTAAATATTTTTAAATATTATTTTGGAAGCAAACTTATAATTTATAGCGCAAGATCCGTTTTTCTTTTGTACCGGCGGTGATCCGGATTGCAAATAAACACCCCACTATAACCATATATGGAAAAGAAAACATCGATAACCACACATGCATACCTCTGAAAAATGTCACAGGGGAAAACAACAGATTTCTCATTGCAAGAGTGAGAGAAAGCGAGAGGGAGAGAGGGAGGAGAGAGAGGGAGAGAGAGACGCCTTAGGATTAACCATATTCAAACACATTTTTTTATTTTATGTGAACACCGAGACCATCGCCGACGAGGGGGGGAAGGAGGATAAGCGACGACACAAATATGATGCCTCACGAAAATAAAGGAGATGGATCTATTGTGGTCTTGAGTGATGGTTGTTGGTTAAAAGCGTGTGTTACGTTTTCTTTCCCGTTGCAACGCACATGCTCTTTTGCTAGTAATAATACATGTTTCACATTGTTCATACATATTGTACATTTTTTTCAATATATGTTTTGGTGTCTACTTTTCTTCATACACATAGTGCATTTTTCTTATCAGTATGATATATTTTTTATACATGTCTAACATTTTACATATACACGTTTAACATTATACAAATACATGATTAACATTTTTTTGAACATATTTTTGGATGTCTATATTTCCCTAAATACTGTGAATTATTTGTATACACCAGGAATATTTTTGTATGCATGTTTAACATTTTTAAAATACATGATTAACATTTTGGAACTCTTATATTTTTTTATGTCTATCTTTTCATACACGTTTTACATTTTTCTTATACATCAGAAACATTTTTTTACACACATTTAGCATTTTTTAAATGCGTGATTGATATTTTCCAATAATTTATATAAAGTGTTTTTAATATATATCTTAGAATATTTGTAAGTATAAATAGAATAAAAAATGTAAAAACAAGGCACCCCCCACCCCCCTCCGCACACTGGGCTGGCTTATTTGTAAGATTTCTTCATGCGAGAGCTGACTCTATCTCACGTTAAGCGAGACATAGTCGCTCTCAAATCACAAAACTAATTGTCGTTTGACTTACCGGTGTCGGTCTCTCCGTACGTGAGTGGTAGGATGGGAAAATACTAGTCTAGCGGTTTTGCGAAGGTTCTGCACTGCTTCGTGGAAACCGGTTTTGAAACGGAATTGATCCACGTACGATCAATCTGCGTACGATTACCGTCCGACGCGATCACAATCCTCCACTGAATTGATCGGGCGGCTGCCATGCATTGTCGTACCAAAATCGTACAAAAATTGTCGTACGTGTAGCATCTCTCGTTTTGAAAAGGCTTTGTCTTTTTCCTCTTGTTTATGTACTCCCTCCGTTCGGAAATACTTGTCACCAAAATAAATAAAAAGAGATGTATCTAGATGTATTTTAGTTTTAGATACATCTCTTTTTATCCATTTCGATGACAAGTATTTTTGGACGGAGGGAATATTTTTTTACGGTTTTCATTAGTTATTCTTTTTTTATTCAAATACATGCCAAGTTTTGCACACATGTTTACCATTTTCTTATACACATTGAGCATTTTTCAAATACATGATGAACATTTTTAAGGGTCTTTTACATTTGTGTCCTTAACTCGAACTCACTACTCAAATTTGTCCCTAATTTCGAAGCATGCTCTAATTTACACCTCTACCTTTAGTTGCACTTAAATACTTTTTCGTACTCTTTCAGTTCAGTCAAAGCTCTTTGACCGCTATCTGGCAGTTTCTTTGACATTTTTGCATGTCTTCATGTGTCACTTACTAGTGGGACCCACTCTAAAAATAAAATGAAAAAAAACCTTTCTCTCACTCCCTCCCACTCACATACATGTGGGGGCAAACTATAATCAAAAAGGAAAAAAGATAAGGACTATTCAAACTAGATATTTAGCCCACGTGTCATTAGCTAATCAACATTTTCTGATTTTTTTTTGTTTTAGTCTGACTCAGTCGTGACGAGTGGGGCTACTCTGCTTAGATTAGCCACAATGAAGAGTAACTTAGAGTAGCAATATGCATATTTTACTAGTCTATGTTACGACCTCTATAGTGGGGAGTAACATATGTGTGGTGTCATGCAACACTTCATTTATCATGTTAAAGACTTATCCTGTCTTGATATGTGTGATTTATTCGTATTATGAGTAACCAACTTTGTTATCACATGCCTCTCTTTCTTCATTAATTACTTGTCACATCATCTATTTTCGCGTAGATATGTGTGATGTTACCATCTATTTTACTCCCACTCTGTGGGTAGTCTTAATGTTAACCTAAACAAATGTCATTCATAAGTTTATTATGCTAGTGGGCCCACGTGGCAGTGGCTCAGGGGGTTGTTAGCGGGGTAATCTTTACCTAATTATTATATATATATATATATATATATATATATATATATATATATATATATATATATATATATATATATATATAATAAAGCACGGATTGAGTTTGTCGGGTTCAGCGTCGCGGTGTTTTTCCACAAAGCACCCTGGAGTTTTGAGCAATTAACCCGCACTCCAAATTGCGGTCCGTTTTGCCTTAAAATAATAATTAGCATTGGGCAGAACTCGAACCATGCCCGTGTAGTTTGAGTCCGAACACACAAACCACTGCACCTAGCTAAGGTATACGTTAAACTAGGATAAGAATGTTTTATATCGGTATCGTTTGGCGCACC
>LR738711.1:846334051-846402172 GCA_902687465.1 Secale cereale
CCGCCCCCCCGCCCCGCCCCGCCCCGCTAATACGAATCCGGATGTGAACTGTATCCTGGCCCGTTTAAGATGTCGGACGGCCCAGATCCAGTCCAGAGGCAAGGAAGCAAAAAAATAGTCCCACCTCGCTTCTTTATATTCAATCTACACAATTTATATACATCTCTGAGATTTTTGTTATACAGGCAGTCATAGGAATTATATGGC
This sequence comes from Secale cereale, assembly GCA_902687465.1. Taxonomy (NCBI): domain Eukaryota; kingdom Viridiplantae; phylum Streptophyta; class Magnoliopsida; order Poales; family Poaceae; genus Secale; species Secale cereale. The sequence goes on from LR738711.1 coordinate 846,334,259, forward strand.
AGTGATATGACAGATGGGAAAGAGGCTAATAATAACTGCAAGGAAGGGAAAGGGAGGGGGCTGTCCCGTGACAAAGAAGATATGACTGAAAGGAAAGAGAAAAATAAGGAAGGGAAAGGGAGGGGACAGAGAGAAATAAGTAAGGGAAAGGGGGCTGTCCGGTGACAAAGAAAAAAATATAAGGAAAGAATGAGAGGGGCAATACAATCCTGGTCCCTGGAGGAGAGGGGAAGAGATACGTTGATTGACGACCAAGTTAGGCCGACTATTTACTAAATAATAAAATCCAAAATTCACAGGAGAAACAATGTGGCCAGCTCATGGACGAAATAACGTGAATTGAAAAAATACAGAAGTTGAATTTGTTGTGTGCTTCACGGACATAACTTTTTTTTTTGCGAAAGTCATGGATTAAAAACCGAAAAGAAAACAAACACTATCCATAGTCCAATTAGGATTACAAATGTCAGGCCAATACATATACACATGTCAAACGCGGGAAGCATATATACCCTGACAAGTATACGACAAAGATTTACACACAGAAGCAGAATACAAAACAAATTGTCTTTAGGCAATGCTGAAGTATGCTCAAAGATTTGTCTTTAGGCACTGCTGATATCGCCTTATACACGGTTGCATAAACCACAGATGCCAAAATATAGACATTTAGAAGTTATGGCCATAGAGTATGATCTCAGTGAAGTTGTTTTTCCGGAAAAAGAAGAAAATGAAATGCTTACCGTCCATGAAGGTGGACATGCTAAGAGGTGGTATGGAGGAGCAATTGTGTTAAGACAAAATTATTTTAATAGAATTATTGTGTGTATGAAATTTTTGTGGTCGAGGTAGCTTACCACAATTGTCATGTGGTTCAGTGATTGTTTAATGTCAGTAACTCATTAGGTTGATTAATTTGCCAGTGTGATATCATCACTATGAATCAACGTCCGATCGACATCGCTATACTGAAGTTGGATGAAAATGTCGTGTTTATACCAGTTCTCTTACTTCGATATCATTTCTCTGTTTCCTAAATTGCATCTAAGACGAAAAACATGACATTATATCAAGACATTCACCGACATTAATTAACTTATTCATGCTTATTTCAAACTTTTTGTAGGGATACCACGGCACAAAAAATATTTTTTATATTCTCCCACCATAATTATAATATGAGCATCTATCTTGGTCTAAGGAAAGTGATGTAAAGCATCTAACTTATTGAAAACTAAGGTCACAACATTACTTTAGTAATATAATCATCTAAAGAGGATAGAGAGAGAATATGAAAGTTGGCTAATATGGCTATACAAATTTAAAAAGGGACCATGGATAAGTAAATCATTACGACGAAGAACCATGCATATATCTCAACAGAAGAGAAAGTTAGTACATATATACAATGAGGACTTCATGGTTAGCACACACACAACAGAAGCATATATGCATGGACACCCAATGTAGTATATAATATTTCTATTGTATGATGTCAGTAACTCAATAGAAGTGTTGCGTGTACAACACTTTTATTATCAGTATGACGGTTATTGTGTCGGTATGCTATGCTTTATCACTATGCATCAATGACCCGATCTACAAAGACGCACTGAAGTCGGACTAAAACATCATGTATATAGAAGTCTTCCATGCATAACTCATCTTCAACCCTAGGGTAGTGGAGAGTTAAAGGAGGCACTGCCGAAGGGAGTGAGTCCGGTTCTCCACATCTATGACCCATGGTCCGGACAATGACAATCCTAAATGAGCTAATTGGATCAAAATAACGATTGGACTTCAACTAAATTCTCCATGACCAAAAACCATCAATTAAATCAACCCGCAGCAACACATGGGCACATTTACTAGTTAACACTTAATTAAGGACCTCGTTGGAGATTAGTCGCTGGCGACCAAAATCCACGACAGAGGCTCGCCAGGAGGCCCCAAGGATGGCGGCTGAGGTGTGGGATGGCTAGCGTTGCCTCTCCCGCTTCCAATGCTGCTAGCAAGAGGGCGTAGGGTGGCTAAAGTCGCCGGCAGGAACGAGGCCAACGGTGGCGCTACCACGGACTCGACAGGGATGGAGCTATGGTGTGAAAATGAACAGACAATGAGAGGAAGAGGAGGAGGGGTATCACGGTAGGGTTGGAGATGCACTCAGATGAGGCGGGGTAACTTGTACATCAACAAATCCGCGCCGGCGGTCTTCGGTCGGAGGCGATAAAGGTGAGGCCGGTTCGCTCGGCCTAGGCCGTCCTAGCTCGATTTCTCCGCTGGAGTGCTAGAGAGCATAGTGGTGGACGCCGGAGGCACAGAGGGTCAGTGAGTTTTGGTCATTGGCCGTGCTAATGGAGATCGATGGCGAACACATTCTCTCATGTGACTTGGTTACGCGATTGAGTGATGGTAGAGCATCCAGAGAGAGGCAGATGGTTCAGGAGGATGCTGCGGTCTTATCTCGTGGGGTGGGGTCCAATGGAAAGGAGAAGGACGCCGGCGGCTGGTGCGCGTTGTCCACTCGCGCTCGGTTCTACTGGCACGAGGTTGAAGATAACCTCATCCTGGTTGGACTGGGTTGGACTAGGCCTGCTTGCCACTACACCATGGCCCAATTGTTGTAGTAGCCTTTCCTATTTTTCTGTTTCCTATTCGATTTGGACCCACGTGTAACGGTGTAAGGATGCAAGGGAAAATATTTCAAATAAATGGCCAAATATCGATCAAACAACTTTGACTAGACAGAAACAACACAGAAGGGCATTTTTGTAAGGAAACATGACCGCAAAGGGGCAAATTTGAGCACACTTTGAAATTAGGGGCAAATTTGAGTAGTGGGTTCGAGTTAGGGACACAAATGTAAAAGTTCCTTTTTTCCATATACATGTTTGAACATGGACAATTACATTTGTGCCCTTAATTGGAGCCCAATGCTCAAATTTGCTTCTAATTTCGAAGTGTGCTCAAATTTGCCCCACTTTCGTTAAGTGCGCTTATAGAAATGTCCTTCCCTACATTTGCCGTCCAATCAATTGCCTTTGACCGTTAAGTGCGCATAGAGAAGTCTAACGGTCAAAGGCCTTTGACCTAACGAAAAAATGGACAAAAGAGCATTTTTGTAACCACACTTAATGGAAGAGGGGCAAATTTGAGCACACTACAAAATTATGGGTAAATGCGAGTAGGTGGTTCGAGTTAGGGGCTCAAATGTAAATGCCCCTTCTTTAAATTAATGTTATAAAAATTCAAATACACATTGAACATTGCTTGATTGGTAATTTGGTATGCAACATTTTTTATTTACATGATTTTTTTAGATATATTAACATTTTCCTAGAAATGTCATGAAAATATTTATGAAACATGTGATATTTTTAAATGTCTCTGTACATTATTCTGAATGAAACAAATCATTTTACGAACTAGCGCAAACATTTTATTTACATTCTATCTATTAAATGTCATGAACAATTGTTTTAATTCTATAAACAATTTTCACACTTGCATGAATTTTTTTACATTTTTTTAAATGTGTGATGAATTCTTTTGAAATTAAGTAATTTTTTAGAATGTATGTACTAGAATATTTTGAAAATATATATTTTTTGAAAGAAACAAACGAACTCATTAAATAAAGGAACAAATACGCTACCGAGCCAGCCCGGGTGTTCCTTCAGGCGACGCAACAATAGGACTGCAGCTAGCGAGCTATAGGGTGTGTTTGGTAGCATGTATGGACCTAACATAATTGTTCTCCTCTCATACATGCTAAGTGTAGACATGTTGAGTCCATGCAGTTGCTGTTGTTTGGCAACAATGTATGCGCTGAGACATGCTGAGCTGAGACTTTGTTTGGTAGCCTGCATCTGTTTAGACATGCTGAACAATTTCGATTTCTGGATATTTTTTGAATAGTGAATAAAATTGAAAAAGCGTGAACAAAAAGTTGAACATATTTTGAAATTTTAAACAAAATTTTGAATTTTAAACATTTTTTAAAAATTAAATAATTTTTGATATTCTTTTAAAAAAATTAACAAATTAAAATTATGTTTTTTTAAATAAACAAAATTTTGAATATTTATAAAAATTTAAACAAATTTTAATTTATTTGAAATTTCAAACATTTATAATTTTTTTTAGTTTTTTGAAAGTCTCGCCAATTTCTGAAAATTTAAAAATATTTGACATTCTAAACATTTTCAAAAATTTAAACAAATTTTGAAATTGTGAACTTTTTCGAGGGTCAGGGCCAGCATAGCCGCCTCCATGCACCCTGTCTGGGGTGCATGAGATGGGCATGGCTGAGGGCCCTTTTATGCATGAGATGGGCATAGCCCAAGTGAGCCCATGCACCCTACCAAACAAGCAAAAGTGGGTCGGACTGGAAACTATTACCCTCATGCACCCTCCATACACCCTACCAAACACACCCTATAGTGTTGCATGTGGGCTATTGTTCATTGCACAAGCGCATGGCGAAAAAGGCATTGTCGCACCCACTCCCGCCCGGAGGTGAGAGTGGCCTCGATGAAGGACAATCCCATTGTTAGAGTGTGGCACAAAATGAAGCCTCCTCTCAGGCCATGTGATTTTGGACCGTCGGATTGCGTTTCCAAAATGATCCCGTCCGTCCGACCTTCGGATGGAGCAATCCTGTCCGTCCGATCGAAATGAGAACTGCTCCTGGCCGTCCGATCGAGTTGAGCACCGCTACAATGGTCAAGCTCGTGCTACCTGATGGGCCTCAAACCCCTCGTTGGTTACCCCAAGTGGAAGGTGTAAGATGCAGTAAGTAGAAGTGTTTTCCCTTAGCAAAGATGCCAAGGATCGAATCCCCAGAGACTCCTAGATTCAACAGGTAGGTGTCAACTGCTAACGGCGCAATTAGCAATCAACGTGGATCTGCACACAGATACAAATAACTTTGCTCCCAACGAGTACAGAGAGGTTGTCAATCTCTCCGGCCTTGCAGTTCACAAAGGGTTAAAAGCAATATGATAGTAGTGATAGATAGTGTTTTGCAATAGTAAATAAAATAGCGGAAAGTAAATAGTGTATGTGATCAATGATGGTAATATGGACCGGAGTCACATGATGTTCGCTAGTGATGTCTCTCTCCTAAAAGACGATAAAACAGCTATGTGAGGTAACAAATTACAGTTGGGCAATTGACAGGACCACGAACGCAAACCAATGCTGACTACATTGCAAGAAAGGTTGAGGTTCAAAGCATGGGCGGTACGCCAAAGTAAGTAGACCGAAATCCATCAATATCTACTACTAATCATCCACCTTGAGATATCTATCCAGAACATCTCGTTGGTATTAAGTTGCGAGTCCCACCCATAGTGTAAACTCAATGCAACCGACAACTGCATTAAAAGAACTTTGCGTAAAGTAAACAATCCTTGCACCCGCGGGCACAAGCACCGTTGTTTCCCCCCTTGTGGCAACATCACATCCCCTAAACTCATGTTTCTGTCACTCAAGCTAGTCATCAAGGGGCATGAACCCACAATCGAGCATAACGTTCCCTCTTGGAGTCACTACCTACTACTTGGCCAAAGATATAAATAACAACGGAGAACATGCAAGAATTACTTATGAACTAAAATATAAAAGAGGTGAATCAAATATATTACTCAAGATCAATCTGAACATAATCTCATAATCCATCGGATCCCAGCAAATTCAACATAGCAACAGCATAAGGATTACATAGGTGCCTCGATCATGTAGGGCAGCTCACGAGGACTAATTAGTGAAGCACAAGAACGGGAGGAGAACATCACATAGCTACTGGTCATGGACTCATGGTCCAAGGGAGACTACTCACGAGTCATCCGGGAGGCGTCCATGGTGGTGGAGAAGCTCCCGGTGGTGATCCTCCCCTCCGGCAGGGTGCCGGGAAGAGTTCTCCTAGTGCTCCTGATCTTGGAAGCGGCGGCGGCGGCGGAACAGAGATGGGATCGCGAAAAGAAGTCCTGTTTCGAGGGTTTCGGAGAGTCCTTTAAATATATGCCAAAGTAGGGCACCGGGGGGCTCTCGGGGGGCCGAGGCGCCCCCCCGGCGCGGCCCAGGGGGGGGGGGGGCGCCCATAGGGCGTCTGGAGCCCCTGTGCCCCCCAGGCTGCCCTTCGGAGGCAGTGTCATTCCCGGATCGCTGATTTTTTATATATTTTTTCTGGATTTTTCTGGGCAGTTCTCGAAACGTGAAAACCTGAAATACAAAAACTGCCGAAAACAGAAACTGGCACTGGGGTGCACTGGATTAGTAAGTTAGTTCAAATATGATCAAAAGTGTATGGAAGTGTATGAATATCATAGCAATATCACCCAAAAGTGGCATGGAGCAAGCAGAAATTATAGATACGTTTTGGACGTATCAACATCCCCAAGCTTAATTCCTGCTCGTCCTCGAGTAGGTAAATGATAACAAGAATAATTTCTGTGGTGACATGCTATTAACCATATAGGACTTTCTCATAGTCATATGACAAAAGCTTACTGAGACAATGATTCTAAAGTAGTTAAGTTGTCTCAAGAGAAAATCACAAATGACTGAAAGTTTTACAACATGAAACTGAAACATCAAAAAGATTTGCAATGAACATGATGTGCAAATATGATAAAGTGATATCTAGCTTGCCCCCTTTAGTGATGCAAAACATAAGTGCAGGGGCACCTTCAAGGTTTAAGTGATGACTAGATACAATCATTTCAGAATAAACGATATCACAATCATGCAAAAGACAATGCTACTTTGGGACAATGCACATTATACTCAGAATGACAATCATGCTCTCAGTAATTGGTGCTTGAAGTGCTAGAGCTTTCTATTTTGAAACATGGAAGCAATTGTGTCAACGGTAGTAGTACTTCATATGTGTCATGTATAAAACATCTTAGAAGTTGCAAGCCTCATGCATCGAATACTAATAGTGCTCGCTCCTTGTCCTAATTAGCTCGGATCCCCATGGGTTATCATTGTATTGCATATGTTTTAACCAAGTGTCACAAAGGGGTACCTCTATGCCACCTGTACAAAGGTCCAAGGAGATAGATCGCATTTGATTTCTCGTTTTTGATAGATCTCAACTTGAGGACATCCATACCGGGACAACATAGAAAATAGATGATGGACTCCTCTTTAATGCATAAGCATATTCTCATGAGAGATTGAGGATTAAGGTCCAAGCTAAAACTTCCACCATGATGCATGGCTTTGGTTGGCGGCCCAATGTTCTTCTCTAACAATATGCATATTAATTCAACCCACGGTAAATCACCCTTACTTCAGACAAGACGAACATGCATAGCAACTCACATGATATTCAACAAAAGTGTGATAGTTGATGGCGTCCCCAGAAACATGGTTACCGCTCAGCAAGCAACTCATAAGAAATAAAATACATAAGCAACATATTCTTTACCACAATAGTTTTTAGGCTACTTTCCCATGAGCTATGTATTGCATGGTTAATTTGCTTAGTGCAGGTGGAGGTTAGCAAAAGACTGGGAGCAACCAACTAAGAGAGCCATGACGGTCATAATCATGCAGAGCGACAAAGCAATATTGAATCAGGCATGGTAGTTATATCGCTACTTAGAAACAAAAGATCATCAAGGCTTGACAGACTTTCTTTACAGTCTTGAATATGCGTGAGCATACGCCAAGTCGATCAAAATAAATTCTCGAAGGAAGATATTACTAAACCATACCACATCATAGGCAAACAAACCAAGTTGGTACTCCAATGTCACATTGGGAACCCCCAAGCTATCTGAGATTAACCATAAGAAAACCTGAACTACTAAGCACCATCATGAAAGTAGCATCTTTATCATAGACACATTAACCCATGCAACGGAAGCAAACTCTCTTAATAAGATGAGCATGATAATTAAAGAGAGTTCAAGCAACCAACTAAATAAAAGCTCTTGAAAAGATAAGCATGAATACTAAGAGCAGAGCACGATAGTAGCTATTAAAAGATAAAGAACACACACAGCATAGATAGACATGAAAATTCTATGTAATGTTCTAGGTAGAAGTGGAGGGTGTTTCTCTCCCACATAAAGGAATGCTGAGTTCCGACTCGTTATGAAAAACTAAAAAGAAAACTAAAAGCAAGACGCTCCAAGCATAGCACATAACATATGAAGTGATAAAAATATAGCGAAACGAAAGACGAACTGATAATGTTGATGGAGAAGGGGATGCACGGGGGGCATCCCCAAGCTTAGACGCTTGAGTCTCCTTGAATATTTCTTGGGGGTGCACGGGGGCATCCCCAAGCTTGAGCGCTTGACACTCCTGAATCTTTTTATCATCTTCCCTCGCACACTTGAAAACTCCCTTCATACATAACTCATCATAATCTGATTAGCGAGGTTAGTACCCTTAATAAAATAATTATACCTTGCTGGAAATAAGGATATTCTTGAAGTTCTACTGTTTCTCAAGATTGCAAAAAGGTTTTTGCAAAGAAAAAGCAAGTTCTTAATTTGCAAAGTGAAGGTAAGGCAAAACAGGACAGAATCTGTGAAAAACAGAACAGCAGGCAGTAATTGACCTGTTCGGGATACTTCTGCAACTCAAATAAAAAAACTCAGAACTGACGCACGAAAGACAATTATATAGAGAACGCTGTCGAAAAAATTCAGACCAAAAAGATGATCTGGTGATTTTATACGAATTTTTCTATCCAAGGACAGAATCTGTTTCCTGGACAGCACCTCACAACTTTTGAACTTTCTAGCAATCAGAGGCTATACTTGGCACAAATATGAAAAGCAAAGATACAATGATGATGCTACAGCAGTAAACAACATCAAGACACAACAAACGCAAAAAAAAAATTATTCATGTGGGCTGCCTCCCAAAAGCGCTTTCTTTTATGCCTTTAAGCTAGGCATAATGCAAAGATCAAGTTTTATCAAGAGTAAAAGAATAGCTAGCCCATACAACGGACTCAAAAGGTAACTTGACCTTCTTACGAGGGAAGTGTTCCATCCCTTTCTTGAGAGGAAACTGAAATTTTATATTACCCTCTTTCATGTCAATGACAGCACCAACGGTGCGCAAAAAGGGACGTCCCAAAATAATTGGACATGAAGGATCACATTCAATATCCATAATAGTAAAATCAACGGGCACATAATTATCATTGACAACAATAAGAACATCGTCGATCCTCCCCAAAGCTTTCTTTATGGAAGAATCAACGAGACGAACACCAAAAGAACAAGAATCATAAGGTTTCAATTTAAGCATATCATATATCCTTTTGGGCATAATAGAAGTACTAGCTACAATATCACATAAAGCAAAGCATGAGAAATTGTTTATCTTAATTTTAATCATAGAATCCCAACCATCTCCTAGCTTTCTAGGTATGGAGGCTTCTACTCTGAGTTTCTCCTCCCTAGCTTTGATGAGAGCATTAGTGATATGCTCTGTGAAGGCAAGATTAAGCGTGCTAGTGTTGGGATCCTTAGCCATTCCTTGTAGAAAGGCGACAACTTCTGAAATACTACAATTATCAAAATCAATTTTATCATTAGTGGGCAGAATTGTAGTGTCATCCTCTTTGTTTAATTTGCTCTCTATTATAAGAGTTTGAACATCTTCCCAAGTTTCGGGAAGCTTAGGAGCAATTTTAAACTGAGGCTCATACTTTTTTCCTGGAAGACCATGCCATGGGCATAACTCTCCGTCATAACTAGTGTAGTCACAAGGTTTATCTTTTTTGTAAACCCCATCAGAGATAAGTGGGGCAATGGAAGTAGGGGTGTACCCCTCCCATTTAGTGTTTTTGGTAGAACCCATAGTAGCAAGCAAGCAAAGTAACTATTTTTGTGATTTTCGATAAAAAGGAACTAAAGCAAAAATAAAAGGTAAACTAACAAGACTAAAAAGCAAAGGTAAAAGATAGCATGTAATTCCCCTATCCTGAAGAGTGGAGTCCCCGGCAACGGCGCCAGAAAATACTCCTTGATGGGCCTCGAACCCCTCGTTGGTTACCCCAAGTGGAAGGTGTAAGATGCAGTAAGTAGAAGTATTTTCCCTTAGCAAAGATGCCAAGGATCGAATCCCCAGAGACTCCTAGGTTCAACATGTAGGTGTCAACTGCTAACGGCGCAATTAGCAATCAACGTGGACTTGCACACATATACAAATAACTTTGCTCCCAACGAGTACAGAGAGGCTGTCAATCTCTCTGGCCTTGCAGTTCACAAAGGGTTAAAAGCAATATGATAGTAGTGATAGATAGTGTTTTGCAATAGTAAATAAAATAGCGGAAAGTAAATAGTGTATGTGATCAATGATGGTAATATGGACCGGAGTCACATGATGTTCACTAGTGATGTCTCTCTCCCAAAAGACGATAAAACAGCTATGTGAGGTAACAAATTACAGCTGGGCAATTGACAGGACCACGAACGCAAACCAATGCTGACTACATTGCAAGAAAGGTTGAGGTTCAAAGCATGGGCGGTACGCCAAAGTAAGTAGACCGAAATCCATCAATATCTACTACTAATCATCCACCTTGAGATATCTATCCAGAACATCTCGCTGGTATTAAGTTGCGAGTCCCACCCATAGTGTAAACTCAATGCAACAGACAACTGCATTAAAAGAACTTTGCGTAAAGTAAACAATCCTTGCACCCGCGGGCACAAGCACCGTTGTTTTCCCCCTTGTGGCAACAACACATCCCCTAGACTCATGTTTCTGTCACTCAAGCTAGTCATCGAGGGGCATGAACCCACGATCGAGCATAACGTTCCCTCTTGGAGTCACTACCTACTACTTGGCCAAAGCAATAAATAACAACGGAGAACATGCAAGAATTACTTATGAACTAAAATATAAAAGAGGTGAATCAAATATATTACTCAAGATCAATCTGAACATAATCTCATAATCCATCGGATCCCAGCAAACTCAACATAGCAACAACATAAGGATTACATAGGTGCCTCGATCATGTAGGGCAGCTCACGAGGACTAATTAGTGAAGCACAAGAACGGGAGGAGAACATCACATAGCTACTGGTCATGGACTCATAGTCCAAAGGAGACTACTCACGAGTCATCCGGGAGGCGTCCATGGTGGTGGAGAAGCTCCTGGTGGTGATCCTCCCCTCCGGCAGGGTGCCGGGAAGAGTTCTCCTGGTGCTCCCGATCTAGGAAGCGGCGGCGGCGGCGGAACAGAGATGGGATCGCGAAAAGAAGTCCTGTTTCGAGGGTTTCGGAGAGTCCTTTAAATATATGCCAAAGTAGGGCACCGGGGGGCTCTCGGGGGGCCGAGGCGCCCCCCCGGCGCGGCCCAGGGGGGAGGGGGGCGCCCACAGGGCGCCTGGAGCCCCTGTGGCCCCCCAGGCTGCCCTTCGGAGGCAGTGTCATTCCCGGATCGCTGATTTTTTATATATTTTTTCTGGATTTTTCTGGGCAGTTCTCGAAACGTGAAAACCTGAAATACAAAAACAACCGAAAACAGAAACTGGCACTGGGGTGCACTGGATTAGTAAGTTAGTCCAAATATGATCAAAAGTGTATGGAAGTGTATGAATATCATAGCAATATCACCCAAAAGTGGCATGGAGCAAGCATAAATTATAGATACGTTTTGGACGTATCACCACCGCCGATAAATCCCGTGCCCCACCGAGGGCATTTTCGTCTTTTCACACTCAAGGCATATAAAATGCAGCACGCCTGTGTGTAACCCTAGCCGCCTCTGTCCTTTCCCACTCCTCAGCCCTGGCCCTCGCCCCGACTCCCCTCCTCTCCTCCCGTCGCCGTCGCCCCATGTCCAGCCCCATGTCATCGTCGTCTTCTCGCCCAGCCGGCCGTCGCCGCACCGCACGCTCGTGCGCAGGGGCCAGAAGGGGAACCACAGCCCGTTCCCAGAGCGCGAGGAGGACATGGTGATGCAGCGCCCAGATCCACGGCGGCATCGATGCGTCGTCGTCGACCTGAGACGCCACCGTCCTTGAGGTCAGCCATAGAGGGGGGTCCGACCCAGCTGCAGCCACCGTCCGACCTCCCCATCTCCCTGGATGCTCTTCCCCCGCGCCGCCGCCTCCCCTTTGCCCCCGCTTCCCCTCCCCACCCCCTCCACCCATGGTGCCCCCGCAGATCGGGACCAGGCCAGCGAGGTCTTCACGACTGAGGTTGAGGAGAAGGGAAGGAGCAGCGAGGCGGGTGCTAATATTAGGTCGTCGATGTGGACAAGAAGCTGCGGGGACAGCAGTCCCGTCGCGGTGGGGTGGACTGACAGGGAGAGGGAGCAGTTCGGCAAGAGCGGGAAGGATTTGTGCAGTTTTGTTCTTCCTTTTCCCTTTTGTTGTTTCACGATTTTATATGATTCTTGTTTCCTATGGTAATGTTGTAGGTGGGTTCTCTATTGGGGTGGTTCTGAAGATTGCAAGGCTTGTTCCATCTGGTTTCAGGAGTGTGTTGCTCTTGTAATTTTTCTCAGGTTGTCTCTCTTCTTCTTCTTGCTATATTTAGTTCATTCTTTTGTTCGTACAACGGATCTTGAGATTTTCTTTTTTGTTGCTAATCATTTGAGCCATGGGAGTTAGTGTACAGTCTTATGTTTGGCTCCCATGGTTCCTGATAGAGAGTTGGACATGCTTGGTTGAGGACAGATGCATCCTGGTTTGGGAATTAAACCAAAGGGAGCAAAGGAGATTTTCTTTTTTGTTGCTAATCGTTTGAGCCATGGGAGTTAGTGTACAGTCTTATGTTGGCTCCCATGGTTCCTGATAGAGAGTTGGACATGCTTGGTTGAGGTCAGATGCATGTTTCCTGGTTTGGTAATTAAACCAAAGGGAGCAAAGGCGGGAACATGAGCGCACGGAGAAGTTTTTGCAGAAGCAAACTAGACGAATTAGTCTTTTTAGTTCCTTTGAAATAAACTGTAACCCAGTTATGGTACTGTAGTATATGTAGCACTAATTATGTTTAGCATTAAGATATGTCTACATATTTGCAGGTAGAGAAAGAAAGACAAAAGGAGGAACTCAGAAAAGAGAAATTGATGGCGAGGCAGATAGGCGCTTGGAATTGACTGCGCAAAGCAAAGGGTTACCCTCAATGCTTTGTCTTGATAGTGACACATTGCAGCAGCTGGAGTCATTCTGAGGTATGCATATTAAGTTTAGTTCTAAGTTCTAACTTCTTAATACTACGCGCCACCAAAGGTCACTTCTAATGTATTTGTAGGAAACAAATCCATATTCTCGTGTATCCATAGTAGAATATAACTAGCACATTAGGATGGAATGAGAAACGTTAATATATAACACTATAACACATCTATTGAATTTCTGAGTGAAGCTTGACCACTGAAAAATGTAATATACTTGCTTTTGTAGGGTTAGTGAATGCAGATTCATACTGTCGAGGCTTGTTTCGACTTCTACTTTCAGTAAAAATCAGATTTATCAAACTAGCCTTAACACAGTAAAAGCAATATGTGGTGAGTACAAGATTCGTAATGCCTGACGTCTTCCTAAGATTGATGCAACAACGGATGACCTTATAGATGTCATTGAGGGAAGTAGAATCTACATGCCTTGCATCTACCCCCTAGCAGATGACCTTATAGATGTCTGAAGCATATCTCAGTTATGAGTATCTGTTGTTTATGCAGCATTACTAGATATTTTGTGCTAAACATATTTGAGAAAATGTTTTGTGTGCCGTTGAATGAGCAGGGCAAATTATGTTGTTGGCACTGCTAAAGAATCGATGGCCAAGGCCAAGGCTGAGTAATAAAGGGTCATGTTCATGTATGGTGTTTATTGCTATGATGTTTACTGTAAGTGGTACATGAGATTGTTGACTATATTTGTTTTGTACTCTATTCTTCCAGAGTGAACTTTGCTGTGATTTCTGTCTGTCCATCCAGAGGAAGTAGATGATTGATAGATATTCAGAGTATGCAATTAATAAATAAAGATGTTGTGACTCTTATGTCTTCAGGTACTTCCTTGTCTTGCAATTTCCTTTTAGTTACGAGCTACCTCTGCCAGTATAGTCATTTATTTATTTCATTACCCGTCTCTGTTGACTGAAATGTAACCATGCATAGGTAACTTAAATGGCAACGGTTCTTAATTAGTTACAAAAAGACAACCTGATTAATCTTGCTTCAGATTATGTTTGGTGTTGTGAATGACATATGTGTAAGAGCGATGTTGGATCATTAAGTTTTTAGTCGATGTAGTACGGGGATCCTCCAGGTTATTTACTAGCAAGTATAGATTCATTGTTCATTACAAAAATAAACTAATGCTTTAATAGATCTGGGGAACATTCAGAGAAATAAATGGCGATTGAAACCTAGCGACTTCATGCTAACTAGGCTAAACACGTTTATGGAAGCTTTTAAATTATGATTGTTTCAAAATTAATACATAAAAGAAATTTTATACCTGTGCTATTTAGGGGCGCTTAGGGACTGAACCAAACAAGGAGTATGTGGTTTGGTGTGAGCCCAACAACCACCGGTTTAAAGCACATACTAACCAGGAGTCGGTGGAAATAGATTTTACCAACATGTATTACTTCATTATTTCAAATGAACGTTCATCGATCATCATTGCTTCAGTCAAAAGAATTATGCTTGATTATTTGCATAATTTTAGTGGCACCCAACTCTGTTCTTAGCTGAAGGTTATTTATCAAAATTCATGGACATTGGAGGTTTATATGTATAGTAAGCCTTTCATTTCCTGGCTGACATTTGTATAGTATCGTCAAGGGGCTTATATATTTTTCCATACATCAGATTATATTTTTGGAATTATCTGATTGTGTTATGAAAAGAAGAAGATCTGACATTCTTTCTATGCCGACATGATTAGGAGTTGTGCTTTACTACGGTCAAATGTATGGTCTAGGGGCTTTTATGTCTTACTCCCTCTGTTCCATATTACTTCTCGCTGAGGGAGTACATATTTTGGATTGTAGTCGTTATGAAAACAAGACCCGAGTTTCTTTGTATGATGATGAGATGATTAAGAAGTCTTCTATTTTGTTGCATTTTTTATTATACTCTTTTAAGCATACTTCTATGTTTTATTTGATTCATAGTCTTGACTTACTTTTGAAACCACATTTATATTCCCTTTTTTTTATGAACTTGCAAATCAAATGTTCTATTAACCAAATGTATCTTACTTGCTTTGCTTTTGGTTGTCTAATTGTCTTGCCTTTTGTCATTGATTTAATAAAATGCCATGATTGTCATGGGCAAAGGCAATGCCATGCTTTTGATGTATACTTGTTATACTAGGCTGATCCAATTAGTTAAACTCTTATTTGACAACACTAAATGCTTTGTTTAAGCGCTTGACAACATGTCGAGCCAGGCGCCGTGCGCCAAGGCACGTTTCCTGCCTAATTGATTCTTTAGTTGATTCAAAACACTAGTTTTTGCTGATGCTGTAATCAACATAATGATCTTTCTGTTAGATATTATAGAAGCTTCCTAAACAACATGTTTTGCTCAAGATACAAATAGATACCTCCTGTTAATCGGCTTGTGACACTGGCGGTGCATCAAGGTGCAAGGCAGCGGTGTCATGTTCATACAATAGGAAAGGAAGAGCTCCTAATATTTTTTGCTTCATGCCGTTGATGACCCACAACCGTAAGGGATCTATTGCAGCGTTTTCGATAAGTAAGTGTCGAACCCAACGAGGAGCAGAAGGTATTGATAAGTGATTCTGAGCAAGGAATAACTGCAAGCACTGAAAGGTAACTTTTAGGGGTTTTCTTGATATAAGCAACAGGAAAGTAAAAGCGAACAAAGTAAAAGGCACTGGAGAGTAACAAGTGGACCAATCCTTTCTGAGCAAAGGAGAGGCCTAGCAACTGAACTTATAAAGGCTAAAGTGTTCTTGAGTACACACGGGAGAGGTAGTCATGTGCTTTCGCCATATTCCGTATCGGTATTATGTTATGTGTTGATAAGTGCTGAGTGGGTGGATCTATGCTAGTACACTCTCTAGACTAAGATGAGTGCACTCTTATGATTAAACACCTTGCAAGCATCCGCAAATACAAGATAGTATTTAAGGCAAAAGCCTAACCATAGCAATACGATCGATGATCCATTGTTCCCTTGTGCAAAAGCGTGCGAACTGGGGTTCAGGTTTCTGTCACTCCAGCAACCCACCGTAAGCATTCTTTGTACACAATGTATTCCCCTAGGTCCTTAATAAGGCGAAGTGTTGAGTGTTCGACTCACACAACACCACTAGGAAAATAACAACACAACTTAAGTATCAAACAACACATATTACTTTAACATCATATGACTACTAACAACAAGACTTTTCCCATGTCCTCAAGAACTAAAGTAACTACTCACAAGGCATAAAAGAGATCATGATCAATGGAGATAAATGGATGATAAACAATCTGGACATAATGATATTTCTCCAACAAAACTCAATAGCATTCACCACAAAGTAGTAATCAACACCGATAGAGTAGAGAGGATAGATAGTACGGATTACAACACAAGGTGCAATGGTGAGATGAGATTGGATGAAGATGGAGATGGTGCTGATGTTGGGGATGATGTTGATGATGATCTCGATGATGCCCGTGACGATGGTGATGACGATGGCGATGATCTCCCCTTCCGGGAGGTGATCTCCCCGGCGGAATCTGCCCACCGGAGATGGCTTTTTCTTCTCTGTAGGTTTCCGCCACGGAGCGCCGGCGGAACTCCGTCCAAACTCTCCTTTTTAGGGTTTTTGGATGACGAGGAGTATATAGGCAAAAGGGGGCAACCGGAAGTGGGCCAGGGGCTCCAGGCGCCCCCCCCGGCGCGGCCAGGGTGGGGGCCGCGCCAGGTGGCCGCCTGGGCGCCCTGTGGCCCCCCTCTGGTTGCTCTTTTGCGTGCCTTCGTGATCCGTCTGGAAAATACCCTCCGTCGATTTTCAGGTAATTTGGAGGTATTCTTCTTCAGTAACTCAGCGTCCACTTTTTACCGCTGAATCCTGCGTCTGCTGCTTCGGCACTGGAAAGTTGCAAACTGTGTAAAATAAGCCAAAACAACATAAGAACATCATCGTAATGTGAAATATATCAATGAATAAGGACGAATTACGATATAAAATAGTGATGCATTTTGGACGTATCAACACCCCCAAGCTTAGACCTCGCTTGTCCCCAAGCGAATACTGAGCTCGGTAAACCTGTCCACAAGTTTAGAGAGTGAAGTGTCGATAAATAGAATACGGACAAGAAGCATCACAGTTTCTTCACCAAACTCAAATATCCTCAACAACAATCTTCAACTCATAAGGCCCTTATAAAAGAGTGGTAACACTTATAATCGAAAGTAGGGCTAAGGAAACTCATCAAATCATGGCAAACATGTCCTTTGGTCAAAGAACAACTAATAGCTTTTACTTTTGCTCTTTCTCTTTATGTTTTGATGAGATTAATTGAAGCTTTTGAAAGAACATGTTATTAGGCAAGAAGTGAAAGTGTTAACACAAAGGAAGATGTTTGCTTTAGCTGGGCTTGACAAACAACTTACTTATCAAATGATAATGTCAACAAGGATATGATATGACAAATCTTAATGCAAATTTATATGAATGAATCCTCGTCAACATCAAATGTCTGCTCTCTTTAAGAATAGAAGGAAGTGGGAATAACTGACTCAACCTAAAACTAAGAGATAACCCCAGCTCTAGGGAAGTAGGGAAAACTCATGTGCTATCCTTAAATCAAACAGAATGAAAACAAGTTTTGAGAGGTGCATGATTCGTCAACAAATGCTAATAGATAACTCAATTACTTCTCGAGCTGGACATGTTTCGAGGAACGGCTCCCGTACGGGGACGATCACATCCCCGTAATCTCCTTTGTTTATCGCTGCCAAAAGTTTTCTGATTTCTCAGGAACAAAGCGTGAAGGAGGGTTTGTTTGTTGTATTATCTTTTATGAGCCGGGCGCACTCATGCCAGTTCCTTCTTGTATTAGGGGTTTGCAGATTAGACATGCAATCCCGGGGTAAAACTTGTCCAACTTAAAAAGATCATGAATTAACTACTACTTCCTCATGAGCTAAAACAGGGGCACAAAATAAAAGATTTTGAACATTTAAGGATAACACACAAATTCTATACTTTAGGAGGTGGTAGTGGAATACCACGAATAGGAAGGTATGGTGGACTCATATGGAAGGTATTGGTTTAAGGGTATGGATGCATAAGCAGAATTCCGCTTAGTACAGAGTTTAGGCTAGCAAAGGCTTTGAGAGAACAGACAATTGATGATGACTAAGATGCAAAGCAATATAAAGCATAAACACTAAAATAAGCATAACACATCAAGTTGTCTTCCTTGTCAGCATAACACTTCAAGCATAATAACATCAAGGTTTTGGCTATGTCGCTACTTTAAGAAAATCATGCTTGTTGTTATGACCAAAGCTATGTTTGCCAAGATTAAATAAGGTTTTCAAAGCCATACCTGATATAAGGTCAATACTCCCCATAAGAATCATCATATAAGGTCGATTGCGTGAAGATAATACCCAGTGCAGCAAAGGGACCAATAGACTTCTCATTAATATTCCATCATGGATGACTCCACACTCACGGATACAATCTCTCCACAGAAGGAGTGATAGACCTCAATGCATACACCTATTTCATATAATAACCTCCCTAGACATGATACGACTCTATGTCGGTGTACTAATATAGGGGTACCTTAGTACCCCCAACTTGTGCATGGGCAGTAGCAGCTTCCCGTGGCAGGGCTTACCACGCGCTCGCCAAGGTCCGCTCTGGTCCCTATGAAGCCATTCAAGAACAAAGTATTTAAGTTAAGAGACAAGACCCCGGCAAGAGGAGCTTGCCGGGAAGGCCGCACTAGGCTCAAGGACATCTTTTCAGCACAAGACCCTGGCAGGAGGTGCTTGCCAGGAAGACCAAAGAATAACACTTCAGAAGATACATCGTGGCGCATAGTGCGCCCCGACAGGGCCCGGAGAGCGGCAAGGCTTCTGGGCCCGGCAAGATAGTGACCCCGGCAAGGTGCTTGCCGGGGGAGACTTACACTTTGTGCCTGCGCTCCAGCTCGTATGTCCACGCGTCGCCCTGGGGCCCTTCCGGGGGCGCGTGGCAGACGGCTGTGCAGCCTGGGGTACACGGTGGCAAGCCACGATGACGAAGACATCGCCGTGGCGAACGGAGATGCATGGACGGACGCTTTTTGGGGCGACGGCGACGGGCATTCAATGCTCTTGTCCCCCACCGTCAGAGTTAGGTGAAGACCACTGTTCATATACTGTTCATGCACTATTACAACTACCACCAAATTTACATTTTTACCCTCCTCTACGTTGACACCTGTCGGTGACCCCTTTGAGCTATAAAAGGAGGCCCATGCACAACGTAGAGGGGGTTCGATCCCAGAAACTCGATCACTCCTACGCTCGGTGTAGCTGGCACTGTAGATCTTCAAGCTCCCGAGCCCGAGAACGCAATACAACCAAAGCAGGAGTAGGGTTTTACGCGTCCGCGCGGCCCGAACCTGGGTAAACTGCCCGCGTGTGCCCCTCGATCTGCTCTCCGTGCTCCCTCCGCTCCCTTACCGCAACGTAGAAGGGGCTCCGGTCCCATAGGTGTTCGTGGGTGGTCAGTTTCCCCGACATCTTTGGCGCGCCAGGTAGGGGAGCGTCGAGGTTGTGCGAACCTGATCCGGCGCTCACGCGGGCACAATCTTCAACAACTCTTCCAGCTTCATCAACTTCATTGGCAACATCAGCATGCCTCCGAAGAAGAAGGCTTCGGAGGTCGGAGGCCCGTCTGCGTCGATCCCGCCAGCGCTAGAACCAACGGTTGGTGGGGTAGACGCTGGCGGAAGGGTGGACGCCGACGAGGATACTCGCGGCGCCGCCAAGTCCAAGGACAAGACGGACGACCGGGCGAACTCCAAGACCTCGGCGTCCGTGCACGCACCACGTCCCTCTCAGGAAGTGCCGGACCAGCAGCGACGTGGTACCGGAGGTACCATACGCTTGCTGGGACGCGGACAAGCCGGCGGGTCACGGGATGCTCAAGGCTAGCGCGCTGGTACGAGCAAGGCGCGGTCGCCGGGGCGGGACCCTGCTCCTTCTAACCCTGTTAGAAGTCCGAGCATATCCCTCTCCTCGCATCGCTCGCCACCGTTTCCCTCCTCTCCAGCAGAAGCTCTTGCTAGAGCTCAACTGCTCCTCGACTTCCCTCCAGCGGCAGACAAGGCCGAAGACTGGAGGGCTACGATCCAGAGCCTCATCGCCTTCGCCAACAACGACACGCCGCAGCAGCCGGCAACATCACGCCCGCGGCAAGTCGACCAAGCGAAGGCCGATGGAGACAAGACCGCCGGGGGTGCGACAACCGTGCACTCCCCTCCGCGGAAGCAGAAATCGCCACCCCACCGGATCAACGTCGACGACGACTCTACGGCGTCGTCGGATCCGCGGGCTTGCCGCGATCAGCGCTAAGTCCTCGACGACAGGCGGCAAGAGGACGCTCGAACCCGCATCGAGCGTCGACGAGAAGCCCGAAGACAGTTCGACCAGCGCGCTGGGACTGCTGTTGACATGCACGCGCCCGGTGAACCAGGCGACTTGCCGTACGCGGCAGGTTGTTCTGCGTTCACCCGAGAGCTGCGGCAAGTCCAGTGGCCCAGCATGAAGAACTTCAAGCCCGACGTACCCGAGAAGTACGACGGCAAGACGCACCCCTCGGAGTTCCTCAGCATCTACACCATTGCGGTGCAGGCTGCCGGGGGACGCGACGAGAAGATCCTAGCAAACTACTTCCCGCTCGTGCTCAAGCCAAATGTCAGATCCCGGCTCATGCACTTGCCGGAGAACTCCATCTCTTCTTGGGCGGATCTGTGCCACCAGTTTGTTAGCGCCTTCACGGGCGGCCACAAACCCCACGGCCAGGAGAGCGGTCTCCACATCCTTGCCCAGAAGGAGGGAGAGTCCCTGCGAAAGTATATCCAAAGGTTCAGCCGCGTCCAGCACAACATCCCCGATGTCCATCCTGCCGCGATTATCAGCGCGTTCCATCAGAACGTGCGTAACCGCCGGATGAGGGAGGAGATGGCGATGACCAAGATCCGGGACGTCAGCGAGCTTTACGCTCTGGCTGACAAATGTGCACGCGCTGAAGAGGGGAGGAGGCTCCTCGGAGAAGATACTGGAGCAGGAGGAACAAACAGCGAGGATGCCGCCCCGGCAAGGAAAAACCGGCGGCGGAACAATAGAAAGAAGAAGAACAAGGAGGTACTGGTTGTCGAGCAGTCCGGCAAGGAGGCTCCCGCCAAGAAGACATAGGTTGGTGGCTCCGGCAAGGAGCCCGCCCCTGTAGCGGCAGCCGACAAGCAGGAGGCTCCGACAAGCAGTACTGTAAGATCCACCGCACCAAGGGCCATGATCTCCAGAACTGCAAGAGGGTAGAGTACCTCGTAGAACAGCAGAAGGCTGAATACGAGCGTCATGACAAGGAGAAGGCCCAAGGAGGCGGAGGAGAGCCAAGCAAGAAGCGGCCGTTCAATGGCCGGGGAGGACGCCGCGGCAAGGCCAAGCAGCGGCAAGGTGACAGACCTCCCCGGGGCCGCGACAAGGATGAGGACGAAGACGATGATGAGGACATGGAAGATGGAGACAACAGCGAGCAGGAGTTCCAGAAGGCCACAGAAGTCCTGTGTGTCGACGGAGGTGCCTCTCTGCACACTTCCCACTGCCAACTCAAGCAATGGGTGCGGGAAGTGAATGCAGCTGAGCCACCCGTCGAGTCACGCAGGCTGCTGAAATGGTCCGGCACGCCCATCATCTTCGACCTTGAGGACCACCCTGACCGCACGACTGCGGTCGGGTGTCTGCCGATGTTGGTTTCACCAACTATCCGCAACCTCAAGGTCACCAAGATGTTGGTTGACGGCGGGGCCGGCCTCAACTTGATCTCCTCCACTGTGATCAAGAAACTGCAAATTCCCGACAGCGAGCTCGAGGAAATCGGGTCGTTCCAAGGGATCAACCCGGGAAGGAGCAAGCCGAAGGGGAAGATCACGCTGCCAGTGACCTTTGGCGGAGAGCTCAACTTCAGGACGGAGAGGATCACATTCGATGTTGCCGATATCCCATTACCATATAATGGGATACTTGGCCGTCCTGCGCTCGCCAAGTTCATGGCAGCTTCCCACTATGCGTACAACATGCTCAAGATGCCGGGGCCGATAAGCGTCATCTCTGTCCCCGACGACAAGAAGGACGCGCTTATCTGCGCCGACAAGATCTACAGGGACGCAGCAGCCGCGGCAGACAACAAGACACTTGCCGCTGAAGCTCCCGGGGGGAAGACCAAGACCAAGTCCGGCAAGAGCTCTGGAGCCCACTCCGGCAAACGCACCTCTTCGGAGTGCTGCGCTGCCGTCGAGGACGCACCATCGAGCTCCATCGGCAAGTGCAAGAAAGGAATGGTAGCTCCACCGGCAACCAAGAAGGTGTCCGCCAAGGAGGACGGCACTGGTGGTACCTTCACCATCAGTGCTACGCTCGACCCCAAATAGGAAAGCGCGCTCATTGCCTCCCTGCGGGCGAATGTCGACGTGTTCGCATGGCAACCGTCTGACATCCCCGGCGTTCCCAGGAAGGTAATTGAGCACAAGCTTGCTGTTTGTCCTCACGCGCGGCCCGTCAAGCAGAAGGTCAGGAAGCAAGCTGTGGAGCGCCAAGAGTTCATTGCCGAAGAGATAAAGAAGTTGGAAGCAGCCGACCTGGTTAGAGGAGTACTCCATCCTACATGGTTGGCCAATCCAGTTGTCGTGCGAAAGGCTAATGGGAAATGGAGACTTTGTATAGACTTCACCGATGTGAATAAAGCTTGTCCCAAGGATCCTTTTCCCTTGCCGCGCATCGACCAGATTGTTGACTCCACGGCTGGATGTGAGTTGCTATCATTCCTTGATGCATACTCAGGTTACCACCAGATATTCATGGCTGAGGAAGATGAAGAGAAGACTGCATTCATTACTCCATGTGGCACATACTGCTTCATATGCATGCCCTTTGGATTGAAGAATGCAGGCTCAACATTTGCAAGGGTGGTGCACACTGCTTTTGAGCCACAGATACACAGGAATGTAGAGCCTACATGGATGATATAGTGGTCAAGAGCAGGAGCAAGGATACCTTGATTCTGGACTTGGAAGAAACCTTTGAGAATCTGCGCAAGATACAACTCAAGATGAACCCTGAGAAGTGCGTCTTCGGAGTCCCCTCCGGCAAGCTTCTCGGGTTCTTTGTGTCCCAGAGGGGGATTGAAGCCAATCCCGACAAGATAAAAGCCATCGAGCAGATTGAAGCCCCGAAGCGCGTCAAGGACGTAAGGAGACTTGCTGGTTGTGTGGCTTCCCTCAGCAGGTTCATTTCAAAGTCTGCAGAGCGCGCCCTGCCTTTCTTCAAAATCTTGAAAAAGGCAGGTCCTATGAAATGGACTCCGGAGGCGGAGGCAGCGCTGCAAGACTTGAAAGGATACCTGTCCTCCACTCCAATACTTGTCGCACCTAGGCCACAAGAGAAGTTGCTGCTGTACCTAGCGGCAACCAATCAAGTGGTTAGTGCTGCGTTAGTAGCGGAGAGGGAGGCGGATGAGGAACCCACATCCCCGGCAAGTGCATCCAGCGACAAGCAGGGGGCTTCCCCGACAAACTCTGGCCCCGACAAGGACAAATCTGCGCAGGAACAAGGAGAAGTGCGGAAGAAGATGGTGCAGCGCCCAGTTTATTTTGTAAGTTCCCTCTTGCAGGGGGCTAGGTCAAGATACTCTGGGGTGCAGAAGCTGCTTTTCGGCCTCCTCATGGCCTCGAGAAAGCTGCGCCATTACTTCCAAGCACACGAGATAACAGTGGTCACTCGCTTTCCGTTGAAGAGGATATTGCAGAATCCAGAAGCAACAGGCAGGATCGTCGAGTGGGCACTGGAGCTGTCAAGCTTTGGTCTCAAGTTTGAGAGTACTTCAACCATACAGAGCAGAGCTTTGGCAGAATTCATAGCAGAATGGACCCCAACACCAGATGAAGAAGTTCCAGAGACAACTATCCCCGTCCAAGAAGCAAGCAAAGAATGGATAATGTACTTCGATGGTGCCTTCTCGCTGCAAGGCGCCGGCGCTGGCGTGTTACTCATAGCACCCACCGGAGAGCACCTCAAGTATGTTGTTCAAATGCACTTTCCCAAGGAGCAAGCGACGAACAATACTGCTGAGTATGAAGGTTTGCTTGCCGGCCTCAGAATTGCGGCCGAACTTGGGATCAAGAAATTGATTGTGCGGGGAGATTCATAGTTGGTGGTCAGACAAGTGAACAAGAATTACCAGAGCCCTTTGATGGAAGCCTATGTCGATGAAGTGAGGAAGCTTGAAGAACACTTTGAAGGTCTGCAGATGGAGCACGTTCCAAGAGCTCAGAATGATATCGCAGATGGCCTCTCAAAGTGTGCTGCAATGAAGTTACCTGTGGAACCAGGGACCTTCGTGCTCAAGCTAACTCAGCCATCCGTTACACCATCAGTTGGGCAAAGCAAGAAGAGGAAGTTGGTCTCCGGCGACTACTTGCCGGCGGATCTTCCTGAAGCCGCCGCCAATGTCCCCAAGAGCAACAACCAAGATGCTGAGGAATAGTCTGCTCCTGCGGACCCAAGGGTCTGTGCAGTTGAAGCAGGCGTTCCCGACAAGCCTTGCCCCGGCAGGCTTGCCGGGGAACCTTCAGCTCCGGTAGAGCCGCAGGTTCTTGCCATAGAAGCTGAGGTTCCCGTAGCAGCACTGATGCCTTTAGTCCTTGTTGTCGAGCCTCAGGCTCCGGCATGGGCACAACAAATTGTCCGTTTTCTACAAACTGGAGAACTTCCCGAAGAACCAGAAGAGATAGAAAGGATAACCAGGCAGTCAAGTATGTACCAGTTCGTCGGCAATGAACTGTACAGAAGAAGACTCAACAGTGTCAGGTTGAAGTGCATCTCCAGGGAAGATGGACAGAAGCTGTTGGCAGAGATACACGGAGGCATATGTGGCCACCACATTGGTGCAAGAGCACTTGCCGGGAAGGCGTTCCGGCAAGGGTTCTTTTGGCCAGAAGCCCTCCAAGATGCAACTGCACAAGTAACCAAGTGTGAAGCGTGCCAGTTCCATGCCAAGCAAATACACCAGCCAGCTCAAGCTCTCCAGACGATCCCTTTATCCTGGCCCTTCTCGGTCAGGGGGCTCGATATCCTCGGCCCCTTTCCCCGCGCCGTCGGGGGCTTTGAGTACTTGTACGTAGCAATCGACAAGTTCACAAAGTGGCCAGAAGTGGAACCAGTGAGAAAGGTGATAGCACAGTCAGCAGTGAGGTTCTTCAGGTCAATTGTTTACCGTTTCGGAATCCCTAACAGGATCATCACCGACAACGGCACACAGTTCACAAGCCGCACCTTCATGCAGTACGTCCAAGACCTTGGCGCCAAGGTCTGCTTTGCTTCTGTTGCTCACCCGAGGAGCAATGGTCAAGCAGAGAGGGCAAATGCTGAAGTGCTGCGCGGGCTCAAGACAAGAACCTTCGACAGGCTGCACAAGTGCGGAAGAAACTGGATAGAGGAGTTGCCGGCGGCTCTTTGGTCGATCAAGACGACACCAAATCGAGCCACCGGACAGACACCCTTTGCTCTTGTCTATGGAGCAGAGGCAGTTCTCCCCACGGAACTCGTATACGGGTCTCCTCGAGTGCTCGCTTATGATGAGCTCGAGCAAGAGCAATTGCGGCAAGATGATGCATTGCTCCTCGAGGAGGAACGTCTCCAGGCTGCTGTACGAGCTGCTCGATACCAGCAAGCCTTGCGTCGCTATCATAGCCGCAAGGTCAAGGCCAGGAGTCTCGAGGAAGGCGACCTTGTTCTTCGGCGCGTTCAGTCCGCCAAGAGCTCCAACAAGTTGACGCCGAAGTGGGAAGGCCCTTATCGGGTGAGACAAGTCACAAGGCCCGGCGCTATCCGCCTTGAGACCGAAGAAGGCTTACCGGTGAGCAACTCCTGGAACATAGAGCATCTTCGCAAGTTTCACCCATAAGGCGCGGTTGCCGTGATCCGCTCCGGCAACCACCTTTTGTACAAGTCTTGCCGCTGTTGCATGTAAACCTTTGTAAAAAGCCGGGCGCAGACCCCGTGCATCAGTAAAACTTCTGTGCTTCACAATGTTTGTCATTACATGCTTTTCCTTTTACTTGCATGCATCGTTTGACACCTCGTGCAGCATGCATTCCCGGTAAGCAGTAACAAGCCGCAAGGCTCCATACTTGTGTTTCCTCCTCTTTTCCTTTCTCTCTTAAACAGAAGAAGTGTTCCTCGCGCACAAGTTTGCCGGGGGGTGGGGGGGGAGGAGATAGAGGTATGGACCAAGTGCTGTTCAAGAAAGAGAAGCCTTGCCAAGAAGCAAACAACTCATGAAAGCTAAGTTACCAGAATTTGAGCAGTTCAAATTTTTAAAAATTCTTAGTTGTCTTCCTTGAACAACCACACTTTGTATGGAAAACCTGTGCGCCGAGGAACCTACCCGTGGCTAGCCGCACCCTTACTTTGTTTCGAGCACGCTCAACGACTTAAGTGAGCTGCGACAAGTGTCGCGCCCTTACTTCGTTTTCGAGTTCGCTCAGCAATCTAAGTGTGCTGCGACTAGCTGCGACGAGGTTTCTTGCCGGCGAGAGCATTGCCAGCAGGCTGCCAAGAGTCCCGCTCTCAGCGCTCGCGGCAAGGGCCCCTTTTGCCGGCAAGTTCCCTAAAAGCGTAGGGTAGAAAGCATACAAAGTGAAAGGACTAAAGCAAGGGAGATAACACTGCATTGATCAGCCAAAATAAAAGTATATATTACAGAGGTAGCTTGCCGCTGTTCTAACCAACTACTACCTATGACTTAATTGACAGCGGCAAAGGAATCAGAAAGAAAGGAGGCCTAGTCCCTACGGTCTCCATCGACCCTCTGGATCTTGCCCGCCTTGGCCACGATGTGGGCAACTTGTGCCTTCAATGCCTCCTGGTCAGCTTCGGGCAGCAGGGTCCGGAGGATGTTGACGAGGTTGATGCCAGGGTTGCGGTAGACGATCTTCGACAAGACCCGCTCCATGGTACCCATGCAAAGCCAGCGCGCCTCATCGGCCAGCTGCGCGGGGATCTTCTCCTGTAGCCGCGCAAGCGCCGGCGCCACTCCCCTGAAGAACAGACTCAGTTTGGCGCTGTGGGGAAGGCTCTCGTCCGGGGAGTACACGAGGTGCTCCGCCCTCAACGCCATCATCTCCATGTCGATGTTGGCGGCGGAGGCGACGAGCTCGTCAGTCCACTGCTCCACCGTCTGCTGGAAGTTGTTTTGCGAGACGGCGGCGCTCTCCAGCAAGAGCCTCTCAGTGCGGAGCTCGTCCTTCAGCTTTGTTTCGCGATCCCGGGCAGCGTCAAGCGAGTCGGTAAGGGTGGAAACCTTCAGCTCTAGGTCAGCAATGGAGTCCCTGGCGTCGGTGAGCTCCTTGCCCTTCTCGGAGAGGCGGATTTGCAGATCGGAGTTGGTGTGGGCGTCCTTCTCCCGCGCCACGTTGAGCGCGGCAACCCTGTCCTCGCTCGCCTTCAGGTTCGTCTCCAGCTGCGCCACCCTGGCCTCCAGATTCCTCTTGGCGGTCTCTGCAGCAGCTGCGGCATCCCTCGCCTCCTGCAGAGCCCCGCCAATGGCTTGCTCTCGAGCGGTGAGGTCGTCCTCGTGACTGTCGAGGTCGACCTTCCGCTGGTTGAGCACTCCCTCCCGCCGAGACAGCTCCTCGGCGGCCAGTCGCTGCTGCTCCTCCACCTCGGCCTTCTCGAGGAGGAATGCTTGGTGTGCTCCGGCAAGCTCCTCGCGCTCCTCCGCCAAGTTTCGGAGGGCCGCCTGGTTGGCGGCACGGAGCTCCGCAGCACGCTTCTCCAGATCAGCACCGGCCTTGGCAGCCAGAGCCTCTCGGGACTCCAGCTTGCCTTGCCTGGCCCGGTACAAACCCAGGAGTCGGCGCAGGAGCTTCTCCTCTTCGGGCTCGTCGCTGCTGCCGGGCGCGTCGACAACCTTCAATCCGGCGGAGGCGAGAACTTCTCCGTCGAAGGTCTCCCCCTCCGCCGGTGCCCTCGATGAAGACGCCCACGGGACTTGGATGAAGACCCCGTTGGCGGCCTCCAGATAGATGCCCAACCCAGATGCAGAGGCGGAGGGGTCGGCGGCCGGTGCAGCGTCCGGCGCTCCCGCGGCCTCCGGGCCCGCGGTTTGGTCGCCGGTCCCTTCCCTAGCCGCGGCGTCAGCGGTTGGGGCAGTCTCCTCGGCGGCTGGCTCGTCGGCGCCGGCCATTCCTTCCGCGGCGGTGCCGTCGCCAGTTTCACCACGCTCCTCCTCCTCGGCGATGGTTTCCGTCTCCATCGGCTCCGGGGCGGGCGGGTCTGACAACAGAAGAAAAAGAAAAGAAAGATTTGTCAAGCAAATATCCAAAAAATAAGAATCCAAGAAGAAGAAAGTACAAGGGTTTACCTGCGCGGGCCTCTTCGATGACGGGGTCCCTCGCCGGGGAGTTCTCCCTTGGCGGCGTGGTAGTGGCTCCTGCTGGCGGAGGGCCGCTTGCGCCCTCCCTTGGCGGGGTGCTCACCCTTGTCGGGCTGCTCGCCCTTGGCGGGGTACTCGCCCTTGGCGGAGTACCCGTCCTTGGCGGAGCGCTGTCCCTCGCCGGGGAGCTCATCCTTGGCGGGGAGGGTGGAACAAGCGGCTCGTCGGGGGCAACCTCCTGGTGCTCCTGCGGCTGCGGCTCCACTTCTGCACAAGACAACAAGGCCTCAATAAGGATAACAACCTCAAGCGTGCTCGTTAAACAGAAAAGTGAATACCAGACTTACGCTGGGGGCTGCGCTGGGGGCTGCTCTCCGGAGCAGCGGGTTGGTCCGGCAGGCTTGTCGCTGGCACATCACCTGTCGCCACGACGGGCTCGTCGTCCTTGATGTCAACCACAGGGATCTTGGCCCTCTTCGCCATCCTCTGGATCAAGGTCCTAGAAGACAAAGCAAGATTAGAACCAAGCAAGAGAAATCAAGACAAAATCAAAGGAAATGAAAATCGCAAGTACTTACTCTTCCTCCTCTTCGTCGGAGCTGAGGGCGGAGAAGTCAAACTCCGCCTGGCGCGCTCTAGCGCGAGGAGTTGGAGGAGAAGGCTCCCTCGGCCGCTTGGCGGGCTCCGGGGCTGTGGGCTGTGAAGACCCAGCACCAGTCGTCGCCGAGGACCGAGGGCAGAAGGGGCACCAGAGCCGCTCCGGGAAGATCCTCCTTCGCTTGTCGCTCGGGCACGGGGCGCCTCCTTGACGACCTTGCTCGTCGCGGGGGCGCGCGTCGCACGGCGCCTTGGCTGCTGTTGGGGCGCCGGTGGCCTCGTCGTCTCGGCGGCCTTGCGGAGGCGCTTCTTCTGTTGTTGCGGAGGGCTTGGTGGTGGCGGAGAATTCTCCGAGGATGAGGAGGCGTCGTCGTCGAGATTCAGAGACCCGCCAGAGTCTTCGTCAGAATCACCGGATTCGGCGTCCTCCTCCTCCTCGGCGGGCCCGCTGGACTCGGTACCCTGCCCGGCAGCCTCGCCCATCCCAGCAGGCTCCCCGGTAGGCTCCCCGGCAAATTCCTCGGGCGCGAGCTTCAACAACTTGAGGATTTCCGCCTCCTCGGCTTGGCTCACTGCGTCCGCTGCCTCTGCTTCTTCCACGGTGTATCCAAATTCACCGGCGGCCACAGCCGCGGCGGCCTCCTCCATTCTGGAGGCAATATATGCTACATCCCGGTCGGTGGTATCCCGGGTGAGGCCCTTCTTCTCCTCGGCGTTGCGGGGTTTTTCGACCAAGTTGTCGAAGAAGGTTTGCACGGTCTCCGCTGAAGGCTCCAGCCAAGTGGGGACGACCCCATGGGAGTCGCACTCGGGCATCACCGCGCGGATGGAACTGAGGGCAGTGTTGTTGCACAACGGCACTACTCCCCGGGACAGTTTGAACCACTCCGGGTGATTGGGGTCATGCTTGAACAGTTCCCGGACCATCCCCTTCAGTTCCAAGACAGTGAAGTTGTAGTTCAACCCGGGGCGCAACCTCATGCGGTCTGCCGCGTTGCCAAACTCCCAGGCGGGCCTCTTCCTCTCCTGCAGGGGGGCAATGCGGCGGCGGAGGAAATCGGCCCCGACTTCACCTATAGTCAGGTTGGCGGCCCGGAGGCGAAGGATTCTAATGAGGGCAATCTGCAGCTTGTCATCCTCCGGGGCCAAATCGCTCCAATCCTTGCCGCGCACTATTGCAGTCTGGCGCGGCGAGGTAAACTGCTGGGGCTCCTCTTCTATGACCCAGCACCAGTCAGCCCTCCACTCTTCCCACTTGCCGCGGAGCTCTCCTTTCAAGTACGCCTCCTTCTTGTTCAACCTAAAGATCCAGGAGATGCCGCCTGAGAGTGGGGATCCGGACTCTACTCTAGGCGTGAAGAAGTGGCGGAAAAGAGCTACATTTGGGTGGACCCCGACATAGTTTTCGCACAGATGTGCGAAAACAGCCATCGTAAGGACGGCGTTGGGGGTGAAATCTAGGAGGTGGAGGCCGTACGTGTTCATCACATCACAGAAGAACTCCGAATACGGAGGACAGAGACCGCAATGGAAGAACGCGGCGAAAAAGAAGTAACCTCCCGGGAACATGTCGACGGCGACGGCGGGGAGGACTCTGGTGCGGGGATGAGCTTTCGTCTCCCTCGCCCAGAACAAGTAATACTTGTCCCGCAGCTCCCTCGCGCCGAGCCTTGGCGGGAAGACCACCATCCTTCTCCGCATGGCTGCCAGCTTCGCCGCCTGCTCGGACTTCTCCTTCTTCGACTTGTCGCTCTTCGCCTTGTCGCTTTTCGAAGCCATGGCGGGGGCGGCGAGAAGGGAGGCGGGGAGGTCGACGGCGCCGCGGATGCTGGGGACGGCGGAAGGAGGGAGGAGCTTGGCTCTCTGTCGACCTGAGGGGAGGCAGAGAGCGGCGGGGGTTTCTGGAGATTCAAGGCGCAGTGAAGGTAATGGAGGGAAACTACCCCTGCTTCCTCTGCTTTTAAGGGGGAAGTGGGGGACGTTCCGCATTTCCCATTAAAGAACAGGCCACGATCTCTCCCACGATGCCGCAATCGACGCGTGCCGTTAGGGAGGGATGCGGCGGATACGGAGAGGGATACGGCTTGCCGTGGGCCGCGTGTGCCCGTGCACTGTCTTGGGCCTGGCCCAATAGCGCTCGGCACCGTGTGTGGCCCAGGCCCGGGGGCTCCTGTCGGTGTACTAAGATAGGGGTACCTTAGTACCCCAAGTTGTGCACGGGCAGTAGCAGCTTCCCGTGGCAGGGCTTACCACGCGCTCGCCAAGGTCCGCTCTGGTCCCTATGAAGCCATTCAAGAACAAAGTATTTAAGTTAAGAGACAAGACCCCGGCAAGAGGAGCTTGCCGGGAAGGCCGCACCAGGCTCAAGGACATCTTTTCAGCACAAGACCCTGGCAGGAGGTGCTTGCCAGGAAGACCAAAGAATAACACTTCAGAAGATACATCGTGGCGCATCGTGCGCCCCGGCAGGGCCCGGAGAGCGGTAAGGCTTCCGGGCCCGGCAAGATAGTGACCCAGGCAAGGTGCTTGCCGGGGGAGACTTACACTGTGTGCCTGCGCTCCAGCTCGTCTGTCCACGCGTCGCCCTGGGGCCCTTCCGGGGGCGCGTGGCAGACAGCTGTGCAGTCTGGGGTACACGGTGGCAAGCCACGGTGACGAAGACATCGCCGTGGCGAACGGAGACGCATGGACGGACGCTTTTTGGGGCGACGGCGACGGGCATTCAATGCTCTTGTCCCCCACCGTCAGAGTTAGGTGAAGACCACTGTTCATATACTGTTCATGCACTATTACAACTACCACCAAATTTACATTTTTACCCTCCTCTACGTTGACACCTGTCGGTGACCTCTTTGAGCTATAAAAGGAGGCCCATGCACAACGTAGAGGGGGTTCGATCCCAGAAACTCGATCACTCCTACTCTCGGTGTAGCTGGCACTGTAGATCTTCAAGCTCCCGAGCCCGAGAACGCAATACAACCAAAGCAGGAGTAGGGTTTTACGCGTCCGCGCGGCCCGAACCTGGGTAAACTGCCCCCGTGTGCCCCTCGATCTGCTCTCCGTGCTCCCTCCGCTCCCTTACCGCAACGTAGAAGGGGCTCCGGTCCCATAGGTGTTCGTGGGTGGTCAGTTTCCCCGACACTCTACTTGACTCTAAAAGACAAAAGATAAAGATAAAGATACCGGGCACTCCCCCAAGCTTGGAACAAGCCAAGGGGATGCCATTACCCAAGGAGATTTCATTCCTCATTCTTGTTGACGTTAATCATGTAGTCCTCGGCGAAGCGCTTCCATGGAAGGGGTTCTCCAGTCTCATATGAGAAGTTTGTCTCCTGAATCCTGCATGCAGCACCCATACCCATGCGCATAAATCTTAGTTCATACTCACAGTTCTGGTGATGTAGATCATAAATTTTCCCTTGGAGCTCTTCAATTCTTTCTTCAGATGCGGTGATGCTTTTCCACATCTCCTTCATCTCCTTCAGGAAGTAGGTCTTCAGCTCGTTGATGATGTCAAAGTTAGCTTCAACACCACGCTCGATCATCTTCTTGTACTTGAAGACTTCTTGCTCCACTTCTTCTAGCCTGGCCTGGATGCTCCCCTCCTTGATAGGTCCCTTCAGATCTTCTTGATGGAGGACACCGTCCTCCATCTGAACAAACTGAGGGTGCTTCTTCACCTCAGCGAGGTAAGGGTTGATGACGTTGACGACGAACTTGTCCTTGGGGGAACTTGGAGAAGCCATGGCACCTAGGTCCAGCTGAAAGATTCCCTGGCAGAAACAGATCGAAAAGAAAACACACGAAATTGCGAGATACGTTGCCGGAACAATCCGGGCAAATATATAGCAAAAATTTATGCACAGAAAGGAAGGTAACAAGCTAAAGCGGGGTCGGAGACGGACTCCTGGGTGCCCAGGCGGCCTCCCGGCGCGGCCAGGGGGTAGGCCGCGCCAGGGGGGCGCCTGGGCCCCCTGGAGCTTGTCTCCGGTTCCACTTAGGCTTAGAATTTTACTAATTTTGCAAAAACTCATAATATGGAACTTTTATGGCGATTCGTGATGTTTCCTTACCGTAATACATACCTTTTCTTATTCTGCTTCTGCTGGTGTCTGAAACAGGGTTGCAACATGTTCTTTGTGAGTTGTTGTGTATATCGTATTCACATCAACATTGACAGGGTCTCCTGCTATGTAATGCTTAAGTCTTTGCCCATTCACAACTTGAGGTTTGGTGCCTTCAAAATTGTTAATCTTGATTGCACCAGACCGATAAACTTCTTCAATATGAAATGGCCCTTCCCACCTGGAAAGTAGTTTGCCTGGAGAAAACCTGAAACGGGATCTAAACAACAAAACTTTATCACCAACATTAAATTCACGTTTCAGAATCCTCCTATCATGCCACTTCTTTACTTTTTCCTTGAACATTTTAGCGCTCTCGTAAGCTTCACTTCTCCACTCATCTAGAGAAGTCAAGTTCATGAGACGCTTCTCACCAGCTAACTTTGGGTCAGCATTAAGCTCTCTAACAGCCCAGAAAGCTTTGTGCTCTAATTCTAATGGCAAATGGCAAGCCTTACCATAAACCATCTTATAGGGGGACATGCCCATGGGGTTTTTGTAAGCAATTCTATACGCCCACAAAGCATCTCCTAACTTATTTGACCAGTCCTTTCTATTTCTATTAACTGTCTTCTGTAAGATCAACTTGATCTCTCTATTGGTGAGCTCAACTTGCCCACTAGTTTGAGGATGGTACGGTGAAGCAATTCTATGATTAACATCGTACTTGGCTAAAGCTTTTCTAAAAGCTCCATGCGTGAAGTGTGATCCTCCATCAGTCATGAGATACCTAGGTACACCAAACCTAGGGAAAATCACATCTTTGAGCATTTTCAAAGATGTCTTGTGATCAGCACTTTCAGTGGGGATCGCTTCAACCCACTTGGTCACATAATCAACAGCTACTAAAATGTGAGTGTACTTGTGCGAAGAAGGAAAAGGACCCATAAAATCAAAACCCCAGCAATCAAAAGGTTCAATCACTAGTGAGTAATTCATAGGCATCTCATTCCTTCTACTAATGTTACCAACTCTCTGACATTTATCACAAGCTAAAACATAATTTCTAGCATCCTTAAAGAGAGTAGGCCAATAAAAACCTGATTGAAGAACCTTATGTGCGGTCCTCTCACCGGCATGATGTCCTCCATAGGGACTATCATGACATTGTCTGAGAATGTCCTTCTGCTCATGTTCCGGTATGCATCTTCTCACGATCCCGTTGGGACCTTCTTTGAAAAGATGTGGGTCATCCCAAAAGTAGTGCCTCAAATCATGAAAGAACTTCTTCCTTTGCTGAAACGTTAAACCTGGAGGCAAATACTTCGCAACGATAAAATTAGCATAATCTGCAAACCAAGAGTCGGAAAGAGATTGTACTTTTACAACGACAAGTTGCTCGTCTGGAAAACTGTCGCTGACTGGGATGGGATCATGCGGTATATCTTCCATCCTTGAAAGATTGTCCGCCACCAGATTGTCTTCTCCTTTCCTATCAACAATCTGCAAATCAAATTCTTGAAGAAGGAGTACCCATCTAATAAGCCTTGGCTTGGCATCCTTCTTTGTCATAAGGTACTTAATGGCAGCATGGTCAGTATGAATAATAACTTTGGAATCAACAATATACTGCCTAAACTTATCACAAGCAAACACTACAACTAAGAATTCCTTCTCAGTAGTAGCATAATTCTTTTGAGCACTATCAAGGGTTTTACTAGCATAATGTATAACATTCAATTTCTTATCAACCCTTTGCCCTAAAACAGCTCCAACAGCAAAATCACTAGCATCATACATAATCTCAAAAGGTAAATTCCAGTCAGGTGGTTGTACTATAGGAGCGGTTATTAAAGCTTTCCTGAGAACTTCAAAAGCCTCTTTACAATCTTCATCAAATACAAAAGGAACGTCCTTCTGGAGAAGATTAGTGAGGGGTCTCGAAGTCTTAGAAAAGTCTTTAATAAATCTTCTATAGAAACCAGCATGGCCGAGCAAACTGCGAATACCTTTGATGTCCCTTGGATAGGGCATCCTCTCAATTGCTTCGATCTTGGCCTTGTCCACCTCAATTCCCCTTTCAGAAATCTTGTGACCAAGAACAATTCCTTCGTTAACCATGAAGTGACACTTCTCCCAATTGAGTACCAGATTTGTCTCCTCACATCTCTGCAAAACTTTATTAAGGTTGTGGAGACAATGGTCAAAGGAAGTTCCATAGACGAAGAAATCGTCCATGAAGACTTCCACAATCTCCTCACAGAAACCATGAAAGATAGCAGACATACACCTTTGAAAAGTAGCAGGGGCATTACATAAACCAAAAGGCATACGCCTGTAAGCATAAGTACCAAAGGGACAAGTAAAAGTGGTCTTCTCTTGATCAGCAGTGTTAACATGAATTTGAGAGAAACCAGAATAACCATCGAGGTAACAAAAGTGGGTATTTTTGGATAACCTTTCAAGCATTTGGTCGATGAACGACAACAGGTAGTGATCCTTCCTGGTTGCCTTGTTCAACTTCCTGTAATCAATACACATTCTATATCCAATAATAATTCTCTGAGGTATTAGTTCATTCTTATCATTAGGAACCACAGTTGTACCTCCTTTCTTAGGAACACAATGTACTGGGCTTACCCACTTACTATCAGCTATAGGGTAGATAATACCTGCGACTAGAAGCTTCAGAATCTCAGTTCTTACAACATCCATCATCTTCGGGTTCAACCGTCGTTGATGGTCAACAACTGGTTTAGCATCGGGCTCAAGGTTGATAGTATGTTGACAGATAGATGGACTAATCCCCTTAAGGTCATCAAGGGTATAGCCAATTGCACCTCGGTGTTTACGAAGTACTTCCAATAGTCGCTCTTCTTCATATCCTGAAAGGTTAGAGTTGATAATAACAGGATATACTTTCTTTTCATCTAAATAAGCATACTTGAGCGTATCGGGAAGAGGTTTAAGATCGAACACCGGGTCTTCTTTTGGTTTTGATAAAATTCCCAAAGGTTCAACCGGAAGGTTGTGCTTCAGGATAGCAGGTTGTCTCAAGAATATTTCATCTAGTTCATTTCTTTCCTGCATATGCAAATCATTCTCGTGGTCCTCCATATATTGCTGCAAAGGATCATTAGGGGGAATAGCAATAGAAGCAATACTTTCAATAATTTTATCATCACTAGGTAAATCGGTACCACGAGGCTGCTTAGAGAACTTGGAAAAATTAAATTCATATGGCTCACCATTGAATTCAATAGAAACTTTACCTTTCTTGCAATCTATTATAGCTCCACAAGTTCTAAGAAAAGGTCTACCAAAAATAATAGGACAAAAATTGTCCCTCACTGAACCAAGTACTAGAAAGTCGGTAGGGTATTTTACCTTTCCACATAGGACTTCAACGTCTCTCACAATTCCGATAGGAGAGATAGTTGTTCTATTTGCAAGATGACTGGTAACATCAACTTCTTCAAGTTCACAAGGTGAAATCTCACCGATGATCTCTTGATAAAGTGAATAGGGGATAGCACTAGCACTCGATCCCAAATCGCATAGCCCATAATAATTGTGATCTCCTATTTTAACAGATACTAGTGGTGCACCTGAAATTGGGCCTTTATTCTTGGCTGTGACAAGGTTAGTGGAAACAACACAAAAATTTACATTGGAATCCAAAACATCATTAGTAACAAGGTCTTTAACCAATGCAACTTGAGGATCGACCTTGATCTGGTCCTCAGGCTCATCAATTCTTCTCTCGCTTTTATTTATTATGCCTGTCACAAGAGAGTGCTCCCTTATCCTTGTGGGAAAAGGAGGCTTTTCATATATAACTGCAGGCAAAATAGGGTCAGCAACATGAATATCAACAGGTAACTCTTTGAAAGGTTCATGATGCTGATCTCTCTTCTTTTTAAAAGAATCAACGTGAGAGGCAAAATCCTTACAGAAATCAATCATTAGATGGGAATAAGACCAATCTTAGAGCAAAATGTATTGAAGTAATCAGTTTTCACATAGCTCTCAATATAATCATGCTCATAATTTATAGCGGGTTCAATACCTTTATCGATTTCCCAATCTTCGGTATTCCTCTGGATCCTTTCAAGGAGATCCCACCTTTCTTCAACACTCTTCGTCTAAAATACCCCACTAGAGGAGGCATCCAGCATCTCCTTATCCTGACGAGAAAGCCTGGCATAAAAATTTGTAAGTATAATTTCCTTGGGGAGCTCATGAATAGGACATTTGAGCATTAGGGACTTCAATCTCCCCCAAGCTTGAGCAATGCTTTCTCTGTCACGAGACCTAAAGTTATAGATATAGTTCCTGTCTCGATGAATTTCATGAAGAGGATAAAACTTGGTATAAAAGAGAGACATAAGCTCTTGCCAATCAAGCAAGTGTGAGTTATCGAGAAGCTTATTCCAATCTGAAGCTTTATCTATAAGCGATACGGAGAACAATTTCCTCATGACGAACTCCATTGATACACCTGCAAGCTTAAATAATGAACATAGTTGTGACAGATATAGCAAGTGTTCACCGGGATGTCTGTCTCCTGCATAACGATTAGCCAAAACATAATCGATAATACCAGTTGGTATTTTATAGGGCACAATTTCAGTAGGGGGAGGAGCAACCACCACAGATGTGGGGCGTCTTCCCACAAGCAACGATCCAATAGCAAGGTTGTCCATAAGGACAAAGAGCAGCAACAGCAAAATAAAAATAGAAATATAAAAACTTCCTTACCAGTTAACTTTACTAATAGCGCTACACTCCCCGGCAACGGCGCCAAAAAACGGTACTTGATGACCCACAACCGTAAGGGATCTATTGCAGCGTTTTCGATAAGTAAGAGTGTCAAACCCAACAAGGAGCAGAAGGTATTGATAAGTGATTTTGAGCAAGGAATAACTGCAAGCATTGAAAGGTAACTTTTAGGGGTTTTCTTGATATAAGCAACATGAAAGTAAAAGCGAACAAAGTAAAAGGCACTGGAGAGTAACAAGTGGCCCAATCCTTTCTGAGCAAAGGAGAGGCCTAGCAACTGAACTTATAAAGGCTAAAGTGTTCTTGAGTACACACGGGAGAGGTAGTCATGTGCTTTCGCCATATTCTGTATCGGTACTATGTTATGTGTTGATAAGTGCTGAGTGGGTGGATCTATGCTAGTACACTCTCTAGACTAAGATGA
This sequence comes from Secale cereale, assembly GCA_902687465.1. NCBI lineage: Eukaryota > Viridiplantae > Streptophyta > Magnoliopsida > Poales > Poaceae > Secale > Secale cereale. The sequence continues at coordinate 846,372,757 of LR738711.1, forward strand.
GTGCACTCTTATGATTAAACACCTTGGAAGCATCCGCAAATACAAGATAGTATTTAAGGCAAAAGCCTAACCATAGCAATACGATTGATGATCCATTGTTCCCTTGTGCAAAAGCGTGCGAACTGGGGTTCAGGTTTCTGTCACTCCGGCAACCCACCGTAAGCATTCTTTGTACACAATGTATTCCCCTAGGTCCTTAATAAGGCGAAGTGTTGAGTGTTCGACTCACACAACACCACTAGGAAAATAACAACACAAATTAAGTATCAAACAACACATATTACTTTAACATCATATGACTACTAACAACAAGACTTTTCCCATGTCCTCAAGAACTAAAGTAACTACTCACAAGGCATAAAAGAGATCATGATCAGTGGAGATAAATGGATGATAAACAATCTGGACATAATGATATTTCTCCAACAAAACTCAATAGCATTCACCACAAAGTAGTAATCAACACCGATAGAGTAGAGAGGATAGATAGTACGGATTACAACACAAGTTGCAATGGTGAGATGAGATTGGATGAAGATGGAGATGGTGCTGATGTTGGGGATGATGTTGATGATGATCTCGATGATGCCCGTGATGATGGTGATGACGATGGCGATGATCTCCCCTTCCGGGAGGTGATCTCCCGGCGGAATCTGCCCGCCGGAGATGGCTTTTTCTTCTCTGTAGGTTTCCGCCACGGAGCGGCGGCGGAACTCCGTCCAAACTCTCCTTTTTAGGGTTTTTGGATGACGAGGAGTATATAGGCAAAAGGGGGCAGCCAGAAGTGGGCCAGGGGCTCCAGGCGCCCCCCGGCGCGGCCAGGGTGGGGGCCGCGCCAGGTGGCCGCCTGGGCGCCCTGTGGCCCCCTCTGGTTGCTCTTTTGCATGCCTTCGTGATCCGTCTAGAAAATACCCTCCGTCGATTTTCAGGTAATTTGGAGGTATTCTTCTTCAGCAACTCAGCGTCCACTTTTTATCGCTGAATCCTGCGTCTGCTGCTTCGGCACCGGAAAGTTGCAAACTTTGTAAAATAAGCCAAAACAACATAAGAACATCATTGTAATGTGAAATATATCAATGAATAAGGATGAATTACGATATAAAATAGTGATGCATTTTGGACGTGTCAGCCGTGGGTGAGCTGCCACCTCTTCCCACATGTTCGTGCTAATTATTAAGTAACTTCCAGAATGAATTTTGATTGGTGATTGGCTATATATATTTGTCAGTACTATTATTCTACTCGCTTATGTAACGACTAATGTGGTTCTTTGTTGCTTCTTTGCAGGCATTTGATAAAGTCAAAGGCAACAGGAAGGCACAACGGCGATCAAGGTCCTTATGTACGCTGAGTACTATCTTTTGTCTACCATACCGTATGAGAATAGATCAGGATGAGACAACTAAGTCATGTACTGTGTATTTACCGACGGTGTCTATAAGGAGAACATATCCGGTCTATATTTGAATATATGAACTATTATATCGATGATGTCGAGTTGTGTCTACATAGTCTGTCTTCGAGTGCATATATAAACTTAGTGTATCCTTTGTACTGGTTTTCTTATTTGACTTAGCACATATGTTTATTTTCGGATAATTTTTCATGTGACTACCAATGTTATAAACCAGATTTCTCTTTCTGAGGATGCTTATGTCAGAACTGTTCATCATCTTTGTCAATATATTGTATCCAATATGTTATCCATGTCTAAAACCCATCTTAAATTTCATATCTTATTCATGGATAATGATTTGGTGTATGGCACTGTACTTAATCTATATCATTGATATTTTTTATATTCGCAATGCTCCTATGACTATATTATCAGATTCCCGGTAGCATCCGCGGATGCTGCGGTGCGGCAAGCCGCACTTCCTACCTAGTGAGCATCTACTCCAAGCTGAAATGCACCCTCTTATCGTTGTGAAAAGTAAAATAAATAAATAAAAGGAGGTTTTTTTATTTAAAAAAAGAGGGGACACAGAATTTCTGCACCCGAGCTCAAATGAGCTCGGGTGAACAGTAAAATCGAAAAAAAACTGAAAATAAATTCAAAAAGTCCAATTTTTTTGGGAGAAACATTGACAAAAGTTTTAGGTGCTTGCGAAAATTCGTTATGAAATCACATTCCTAGAAGGCGTGAGAAAAACAAAATCGGTACTCTGAAAATGCTACTTTCAAAAGCATTTTGGAGCACCGAATTTGTTTTTTTTGCCACGCCTTACCGGAATGTGCTTTCATGATGAATTTTTGCAAGCACTTAAAACTTTTGTCAACGTTTCTTTCAAAAAAATAGATTTTTTTGAATTTGTTCTGTTTTTTTTATTTTACTGTTCACTCGAGCTCATTTGAGCTCGTGTACAGAAAGGCACTTTCGTTAAGTATACTTCAACCGTGGCACAACCATCATATATGTATGTTTTTACAATTGTCGTTTATAAAGCTTACTAGCAGTGTAACACGCTAACCTCAGTCAACAAAGAGTATCCACCCTACTCAATGTTATCTTTTTGATACAACAACAAATATTTTCTATCAATGACTGCTAAATCACATAGCCGAAAATTCTATATATTGATTACTACCATCTAATTTTGTAGGGTTTCTAACAAGATGTTAGACTTCGTTTTTCTTTCATGCACTTCCTTCTTTTGAAATGCAAATCTCATGTGGCGCATCCAAAGAACCATGTATGCCAATTTCTATGTTTCATTTTTCCGTAGGATTCGGGTGCCATGACGTTGTAATTATGTATTTTTGGTAGAAAACATGAAGAGCCTCTTTGGTTAGCAGGAGTTTGAAAAACGTAAAGACATAACAAAAGAGAAATATAACAGGATTGCACGAAAAAAAGAATTGTGGAAAAATATAATTTTGCATAATTGTGTGTTTGATTTGCATGAATAAGAACACACGGATCCAAAAAGACATAGTAAAATTCTAAATTTTATTTTATTTTACCTTGTTTTTATGTATTTTAACCCAGTACAAATATATGAACATCTCACACTGAGGGTACATCGTTAGAATGCTTGAAATAAAAGCAAAAAAATACGAACACTAGTGCCAAGTCTGAGACTTGAACTCCGATGGGTTGGTTCCACCACAAGAAATCTAACCATCTAAGCTATGCTCAGTTCAGTTGTTCTTTGTGTATATCTATACCAATATAAAAAGAACCAAAGTGGCAGATCCAATTAATCTCGGCAATCAAATCATGCCAATCCAACGACCTAGACTGCTTTAATGTCGAGCATTCAACACGTTTAGCGTGCTGTTAATTTCATGACAAATATAGTGGTAATCACATAATAACACGCAAATAATATCCTAATTAATATCTGCATGCACTTGATATACTTCCAAATTAACGTGCATTGCACGTACACATTGACTAGTGCAACAACAAAAGAGGTTTGAGTTGATTAAAACATTGTTATTTTTCCTATGAAACCAAAGCCTAAGGATTTTTCTCTCTCCCTTCTTTACACATTCATTTGAACCAAATGGATCAATAATGTAACAGTGTCTCTTTATTCCTCCACTAATACTATGGATCAAAGAGACCCTAAATTAAGACTTAACTTCACTCATATACATCTTCACATGTTATAACTAAAAAACATATTAACACTTGTATGTTTTATCCGTGATTCATATGTTATCTCTATATACCTAGTAATACTTGTATGTTTTATCCGTGATTCATACTTAAACATAACCTAAGGTTCCATCTTTCACTCAGTGTTCTCTAACAACCCCTTCGTCCAACCTCTCATCCTCGACCGTTTTTCCTGATGTTTCACCCCTTCTAGTTTTCATCAAACTAATATTTGGTAACCCAATAAACCATATCAATCTCTGGCATAAGAATAAATTCACGACCACTATTTAAATTGTTTGTTATGGTAAAACATGGCACCTGTTAGGCATCTTTGATAACCCAATAAATATCAATAAATTCACAGCCTCGAAACAGAAACAATATAAATCCATCTCTTATATTTGGTAACGAATAAAGCAGATTAATCATGAACCACATACCTATCTTATCAGTTTGAGAAATAGCTGAAAAAACTATACTTTATAACCAAAACATAATCTTATTTTGTCTATTTACTTTGCACCAAGATTTGTCTCATATGGTCCTTTTATTATGTTCAAAAATATTTGGCCCTATGGCAACGCATGGGCACATACCTAGTAACTAAAAAACATGTTAACACTTGTATGTTTTATCGGCGATGTGGCCACGAGATACATAACATGAACTCTATATTTTTTACCATATTATGGAATCAATATATTTAACTAATTTTCTTGGAGATTTCTTGTCATTTAGTTGGTCAGGCCAGCAAAGTCATTGGCATATTTGGACCAATTAAATTTGGAAAAGTGAGCACGTAGAAAACAAGATATCGTGATTGAAGGAAATATGCCCTAGAGACAATAATAAAGTTATTATTTATTTCCTTATTTCATGACAAATGTTTATTATTCATGCTAGAATTGTATTAACCGGAAACATAATACATGTGTGAATACATAGACAAACATAGTGTCACTAGTATGCCTCTACTTGACTAGCTCGTTGATCAAAGATGGTTATGTTTCCTAGCCATGGACAAAGAGTTGTCATTTGATTAATGAGATCACATCATTAGGAGAATGATGTGATTGACTTGACCCATTCCGTTAGCTTAGCACTTGATCGTTTAGCTTGTTGCTATTGCTTTCTTCATGACTTATACATGTTCCTATGACTATGAGATTATGCAACTCCCGTTTACCGGAGGAACACTTTGTGTGCTACCAAACTTCACAACGTAACTGGGTGATTATAAAGGTGCTCTATAGGTGTCTCCGAAGGTACTTGTTGGGTTGGCGTATTTCGAGATTAGGATTTGTCACTCCGATTGTCGGAGAGGTATCTCTGGGCCCACTCGGTAATCACATCACTATAAGACTTGCAAGCATTGCAACTAATGAGTTAGTTGCGGGATGATGTATTACAGAACGAGTAAAGAGACTTGTCGGTAACGAGATTGAACTAGGTATTGAGATACCTACGATCGAATCTCGGGCAAGTAACATACCGATGACAAAGGGAACAGCGTATGTTGTTATGCGGTTTGACCGATAAAGATCTTCGTAGAATATGTAGGAGCCAATATGAGTATCCAGGTTACGCTATTGGTTATTGACCGGAGATGAGTGTCGGTCATGTCTACATAGTTCTCGAACCCGAAGGGTCCGCACGCTTAACGTTTGATGAGGATCGGTATTATGAGTTTATGAGTTTTGATGTACCGAAGGTAGTTCGGAGTCCCGGATAAGATCACGCACATGACGAGGAGTCTCGGAATGTCCGAGGCGTAAAGATTGATATATAGGATGACTATATTCGGACACCGGAAGTGTTCCGGAAAGTTTCGGATTTAACTGAAGTGCCGGAGGGGGTTACCGGAACCCCCCGTGGGAGTATGTGCCATAGTGGGCCTTGATGGACAAGTGAGAGGCAGCCCATAGGGGCTGGCCGGCGCTGTGACACCCCGAGACCGATGCACCAGGTGTCAGTCAGTTATTCGTCGTCATTGCCATGTCATCTGCTTGCGTGTTGCATCTTGCCGTGTCATCATGTGCATTGCATCATCATGCTTTCAAAACTTGCATCCGTCCAAGTCCGCCCGTCCTTTCCGTTGTCCGTTCTGAGCCCAGACACACTTGCACGCGCCCGCGGCACCTCCGAATATTTATTTTATGAGTGACCGGAAAACCTTCTTGGAATGGGGTGAAACTTGGCGTGTGGTCTGCCTGCCAAATTTCATCCCATTCGGAGCTCGTCTGATAGTCCAACCGTTAAACTTATAGCGGTACTATAGCCGGTTAAATCGTCGAACGTTTTCGGTCTTCGAGAACCCCGCGGGCCTCTTTTCTCTTCTCTCCTCACAGCCCACTTCCTCTTTACACAGCTCACCTAGGCCTGCCTAGACCCCCCTCCGCTCCGGTGCCGTTCGATCACGATCGGAGGGCTCCGTTTTGCCCCAAAACCCTCAAACCCTAGCCCTTTCCCTATAAAAACACCCCCACATGCCATTTTGGGCATCCCCTAGCCTCCACCTACCTCTAGCCTCCCTCCTCCATCAATTTCCGTGTGAAACTGCTACCCTGCCGCCACTTGTCGCCGGCCCAGAGGCCAGCCAGCGCCGCCGTTCCCCGCCACTCTCCTCGTGCCACGTGGCCTGGCCACTCCCACCGCCGCCGGCCCGCAGCAGGCCCGCCCCGGGCCGACGCGGGCCCGATCTGCTCCACGGGCGCGCCGCGCGAGCCCGCTCCCCGCTCCACGCCTCCGAGCCGCGAGCTCACCGCCGCCGCCCCCTCGCGTTCCGCCGCCTCGCCCTCGCCTCCCGCCGGCCGGCTCCGCCGCCACCGGCCCCAGATCCGTCGCCCACCGCCCTGCTCCTCCTTCTTCCCTCCTCCGCTCGCTCCAGCGGGGGCCCCGAGCTCCCTTGCCCCGGATCCCATGGCGCCTCTCGCCGCCGGCCGGCCTCCCGCGCCACGTCGCCGAACTTCACCGCGGCCGTCGACCTCTGCCCCGCCGTGTTTCACCTCGCTCCAGATCCGGTCGGGCCGGACCGGATCTGGCCATCCCCGACCGCCCCGGCGACGTCCGCGCCGCCCGCCGGAATCCCGCCGGCCACCGCGTCGTGGAACCGCCGCCGGACTAGCCCTTCCCCAGCCGCGCCGGACATGTCCGCTTGAGACCCGGACATGTCCAGCTGTCCTATGCCCTAGTCACTGCCAGGTGGGCACAAGAGCTGCACCGACGAACGTGTCCGCCGGACCCGGACAATGTCCACCCCTCCGGAGGTCTATTTTCTTCTAAGTCCCTGGCATATTGTAATTTTGTTTGCATACTTTGTCTTCTTGTAACTTTTTGTGTGCTTGTCCAAATTGAGTGAATGATATGTCAAAATGATCATGGTGATATGCTCTTCATTTTGTTCCACAGTTGCACGCTTTTTTGAGTTCATATTGATGCCCTAATCATCGTTGCAAGAGTGCTCTAAGTTTAAAACTGCTGTTAACTATAATTTTGTTAGCATGTTTGAGATGTGATAACTTTGTGCATGTTCATCCAAATGAAGCATATGATATGTCAAAATGTTCATTGTGAAGTGCTATACATGTTGGTTGCTGTAGCATTCATGTTAGGTGCCATCTTGCCATGTTAATCTCTGTTGCAAAAGTGCATGTGGCTGTTAAGTGCTGAAACTTGTTATGAGATGCTGATTTGACTTACTCATTGCTATTGGTGTGATTGTCTTCATGCCACATGACTATATTTTTTAGAAGCACAATCATATGGTCTTTGTTGTGGTGCAATCCACTTTCCATGATATGCCTTGAGGTGACTTAAACAATCTTGTAAACATGCCATGCCAATATTGCTATTTTATACTTAGTGAAAAACTGCTAAGTCTGGAATCTATTAAACCTGATGCCATGTTTGCTTGATGCCCTAGTCAAATCCATGCATGTTTTAGTATGTCAAATGATCATGTCATGTTGTCCATGTTATTGTCTATCCATCCATGCCCTTGTTTGCACATATGGCCTGCTGTAGCTTATTTATTTCTTGCTCTCAAGTTGCTATAAATTTACCTGTCAGACTTTTATAAGCATGATCAATTTGGTGAAGCTTGTTGTTATTGATCCATGCCTCCTATGGAGTTGCTCCAATGGAGTTGTTTGATGTATGCTATGTCTATTTCATGTCCATGATCTTTTTATACTTAGTAGAGTTAATATGCTTGTTGTTTTGTGCCTCCGAAGGCAGCATCGTGATGATGTTTTTGCCTTCCCAGATTTTGACTAAGTCTGGATAAATTTATTGCAACTTGCCATGCTTGGTTAAGTGTGTTCCAACAAGCTTTTGGGTGTGTTCTAAGTTCATGCTTGTTAAGTATCATGTCTATCTCACACACATGCCTCTTGTTATCATGTTTGGGTGCTGTAGCATATATATACCTTGCTCCACAGTTGCTATGTTGCTGATTTTGGACAGCTTGTTGTTATATCTTGTTTCATGTGTAGGTGTTGAACCGTTGCTCCGTTTTGAGCGTGTCCTATATGAAACTTGTGTGATTTTGCATGTAGAAGCATAATATCATGTTGTTTACCTGTTTGGAGTGTGTTTGCTTGATGTTCGGGTGCATCTTGCACCGTTGCCATGCTTGACTTGTTTTGCTCATATCTTCTAGGCCGTAGCTCCGAATTAAACAATCTTTATATGTAACTTGACTAGATTTTTGTGTAGATCATCATGGTGCATGTTAACTGGTTGTTTAACAACTTTAACTTAAGGTTTGTTCAAATCTGGACCATTTTTCCAAATATGCATATGAGGACGTACCGGAATAGTTATATGTTGATTCCGGCCTCATTTAAACTTGTTGGGTGATGTTGTTCTTGTGTGCTTCATCCCTTGCCATGAATTGCATCATATAGACTTGTCTTGCATCATACTTGGTTGAGCTTATTGTCTTGTTCTTGTGTTGTGTGTTTACCTTGTTGTGTGCTTCTTCTCGCTAGTTCTTTTTCGTTGCGTTCGTGAGGATTCGCTCGACTACACGTGGTTCGTCCTCAAGGCTTCTTCTTCGTCTTCTTCATGGACTCATTCTCCTTCCTTGCGGGATCTCAGGCAAGATGACCATCACCTTGGATACCTTTACTATCATTGCTATGCTAGATATCTCGATGCTATCGTTATATGTCGCGCTACCCATCATTATTGTCAGCCGCTCTCCTTGTTGCCATGAAACCTCTAACCTTTGACACCTTCCTAGCAAACCGTTGTTTGGCTATGTTACCCGCTTTCTCAGCCCCTCTTATAGCGTTGTTAGTTGTAGGTGAAGATGAAGATTGATCCATGTCGGATCTTGTTGTTGGAATATCACAATATCTATTATTATTATTATTAACACACCTATATATTTGGCAATGGGTGGAAGGCTTGGCCTTTTGCTTGATGTTTTGTTCCACTCATGCCACCTTAGGAGCCGATAAACCAGCATTATGTTCCTTGATTTTGCGTTCCTTACACGGTTGGGTATATGGGGACCCCTTGACAGTTCGTCTTTGAATAAAACTCCTCCAGCAAGGCCCAACATTGGTTTTAATTTGCTCATAATAAAAACTTAATTAATTAATTAATTGCATAGGGAGTTAGCGCTACCCGAGGTTTATTTCTACATAGCAGGGGGGGCAGTGATGATGGTGTTGGTCCCAAACGGGCAGCCTGCGGGGCCACCTGGTGGAAACCCGAGGGCTGGTTTTACTCGTAGCTTGTCCCATCCGGACGTGGCCTGAGACGAGATACACGCGGCTACTATCAGGGTGTCGGCACGCCGGGAGGTCTTGCTGGACTTGTTTTACCATTGTCGAAATGTCTTGTGCACCGGGAATTCCGAGTCTGATCGGGCCTTCCCTAAGATAAGGGGTAAAATTATTATTATCTCTGCTGATCGTGAGAGCTTGTGATGGGCTAAGTTGGGACACCCCTGCAGGGTTATGATCTTTCGAAAGCCCTGCCCGCGGTTATGTGGCAGATTGGAATTTGTTAATGTCTGGTTGTAGAAAACTTGACAGAGGATCCGAAATAAAACACACAACTGTGTGAGTAACCGTGACTGTTTCTTTTCACTTTTAGAAGAGAACACGGTGGGGTTATGTTTAACTCGTAGGTAGTTCAGGATCTTTAGCGATCATTACTAGTTGCGACCGTTTGCGTAGATGCTCATCTTATTCTTGTACTCGTAAGTTAGCCACCATATTATGCTTAGCCGCTGCTGCAACCTCACCACTTTACCTCTTCCTACCCATTAAGCTTTGCTAGTCTTGATACCCATGGTTATGGGATTGCTGAGTCCTCGTGGCTCACAGATACTAGAACAACAGTTGCAGGTGCAGGTTTCCGATGACTTGACGCGAGAGCAATGTCCTTTGTGTTGGAGTTCTTTCTTCTTCTTCTTCGTCAGTCTTGGGTTAGGTTCCTGGTCGGCAGCCTGGGATAGCAGATAGATGTCGTTGTGCTTTACATGTTTGCATCTGTAGTCGGATGCTTTGTATTGATGTTGTTTTATTTATGTGACTTGTATGTATTGTTGTATCCCCCATGTATGTATGTAATGTTACGATGTAATGATATCCATCTTGCTAAGCGCCTGAAATGCGGTTGTACCCCAATCACGTAAGTGTCACGTGATCGGGATAGAATCGCATCTTGGGCCTGACAAGTTGGTATCAGAACCTCGACCGACCATAGGAGCCCCCTTGATTGATCGTAGTTTGGCCGTTGTTGAGTCTAGAATAAAACTTTTTTGAAGTCTAGTTATATCGGAGAGTAGGAATTCTTTTTTACTCCTCAGCCCCTTCGTCGCTCTGGTGAGGAATCTTGACGTAGGTGTTTTGAATTACCCCTCTTCCCCTTCAATTTTTTTAGGATCTCGTTGTTAGTTTTCGTTTGTTGCGTTGTCAGTTCTGTCTTCTGGTGCATCTCTCGTCAAGTGGATTCGACCCTCTTCTTCTTTGCAAATTCATCCTCAGTTCTTTTCAACCGATGTTGTTTCCCCTTCCGAAGTCGTCTTTCTTTTCCCACCAGCCCACCCTTTTTCTTCTCGGGACCGGAGTCCTCAATCGAGTATCCATCCTACTCGAGTGGAGTTTCGAATCTTTTCCTCAATTATTTCAACTGGGAATTCTCGTCTAGTTCGTCACTATTCATTTATTTTTTCTTCTCCGGTGGATTTCAATTCAAGTATTCGATGTTATTCATATTCTTTTTCCCTCTGCTCGGATATTCCCCTTTCTCGTTTACCTCTCGGCATTTTATTATTCCGGAGTTCCGAAGATATCTCAGGAGATTCGTCTATGTTCTAATTAATTCGAGGTTGTCACCTTATTCGAGTTTTTCAATCAGTCTGGTGCATCATCTTCTTTCAATTCCTTAAACAGTGGTTTTCTCTTCAGTGGGCTCATAACCCACATGTCTTTTCCGACGATCTTACCTGACTCTTGTAATTCCCGAAGTGTTCCGAAATTCTTTTTCAAGCGTGATGTAAGTATGGATTCCATCAGTCATATGCCTTCTCCAAGATCGTTTGCAATTCTTTTCATCGTGGGTTCAACCTTTCTTCTTTTCATTCTTCCGGAGTATTTCATGAATTCTTTTCATTGTGTTCCTCCGAAGGCCATCATTTCAGAAGATTTATTCGTTCTCAGTTTTCAACTTCGTCCTCCAAATATTCTTCATTGATGCCTCTTCGTTCATCTCACATTATTCTGGTGCTTCGTTCAAGTATTCTTTAATCAGTTCGTGATCTCTTCGTTCTCTTGTATCTAAATTCCCCAAGTGCCTTATTCTCCCGGCGATTCATCGTATTCACTCAATTTCAATTCTTTACGGTGGTTTGTTCTTTTTCATCATTCGATTTCAATTTCTTCACGGTGGTTCGTTCCTTTTCTTCACTCGGCTTCAATTCTTATGGTGGTTCGTTTAATATTCCTTTTCCTTTGTCATCATATCAATTCATTCATTCTTTCCAATCTTACCGGTGGTTCTTAAATATTTTCCTCAACTTTTGTGCTACATCCCTCCGTATCCTATTTCAACGTGAATAAGTGGTATGAAAATCCATTGCTTCTCATCAATTTAATTGGTGGAGAATAAGCATAACATAATTCTTATTCTTTTATCAAGTCGATTAATCCTTTCCTTCGGAGTTTATTCTTGATGAATAAATTCTAGTCCCAAGTTTATTTCATCTTTTCTTTCCGGAGTTCATAGTTTTCCTCGGCTATCTCGTCGGACCCTCGTCTAATTCACCGTAAGGCTTTAATATTATTCTTTTCATCCGTCATTTCTATATCATCATCCTTTCGTTACCGTAGTTCTTCATGGTGGTTCTCCATCATTTAATTCATTCATTAAACGTTCAGCAAATTCTTCTGGAGCAGCTCAAGCATTGTTATTCTTTTGCCTCTCGAGTGCAAATAATTCTCCGTATTCTTTTGAAGTGAAGTTTTGCATTCTTCGCTCTTCTCAGCTCATCAATACTTTGGTTGCGGCATAATTCACCTCAAGCGTGAGATGTTTTCCATAAGTCCACAACAAGTTAATTCTTTTGTTGTTGATCATATCACCAACTCCGTTCAAGTCTTTCTCTTAAAGATCCTCTTTCAAATTCTTTCATGGCGGAAGTTTTTGTTCTCTTATTCGTTCTTTTCATTTCATTATTTCAATTCTTTCCGGAGGCATTGTGTTCTTTCAATTTATCTTCAACCGATGTCCTATTCCTTCCATTTTCAGCCGGAGTGCTGCTCGAATTCCTTCGTTGAAATCCATTTCTTTCTCTTATTAACCGGAGTAGTTTTGAAGTCATTCTTGTTCCTTTAGCTCTTGTTTTGTGCCTTTCAACCTCCTTGATTCTCGTCATTTTCCTTGTTTGACGAAGTCTTTGCAACTTCGTTCATCTTTGTTGTGTCCTTTCTTTCAAGTGGCTCAACCTCTCAAGGTTCTTTGGTTTCACTCTTTTGTCCTCGAAGAACTTTGTTCTTCCTTTTCTCTTCCGTCTTGTTCCTAAGATCTTGGGACGAGATCTCTTGTTAGTAGGGGAGTGCTGTGACACCCCAAGACTGATGCGCCAGGTGTCAGTCAGTTATTCGTCGTCATTGCCATGTCATATGCTTCCGTGTTGCATCTTGCCATGTCATCGTGTGCATTGCATCATCATGTTTTCAAAACTTGCATCCGTCCAAGTCCGCCCGTCCTTTCCGTTGTCCGTTCTGAGCCCAGACACACTTGCACGCACCCGCGGCACCTCCGAATATTTATTTTATGAGTGGACGGAAAATGTTCTCGGAATGGGGTGCAACTTGGCGTGTGGTCTTATTATAGTGTAGACAGGCTGCCTGCCAAACTTCATCGCATTCGGAGCTCGTTTGATAGCCCAACCGTTAAACTTATAGGGGTACTATAGCCGGTTAAATCGTCGGACGTTTTCGGTCTCCGAGAACCCCACGGGCCTCTTTTCTCTTCTCTCCTCGCAGCCCACTTCCTCTTTACACAACTCACCTAGGCCTGCCTAGACCCTCCTCTGCTCTGGTGCCGTTGGATCGCGATCAGAGGGCTCCGTTTTGCCCCAAAACCCTCAAACCCTAGCCCTTTCCCTATAAAAACACCCCACATGCCATTTTGGGCTTCCCCTAGCCTCCACCTACCTCTATCCTCCACCTACCTCTAGCCTCCTTCCTCCATAAATTTCCGTGCGAAACTGCTGCCCCGCCGCCACTTGTCCCCGGCCCAGAGGCCAGCCGCCACCAGCGCCGCCGTTCCCCGCCACTCTCCTCGTGCCACGTGGCCTGGACACTCCCAGCGCTGCCGGCCCGCAACAGGCCCACCCTAGGCCGATGCGGGCCCGATGCGCTCCGCGCGCGCGCAGCGCGAGCCCGCTCCCTGCTCCTCGCCTCCGAGCCGCGAGCTCACCGTCGCCGTCCCCTCGCGTTCTGCCGCCTCGCCCTCGCCTCCCGCCGGTCGGCTCCGCCCCACCGGCCCCAGATCCGCCACCCGCCGCCCTGCTCCTCCTTCTTCCCTCCTCCGCTCGCTCTAGCGGGGGCCCCGAGCTCCCTTGCCCCGGATCCCATGGCGCCTCCCGCCGCCGGCCGGCCTCCCGCGCCCAGTCGTCGGACTTCACCGCGGCCGTCGACCTCTGCCCCGCCGCGTTTCACCTCGCCCCAGATCCGGTCGGGCCGGACCGGATCTGGCGATCCCCGATCACCCCGGCAACGTCCTCCGCGCCGCGCACCGGAATCCCACCGGCTACCTCGTCGTGGAACCGTCGCCGGACCAGCCCTTCACCTGCCGTGCCGAACATGTCCGCTTGAGACCCGGACATGTCCAGTTGTCCTCTGCCCTAGTCACTGCCAGGTGGGCCCAAGAGCTGCACCGACAGACGTGTCCGCCGGACCCAGACAATGTCCACCCCTCCAGAGGTCTATTTTCTTCTAAGTCCCTGGCTTCTTGTAATTTTGTTTGCATACTTTGTCTGCTTGTAACTTTTTGTGTGCTTGTCCAAATTGAGTGAATGATATGTCAAAATCATCGTGGTGATATGCTCTTCATTTTTTTCCACTGTGGCATGCTTGCTTGAGTTCATCTTGATGCAATAATCATCGTTGCGAGAGTGCTAAAAGTTTAAAACTGTTGTTAACTGTAATTTTGTTAGCATGTTTGAGATGTGATAACTTTGTGCATGTTCATCCAAATGAAGCATATGATATGTCAAAATGTTCATTGTGAAGTGTTCTACATGTTGGTTGTTGTAGCATTCATGTTAGGTGCCATCTTGCCATGTTAATCTCTATTGCAAAAGTGCATGTGGCTGTTAAGTGCTGAAACTTGTTATGAGATGCTGATTTGACTTGCTCATTGCTATTCGTGTGATTGTCTTCATGCCACATGTCTATATGTTTTAGAAGCACAATCATATGGTCTTTGCTGTGGTGCAATCCACTTTCCATGATATGCCTTGCGGTGACTTAAACAAGCTTGTAAACATGCCATGCCAATGTTGCTGTTTTATACTTAGTGAAAAACTGCTAAGTCTCGAATCTATTAAACCTGATGCCTTGTTTGCTTGTTGCCCTAGTCAAACCCATGCATGTTTTAGTATGTCAAATGATCATGTCTTGTTGTCCATGTTATTGTCTATCCATCCATGCCCTTGTTTGCACATATGGCCTGCTGTAGCTTATTTATTTCTTGCTCTCAAGTTGCTATAAATTTACCTGTCAGACTTTTATCAGCATGATCAATTTGGTGAAGCTTGTTGTTATTGATCCATGCCTTCCATGGAGTTGCTCCAATGGAGTTGTTTGATGTATGCTATGTCTATTTCATGTCCATGATCTTTATATACTTAGTAGAGTTGATATGCTTGTTTTTTTGTGCCTCCGAAGGCAGCATCGTGATGATGTTTTTGCCTTCCCAGATTTTGACTAAGTCTGGATAAATTTATTGCAACTTGCCATGCTTGGTTAAGTGTGTTCCAACAAGCTTTTGGGTGTGTTCTAAGTTCATGCTTGTTAAGTATCATGTATATCTCACACACATGCCTCTTGTTATCATGTTTGGGTGCTGTAGCATATATATACCTTGCTCCAAAATTGCTATGTTGCTGATTTTGGACAGCTTGTAGTTATATCTTGTTTCATGTGTACGTGTTGAACCGTTGCTCCATTTTGAGCGCGTCCTATATGAAACTTGTGTGATTTTGCATGTAGAAGCATAATATCATGTTGTTTACCTGTTTGGAGTGTGTTTGCTTGATGTTCGGGTGCATCTTGCACTGCTGCCATGCTTGACTTGTTTTGCTCATATCTTCTAGGCCGTAGCTTCAAATTAAACAAACTTTATATGTAACTTGACTAGATTTTTGTGTAGATCATCATGGTGCATGTTAACTGGCTGTTTAACAAATTTAACTTAAGGTTTGTTCAGATTTGGACCATTTTTCCAAATATGCACATGAGGACTTACCGGAACAGTTATATGTTGATTCCGGCCTCATTTAAACTTGTTGGGTGATGTTGTTCTTGTGTGCTTCATCTCTTGCCATGAATTGCATCATATAGACTTGTCTTGCATCATACTTGGTTGAGCTTATTGTCTTGTTCTTGTGTTGTGTGTTTACCTTGTTGTGTGCTTCTTCTCGCTTGTTCTTTTCCATTGCGTTCGTGAGGATTCGTTCGACTACATGTGGTTCGTCCTCAAGGCTTCTTCTTCGTCTTCTTCATGGACTCATTCTCCTTCCTTGCGGGATCTCAGGCAAGATGACCATCACCTTGGATACCTTTACTATCATTGCAATGCTAGATGTCTTAATGCTATCGTTATATGTCTCGCTACCCATCATTATTGTCAGCCCCTCTTCTTGTTGCCATGAAACCTCTAACCTTTGACACCTTCCTAACAAACCGTTGTTTGGCTATGTTACCCGCTTGCTCAGCCCCTCTTATAGCGTTGTTAGTTGCAGGTGAAGATGAAGATTGATCCATGTCGGATCTTGTTGTTGGAATATCACAATATCTATTATTATTATTATTAACACACCTATATATTTGGCAATGGGTGGAAGGCTTGGTCTTTTGCTCGGTGTTTTGTTCCACTCATGCCACCTTAGGAGCCGATAAACCAGCGTTATGTTTCTTGATTTTGCATTCCTTACACGGTTGGGTATATGGGGACCCCTTGACAGTTCGACTTTGAATAAGACTCCTCCAGCAAGGCCCAACATTGGTTTTAATTTGCTCATAATAAAAACTTAATTAATTAATTAATTGCATAGGGAGTTAGCGCTACCCGAGGTTTCTTTCTACATAGCAGGGGGCCAGTGCTGATGGTGTTGGTCCCAAACGGGCAGCCTGCGGGGCCACCTGGGGGAAACCCGAGGGCTGGTTTTACTCGTAGCTTGTCCCATCCGGACGTGGCCTGAGACGAGATACGCGCGGCTACTATCAGGGTGTCGGCACGCCGGGAGGTCTTGCTGGACTTGTTTTACCATTGTCGAAATGTCTTGTGCACCGGGAATTCCGAGTCTGATCGGGCCTTCCCTAAGATAATGGGTAATATTATTATTATCTCTGCTGATCGTGAGAGCTTGTGATGGGCTAAGTTGGGACACCCCTGCAGGGTTATGATCTGTCAAAAGCCGTGCCCGCGGTTATGTGGCAGATTGGAATTTGTTAATGTCCGGTTGTAGAATACTTGACAAAGGATCCGAAATAAAACACACAACTGTGTGAGTAACCGTGACTGTCTCTTTTCACTTTGAGAAAAGAACACGATGGGGTTATGTTTGACTCGTAGGTAGTTCAGGATCTTTAGCAATCATTACTAGTTGTGACCGTTTGCGTAGATGCTCATCTTATTCTTGTACTCGTAAGTTAGCCACCATATTATGCTTAGCCGCTGCTGCAACCTCACCACTTTACCTCTTCCTACCCATTAAGCTTTGCTAGTATTGATACCCATGGTTATGGGATTGCCGAGTCCTCGTGGCTCACAGATACTACAACAACAGTTGCAGGTGCAGGTTTCTGATGACTTGACGCGAGAGCGATGTCCTTTGTGTCGGAGTTCTTTCTTCTTCTTCTTCTTCATCGGTCTTGGGTTAGGTTCCTGGTCGGCAGCCTGTGATAGCAGATGGATGTCGTTGTGCTTTTCATGTTTGCATCCGTAGTCGGATGCTTTGTATTCATGTTGTTGTATTCATGTGACTTGTATGTATTGTTGTATCCCCCATGTATGTATGTAATGGTACGATGTAATGATATCCATCTTGCTAAGCGCCCGAAATGCGGTTGTGCCCCAATCACGTAAGTGTCACGTGATCAGGATAGAATCGCATCTTGGGCCTGACAGGCGCCCCCACTAGAGAATCCTAGTTGGACTAGGAGTGGGGGGTTCCACCTCTCCCCTTCCTTCTCTTCTCCTTCTTCCTTTCCTACTCCTAGTAGGAATAGGAAGGAGGATTCCTATTCCTACTAGGAGTAGGAATCCTATTCCCCTTGGTGCGCCAGGCTTGGGCCGGCCGGCCTCCCCCTTGCTCCTTTATATACTGGGGCAGGGGGGCACCTCTAGACACACAAGTTGATCTCTCCAACCGTGTGTGGTGCCCCCATTCACAGAAACACACCTCGGTCATATCGTTGCAGTGCTTAGGCGAAGCCCTATGCTGGTAACTTCATCATATCCGTCACCACGCCGTCGTGCTGATAAAACTCTCCCGTGAAGCTCAACTGGATCAAGAGCTCGTGGGACGTCATCAAGCTGAACGTGTGCTGAACGCGGAGGTGCCGTACATTCGGTGCTTGATCGGTTGAATCGCAAAGAAGTTCGACTACATCAACCACGTCACTTGACGCTTCCACTTTTGGTCTACGAGGGTACGTAGACACACTCTCCCCTCTTGTTGCTATGCATCTGGTAGATAGATCTTGCGTGATCGTCGGAAAATTTTAAAATACTATGTTCCCCAACAGTGGCATCATGAGCCAGGTCTATGCGTAGATGATATGCACGAGTAGAACACAATGAGTTGTGGACGATACTAGTCATACTGCTTACCAGCATGTCATACTTTGCTTCGGCGGTATTGTGAGATGAAGCGGCCCGGACCGACATTACGCGTACGCTTACGCAAGGCTGGTTTCACCGTTACGAGCACTCGTTGCTTAAAGGTGACTGACAGGTGTTTGTCTCTCTCACTTTAGCTGAATCAAGTGTGGCTACGCCTGGTCCTTGTGAAGGTTAAAACAACACACACTTGACGAAAAATCGTTGTGGTTTTTGTATGCGTAGGTAAGAACGGTTCTTGCTAACCCCGTAGCAGCCATGTAAAAACTTGCAACAACAAATTAGAGGACATCTATCTTGTTTTTGCACGGCATGTTGTGATGTGATATGGTCAAGACATGATGAGTTATACGTTATTGTATGAGATGATCATATTTCGTAAAGTTATTGGCAACTGGCAGGAGCCATATGGTTGTCGCTTTATTGTATGAAGTACAGTCGCCATGTAATTGCTTTACATTATCACTAAGCGGTAGCGATAGTCGTGGAAGCAATAGTTGGCGAGACGACAACGATGCTACGATGGAGATCAAGGTGTCGCGCCGGTGACGATGGTGATCATAACGGTGCCTTGGAGATGGAGATCAAAAGCACAAGATGATGATGGCCATATCATGTCACATATTTTGATTGCATGTGATGTTTATCTTATTATGCTTCTTACTTTGCTTAGTACGAAGGTAGCATTATAAGATGATCCCTTACAAAATTTCAAGGTATAAGTGTTCTCCCTGAGTATGCACCGTTGCGAAAGTTCGTCGTGCTGATACACCACGTGATGATTGGGTGTGATAAGCTCTACATTCAAATACAATGGGTGTAAGCCAGTTTTTGCACACGCAGAATACTCGGGTTAAACTTGACGAGCCTAGCATATGCAGATATGGCCTCGGAACACTGGAGACCGAAAGGTCGAGCGTGAATCATATAGGAGATATGATCAACATAAGATGTTCACCATTGAAAACTACTCCATCTCACATGATGAACGTAAATGGTTTAGTTGATTTGGATCACATGATCATTTAGATGACTAGAGGGATGTCTATCTAAGTGGGAGTTCTTTAGTAATATGATTAAACTGAACTTTAATTTATCATGAACTTAGTCGTGGTAGTATTAGCATATCTATGTTGTAGATCAATAGCTCGCGATGTAGCTCCCCGTTTGTTTTGTTATGTTCCTAGAGAAAACTAAGTTGAAAGATGATAGTAGCAATGATGCGGACTTGTTCCGTGATCTGAGGATTTTCCTCATTGCTGCATAGAAGAATTATGTCCTTGATGCACCGCTAGGTGACAGACCTATTGCAGGAGCAGATGCAGACGTTATGAACGTTTTGACAAAAACTCGGTATGATGACTACTTGATAGTTTAGTGCGCCATGATTTACGACTTATAACCGGGATTTCAAAAACGTTTTGAACACCATAGAGCATATGAGATGTTCCAAGAGTTGAAATTAGTATTTCATACTCATGCCCGTGTCGAGAGGTATGAGACCTCTGATAGTACTTTGCCTACAAGATGAAGGAGAATAGCTCAACCAGTGAGCATGTGCTCAGATTGTCTGGGTACTACAATTACTTGAATCAAGTGGGAGTTAATCTTCCAGATAAGATAGTAATTGACAAAGTTCTCTAGTCACTATCACCAAGTTAGTAGAACTTCGTGATGAACTATAATATGCAAGGGATGACGAAAGTAATTCCCGAGCTCTTCGTGATGCTGAAATCGGCGAAGGTAGAAATCAAGAAAGAGCATCAAGTGTTGATGGTTAACAAGACAACTTGTTTCAAGTAAAGGGCAAAGGGATATAAGGGGAACTTTGAGAAGAATGACAAGCAAGTTGTCACTCCCGTGAAGAAACTCAAAGCTAAACTCAAGCCTGAAACTAAGTGCTTCTACTGCAAAGGAAATGGTCACGGGAAGTGGAACTGCCCTAGATACTTGGCGGATAAGAAGGATGGCAAAGTGAACAAAGGTATATTTGATATACAAATTATTGATGTGTACTTTACTAGTGTTCATAGCAACCCCTGGGTATTTGATACCGGTTCAGTTGCTAAAATTAGTAACTCAAAACGAGAGTTGCAGAATGGACAAAGACTAGTTAAAGGTGAATTTGACGATGTGTGTTGGAAGTGGTTCCAAGATTTATATGATCATCATCGCACACTCCCTATACTTTCGGGATTAGTGTAGAACCTAAATAAATGTTATTTGGCATTTACGTTGAGCATGAATATGATTTGATCATGTTTGTTGCAATACGGTTATTCATTTAAAGTCATAGAATAATTGTTATTCTGTTTACATCAATAAAGCCTTCGATGGTCATACACCCAATGAAAATAGTTTGTTGGATATCGATCGTAGTGATACACATATTCATAATATTAAAGCCAAAAGATGCAAGGTTAATAATGATAGTGCAACTTATTTGTGGCACTGCCGTTTAGGTCATATTGGTGTAAAGCGCATGAAGAAACTCCATAGTGATGGACTTTTGGAATCACTTGATTATGAATCACTTGGTGCTTGAGAACCATGCCTCATGGGCAAGATGACTAAAACTCGGTTCTCTGGAACAATGGAGCGAGCAACAGATTTGTTGAAAATCATACATACTGATGTATGTGTACCGATAAGTGTTGAATCTCGCGGCGGGTATCGTTATTTTCTGACCTTCACTGATGATTTGAGCCGATATGGGTATATCTACTTGATGAAGCACATATCTGAAACATTTGAGAAGTTCAAAGAATTTCAGAGTGAAGTAGAGAATCATCGTGACAAGAAAATAAAGTTTCTATGATCTGATCGTGGAGGTGAATATTTGAGTTATGAGTTTGGTCTTCATTTAAAACAATGTGGAATAGTTTCACAGCTCACGCCACCCAGAACACCACATCATAATGGTGTGTGCGAACATCGTAACCGCACTTTATGAGATATAGTGCGATCTATGATGTCTCTTACTGGTTTACGACTATCGTTTTGGGTTATGCATTAGAGACAGATGCATTCACGTTAAATAAGGGCACCATCTAAATCCGTTGAGACGACACCTTATGAACTGTGGTTTGGCAAGAAACCAAAGTTGTCGTTTCTTAAAGTTTGGGGCTGCGACGCTTATGTGAAAAAGGTTCAAACTGATAAGCTCGAACCCAAGTCGGAGAAATGTGTCTTCATAGGATACCCAAAGGAGACTATTGGGTACACCATCTATCACAGATCCGAAGGCAATATATTCGTTGCTAAAAATGGATACTTTCTAGAGAAGGAGTTTCTCTCGAAAGAAGTGAGTGGGAGGAAAGCAGAACTTGATGAGGTAATTGTACATTCTTCTGAATTGGAAAGTAGTACATCACAGAAACTAGTTCCAGTGATTCCTACACCAATTAGTGAGGAAACTAATGATGATGATCATGAAACTTTGGATGAAGTTACTGCTGAATTCGTAGATCAACCAGAGTACGTTCCGCGCTAGAGTGGTACGGCAACCCGGTTCTGGAAGTCATGTTACTAGACCATGATGAACCTACGAACTATGAGGAAGCGATGATGAGCCCAGATTCCGCAAAATGGCTTGAGGCCATGAAATCTGAGATGGGATCCATGTATGAGAACAAAGTATGTACTTTGGTTGACTTGCTCGATGATCGGCAAGCCATCGAAAATAAATGTATCTTCAAGAGGAAGACCGACGCTGACGGTAATGTTACTGTTTACAAAGCTTGACTTGTTGCAAAAGGTTTTCGACAAGTTCAAGGAGTTGACTATGATGAGACTTTCTCACCCGTAGCGATGCTTAAGTCTGTCCGAATCATGTTAGCAATTGCCGCATTTTATGATTATAAAATCTGGCAAATGGATGTCAAAACTACATTCCTGAATGGATATCTCAAGGAGGAGTTGTATATGATGCAACCAGAAGGTATTTGTCAATCCTAAAGGTGCTAACAAAATGTGCAAACTCCAGCGATCCATCTATGGACTGGTGCAAGCATCTCACAGTTGGAATATATGCTTTGATTAGTTGATCAACCATATAGTTTTATACAGACTTGCGGTGAAGCCTGTATTTGCAAGAAAGTGAGTGGGAGCACTACAACCTTTCTGATAAGTATATGTGAATGACATATTGTCGATCGGAAATGATGTAGAATTTTCTGGAAAGCATAAAGGAGTGTTTGAAAGGTGTTTTTCAAAGAAATACCTCGATGAAGCTGCTTACATATTGAGCATCAAGATCTATAGAGATATATCAAGACACTTGATAAGTTTTTTTTCAATGAGTACATACCTTGACAAAGTTTTTGAAGTAGTTCAAAATGGAACAGTCAAAGAAAGAGTTCTTGCATGTGTTACAAGGTGTGAAGTTGACTAGGACTCAAAGCCCGACCACAGCAAAAGATAGAGAGAGAATGAAAGTCATTCCCTATGCCTCAGCCATAGGTTCTATAAAGTATGCCATACTGTATACCAGACCTATTATATGCCGTGCCCTGAGTTTGGCAAGGGAGTACAATTTTGATCTAGGAGTAGATCACTGGACAACGGTCAAAATTATCCTTAGAGGACTAAGGAAATATTTCTCGGTTATGGAGGTGATGAAGAGTTCGTCGTAAAAGAGTTACGTCGATGCAAGCTTTAACACCGATCTGGATGACTCTGAGTCTCGATCTGGATACATATTGAAAGTAGGAGCAATTAGCTAAAGTAGCTCCGTGCAAAGCATTGTAGACATAGAAATTTGCAAAATACATACGGATCTGAATGTAACAGACCCGCTGACTAAACTTCTCTCACAAGAAAAACATGATCACACCTTATTACTCTTGGGTGTTAATCACATAGCAATGTGAACTAGATTATTGATTCTAGTAAACCCTTTGGGTGTTGGTTACATGGCGATGTGAACTATGGGTGTTATTCACATGACGATGTGAACTATCGGTATTAAATCACATGGCAATGTGAACTAGATTATTGACTCTAGTGCAAGTGGGAGACTGAAGGAAATATGCCCTAGAGGCAATAAAAAAGTTATTATTTATTTCCTTATTTCATGATAAATGTTTATTATTCATGCTAGAATTGTATTAACCGGAAACATAATACATGTGTGAATACATAGACAAACATAGTGTCACTAGTATGCCTCTACTTGACTAGCTCGTTGATCCTAGATGGTTATGTTTCCTAGCCATGGACAAAGAGTTGTCATTTGATTAACGGGATCACATCATTAGGAGAATGATGTGATTGACTTGACCCATTCTATTAGCTTAGCACTTGATCGTTTAGTTTGTTGCTATTGCTTTCTTCATGACTTATACATGTTCCTATCACTATGAGATAATGCAACTCCCGTTTACCGGAGGAACACTTTGTGTGCTAACAAACATCACAACGTAACTGGGTGATTATAAAGGTGCTCTACAGGTGTCTCCGAAGGTACTTGTTGAGTTGGCGTATTTCGAGATTAGGATTATTCACTCCGATTGTCGGAGAGGTATCTCTGGGCCCACTCGGTAATGCACATCACTATAAGCCTTGCAAGCATTGCAGCTAATGAGTTAGTTGCGGGATGATGTATTACGGAACGAGTAAAGAGACTTGCCGGTAACGAGATTGAACTAGGTATTGAGATACCGACGATCGAATCTCGGGCAAGTAACATACCGATGACAAAGGGAACAACGTATGTTGTTATGCGATTTGACCGATAAAGATCTTCGTAGAATATGTAGGATCCAATATGAGCATCTAGGTTCCGCTATTGGTTATTGACCGGAGATGAGTCTCGGTCATGTCTACACAGTTCTCGAGCCCGTAGGGTGCGCACGCTTAACGTTTGATGATGATCGATATTATGAGTTTATGAGTTTTGATGTACCAAAGGTAGTTCGGAGTCTCGGATAAGATCATGGACATGACGAGGAGACTCGGTATGTCTGAGACGTAAAGATTGATATATAGGACGACTATATTCGGACACCGGAAGTGTTCCAGAAAGTTTCGGATTTAACTGGAGTGCCGGATGGGGTTACCGGAACCCCCCCGGGGGAGTATGGGCCTTAGTGGGCCTTGAGGGAAAAGTGAGAGGCAGCCCATAGGGGCTGGCCGGCGCCCCCACTAGAGAATCCTGGTTGGACTAGGAGTGGGGGGCGCCACCTCTGCCCTTCCTTCTCTTCTCCGTCTTCCTTTCCTACTCCTAGTAGGAATAGGAAGGAGGATTCCTATTCCTACTAGGAGTACGAATCCTACTCCCCTTGGCGCGCCAGGCTTGGGCCGGCCGGCCTCCCCCTTGCTCCTTTATATACAGGGGTAGGGGGGCACATCTAGACACACAACTTGATCTCTCCAACCGTGTGCGGTGCCCCCCTTCACAGAAACACACCTCGGTCATACCGTTGCAGTGCTTAGGCGAAGCCCTGCGCCATTAACTTCATCATATCCGTCACCAAGCCGTTGTGCTGACGAAACTCTCTCGTGAAGCTCAACTGTATCAAGAGGTCACAGGACGTCATCAAGCTGAACGTGTGCTGAATGCGGAGGTGTCGTACGTTCGGTGCTTGATCGGTTGAATCGCGAAGAAGTTCGACTACATCAACCGCGTCACTTGACGCTTCCGCTTTCGGTCTACGAGGGTACGTAGACACACTATCCCCTCTCGTTGCTATGCATCTGATAGATAGATCTTGCGTGATCGTAAGAAAATTTTAAAATACTACATTTCCCAACAGCAATGACATGTACTATTTATTTTTATCAATATTCCAAATATGTTTACCCCAAGATGAATTTGCAAAAAACGCGTGGAAAAAATATTATATATATTAGTAAAGAACAACCAGGCATTGATTTTTTTCTTCTAAAATGACAATAAAAGAAGGATTGAGTTTATGTTAAGATGGACATGGAATTAGGGACACGAGAGTGTATTTTGTAGAAAATAACCACTTACTTTAACAACTTAAACGACTCTTTAAAATACTTTGTGTCATGACTCGGTCCCGAGAGGGGTCCTGAATCTCCGCGCTTTCAATGTCAGTCCCTGGATCAATAGCAGACACGCACAGTCAATGATGAAATACCAGGAATACATCACAAGTCATAGTATTATATCGCAAATCTTGTGCTTCTCTTAGCTCATGGGCTAGCTTAGTATACAGTCATGCAACGGAAATAACATTCTAGTCTTGCGGCGTCTATCCACTCACAGGCAAGAGTTGTGTATAGCGTCGTAACCCTACTTCACACCTTTCCATCGATACGGTAAACCTGCAACATGATACATTACAGCCATAAAGGTGAATACATTGAATGTGTTTGCAAGCTTCACGAGGATTGGCCTGTTGAAAAAAATAAACATGCAATTTGGTGTGGCTGGTTTACGTTTCTGCGCGAAATAGTTTCCCCTATCTTTGTATAGTGGTCAGCTCTAATAGTTGGACATATTGCATCCTGTAGTAGTACTCGACAAATCGTTTTGCACGATCATCCAATAAAGTATTTGATATGTGGGTTTTGTTGGAAATATGCCCTAGTGGCAATAATATTTGTACTATTACATTTCCAAATTCATAATTATATATTATATATTCTATGCTATATAACTGCTATGATATTGGAATATGCGATTTAGTGGAAAACTCATATGCGCGTGTGGAATGATAAAAGACAAATAAAAGATTCCTAGTCTTGCCTCTAGGACTAGCTCAAGTGTTGTTGGTGATCATGTTTTCCGAATCCAAGGATACCGTTATGTGTAACGATAATCCTAGAACAACATTCAGATTATGACGTTAGTAGAACGATCAAATTGAATGGACCCGATCTTGTTTGTTATGAATTGACTTAGTATCGAATGTATTCAATTGTAATAAAACAAAGAGTTAATGTGGGATTTTGCTCCTTAGATCATGAGAGTATTATAGTCACTTCATACCACACGGTGGGGTTTCAGGTTTCTCAAACGTCACCTGCAACACGGTGATCATAATAACAAATTACAGGTTCATTGAAAGGTTTGATAAGGGACTAGATAGCTCGAGAGTGGGATTTGATCCGCTGATATTGGAGAGATATTCTTAGGGCCCTCTTGGTTTGACGTCAACAATCACCGTTTAGCTAGACACATGTGAGTTCCTCACAGGATGTGATGACCCACAAGTATAGGGGATCAATCGTAATCATTTTGATAATAAAGAGTGTCAAACCCAACGAGGAGCAGAAGGAAATGACAAGCGGTTTTCAGCAAGGTAGTTTCTGCAAGCACTAAAATTATCGGTGACGAGTAGTTTGATAGCAAGATAATTTGTAACAAGTGACAAGTAACAATAGTAACTAAGGTGCATCAATGTATCCCAATCCTTTTTGTTGCAAAGGACAGGCCGAAACAGTCTCTTATAATAAGCAAAGCATTCTTGAGGACACACGGGAATTTCATCTAGTCACTTTCATCATGTTTGTTTGATTCATGTTTGTTACTTTGATAATTTGATATGTGGGTGGATCAGTGCTTGGGTGTTGTTCTTACTTGAACAAACCTCCCACTTATGATTACCCCCTCTCGCAAGCATCCACAACTATGAAATAAGAATTAAGATATATCTAACCATAGCATGAAACATATGGATCCAAATCAGCCCCTTACGGAATAGCGCATAAACTAGGGTTTAAGCTTCTGTCACTCTAGCAACCCATCATCTAATTACTAATCCACAATGCATCCCCTTAGGCCTAAAGATGGTGAAGTGTCATTTAGTTGACGTTCACATGACACCACTAAGGGAATCAACAACATACATATCATCAAAATATCGAACGAATGCCAAATTCACATGATTACTTATAACAAGACTTATCCCATGTCCTCAAGAACAAAAGTAACCACTCACAAATCATATTCATGTCCAATATGAGAGAGGTATTGAATAGCATAATAGATCTGAACATATAATCTTCCACCAAACAAACCAACTAGCATCAACTTCAAGATGTATTAACACTACTAGCAATCCATAGGTACCAATATGAGGTTTTGGTACAAATATTCAATACAAAATATGGACTATTTGAGATGAGATGATGCCGGTGAAGATGTTCATTAGGGTTGGTCCTGCCATGATGAGAGGGTTGTTGGTGATGACGATGGCTTCGATTTCCCCCTTCGGAGGGAAGTATCCTCGACGGAATCGCTCCATTGGAGATCAAAAGTACTCCTAGCCCAGGTTCCGCCTCAAGACAGTGATGCTTCATCCCAAAACCCATCTCCTTATTTTTTTTCTAGGGAAAATGGGCTTATATATCAGAAGATGGGCACTAGAGGCTAACCAGGGGTCCCACGAGCCACTAGGGCGCGCCCTGGTGCCTCGTGGGCACCTGGGTGGCCCCTTCTGGTACTTCTTTCTACCAATATTTTTTATTTATTTCAAAATAAACCTCCGTCAAATTTTAGCTCATTTGGGGATGTGCATAATAGGTATCTCTGACATAGCTTTTTTAGGTCCAGAATTCCAACTGTCAGCAATCTCCCCCTCATGTAAATCTTGCATATTAAGAGAGAAAAGGCATTAGCATTGCTCCACAAAGTGTTATATTGAATAAAATCACTATAAATAATAGTAGTAAAACATGACGCAAAATGGACGTATCAGGATGCCGTAACACAATAACGAGAAAGAAGAACAAAACCGGTAATGAGGATTTCAGTATAGTGAGCATGGTGATTACTTAGGAGAATACCAATGCATCCCGGATTTTGTGAAGTACCATCATGCAAAGGGAACATAACATGATAACCAAAGGATAACTCGAATATCATTCATGTTCTCATTGGGATCGATATGAACGTCCACGGTCTCG
Source organism: Secale cereale (assembly GCA_902687465.1). Lineage (NCBI taxonomy): Eukaryota > Viridiplantae > Streptophyta > Magnoliopsida > Poales > Poaceae > Secale > Secale cereale. The sequence continues at coordinate 846,400,835 of LR738711.1, forward strand.
CTGTCGGTAATTGAACGAACGGTTTCATCCATGTACATGAGTTGCTGAACCTACGGAGTCACAAACTTAAGTCAATGATGATCTGCTGAGTGTTAGTATGACGGGACAGATGAGAATTTATTTTTGTAGTTGTTTCATTAATATTCCAAATAGTTCCGAGAGGATCCGAAAGTGTTTCGGGGTCACCAAAATGGTTTCGGTGAATATTGGGTAATACCGGGTATTACTGATAAGTTATATATAGGTGGAAAATATTTTCGGAGATGTTAAAACTTATATAAAATGTTTGAAAGTATTAATAACATTTTATATAAATATCAATGGGCCTAAAAAGGAATCGAAGTGGAAGGCAACTTCAGCCACAAAGGCCCAAGTGGGGGAGGCGCCTCCTTCCGTAAGGAAGGAGGCCAAATTGGACAAGGGAGAGGATTCCTCCTCCCCTCCTAGGTTGGCACCCCAAGGGGGGGCTTCTTCCCCCCTTGGTGGCAGCCCCTCTTCTCCCTTCTATCCTATATATACTAGAGGATTTTGTCCTTTGTGACGTACAAGTTTTGGAGCCTCCTCTAGTTCTTCTATTTCTAGTTCTAGTTGGTCCAAGTTTACTAATTAGAGCTAGGTCAATCCTCTTGTCCTCATAATTATAAGCCCCGTGTGGTTCTAATCTCATTCCTCTAGATGTCGGGTGATGATTAGCTTTGGACGGCGAAGCGTCGCCGGATCGTGAAGACTGCACTCTCGCAGCCAAGTACAGAGGTCGTGCTCAGTTCGAGGGATTAATTATTCGTGGGAAGTTCACGTGATCATTCACGGGCGGTTCATGGGATCGTTCATCGACGGTTCAAGGGACTCCAAGTACGATCTACACTGACACGTTCTTCTTTTGCTGCAAATCGGTGATGGTAACGATTGTGATGCCAACCCGTTAAGCATCTTCATATTGATCCTTGGTGATCAGTAACACCCGGATAACTTGGCTACAGTAAAACTTTGCTAATGATGCCACGTCATCCCGTTTACTGTTGATATTCGCGTGTTAGATCAAAACACTCTAAATTCAAATTTAAATTTAGCAAACAGTCAAAGTTTTCAAAACATTAAAACAAAAATGTTCGGTGTGTGACAAATATTGCTATGGTAATTATAGTGAAGAAAATATAATTTTACAAAGTGCCTAAGTGCTTTAAACTAAATAAAACAGAAGAGAGAAATAAATAATAGAAAAAGAAAAAATAACTAAACAAAAACAAAAGAAAGAAGAGAAGGCCCCTGGCCAACTGGGCCAAATGGCCCAGCTGGCCACCAGACCGAACCAACCACCTGGCCTATATGGCCTCCCCC
>LR738711.1:846402267-846449382 GCA_902687465.1 Secale cereale
CCCCCCCCCCCCCCGCCGCCGCTCGGAGCTCGACGCACTCGCCGGACCTGCCCCGTCGTTCTGCCTCCCTGTCGGGACCCTGACCCTAAGTCACACCGGTCTAGCATGTAACACACCATATCACTTTGCGGCCTCACGCACGGTATCCCCATGGGTGCCACCTTACCTGGCCCGGGACCGTTTGCGCATTTTGGCTCACGTATATGATAGTGTCGCTAGCATCCATATGACAGAAAACCCGGGCCGACATGACCAGTTATAAACCAAAAGTGGCACTAAATTACAGAGACATGCATACATGACCCAGCAACGAACGTGTCAGTCATCAACGTATGAACCCAAGTCGTAGCAAGCTACAAGGAATTAAAGGAACAACGCGTGACATTTCCCCTAAGGGACAGACACAGGAACGAAGAAGGACACATGCCGGTCAGCCTAAGTGTTCCGGAGCAGTAGCAAGCTACCAAGGCTCAGTGGAAGCACTAGGAGGCATTTCCCTGTAAGATAGGCTACCAAGGGTAAACAACTAGGTGTCGGGTCCCACACATACCAAGCATTTCAATAACATACACACAATATGCTCGATATGTGCAAATACAACATGGCATCACAACAAGACTCTAAGAAACAAAGTATTTATTCATTAGGTTCCGACGAACCAGATATTACAAACATGGGTCTCATGACCCAACATTCAGAGCATACAAGCAACGAGCGGAAGCACAACATGTCTGAGTACAGACATCTACAAATGAAAAAGGCTGAAGAGCCTGACTATCTACAACACTCGTCCAAGATCGTAGCTGAGGTAACAAGCTATTTGTCGAAGTCCAAGCGGAACTACTAGTGAGACTGCAATCTCATCTACAAAACATAAATTAAGCAAACATGAGTACAAAGGTACTCAGCAAGACTTACTTCAGATCCTATTATACATGCATTTGTATCAAGAAGGCAAGTGGGGTTTAGTTGCAGCAAGCCAGCTTTGACTCAGTGGCTATCCTGTACTACGATTGCTGGTAACTCTTTTGAGGTGGCGCACGCGAGTCCACTAAGCACCACACAATACACCACTATGGATTCATCCCCGTCTCCCTACGAGAAGGCCATCCATAGCACTCACAATTGTCTTGAGTATTTTAGATTATCCACTTCAAGTTGTCAATGTACCACGTAGGCATCCAAGAAGTCCATAACCGTGGACCCGGCTATTCGAATAGATCATGATAAGCCTACAGGGGTGTACTTCTTCACACACGCTCTCGCCACTTACCGCCATGTACATCTCGTGTATCTCGGCAACCTTCAAGCGGAAGCCTGGCGAGGGTGTCGGCCACGACCTGACTAACCACACAAGACTCTAGTCCAGGTTTATCGCCTATTCGAGTTCCATCCGTAAGGAGATCCGGCCGGGGTGTCGCTCACGGCCCCAAATGATGTGCGCAGGGTTCCCAAGCCCACCTCGCCGAGTAGATCTACGCTTGGTACACCATGCCACGGTGCCTAGTGTGTCCCAAGCCCACCTGGCCGAGTGCCACTTGGTAGACTACTAACACTACCTACAAACACCAGAAACTAGTTGCAACTCCTGGACTGAGATCATGTTGATTAATAAGTCGAGAGGGGTCGAGTTACCGGAACCCAATGTGTGGTAGTAGCTAGTCATTGGACAACAAACACAGAACTCAGTTCCTAAGAACGGTTCCAGTGAGACAACCCACCATGTACTCCTACATGGCCTCTCACCGCTACCTTTACCAAAACGTGTTCACACACTTGACTCTCAGCATCAGAACATATCACTGCACTCCAATTCATTCCCGATGAATCAGACCTGACACACTCTAAGCAATAGCAAGCAAGGCATGGTAAGATCACATCATGGCTTCAATCAACTCCTACACATGCTAGTGGGTTTCAACTATTTACTGTGGCAATGACAGGTCATGCAGAGGAATGGGTTCAACTACCGCAGCATAAAGTAGCAGTTGAAGTCGTTGTTGTCCTAATGCAATAACAGAGAGCAGGAGAGAGAGAGGGGTTGTATCATAATGAACAAGGGGGTTTGCTTGCCTGGTAAAACAACATGCAGAGCACTGCTCCTCTGACAGGTACTCTGGAACGGTCTCCGGAGCTGGACCTATTGAGAAGAACGGTGTCGACAATCAAACACAAGCATATGCAACAATATGATGCATGAACATGGCATGAAGATGTGATGTTATTTGAGCTAATGCAACTAGCATTCTATTTGAAAGAAGTCCATTTGAACCAAGGGCTCAAATGCAATTCCAAAATTAACATTTAAAATTGCCATTTATGTGTTTTCACCTATACAGCAGGTATAAGTTGGTTTAACATGCATGAAAACGCCATAAACAGATTCCTCATATTTTTCTGATCATTTTTCATATATAAATTATTTCATTCTGAGGTACGGTTATATTTTTGTGATTTTTGAAGTTTAAACAATTTTCTGGATTTTCCTAAACAAAAACAATTCTAGAAAATTGTTTATTGCGTCAGCACTGCGTCATGCTTGCGTCAGCAAGTCATCAACGCTGACTCAAGTCAATCCTGATGTGTGGGGTCCACACGTCAGTGGCTCAGCAAACTAACTAAGTTAGTTAGCCCTAACTAACTGAGCACGGCCCACTAGTCAGTGACTATAGGACTAACCTAACTAAGTTAATTAGCACTAACACTAATCCTAACAACTAATTAGCTGGGCAGTGCCCACATGTCAGTGAGAGAGAGAGGGGAGGTCAACTGGACCGTGGGGTCAAACCACGCCGGTCAACGGGTCAAACCCGCCGGCGAGGCCAAACACGACGATGATCTGCGGGATTCGCCTACGGGGCGTATTTTGGCATGCGGAGTACAGCTATGGGATGCGTACGCTCGTCCGCATCCAGCCGTGGTGGTGGCTCGGCCGGGGAGTGGCCGGAGTGGCGCCGGCGACGAGCTCGGCGGCGGCCGAAGCTGGGTCGAGCTCGGGCTCGTGGTTGTAGTGGCCTAGGCGGGGCGGCGCTAGCACCTGCGGCTTCTACGCGATGCGGCGAACACGTCAGACGCACGCTCGGGACCAAAAGGTCACCGGAGCACCACCGATGATGAGCGCGGGCGGCGGCTCGTACAGGTGGACGCGGTGCGGCAGCTACGGCGTGCGAGAGAGGGAGCGGAGAGGGGGAGCAGGGGCAGGAGCTCACGGCGGTTGCAACGAGGCGAACAGCGAGCTCGGGGAGGTTCTGGAGCGGTCGGGGCGGCGATTGGGATCCACGGCGGCCGGCGGTGAAGACGATGACGTTGGCGACGATAGAGGCCGTCCGGAGGTGCGTGGCTTGACGAGGAGGTAGCCGGCGACGTGACGGAGGTTCTGGGCACGGGGAGAGATCGATCGGGAGGCGGTGGCTACGGCAATGATGAGCGGCGGCAACGGCGGCGCTCGGCCTTGGCGAAGAACAGACGAGGGAGAGGCGATGGGGGAGAGTGAGGGAATCAGGGCGTTTGGGACGGCACGGAGGAGATGTTTCAAGACGTCGTGCTGTCTCGGGGAAGCAGGCAGGCAGCTGGTGGCGTGGCGCACTCGCCGTGCGCGCGCGTCGGCCACGCGCCTCGCCTACTGGCGCGAGGAAGACGACAGGGGAGGCAGGTGGGCTGGGCTGGCCAACTGGGCCGGCCAGGCCGCACAGTGCTGGGGAAGCACAGGTAAGGTTTTCCCTTTTTATTTTTATTTTCTAATTTTCTGACATTTGTTTTGATTTAAAAGAAAATCATTTAAATTATTCTGACAATTTTGTAGGGTCCTAGAAGGAGTATTCCAAAGCCCCTCACAAAATCCAGAATTATTGGACATATATTAATAATATAATAAATATATATCCAATGCAAATATTTATTGCATTAATTCCAAATGCCCAAAATAAATATTTATGAGCTCCTAAAAATATTGGTTTGATTTTTATCTCTAGCCAATATTTTCGAAGAGCAGCATGAACATTTTCTTGGACCCTTTTGGAGCAATTTTTTTATTTGGGTCATTTTCAAAATATTTCTGAGGCTTTCACATGTCCCCAATTCAAATTCATTTGAATTTTAAACATGATGTAAACATCAAGACTAGCCTAGTGCATACCAGAACTAGGGTTGTGACAACTCGCCCCCACTCAAAAGAATCTCGTCCCGAGATTCAGGAGTCGGCGGAAAGAAAGTGGGGTACTCCAGTCGGAGACGATCTTCTCGCTCCCATGTAGCTTCTCTCTCGGAATGATGAGACCACTGAACCTTGAGAAACTTGATGTTATGATGTCGAGTGACACGCTCTGCTTGATCCAGAATGCGAACGGGATACTCTCGATATGTGAGGTTATCTTGGAGATCAAGCGTTTCGTGGTCCACTCCTCAGATGGGATCCGAGAAGCAACGCCTGAGTTGAGAGACGTGGAAGACATCATGAACTCGAGAAAGATGTGGGGGTAGTTCCAACTGGTAGGCAACCTCTCCTCGTTTAGCAAGGATGCGAAAAGGACCAATGTAACGAGGAGCCAACTTGCCCTTGATACCGAAACGATGGGTACTCTTCAAAGGAGTAACCCGAAGGTAAGCTTTGTTGCCAACTTCATAAGCCACTTCCTTATGATGACTATCATACTGGCTCTTTTGACGAGACTGGGCTGTTTTCAAATTCTCACGAATTATGCGAACTTGCTCTTCTGCTTCCTGGATCATATCCGGTCCAAAGAATTGTCTTTCACCGGTTTCTGACCAATTCAAAGGTGTTCGACATCTTTGTCCATAGAGAATCTCAAAAGGAGCTTTCTTGAGACTGGATTGATATCTATTGTTATAAGCAAACTCGGCGAAAGGAAGACATTTCTCCCAATCCATACCAAATGAGATAACGCAAGCTCTAAGCATGTCCTCAAGAATTTGGTTAACCCGTTCCACCTGACCACTTGAGTGAGGGTGGAAAGCGGTACTGAAAGAAAGATGGGTGCCCATGGCAGTCTGGAAACTCTCCCAGAAATGAGAAGTGAAAAGACTACCACGGTCTGAATTGATCTCTAATGGAACACCATGAAGTGACACTATTCGAGAAATATACAAGTCAGCAAGCTGACTAGCAGTGATACTCTCTCGAACAGGTAGAAAGTGAGCCACTTTGGAGAGACGATCAATGACTACGAAGATAGCATTATTCCCTCTCTTGGTCCTGGGAAAGCCGGTGATGAAGTCCATACCAACTCTATCCCATTTCCACTGCGGAATAGCTAGAGGCTTAAGGGTGCCAGCAGGTCTTTGATGCTCTGCCTTAACGCGACGACAAAGGTCACAGTTAGCAATGAACTGAGCGATTTCTCTCTTCATCCTAGTCCACCAGAACCTCTGGCGTAGGTCCTGATACATCTTAGTACTACCGGGATAAATCGTGAGAGGAGATTCATGAGCCTCCTTAAGGATCAGTTGCCGAAGATGTTGCTTCTTGGGAACCACCAGCCGGTTCTGGAAGAAAACAACGCCTCGATCATCTATGAAAAAACTACCAGCAATACCCTTGGCGATGTTTCTCTTGATCCGGGTAATCCCGGTATCATGCTTCTGGGCTTCTATGATATGATCCAGAAGAGTAGGTTTTGCCACCAAGGTAGAAAGGAATCCGTGAGGAGCAATGTGAAGGTTAAGCTTACAAAATTCCTCATGGAGAAGTGGTTGGCCCTGCTGCAACATGAGATTGTTGCAATAGGACTTACGACTTAGCGCATCAGCCATGACATTTCCCTTGCCTGGGGTGTAGGTAATCCCTAAGTCGTAATCTGAGATCAACTCCAACCAACGTCTTTGCCTAAGGTTCAAATCTGGTTGGGTGAAGATATACTTGAGGCTCTGGTGATCGGTGTAGATCTCGCAACGATTACCAAGAAGGTAATGTCGCCAGGTCTTAAGTGCGTAGACTACGGCTGCAAGCTCTAGATCATGTGTAGGATAATTCTCCTCATGTGGATGCAACTATCGAGATGCATAGGCAATCACATGACGATCCTGCATAAGAATGCAACCTAGTCCCTGTCGTGAGGCATCACAATAGATAACAAAGTCCTTAGTGAAATCCGGTGGCACAAGTATGGGAGCAGAAGTCAGGCATCTTTTCAGTTCTTGAAAACTGTGCTCACACTGTGGGGACCACTCAAACTTTTTATCTTTCTTGAGAAGTTCCGTGAGAGGTTTGGCCACTTTAGAGAAGTTCTCAACAAAGCGGCGACAATAACTGGCTAGACCAAGGAAGCACCTAACTTGTTTAACTGTTTCAGGTGGAGTCCAATCAAGGACGGCCTGAACTCTCTCGGGGTTGACAGCAATGCCCTTACCAGAGATTACATGGCCAAGATAGGTCACTTCTGGCAACCAAAATTCGCACTTGGAGAACTTGGCATAAAGGCGGTGCTCTCTGAGTTTATCTAGAACAAGTCTAAGATGTTCGACATGCTCTTCCTTGTTCTTCGAGTAAATAAGAATATCATCGATGTAAACCACGACGAACTTATCTAAGTACTCCATGAAGATCGAGTTCATCAAGCGGGAGAAAGTTGCTGGAGCATTTGTTAGACCGAAGGACATGACGGTGTACTCGTACTGACCATAACGAGTGACAAAAGCCGTCTTGGGGATGTCCCCATTTCTAATCTTGATTTGATGGTATCCCAAACTCAAATCCATCTTGGAGAAGACTGAGGATCCAGCGAGCTGATCATACAGGTCGTTGATCCTGGGAAGCGGATACTTGTTCTTTACCGTGACCAAATTAATGGGACGATAATCTACAACCATCTGATCCATACCATCCTTCTTCTTGACGAAGAGGACGGGGCAAGCCCAAGGAGAAGAACTAGGATGGATGAAACCCTTTTGCAAGGACTCATCAAGTTGTTTCTTAAGCTCAGCTAGTTCTAAGGGTGCCATCTTGTAAGGTCTCCTAGAGATTGGAGCGGTTCCTGGGATAAGATCTATAACAAACTCTACATCTCGGTCAGGTGGAACACCTGGCAATTCCTCTGGAAAGACATCCGGAAAGTCACGGACCACCGGAACATCTTCAAGGTCTAGAAGGGGGCTGGCATTAAGAGAATAGAGTTGACGCTTTGCAACTCTAGTGGTGACAGTGACTATCTTGCCAGATGGGTGTGTAAGCTGAACAGACCTAGTGAAACAATCAATCTTGGCATGACGAGCTGTCATCTAGTCCATACCCAAGATGATATTAATATCTGAAGACTTGAGGGCTACAAGTGATGCAAGAAACACAAGTCTGTCGACAAGGATTTCATTTCCATGGCTTACACTAGAAGTTTGCTATTTGATTCCAGGAGTTTTAATGAGTAGTGGGGTGGGCATATCACAAAATGACATGTCGTGCAAGCGGGCATAACTTTCGGAAATGAAAGAATGAGATGCTCCAGTATCGAACAGAACCGATGTCGGATGACAATTGACAAGGAGTGTGCCAAGGACGACATCTGGATCATCATGAGGGTTTTTGGCTGAGACGTGATGCACACGTCCTTGTTCGGTGGGAGCTGACTTGACACTGATCATCTTGCGTGATGGTTTATCACGGCCAACAGATTTCTCGGACTGGGGTGGAGCAACATGGGTCTGAGTGCAAATACGGGCAATATGACCCGGCTCTCCGCACTTGTAACAAATCCTGGAGGTAGGACGTGAACCTGCGTTGGTAGACGGTCCATCAATAGGCCTGGGTGGAGCATACTGCTGAACTGGAAGAGGTACCACAAAAGATGGCCTCAGTGTACAACTGGGTGGAAGAACAGAGTTCGGAACCCAAATCCGGCGCTTCTGAGAACTAGAATCGGAGGAAGATCCCAAATCAAGGGTGTGCTTACGAGACTCCTCGTAAGTGAGCTGAGTTGTCTCTGCATTGATGGCCTTGTTCACAAGAGCCTGGAATGTGTTGCAATGATGCAAGTGGAGATCACGATGCAGCTTGGGGTTGATACCTTTCCGAAACCTAGCCTTCTTCTTGGCGTCCGTGGACACTTCTTCTGTAGCATAGCGGGCGAGGTTCTCAAACTCTCTACTATAAGCATCAACAGCCATCTTAGTCTATGTAATACTACAGAACTCTTCTCTCTTGCGATCGATGAGAGCTTGAGGAATGTGATGCTCGCGAAAAGCCTCTGTGAAATCTCTCCAGGTAGGAATCTGGCCAGCTGGAATCATGGCCTCATAGTTCTGCCACCAAAGACTAGCAGGACCTTCCAGGTGATAAGTGGCATAGATGACCTTGTCACCTTCAGATACTTTCGCGAAACGCAGCTTGTGAGTGATACTACGGAGCTAGTCATCCGCATTGAGTGGCTCAATGGGATGATGGAAGGTGGGTGGTTTCAAACGAATGAAGTCATGGATGGTTGCTGACTCCTTGCACTGATATGCGGTGTTCTCCTCAATACGTGCCAACAAGCAGTTAGACTCACGCTTGTTTCTCTCCATCTCAATCATTAACTCTGCCAACGAAGGCTGGTCGGGAGGATCCTCCTCATCCCTACCACCTCCATGGTTCTGTCTACGAGCAGCTGAGCTTCGCTTAACTGAAGACATCCTGAGAAGCGAAACTGAGGACGGAAACATCAAAAATTATAGGATGCATAAGGTAGAACAAGAAACCCGTATCTCTCGAACTACTAGGATAATTCCGGCAGCATAACGGCAGTAAAATGCTTAGACTGAGACATCCTGCTAACAAAAGGGGTAGTATAACAACTCAACATCATCACTCAAGGTTCTGTGATAGTACTAAACCAACTACACTAGAAGAACTTGAAAACAGGAGTAGGACCCCGATCAACCAATCCTATGGGACTACGGAGTAGTAACGCGTGATCCTGATAGACGGAAGAGAAAGCCTAGTTCCTTAACCCCGTAGGAAAGGTAGGATGACTCAGATCATAAGACATGAGGTATATGGAGTAAAAAGAGCCTTACGTTCCCTTCCACAATCAATTCCCTTATATAACTAAAGAATTTCTAGACTCAACTTCGACCAGTTTGGCTTGGTAATCCTACAGGCAGTCAGGCTCTGATACCAAAGCTGTCGGGATCCCGATCCTAAGTCACACCGGTCTAGCATGTAACACACCATATCACTTTGCGGCCTCACGCACGGTATCCCCATGGGTGCCACCTTACCTGGCCCGGGACAGTTTGCGCATTTTGGCTCACGTATATGATAGTGTCGCTAGCATCCATATGACAGAGAACCCAGGCCGGCATGACCAGTTATAAACCCAAAGTGGCACTAAATTACAGAGACATGCATACATGACCCAGCAACGAACGTGTCGGTCATCAATGTATGAACCCAAGTCGTAGCAAGCTACAAGGACTTAAAGGAACAACGCGTGACATTTCCCCAAAGGGACAGACACATGAACGAAGAAGGACACATGTCGGTCAGCCTAAGTGTTCCGAAGCAGTAGACCGCTACCAAGGCTCAGTGGAAGCACTAGGAGACATTTCCCTGTAAGATAGGCTACCAAGGGTAAACAACTAGGTGTCGGATCCCACACATACCAAGCATTTCAATAACATACACACAATATGCTCGATATGTGCAAATACAACATGGCATCACAACAAGACTCTAAGAAACAAAGTATTTATTCATTAGGCTCCGAGGAACCAGATATTACAAACATGGGTCTCATGACCCAAAATCAGAGCATACACGCAACGAGCGGAAGCACAACATGTCTGAGTACAGACATCTACAAATGAAAAAGGCTGAAGAGCCTGACTATCTACAACACTCGTCCAAGATCGTAGCTGAGGTAACAAGCTACTTGTCGAAGTCCAAGCGGAACTACTAGTGAGACTGCAATCTCATCTACAAAACATAAATTAAGCAAACATGAGTACAAAGGTACTCAGCAAGACTTACTTCAGATCCTATCATACATGCATTTGTATCAAGAAGGCAAGTGGGGTTTAGTTGCAGCAAGCCAGCTTTGACTCAGTGGCTATCATGTACTACGACTGCTGGTAACTCTTTTGAGGTGGCGCACACGAGTCCACTATGCACCACACAATACACCACTATGGATTCATCCCCGTCTCCCTACGAGAAGGCCATCCATAGCACTCACACTTGTCTTGAGTATTTTAGAGTATCCACTTCAAGTTGTCTATGTACCACGTAGGCATCCAAGAAGTCCATAATCGTGGACCCGGCTATTCGAATAGATCATGATAACCCTGCAGAGGTGTACTTCTTCACACACGCTCTCGCCACATACCGCCATGTACATCTCGTGTATCTCGGCAACCTTCAAGCGGAATCCTGGCGAGGGTGTCGGCCACAACCTGACTAACCACACAAGACTCTAGTCCAGGTTTATCGCCTATTCGGGTTCCATCCGTAAGGAGATCCGGCCGGGGTGTCGCTCACGGCCCCAAATGATGTGCGCAGGGTTCCCAAGCCCACCTCCCCGAGTGGATCTACGCTTGGTACACCGTGCCATGGTGCCTAGTCTGTCCCAAGCCCACCTGGCCGAGTGCCACTTGGTCGACTACTAACACTACCTATAAACACAAGAAAATAGTTGCAACTCCTGGACAGAGATCTTGTTGATTAATAAGTCGAGAGGGGTCGAGTTACCGGAACCGAATGTGTGGTAGTAGCTAGTCATTGGACAACAAACACATAACTCAGTTCCTAAGGACGGTTCCAGTGAGACAACCCACCATGTACTCCTACATGGCCTCTCACCGCTACCTTTACCAAAACATATTCACACACATGACTCTCAGCATCAGAACATATCACTGCACTCCAATTCATTCCCGATGAATTAGACCTGACACACTCTAAGCAATAGCAAGCAAGGCATGGTAAGATCACATCATGGCTTCAATCAACTCCTACACATGCTAGTGGGTTTCAACTATTTACTGTGGCAATGACAGGTCATGCAGAGGAATGGGTTCAACTACCGCATCATAAAGTAGCAGTTGAAGTCGTTGTTGTCCTAATGCAGTAACAGAGAGCAGGAGCGAGAGAGGGGTTGTATCGAAATGAACAAGGGGGTTTGCTTGCCTGGTAAAACAACGTGCAGAGCACTGCTCCTCTGACAGGTACTCTGGAACGATCTCCGGAGCTGGACCTATCGAGAAGAACGGTGCCGACAATCAAACACAAGCATATGCAACAATATGATGCATGAATATGGCATGAAGATGTGATGTTATTTGAGCTAATGCAACTAGCATTCTATTTGAAAGAAGTCCATTTGAACCAAGGGTTCAAATGCAATTCCAAAATTAACATTTAAAAGTGCCATTTATGTGTTTTCACCTATACAGCAGGTATAAGTTGGTTTAACATGCATGAAAATTCCATAAACAGATTCCTCATATTTTTCTGATCATTTTTCATATATAAATTATTTCATTCTGAGCTACGGTTGAATTTCTGTGATTTTTGAAGTTAAAACAATTTTCTGGATTTTCCTAAACAAAAACAATTCCAGAAAATTGTTTATTGCGTTAGCACTGCGTCATGCTTGCGTCAGCAAGTCATCAGCGCTGACTCAGGTCAATCCTGACGTGTGGGGTCCACATGTCAGTGGCTCAGCAAACTAACTAAGTTAGTTAGCCCTAACTAACTGAACATGGCCCACTAGTCAGTGACCATAGGACTAACCTAACTAAGTTAATTAGCACTAACACTAATCCTAACAACTAATTAGCTGGGCAGGGCCCACATGTCAGTGAGAGAGAGAGGGAAGGTCAACTGGACCGTGGGGTCAAACCACGTCGGTCAACGGGTCAAACCCGCCGGCGTTTAGCCGCCGGCGAGGCCAAACACGGCGGTGATCTGCGGGATTCGCCTACGGGGCGTATTTTGGCGTGCGGAGTACAGCTACGGGATGCGGACGCTCGTCCGCATCCAACCGTGGTGGTGGCTCGGCCGGGGAGTGGCCGGAGTGGCGCCGGCGACGAGCTCGGCGGCGGCCGAAGCTGGGTCGAGCTCGGGCTCGTGGTTGTAGTGGCCTAGGCGGGGCGGCGCTAGCACCTACGACTTCTACGCGATGCGGTGAACACGTCAGACGCACGCCCGGGACCAAAAGGTCACCGGAGCACCACCGGCGACGAGCGCGGGTGGCGGCGCGTGCGGGTGGACACATTGCGGCAGCTACGGCGTGCGAGAGAGGGAGCGGAGAGGGGAAGCAGGGGCAGGAGCTCACGGCGGTTGCAACGAGGCGAACGGCGAGCTCGGGGAGGTTCTGGAGCGGTCGGGGTGGCGAGGGGGATCCACGGCGGCCGGCGGTGAAGACGATGACGTTGGCGACGATGGAGGCCGTCCGGAGGTGCGTGGCTTAACGAGGAGGTAGCCGGCGACGTGGCGGAGGTTCTGGGCACGGGGAGAGATCGAGGGGGAGGCGGTGGCTACGGCAACGACGAGCGGCGGCAACGGCGGCGCTCGGCCTTGGCGAAGAACAGACGAGGGAGAGGCGATGGGGGAGAGTGAGGGAGTCAGGGCGTTCGGGACGGCACCGAGGAGATGTTTCAAGACGTCGTGCTGTCCCGGGGAAGCAGGCAGGCAGCTGGTGGCGTGGCGCACTCCCCTACAGGGGAGGCAGGTGGGCTGGGCTGGCCAACTGGGCCGGCCAGGCCGCACAGTGCTGGGCCAGCACAGGTAAGATTTTCCCTTTTTATTTTTCTTTTCTAATTTTCTGACATTTGTTTTGATTTAAAAGAAAATCATTTAAATTATTCTGACAATTTTGCAGGGTCCTAGAAGGAGTATTCCAAAGCCCCTCACAAAATCCAGAATTATTGGACATATATTAATAATATAATAAATATATATCCAATGCAAATATTTATTGCATTAATTCCAAATGCCCAAAATAAATATTTATGAGCTCCTAAAAATATTGGTTTGATTTTTATCTCTAGCCAATATTTTCAAAGAGCAGCATGAACATTTTTTTGGACCCTTTTGGAGCAATTTTTTTTATCTGGGTCATTTTCAAAATATTTCTGAGGCTTTCACATGTCCTCAATTCAAATTCATTTGAATTTTAAACATGATGCAAACATCAAGACTAGCCTAGTGCATACCAGAACTAGGGTTGTGACACTCCCCTACCTCGTCCACGCCGTCGCCTCGTCCTCGACGGCTTCCTCGAGCCTCGCCGCCCACTTCCCGAACGCTGGTGAGGCCGTCGGCCTCCCCTCTCCCCTTCCTCTCCTTCGGTCACACGCGCTAGCTCGCCGCGGCGCCCGCTCGACAGCGCTATGCTGCCTTCGCTCCACCCCCCCTCTACTGTTGCGTCACGATGCTGTTGCCGTCCGCGCCCTCGGCCCGACGTTGCTCCGTTGCTACACCGCCGCACGCATCCCGGCTCGTCGCCCCGCTCCACCGCACACGCACATCGCCCGCGCCCCGGGGCTACCTCGCCGCCCGCCCGCGGCCACCTACATCCGCGCGCGTCCACCCTCGTGGCTTGCGGCTCGCCCGCCCCGGGCCTCCTTGCCGCAAGTGCAGCCGCCACCGTCGTCGGCGGCCGCACACCGCTTCCCCATCCGCCCGACCTCCTGCCGCGCCAGACTGCGTCCGTCCTGCACGCCACCACAGAGTCAGGGCCGCCGCCACCGTGACCACGCTCGCCCGTGCAGCGCAGGGACTCCCGCTCCCGCCGAGCAGCTCCACCACGTCCTACTCCCGCGCGTCAGCGCCAACCGCCGCCTCCGCACTTGCCGCCGGCCCCCGCCCCGGCCAGCCGTGCCCGGCCACCGCTGGTCATCCCAGCGGCTCCGGCGGGCCCCTCCCCACGCGCCAAGGCTCGCCACCCGACCTCACCATGCCCGTGGTCGGTGCATTCCTCGGACGACGATCTGACCGAACGCCCAGTCGGGCGCCGTAGCGCCCGACCCGCCCCGCTAGCACGCCCGCCCCGTTAGGCCCCTAGGGCCAATGATAGGGGGCCCCACGGCCCGAGAACAAAAAAAGGATTAAAAAAAGAATAAAAAATATATAAATAATAATAAAAATATTAATAATAATCTATTACTATACTAATCCTAGACTCCCTAGAAAATCCCACGTTAATTAGAATTTACGAGCCGTTAATTTGGTGGGACCGAATTATAACGGTGTAGATCAACTTGCAAACGAAAAAAAAACTCATCTCAATCTCCATCTTTTTTTTCTTTGAGTGATCAATCTTGCACGCATCTTCTTTTCTACTGTATAAAAATTATTTGCGTTCGTTGGTAAAAAGGCCCACCAAGCCTGATGTCTTCACGTCATCTTCAGAACAGATCACCATTCCCTCAAACAAAAAACAGATCCCCGTCCCTGTATAAAGATAAAAATCTCCCTAACACTAAAAAAAAGAAAAAAATCTCCCTTGATCGCTGATGGTCCAGGCTTCCTGTTCTCACGCCGCAACCATGACTGCCTTTGGGTGTCATCCGTGGTGGGTTCTTCTCCTCATGCTCGACCCATTGATATGCACTTCTCCTATGCCGTCAGGTATCCCAGACTTGCATTTGACCATTGGTTTAGATCGATCTATTCGTTTGTCGATCTAGATCAAATCTATTTTCTGCCAAATCTTTCGTTGGTGTGTACATCACCTAGGCTACGGGCTAGATCGATCTATTTGATTCTTTATAGATTTGGGTGATAACTCTTTCCTCGGTGCATCTACCGTGGTTGTCTTTTCCGTGCCTACAACACCCAGGCTATGGCCGCCACTGCCATTGCTATTGATGGTACCCGTGCCTTCATGACTTAACCTTATTGGTGACGTCATGCCCAATACCCTCCATGTTGCCGCTGCGCCATGACGCCGTTTTTCTATCACCTGGATAACAGCACCCTCAGCAATCTCTTGCTCTCTGCCGTGAAGCATTGTCGGACTTCAATTGTGCCTACTAGCAAGCCATCCAGTCGTGATTGATTTCTTGGCAGCAGATTTTGTGCTTTCTATATAAATCTAGGTGTTCACTGTGATCACGGTTATTTTCCCATTATGTCCATTTAAACTGTTTTTCTGCACCTTCAATCATGAATTCGGAATCACTCGCCCTGCCTGATCAACCATGTCGTTTGGATTCCTAATGGCAAGACCCAATTAATTTTGTTGCCCCGTGCTTATTATTTATGGGGTGAGTTAATTACAATACGTTTTTGGTGCTTCTTCGGCACACCTGTTGATAGCAACATTTGAGGTAAAACTCCTGGCTTGCCAGCTGATGGTGTTTTTCTTTAATATTTCCACAATATAGTTATTTATTCAACCTTTTTACATGTGCAGTGCGACCTGATAATGTCCATTTATATGCCAGTTCTTATCTGTTCTAGCATGCATCTTGCACCCCTAATGCTTCGATGGTATGTGCATACCACTTTCTCTTCTCTCGGATTGATGAGACTTTACACTCAGCGGAACCATTAATATCATGCTCATGAAACTAGCAATTGTATAAATTTTTCCATAAAAATTTTCGTTTGTGTGTTTCTAGCAAGGTTGCTGTCTTCACGTCATCTCTTCTCATCAGATCACTGTCCCTAAAAAAAATCTCAATATATCACCGAACGTCTAAAGAAAAGGCACAACAAGGCTACCGAATTTGCAATCCTCATGACGCCGCGATACCTATCTTTGGGTGCCATCAGTAGTGGCTTCTTCTCTTTAAGATTGATCAATTGACCCGCTCTTCTCCTATTTCTCCATGGTATCATCACAGACGTGTGTTTGGCCTTTGTACCGTGCAAATCCACCCGCTCCCTCTCCATTTTTGATCTACCAGTCCTACAGAGCAGGTCGAGTAAGCAGTCCAACGCCGTTGGCCAGCCCATTCCAGTAGTGATGAACATGTATCAACGGATTTGTCCTGCGTCCATGCCGTTGGGGTATCTGCAGTTTCTAAGTGCTAATTTGTGTCTGGGCTTATGGTCTTCTCTTACACATTACCAACAGTTGCATTGTGATTAAATTTATATTGCTTTACTAATATAAAGCATGCAGGATGATGCTCAGTTCCGCAACGGCAGTCGGTTGTCTATATTTCAGAACTTATTCCATGCACCGAGCCTCTCTAACAACATATTGATAACCTGCCTGTTCCTACATGTGGTTGTGTGAGGCCCCGAAGTGTTAGGTCGATGGTGCAGCGGCTGGCGACAGTGTGCCTGCTGGACACAGTGGGCAGATAGGAAGAGTATGTCCTATATCGATATATAGTTTTCTCTATTCAGTTGTTTATGAATGAAATTGGGGATCACGTATTATATGCATGCATGATGGCTATGTACGTTTTCCTCTCCAGATGGTGTGTCGGACTACTATTTGGTTGAAGACATCCATTTGATCCTTTCATTTCTTAGTTTCTTTCCAATATAATAATTGATATGGTTGATTTCTTTACTAAAGGATTTGTTAGCAGTACAGTATGGCTTGCGTTCCAAGTTTGTGATTTTATTTCAGATAAATATTCTGTAGCTGGCCAATTGATATCTTCACAAACATACATGCTAAGTTGCACATGTTCTCTTCCAATGAAGAGATGAGAAAAATGGAAGCAAGAATCTAGATCTGCATAGAGTAGCACCTCGTGGCAGCTCTTTCTGACCAACGAGAGGGGTATATTGTTCTGCTAGGTCATTAAAAGTGTATGGGAATTTTCAAGTAATGTATGTTACCGAATAATTTTTTCAAAGAAATTTGCGCCATAGGAGATTTAGTTTGTAAATATAAAAAGGGAGATGAGTATTCACATGTTTCTTCGTTCTGAAATTCATAGTTAACTTTTTTCATCTGTACTATGTTGCCTTCTATAATAGCGTCAGTATAGACGAACCAATCACATGGAATATAAAAACACAAATCAGTGATGTATTGCACTCAGTTGTGTATTCCTTCTGCATGTTCATCAAAATATTCAAATTATGTTACCTGGAGTTTAGTTCAAAACTTGGCAATAGCATCAACAAGGTTACCTAACCTGGTACAACCACAAAATATTTTCATGCTCCCACTAGGTTTTGTTGTTGGCAATTGATCATTGGTCATCACTCAGTTTTACCAAGTTTAATAATTCTTCACCCTGATATTTGCAAATAAAAATATACAACTTTAGGCACTATATATTACGGTGTGCTTTCTAATATATTTTGAAGAGTAATTTTTCAAACTATATTTACATGTTCAATTTTTTACCCAGTTTGTGTAAAAATAGCTAACTTCTGTCGAATATTGCATGCAACAAATTGGTACTCCCTCCAATCCAAAATAAGTGTCGCAATTTAGAAGTGGGGTTAGTTCAATACTGCGACACTTATATTGAATAGGCGGTACTAATAGAAGTTCAACTTCAATACATCTACCTAAAATTGGCTCGCCCGTGCAGATGCACGGGTTTACGACTAGTATAATTAATTAATTAAGTTAACTAAGAGTACTTAGATTAGCTAAATCCCAATTAAACTAAACAGTGTATGACACGTGAGACCCACGCGTCAGTTTGACCAGTCAACACCCCTGTTGACTGCTGACGTCATGATGACGTTAGAATACACTATTCTGGATAATGTTGATTTATTTAATAATTAATGAATTAGAAAATGATTTAAAACTTTAAAAAATTAATATTAAATAATCCGTAACTCGGATGAAAATACTTTACATATGAAAGTTGCTCAGAATTTCGAGACGAATCCGAATACGCAGACCGTTCGTCAACCACACGTCCCTAGCAAACCGAACACGCAACTTTCCCCCTCCGTTTCATCCGCCCAAAAACGCGAGACACCGGGAATACTTTCCCGGATGTTTCCCCCCCTTCGCCAGTATCACTCGATACTGCGTTAGGGCACACCTAGCACCGTTACATGTCATGTCATGCATCGTCATGCATCTGTTTGCATTGTATTCATTGTTTCTTCCCCCTCTTCTCTCCGGTAGACTACGAGACCGACGCTGCTGCTGCCCTGATCGACTACGGTGTTGACGACCCCACCTCTGTTGCCGAGCTTCCAGGCAAGCCCCCCCTTGATCAACCTGATATCGCTTATTCTTCTCTCTACTGCTTGCAATAGAGTAGTGTAGCATGTTACTGATTTCGATTATCCTATTCTGTTGCATAGCATGTCATTGTTGCTACAACTGTTGACACCTTTACCTACAATCCTAAATGCTTAGTATAGGATGCTAGTATTCCATCAGTGGCCCTACACCCTTGTCCGTCTGCCCTGCTATACTATCGGGCCCTGATCACTTGGGTGTGATCATGGGTATATACTACACTTATACATGATACATGTTGTGACTAAAGTCGGGTCGGCTCGTTGAGTACCCGTGGTTAATTCACAGATTGGGGGCTGAAAGGACATACTTTCCCAACGGCCCTCTATGTGGATCTTTGTGGTGGAGCAACAAGGCAGGTTGAGACACCTAGGAGACAGGTGGGCCTGGCCCTGGTCGTTGTCCGCGATTATTTCATAATAACACGTTTAACGAGTTTGGATATTTGATCTGAGTTTGGCCGTTGGCCTATACGCACTAACCACCTGCGTGGGAACAGTTATGGACACTCGACGTCATGGTATCAGCCGAAGCCTTCTTGACGTCAGCGGCTTAGCGGCGCGCGCTGGATTGGACCGGAACGCCTTCTCCGGTATTAGGAGAGGCTAGGTCTGCTTACCGGCCACCCTCGCAACATGCAGGTGTGCATTGGGTGATGGGCCCAGACCCCCGTGTGCTTAGGGTTTAGACCGGCGTGCTGACCTCTCTGTTGTGCTTAGGTAGGGCTGCGACATGTTGATGTTCCGAGGTCGGGCATGCCCCATGAAAGTGTGTCCGGGCAAATGGGATCAAGCGTGCTAGGTTATGTGGTGCACCCCTGCAGGGAAGTTAATATATTCGAATAGTCGTGGCCCTCGGTAAAAGGACGACCCGGAGTTGTATTCCGACCTCATGACAACTAGAACCGGATACTTGATAAAACACACCCAGATGAGTTCCAGATATAACTCAGTGGTTGCTCTCTCACAGGGTGATGTGCAGGAGGATCGCCGAGTAGGATTATGCTATTCGATGTTACTTGGTGAACTTACCATCTATTCTCTTCTACTTCTGCAAGATGGAGGCTGCCAGAAGCGTAGTCTTCGTTTGGATTAGCTATCCCCCTCTTATTTTGGCTTGCTGCAGTTCAGTCCACCGATACTACCCATACCATTGTTACCATTGCATATGTAGTATTGATCCTTGCTTGCGAGTACTTTGGATGAGTACTCGCGATTGCTTTGCTCCCCCTTTTCCCCCTTCCGTTCCTTCTTCTCAGGTGATGCAACCAGATGGTGGATCCCAGGAGTCCGACGCCACCTACGACGACTCCTACTACACCGGAGGCGCCTACTACTACGTGCAGTCTGCCGACGACGACCAGGAGTAGTTTAGGAGGATCCCAGGCAGGAGGCCTGCTCTTCTTTTGATCTGTATCCCAGTTTGTGCTAGCCATCATCGCAACTTGTTCAACTTTATGTTTGTACTCAGATATTTGTTGCTTCCGCTGACTTGTCTATGATCGAGCACTTGTATTCGAGCCCTCGAGGCCCCTGGCTTGTAATATGAAGCTTGTATGACTTATTTTACTTTTAGAGTTGTGTTGTGATATCTTCCAGTGAGTCCCTGATCTTGGTCGTACACATTTGCGTGCATGATTAGTGTACAAACAAATCGGGGGCGTCACAAGTTGGTATCAGAGGCGACTACCTGTAGGAATCCCCCTTGCACACTCCTTGGCCGAAGTCGAGTCTAGACATTGCAAAACTTTTACTAACATGGCTGCGTGGCTTACTCCTCGATCTTTACTCCGGGATTCTGAACACTCTCCTATTTCGGGTAAAGCGATTTTACTAACTCTAACATTAGGATCCCCGAGACCCCACACCCCAAAGTTGGATAAGCCATAGTTATTTCTTAGAATATTATTTTGCGTATTCCCCACACTGTCATTTGACTCCTTTCAAACATCTTTGTTTTTAGATGGACCCCACGAGGCAGGTCGTGCGCCACACGCAGGCCATTGGTGCCTCGGGATCACCTGCTGTGCTAGCTGAGATGATGACCTATCTGGGTTATCGATGGCACCCTGAGTATACCGTGTACGAGCAGTACCAGGAATTTAACCAGGAGCAGTATCGTGCCACTGTCCGCCTCTACTCTCGTGTAGAGAACTCCTCTACTGTGCTGCACACCGCTCATGGTGTTGGAGTGACCATCGATATGACAGTTCACGATGCTGCTTGCTCTGACACGCCTTCGTGGAGAGTATCGGGCGTTGGACACTTCCCCTTTCAGGAACGTTGCTATCGCCTCCGACGATGGAGCGGAGGGATACTACACTGCTGCCTACTCCACCGTCACCCGAGAGCCCTTCCATCACCATAACCTTGTTCTGCATGCTGATGGGCTGGATCGAGCTAACCGAGCTCTTCGCCACGAGTTGTACACCACCCGTCAGCACCTGTACCGCGCCTTGACGTTGTTGCACCCCTTTGTCCTATCTACACAGCTGCCGCCTACTGTGATCTACCCAGCTAGGACCGTGATGCCTCCTGGTGTCGGTTGGCCAGATATGGGAGGCTACACTGCCGCACTTGGTCCTCTGTTGCCACCTGGACGTCGGGTTCTGCACGAGAGTATCCATGGCCCTCAGGTTGCTGGCGTGGAGGACTTTTCGTTGCAGCACTGCCAGCTGTCAGACTACCTCTACCTCCACAGTTCCGCCTGGGACTGATGTAGTCTTACTTATTAGTACTAGATGCATTCGCCGCGAGCTTGCGTGCCGCCTATGATGTCCTTAGTTTATGTACTGAACTCTATGCATGCACCTTTTTGTAATATATGCCGACTACTATGTGGTATTTTAGGTGCTCCTTTCATTATGCATGTTTCATTCATGAATGATTCTTGTGTTTGCAAATTTCTCAATGCTGAACTACCCCTGTTATATATTAGTAGGATGGTTAGACCAGCTGGCCGTGGTCATGGTGGCAACGCCCCACCACCGCCCGAATACCTGGCCGGTATGATCCAACAGTTTCAGCTGACTGGCCAGTTCATGGAGACTGTCATGGCTCAGTTCCCTCGCCCCAACATGGATCAGCAGCATGGCACAGTAACACTAAATGACTTTACTCGCCTCAACCCATCCGTCTACCGCAGCTCAACTCAGCCTCTTGATGCTGATGACTGGCTCCGTGACATTGCCTTTGAACTGGAGTCTGCTGGAGTTGCCGCTGCCAACTATGTCACCTTTGCGGCATACTATCTGAAGGGTCCCGCCGCTCAATGGTGGGACAGCCACATGCGTACACTGCCTGCTGGAACAATCATCACTTGGCCGGAATTCCAAGCTACCTTTCATGCCCGCTTCATTCCTCAGGGAATCATGGATAGGAAGAAGCGTGAGTTCCGCAACCTCACCCAGGGCAACAAGACTGTGGATGTTTATCAGCGGGAGTTTCTGGACTTATCCCACTATGCTGAAGAAGAAATTACCACTGATGCTTGCATACAGGAAAAGTTCCGTGATGGACTTCAAGCTAACATCAAGCTCGCACTTCTTGTGCATGACTTTAGAGATTTCGCCACCTTGGTGAACAAAGCTATCCAGGTTGAAACTGGTCTGCAGGAACACCAGAGCACTCTCAGGCGCAACCGTGAACCGGGCTCATCCTCGGGCCCTCCCTCACAGAAGCGTAGGGTCTGGATTCCCAACAGTGTGTACCGTCCAGCTGCACCTGCTCCAAGGCAGTCCTATGCTGCACCTCGTCTGCCTCCACCACCTAGGCAGCCAAGACTTCCAGCTGCACCACTCCCAGCTCCTGCTTCTGCTCCCAGTGATGGTCTATGCTTCAGGTGTGGCCATCCAGGTCACCGCGCTAAGGATTGCACTCAAAACAAGAACCAACTGGCACTTCCGGCAACTGGCCGTGGAGACAATCAGTCCCGCAACAACAATGCCAGGCCTTATGGTCGTGTTCATGCCAAGCACGTTGATCTCAATGAAGCTCAAGACCAACCTGCTACTATGATGGGTACACTCATCGTAAATTCAGTACCTGCATCCGTTTTATTTGATTCAGGAGCATCACATTCATTCATATCAGAAGATTTTGCATACAAGCATGGCATTAGAAGTGAGGACATGAAAACTTCGATATTAGTACACACCCCTGCGGGCCAATGTCGAACCTCCATGGTTTGCCACGATATCCTCGTTGAAATCGATGGACTGGACTTCCATGCCTCTCCCATCGTACTGGGGTCTTGTAACATTGACCTCATCCTGGGAATGGATTGGCTAAAAGCGCATACCGCTTCTATCGCTTGCGGCACAAAAACATTCCATCTATTACACCCTTCTAATGAGATAGTAAGCTATCAAGCTTGTCTGGTTCAAAATGCTGAAGCACGTCTTTATGCATTGAATGCATTGAACGCTTCACCACTCAAGGGCATCGAAAACATTCCCATCGTACACGAGTTCCAGGACGTCTTTCCTGAGGAACTTCCAGGGACTCCCCCTGCTAGAGCTGTCGAGTTTATCATCGACTTGAAACCATGCACCACTCCTATAGCCAAATGACCCTACAAGATGCCGGCTCATGAACTCATTGAGCTTAAGGAGGAAATCGACAAATCTCTTGCTAGTGGTTTCGTTCGCCCGAGTTGCTCTCCTTGGGGAGCACCTTCCCTCTTTGTGAGGAAGAAGGATGGGACAACCCGATTGGTCCAAGATTACCGTCCTATCAACCAAGCAACTATTCAGAACAAATATCCGCTTCCTCGGATCAATGATCTGTATGATCAACTGGCTGGTTCATCAGTATTCTCTAAACTCGACTTGAGGTTGGGTTACCATCAAATCAGTGTTCGTGAAGAGGATATCCCAAAGACCGCCTTCGTGACTCGATATGGTTCGTTCGAGTACACCGTCATGTCATTCGGCTTGACAAATGCTCCAGCTACCTTCTCTCGTCTGATGAACTATATATTCATGGAATACCTCGACAAATTCGTCGTGGTTTATCTGGATGATATCCTTGTATTTTCCAAGAATAAGGAAGAACATGCTGAACATCTTCGCCTTGTACTGGAAAAGCTCTGAGAGCATCAACTCTATGCTAAATTCTCCAAGTGCGAGTTCTGACTTCTTGAAGTAACCTACCTTGGGCATGTCATCTCCAAGGATGGTATTACCGCCAACCCTTAACGAGTTCAGTCCATTCTCGATTGGACTCCTCCGAAGAACGTCAAGCAAGTCCGAAGTTTTCTCGGTCTCGCCAGCTATTGCCGTCGATTCGTCGAGAACTTCTCCAAGATCGCCAAGCCTCTGACTGGTCTACTTCACAAAGGTGTCAAGTTCGAGTGGACAGACAAATGCTAGGAAAGTTTTCAGGCGCTCAAGGACAAGCTGACTTTTGTTCCAGTGCTTGCTCCACCTGATACTAAAAAGGACTTCGTCATCTACTACGACGCTTCTCGTCAAGGATTAGGCTGTGTCCCAATGCAAGAGCGCGGAGTAATTGCTTATGCCTCTCATCAATTGCGTCCTCATGAAGAGAACTACCCAGGTCATGACCTTGAGCTAGCTGCTATCATATATGCTCTTAAACAGTGGCGATATTACCTTCTCGGTAATCGTTGCGAGATATTCACCGACCACCAAAGTCTGAAGTACTTGTTTACTCAACCAGACATGAACCTCCGTCAGCAGAGATGGATGGAGACCGTAGCAGATTTTAACTTGGGTATTTCCTATACCCCGGGCAAGGCCAATGTGATGGCTGATGCCTTAAGCCGCAAGTCATATTGCAACCACCTCCAGGTTCACAAGGTTCAGTCCGCGCTTGTTGAAGAATTCAGAAAGCTGAACCTCCATATTGTTCCTCCTGGAGCACTCGCTCCCCCTTCCTCAGAGTCTCGCCAGATGAATCTTCGTGTTGTTCCTCAGGGTTCTCTAAATACCCTGGCTGTCGAACCAGATCTTGTGGGCGATATCAAGACTATTGAACTTTATGACTCTGAAGTCGAGAAGATTAAACGCTATCTCAAAAGGGGAAAGCCCTCATTTTCACTATTGCCGATGATGTCGCCTTGTACTTCAAAGGCCGCTTAGTGGTACCATGTGCGAGGAAAAACCTGGATATGGATCCAAGGGTTATGAAAGAAGCTCATGATACGCCTCTGTCTATTCATCCTGGTAGTACCAAGATGTACCAAGACATTCGTCAGAGATTCTGGTGGTCTAATATGAAGCAAGACATTGCTCATTATTTTGCTGAGTGTGACGTTTGCCGTCGTATCAAAGCAAAACATCAAAAGCCTGCTGGAACCTTGCAACCTATCTCTATTGCTGAATGGAAATGGGACCATGTTGAAATGGACTTCGTCACTGGATTTACCAAATCGCAGAAAGGTAATGATGCAATTCTTGTCGTCATTAACCGACTTTCTAAAGTTGCACATTTTCTGGCAGTCAAAGAAACGATTACTGCTAGTCAGCTGGCAGCTCTTTACATGTCTAGAATTGTTTCAGGTATTCCACTGGTTATCAGTTCAGACCGTGGAAGTTATTCACTTCTAGATTCTGGGCAAGTTTCCAAGAAGCTATGGGAACACATCTGTCATTCAGTACTGCCTTTCATCCTCAGTCGCAAGGGCAAGTTGAACGCGTCAACCAAGTTCTCGAAGACATGCTTCGAGCTTGTGTAATTTCCTTCGGCAAGAAATGGGAGGAATCTCTCCCATATGCCGAGTTCTCTTATAATAATAGCTATCAAGCTAGTCTGAAGATGGCTCCCTTTGAAGTGTTTTATGGACGAAAGTGCCGAACCCCTCTGAACTAGTCACAAACTAGGGAACGTTTACTCTTCGGTCTGGATATTATTCAACACGCTGAAGAGCAAGTCCGCGTCATTCGCGAGAATCTGAAGACTGCTCAGTCACGTCAGAAAAGTCAGTATGATCGTCATCATCAAGACATGGTCTATCAACCTGGCGAGAAGACTTATCTTCGAGCTACACCAACGAAGGGTGCTCACCGCTTCGGGATCAAGGGCGAATTAGCTCCTCGCTATATTGGTCCATTCACTATTCTTGAAAGGCATGGAAAGGTGGCATATCAACTGGAGCTGCCACTGAACCTTTCTTAGGTTCATGATGTGTTCCACATGTCTCAACTCCGCCGCTGCTTCAAGGACCCAGTCCGAGCAGTGGATCACGAAGTGCTCGAGTTGCAACAGGACCTCTCCTATAAAGAGCATCCGGTCCGCATTCTCGACCAACCTGAACGTCGCACACGTCAGAAGGTGATCAAGTTCCTCAAAGTCTAGTGGTCCCATCACTCTGAAGACGAAGCCACTTGGGAACGTGAGGATCGTCTTCGTGAAGAATACCCCGCACCGTTTCCTTCTACCTCCTAAATCTCGGGATGAGATTTCTTGTAGTGGGGGAGAACTGTAACGCCCGGATAATTTGGCTACAGTAAAACTTTGCTAATGATGCCACGTCATCCCGTTTACTGTTGATATTCGCATGTTATATCAAAACATTCTAAATTCAAATTTAAATTTAGCAAACAGTCAAAGTTTTCAAAGCATTAAAACAAAAATGTTCGGTGTGTGAAAAATATTGCTATGGTAATTATAGTGAAGAAAACATAATTTTACAAAGTGCCTAAGTGCTTTAAACTAAATAAAATAGAAGAGAGAAATAAATAAAAGAAAAAGAAAAAGAAACTAAACAAAAACAAAAGAAAGAAGAGAAGGCCCCTGGCCAACTGGGCCAAATGGCCCAGCTGGCCACCAGACCGACCCAACCACCTGGCCTATATAGCCTCCCCCCCGTGACCTAAAACAACCACCGACACCCCTCACACTCCTTCCCCCCTCCCAGATACAATCTGGATCGGGATCGGACCCCGTCGCCCCCGCCGCCGCCGCTCGGAGCTCGACGCACTCGCCGGACCTGCCCCGTCGGTCTGCCTCCCCTACTTCGTCCACGTCGTCGCCTCGTCCTCGACGGCTTCCTCGAGCCTCGCCACCCACTCCCCACGAATGCTGGTGAGGCCGTCGGCCTCCCCTCTCCCCTTCATCTCCTTCGGTCACACGCGCTAGCTCGCCGTGGCGCCCGCTCGGCAGCGCTATGCTGCCTTCGCTCCGCCCCCCCTCTACTGCTGCGTCACGATGCTGTTGCCGTCCGCGCCCTCGGCCCGATGCTGCTTCGTTGCTGCACCGCCGCACGCATCCCGGCTCGTCGCCCCGCTCCACCGCACATGCGCATCGCCCACGCCCCGGGGCTACCTCGCCGCCCGCCCGCGGCCACCTGCATCTGCGCGCGTCCACCGTCGTGGCCTGCGGCTCGGCCGCCCCGGGCCTCCCTTGCCGCAAGCGCAGCCGCCACCGTCGCCGGCGGCCGCACACCGCGTCCCCATCCGCCCGACCTCCTGTCGCGCCGGACTACGTCCTTCCTGCACGCCACTATCGAGTCAGGGCTGCCGCCACCGTGACCACGCTCGCTCGCGCAGTGCAGGGCCTCCTGCTCCCGCCGAGCCGCTCCACCACGTCCTGCTCCCGCGCGTCGGTGCGAACCGCCACATCCGCACTTGCCGCCGGCCCCGCCCCGGGCAGCCGTGCCCGGCCACCGCTGGCCATCCCAGCGGCTCCGGCGGGCCCCTCCCAACGCGCCAAGGTTCGCCGCCCGGCCTCACCATGCCCGTGGTCGGCGCCTTCCCCGGGCGGCGATCTGACCGAACGCCCAGTCGGGCGCCGCAGCGCCCGACCCGCCCCGCTAGCTCGCCCGCCCCGTTAGGCCCCTAGGGCCAATGACAGGGGGTCCCACGGCCCCAGAAGAAAAAAAGGGATAAAAAAGAATAAATAATATATAAATAATAATAATTAAAATATAATTAATTAATTAATTAATTTAATTAACAGTATTTAGATTAGCCAAATCCTAATTAAACTAAACAGTGTATGGCAGGTGGGACCCACGCGTCAGTTTGACTAGTCAACACCCCTGTTGACTGCTGACGTCATGCTGACGTCATGATGACGTCAGCATGCACTATTCTGGATAATGTTGATTTATTTAATAATTAATGAATTAGAAAATGATTTAAAACTTTAAAAAATTAATGTTAAATAATCCGTAACACAGATGAAAATACTTTATATATGAAAGTTGCTCAGAATTTCGAGACGAATCCGAATACGCGGACCGTTCGTCAACCACACGTCCCTAGCATACCGAACACGCAACTTTCCCCCTCCGTTACATCCGCCCGAAAACGCGAGACACCGGGAATACTTTCCCAGATGTTTTCCCCCCTTCGCCAGTATAACCTGATACTGCGTTAGGGCACACCTAGCACCGTTAAATGTCATGGCATGCATCGTCATGGATCTGTTTGCATTGTATTCATTATTTCTTCCCCCTCTTCTCTCCGGTAGACTACGAGACCGACGCTGCTGCTGCCCCGATCGACTACGGTGTTGACGACCCCACCTCTGCTGCCGAGCTTCCAGGCAAGCCCTCCCCCTTGATAAACCTGATATCGCATTAGAGTAGTGTAGCATGTTACTGCTTTCGATAATCCTATTCTGCTGCATAGCCTGTCATTGTTCCTGCAACTGTTGACACCTTTACCTGCAATCCTAAATGCTTAGTATATGATGCTAGTATTCCATCAGTGGCCCTACACCCTTGTCCGTCTGCCCTGATATTCTATAGGGCCGTGATCACTTGGGTGTGATCACGGGAATACACTACACTTATACATGATACATGTTGTGACTAAAGTCGGGTCAGCTCGTTGAGTACCCGTGGTTGATTCACAGATTGGGGGCTGAAAGGACATACTTTCCCGACGGCCCTCTGTGTGGATCTTTGTGGTGGAGCGACAGGGCAGGTTGAGACACCTAGGAGACAGGTGGGCCTGGCCTTGGTCGTTATCCGCGGTTATTTCATAATAACACGCTTAATGAGTTTGGATATTTGATCTGAGTCTGGCCGTTGGCCTATACGCACTAACCAGCCGCGTGGGAACAGTTATGGGCACTCGACGTCGTGGTATCAGGCGAAGCCTTCTTGACGTCAGCGGCTTAGCGGCGCGTGCCGGATTGGACCGGAACGCCTACTCTGGTATTAGGAGAGGCTAGGTCTGCTTATCGGCCGCCCTTGCAACATGCATGGGTGCATTGGGCGATGGGCCCAAACCCCCGTGCGCTTAGGGTTTAGACCGGCGTGCTGACCTCTCTGTTGTGCTTTGGTAGGGCTGCGACGTGTTGATCTTCCGAGGCCGGGCATGACCCAGGAAAGTGTGTTCGGCCAAATGGGATAAAGCGTGCTGGGTTATGTGGTGCACCCCTGCAGGAAAGTTAATCTATTCGAATAGCCATGTCACTCGGTAAAACGACGACCCGGAGTTGTATTCCGATCTCATGACAACTAGAACCGGATACTTGATAAAACACACCCAGATGAGTTCCAAATATAACTCGGTGGTTTCTCTCTCATAGGGTGATGTGCGGGAGGATCGCCGAGTAGGATTATGCTATTCGATGTTACTTGGTGAACTTACCACCTATTCTCTTCTACTTCTGCAAGATGGAGGCTTCCAGAAGCGTAGTCTTCGTTTGGATTAGCTATCGCCCTCTTATTCTGGCTTGCTGCAGTTCAATCCACCGATACTACCCATATCATTGTTACCATTGCATATGTAGTATAGATCCTTGCTTGGGAGTACTTTAGATGAGTACTCACGGTTGCTTTGCTCCCCCATTTCCCCCCTTCTGTTCCTTCTTCTCGGATGATGCAACCAGATGGTGGAGCCCAGGAGGCGCCTACTACTACGTGCAGTCTGCCGACGGCGACCAGGGGTAGTTTAGAAGGATCCCAGGCAGGAGGCCTGCTCCTCTTTCGATCTATATCCCAGTTTGTGCTAGCCATCTTGGCAACTTGATTAACTTTATGTATGTACTCAGATATTTGTTGCTTCCGCTGACTTATCTATGATCGAGCACTTGTATTCAAGCCCTCGAGGCCCCTGGCTTGTAATATGAAGCTTGTATGACTTATTTTACTTTTAGAGTTGTGTTGTGATATCTTCCAGTGAGTCCCTGATCTTGGTCGTACACATTTGCGTGCATGATTAGTGTACGGACAAATCGGGGGCGTCACATGATCGTAGGCGCGGATTTCTTTGTTTTATACTACGTTTCCCAATAGGTTTCTGTGTCCTACAGTTGCCTTAAACCAATCTCCAGAGACTGTGGTCCAGCCCCACTTCTTTGAGATCGGGTCCATACCCCCCTTTGGTTCAACCCATCAATTTTATTAGAAAAGGTGATGAGATCAAGCCAACAATTTTCTGATGAGTTGCTCAAAAGTTGTCTGTAACCGGAGACATAGCTAATCATGATTTATATACTCCATAGAGGTTTCTGTACATTACTCATGATTCCCAATCACACCTTCCTGTTGGGGAACTTAGTATTTCAAAAAAAAATCCTACGATCACGCAAGATCTATCTAGGAGAAGCATAGCAACGAGCGGGGAGAGTGTGTCCACATACCCTCGTAGACCGAAAGCGGAAGCGTCTAGTGACGCGGTTGATGTAGTCGAACGTCTTCGTGATCCCACCGATCCAAGCACCTAACGTACGACACCTCCGCGTTCAGCACACGTTCA
Source organism: Secale cereale (assembly GCA_902687465.1). NCBI lineage: Eukaryota > Viridiplantae > Streptophyta > Magnoliopsida > Poales > Poaceae > Secale > Secale cereale. The sequence continues at coordinate 846,432,058 of LR738711.1, forward strand.
GCTCGATGACGTCCCACGAGCTCTTGATCTAGTTGAGCATCACGGGAGAGTTTCGTCAGCACGAAGGCGTGGTGACAGTGATGATGAAGCTACCGGCGCAGGGCTTCGCCTAAGCACTTCAACGATATGACCGAGGTGTGTAACTGTGGGGAGGGGCACCGCACACGGCTAAGAAATAAACTTGTGTGTCTACGGGGTGCCCCTTGGCCACGTATATAAAGGAGGAGAGGAGGAGTGGGCCGTCCCTCCTATGGCTCGCCCAAGGGTGGAGTCCTACTCCCACTAGGAGTAGGATTCCATCTTTCCTAGTAGGAGTAGGAGAAGAAGGAAGTGGAGGGAGAGGGAGAAGGAAAGGGGGGCCGCGCCCCCACCCCTTGTCCAATTCGGTTCGGGCAGGGGGAGGCGCGCTCCACCTCTTGGCCCTTCTCCTCTCTCTCCACTAAAGCCTGATACGTCCATTTTGCATCACGTTTTTATGTTAATATTTATTGCATTATGGGCTGTTACTACACGTTATGTCACAATACTTATGCCTTTTCTCTCTTATTTTACAAGGTTTACATGAAGAGGGAGAATGCCAACAGCTGGAATTCTGGGCTGGAAAAGAAGCAAACTCTGGAAACCTATTCTGCACAACTCAAAAAGCCCCGAAACTTCACATGACACCGTTTCAGAAAATATCAAAAAGATCTGGCGAAAGAAGATCACCAAGGGGGGCCACCAGCTGTCCACGAGGGTGGGGGGCGCGCTCCCCCTGCCTCGTGGGCCCCCCCGATGGCCCCCCGATGCCCATCTTCTCCTATATGAGGTGTTTTGACCTGGAAAAAAAATCAGAAGGAGGCTTTCGGGACCAGACGCCGCCGTCTTGAGGGACCCGTATTGATATGATACGCATATGAATGAGAGAAGGGAAATAGATGAAATATTATTTAATCAGGGACCCGTATTGAAAAACAACTTTCCTGTTGAAATCCTAGGGGATCCTCCTCCACCCAAGGGTGATGCTGTGTTTGAACTTAAACCTTTACCTCATAATCTTAAGTATGTTTACCTTGATTAAAAGAAGATATATCCTGTTATTATTAGTGCTAACCTTTCAGAGCAGGAAGAAGAAAAATTATTGAAAACTCTGAAGAAGCACCGTGCTGCTATTGGATATACTCTGGATGATCTTAAGGGCATTAGTCCCACTTTATGCCAACACAAGATAAAATTGGAAGAAACGCTAAACCGGTTATTGATCATCAACGAAGGTTGAATCCTAAGATGAAATAAGTGGTAAGGAAGGAAATTCTAAAGCTTCTAGAGGCAGGTATTATTTATCTAGTTGCTGATAGCCAGTGGGTAAGTCCTGTCCATTGTGTCCCTAAGAAGGGAGGTATGACTGTTGTTCCTAATGATAAAGATGAATTGACCCCGCAAAGAATAGTTACAGGTTATAGGATGGTAATTGATTTCCGCAAATTAAATAAAGCTAATAAGAAAGATCATTACCCCTTGCCTTTTATTGATCAAATGCTAGAAAGGTTATCCAAACATACTCACTTTTGCTTTCTAGATGGTTATTCTGGTTTCTCGCAAATACCTGTGTCAAAAGGGGATCAAGAAAAGACCACTTTTACTTGTCCTTCCGGCACCTTTCCTTATAGACGTATGCCTTTTGGTTTATGTAATGCACCTACTACATTTCAAAGATGTATGATGGCTATATTCTCTGATTTTTGTGAAAAGATTGGTGAGGTTTTCATGGATGACTTCTCCGTTTACGGAACTTCTTTTGATGATTGCTTAAGCAACCTTGATCGAGTTTCGCAGAGATGTGAAGACACTAATCTTGTCTTGAATTGGGAGAAGTGCCACTTTATGGTTAATGAAGGCATTGTCTTGGGACATTAAATTTCTGAAAGAGGTACTGAAGTTGACAAAGCTAAAGTTGATGCTATTGAAAAGATGCCGTGCCCCAAGGACATCAAAGGTATACGAAGTTTCCTTGGTCATGCCAGGTTTTATAGGAGGTTCATAAAGGACTTCTCCAAAATCTCCAGGCCCCTGACTAATCTCTTACAAAAGGATATTCCTTTTGTTTTTTATGATGATTGCCTAGAAGCATTTGAAATACTTAAGAAAGCATTGATCTCTGCACCTATTGTCCAGCCTCCTGACTGGAATTTATCTTTTGAGATTATGTGCGATGCTAGCGATTATGCTATAGGTGCTGTCTTAGGACAAAGAGTTGATAAGAAATTGAATGTTATCTAATATGCTAGTAAAACTCTAGACAGTGCCTAGAGAAATTATGCTACCACTGAGAAAGAATTTTTAGTTGTTGTATTTGCTTTTGATAAGTTTAGACCTTATATTGTTGATTCTAAAGTAATTATTCACACTGATCATGCTGCTATCAAATACCTTATGGAAAAGAAAGATGCTAAACCTAGACTTATTAGATGGGTTCTCTTGCTGCAAGAATTTGACTTGCATATTATTGATAGAAAGGGAGCTGAGAACCCCGTTGCAGATAACTTGTCTAGGTTAGAGAATATACTTGATGACCCACAACCTATTGATGATAGCTTTCCTAATGAACAATTAGCTTCCATAAATGCTTCTTGTACTGCTCCATGGTATGCTGATTATGCTAATTACATTGTTGCTAAGTTTATACCTCCTAGCTTCACATACCAGCAAAACAAAAAGTTCTTCTATGATTTAAGGCATTACTTCTGGGATGATCCACACATTTATAAAGAAGGAGTAGATGGTATTATTAGACGTTGTGTACCTGAGCATGAACAGGAACATATCCTACGCAAGTGCCACTCCGAAGCTTACGGAGGACATCATGCTGGAGATAGAACTACACATAAGGTATTGCAATCCGGTTTTTATTGGCCTACTCTCTTCAAGGATGCCCGTAAGTTTGTCCTATCCTATGATGAATGTCAAAGAATTGGTAATATTAGTAGACGTCAAGAAATGCCTATGAATTATTCACTTGTTATTGAACCATTTCATGTTTGGGGCTTTGATTATATGGGACCGTTTCCTGCCTCTAATGGGTATACGCATATTCTAGTTGCTGTTGATTACGTTTCTAAGTGGGTAGAAGCTATTCCAACTAGTAGTGCTGATCACAACACTTCTATTAAGATGCTTAAAGAAGTTATTTTTCCGAGGTTTGGAGTCCCTAGATACTTAATGACTGATGGTGGTTCACACTTTATTCATGGTGCTTTCCGTAAAATGCTTGCTAAGTATGATGTTACTCATAGAATTGCATCCCCTTATCACCCTCAGACTAGTGGTAAAGTAGAACTAAGTAATAGAGAGTTGAAATTAATTTTGCAAAAGACAGTTAATAGGTCTAGAAAGAATTGGTCCAAGAAACTTGATGATGCATTATGGTCCTATAGAACTGCATACCAAAATCCTATGATTATGTCTCCATATAAGATGGTATATGGAAAAGCATGTCACTTACCTCTTGAGCTGGAACATAAGGCATATTGGGTTATTAAAGAGCTCAATTATGATTTCAAACTTGCCGGTGAGAAGAGGTTATTTGAAATTAGCTCTCTTGATGAATGGAGTGAAGGAAATATGCCCTAGAGGCAATAATAAAGTTGTTATTTATATTTCCTTATATCATGATAAATGTTTATTATTCATGCTAGAATTGTATTAACCGGAAACTTAGTACATGTGTGAATACATAGACAAAACAGAGTGTCCCTAGTATGCCTCTACTAAACTAGCTCATTGATCAAAGATGGTTATGTTTCCTAACCATAGACATGAGTTGTCATTTGATCAACTGGATCACATCATTAGGAGAATGATGTGATGGACAAGACCCATCCGTTAGCTTAGCACTATGATCGTTTAGTTTTACTGCTATTGCTTTCTTCATGACTTATACATGTTCCTATGACTATGAGATTATGCAACTCCCGAATACCGTAGGAACACCTTGTGTGCTATCAAACGTCACAACGTAATTGGGTGATCATAAAGATGCCCTACAGGTGTCTCCGAAAGTGTTCGTGGTGTTGGCATAGATCAAGACTAGGATTTGTCACTCCGAGTGTCGGAGAGGTATCTCTGGGCCCTCTCGGTAATGCACATCATAATAAGCCTTGCAAGCAAAAGACTAATGAGTTAGTCACGAGATGATGTATTACGGAACGAGTAAAGAGACTTGCCGGTAACGAGATTGAACTAGGTATAGAGATACCGACGATCGAATCTCGGGCAAGTAACATACCAATGACAAAAGGAACAACGTATGTTGTTATGAGGTTTGACCGATAAAGATCTTCGTAGAATATGTAGGAACCAATATGAGCATCCAGGTTCCGCTATTGGTTATTGACGGGAGATGAGTCTCGGTCATGTCTACATAGTTCTCGAACCCGTAGGGTCCGCGCGCTTAACGTTTGATGACGATCAGTATTATGAGTTTATGAGTTTTGATGTACCGAAGGAGTTCGAAGTCCCGGATGAGATCGGGGACATGACGAGGAGTCTCGAAATGGTCGAGACGTAAAGATAGATATATTGGATGACTATATTCGGACATCGGAAAGGTTTCGAGTGATTCGGGTATTTTTCGGAGTATATGGGCCATATTGGGCCATACAGGAATAGAGGAGAAAGGCCAAAAGGAAGGAGGCGCGCGCCCCCCCTCTGGCCCGAATTGGACAAGGGGTGCAGCCCCCTTTTCCTTCTCCCTTTCCACCTCTTTCCTTCTCTCCTACTCCAGAAAGGAAAGGGGAATCCTAGTAGGACTTGGGAGTCCTAGTAGGACTCCCCACACTTGGCACGCCCCCTCTAGGGCCAACCTCTCCCTTGCTCCTTTATATACGGGGGCAGGGGGCACCCTAGGACACACAAGTTGAATTGTTTTAGCCGTGTGCGGTGCCGCCCTCCATAGAAACACACCTCGGTCATACCGTTGCAGTGCTTAGGCGAAGCCCTGTGCCGGTAGATACATCATATCCGTCACCACGCTGTCGTGCTGACGAAACTCTCCCGTGAAGCTCAACTGGATCAAGAGCTCGTGGGACGTCATCAAGCTGAACATGTGCTGAACGCGGAGGTGACGTACGTTCGGTGCTTGATCGGTTGAATCGCGAAGAAGTTCGACTACATCAACCGCGTCACTTGACGCTTCCGCTCCCGGTCTACGAGGGTACGTAGACACACTCTCCCCTCTCGTTGCTATGCATCTAGTAGATAGATCTTGCGTGATTGTAGGAAAATTTTAAAATACTACGTTCCCCAACATGGAGAACCCAGGCCTATGAGAATTCCAAGCTGTTTAAAGAAAAAGTTAAGAGATGGCATGACAAAAGGATACAAAAGCGTGAGTTTAACGTAGGTGATTATGTCTTGCTATACAACTCTCGTTTAAGATTTTTTGCAAGAAAACTTCTCTCTAAGTGGGAAGGACCTTACGTTATCGAGGAGGTCTATCGTTCCGGTGCCATAAAAATCAACAACTTCGAAGGCACAAATCCGAAGGTCGTGAACGGTCAAAGAATCAAACATTATATCTTAGATAACCCTATAAATGTTGAAACCAATGTTACTGAAACCGTAACCCTAGAGGAATACATAAGGGACACTTTCCAGAATGATTCAGACCCCGAAAGGAAGAGGTGTGTGGTACAGTAAGTAAACCGACTCCAAAACAGTTCTAAAGGTAATTTTTCACCGTTTTGGAATATTTAGAAAAATAGAAAAATAAGTGGCAGTCCGGAAGAGACACGAGGCGTCCACGAGGGTGGAGGGCGCCCCCCTTCCTCTGGGCACGCCCCTGCCTCGTGGGCACCCTGTGTGCCTCCCGAACCCCGATTTCTTGTATGTTACTCCTTTTGGTCGGTAAAAATTCATTATATACACCCCCGAAGGTTTTGAACTCTGTATCACGCAAAAATCCTCTGTTTTCGTTTCGAGCTGTTGTTTTTGACAGATTTAGATAATCATGGCGTCCTCCAACACCCCCAAGGACAAGTTCTTCGAGAAGTTCATTAACCCCTACCTTGCGGAGGTGCTGCATCACCCTCAAAACCATGGAGTTGCATGAGGGGGTGCTGCACATCCGTGATGTTGATGGGCCTAGGAGGAACGGAAGCGGGGAAACAAGACTCGAAGCAATGGAGCAGCAAGTTTTCAAGTGCCAAGGTATGGTGGAACGAGGACTCAACGCCAACCATATGATGATCTCAGAGCTCGCCAACAACCTCAAGCTGGACTCAAGGATCTTCGGGGAAGCTATCTCCAATCTTCAAGAGAAAATTGAACACCTCCAAGCACAGATCTATGACCTGCAAAACCAAAACTGTGAGTATGAATATAGATTCAAGAAGATGAGTTTGGCTGCAGATTTGAGTATCCTGGAGACTCGATCATCCTTCTACGATAGTGAGCCCATGCCTTGGAAGGTGGACAACAAGCCTACATCATCAACAACTCCATCATTACCACCTCCGAAGAAGGAGACATAATCATATGGGTATGGGCACTCCCCTTGGAAACTACCAAGCTTGGGGGAGTGACCCCGGTATCGTATCACCATCACTCGTATCTTTATCGTTTTTCTTAGTTCGATCCTTTTGGTAGTATCTTGATCTAGTAGAATAAAGTTAGCATGATCTAGTTCTTAGCTTTTGCTTTATGATCTTTACCCTTTGTAATCGAGTATGTGAGTTATATAATAAAGATTAGTGTTGAGTCAAGGGCTTGATTTCCTTACTTTGGTCATGATAAAAAGAAAGAAAACATAAAAAGTATCAAAGAGATCATATTGATCTTATGGGAAGTAATGACTTCATATATAAAGGGTATGATGAATAGAAGTTGTTGGGAGTTGACAAACATAGTTTTGGTAATCTTGCAATTAATAGGAAGTAATAAAGAAAGAGAGGCTTCACATACAAATATACTATCTTGGACATCTTTTATGATTGTGAACACTCATTAAAATATGACATGCTAAAGAGTTGATGTTGGACAAGGAAGACAACATAATGGATTATGTTTTCTTATATCTGAAATAAAGTATATTGTCATGGATCATCCAACATGTTGAGCTTGCCTTTCCCCCTCATGCTAGCCAAAACTCCTTGCACCAAGTAGAAATACTACTTGTGCTTCCATACATCCTTAAACCCAGTTTTGCCATGAGAGTCCACCATACCTACCTATGGATTGAGTAAGATCCTTCCAAGTAAGTTGTCATGTTGCAAACTTGCTAAAATATGTATGATTTATTAGTGTGGAGGAAATTAGCTTTATACAATCTTGTGATATGGAAGTAATAAAAGCGACGGACAGCATAATGAAGGTGCTTATCACAAGTGGCAATATAAAGTGATGTTCTTCTGTGCTAAGACTTTGTGCATCCAACCATAAAACACATGACAACCTCTGCTTCCCTCTGCGAAGGGCCTATCTATTATTCTTCCTTAAGAGTCAAGGTGGAAATCACCTTTCCTTTTTACACTTTATCCTTTGGCAAGCACATTGTGTTGGAAAGATCCTGACATATATACCCACTTGGATGTAAGTTTTCATGGTCTATTACTGTTGACATTACCCTTGAGGTAAAAGGTTGGGAGGCAACATCATAAGCCCCTATCTTTCTCTGTGTCCGATTAAAACTCCATAACCGTAAGTATTGCGTGAGTGTGAGCAATTGTGAAAGACTATATGATAGTTGAGTATGTAGGCTTGCTGAAAAGCTCTTATATTGACTCTTTCCGATGTTACGATAAATTGCAATTGCTTCAATGACCGAGATCATAGTTTCTTGATTTTCAATGAAGTTTATGATTCATGCTCGATATTGTGAATATTGTTACTTTAGCATAAGAATCATATGATAATATATATATATATATATATATATATATATATATATATATATATATATATATATATATATATATGTTGCTGCTATGAGAATGATCATGATGCCCTCATATCCATATCTTATTTTTATCGACACCTCTATCTCTAAGCATGTGGACATATTTTTCGATATCGGCTTTCACTTGAGGACAAGCGAGGTCTAAGCTTGGGGGATTTGATACATCCATTTTGCATCATGCTTTTATGTTGATATTATTGCATTATGGGTTGTTACTACACGTTATGTCACAATACTTATGCCTTTTCTCTCTTATTTTACAAGGTTTACATGAAGAGGGAGAATGCCGGCAGTTGGAATTTTGGGCTGGAAAAGAAGCAAACTCTGGAAACCTATTCCGCACAACTCAAAAAGGCCCGAAACTTCACACGACACCATTTAAAAAAATATCAAAAATATTTAGCGAAAAAAGATCACCAGGGGGGCCACCAACTGTCCACGAGGGTGGGGGCGCCCCCCCCCTCTCTGGGCGCGCCCCCTACCTCGTGGCCCCCCCGATGCCCATATTCTCCTATATGAGGTGTTTTGACCTGGAAAAAATCAGAAGGAGGTCGGGACCAGACGCCGCCGTCTCGAGGCGGAACCTTGGCGGAAACCAATCTAGGGCTCCGATAAAGCTGTTATGCCGGGATACTTCTCTCCGGGAGGGGGAAATCATCACCGCCGTCATCACCAACAACTCTCCCATCTTGGGGAGGGCTATCTTCATCAACATCTTCACCAGCACCATCTCCTCTCAAACCCTAGTTCATCTCTTGTATCCAATCTTTGCACCCAAACCTCAGATTGGTACCCGTGGGTTGCTAGTAGTGTTGATTACTCCTGGTAGTTGACGCTAGTTGGTTTATTTGGTGGAAGATCATATGTTTAGATCCATTATGCATATTAATACCCCTTTGATCATGAACAATATTATGTCTTGTGAGTAGTTACTTTTGTTCCTGAGGACATGGGAGAAGTCTTGCTATTAGTAGTCATGTGAATTTGGTATTCGTTCGATATTTTGATGAGATGTATGTTGTCTCTCCTCTAGTGGTGTCATGTGAACGTCGACTACATGAAACTTCACCATTATTTGGGCCTAGAGGAAGGAATTGTGAAGTAATAAGTAGATGATGGGTTGCTAGAGTGACAGAAGCTTAAACCCTAGTTTATACATTGCTTCGTAAGGGGCTGATTGGGATCCACTTGTTTCATGCTATGGTTAGGTTTACCTTAATACTTATTTTGTAGTTGCGGATGCTTGCATTAGAGGTTAATCATAAGTGGGAGGCTTTTCCAAGACATCACCCAAGCACCGGTCCACCCACATACCAAATTATCAAAGTACCGAACGCGAATCAGATGATCGTGATGAAAACTAGCTTGACGATAATTCCCATGTGTCCTCGGGAGCCCTTTCCTTCATATAAGAGTTTGTCCAGGCTTGTCCTTTGCTACAAAAAGGATTGGGCCATCTTTCTGCACCTCATTTACTTTTACCTTTTGTCACTTTCTACCAATTATCTTATCACAAAACTATCTGTTACCTATAATTTCAGTGCTTGCAGAAAATATCTTACTGAAAACTGCCTATCATTTCCTTCTGCTCCTCGTTGGGTACGACACTCTTACTTATCGAAAGGACTATGATAGATTCCCTACACTTTTGGGTCATCAAAGCCCAATAAGGCCCATTACTTCTCCCGGCGAATTCCAGTAACTCCCTGGTACTCCGAAAAATACCCGAATCACTCAGAACCTTTCCGATGTCCGAATATTGCCTTCCAATATATCGATCTTTACGTCTCGAACATTTCGAGACTCCTCATCATGTCCCCGATCTCATCCTGGACTCCAAACAAACTTCGGTCATCAAATCACATAACTCGTAATACAAATCGTCATCGAACGTTAAGCGTGCGGACCTTACGGGTTTGAGAACTATGTTGACATGACCAAGACACATCTCCGGTCAATAACCAATAGCGGAACCTGGATGCTCATATTGGCTCCTACATATTCTACGAAGATCTTTATCGGTCAAACTGCATAACAACATACGTTGTTCCCTTTGTCATCGGTATGTTACTTGCCCGAGATTCGATCATCGGTATCTCAATACCTAGTTCAATCTCGTTACCGGCAAGTCTCTTTACTCGTTCCATAATGCATCATCCCGCGACTAACTCATTAGTCACATTGCTTGCAAGGCTTATAGTGATGTGCATTACCGAGAGGGTCCAGAGATACCTCTCCGACAATCGGAGTGACAAATCCTAATCTCGATCTATGCCAACTCAACAAACACCATCAGAGACACCTGTAGAGCATCTTTATAATCACCCAGTTACGTTGTGACGTTTGATAGCACACAAAGTGTTCCTCCGGTATTCGGGAGTTGCAAAATCTCACAGTCATAGGAAAATGTATAGGTCATGAAGAAAGCAATAGCAATAACTAAACGATCATAGTGCTAAGCTAACGGATGGGTCTTGTCCATCACATCATTCTCTAATGATGTGATCCCGTTCATAAAATGACAACACATGTCTATGGTTAGGAAACATAACCATCTTTGATCAATGAGCTAGTCATGTAGAGGCATACTAGGGACACTTTGTTTTATCTATGTATTCACACATGTACTAAGTTTCCGGTTAATACAATTCTAGCATGAATAATAAACATTTAACATGATATAAGGAAATATAAATAACAACTTTATTATTGCCTCTAGGGCATATTTCCTTCACTTCCCGCTACTAAACTTCACTCCTGAAGTAGCTAGGTAGATCAAGACGAGACTTTTGGAATGTAGTATCCCTCTCAGAAACAATAGGCCCATCCACTTTCTGTACATGCAAAACTACATCTGTTGGTCATCCCAGGAGGGTTCCCACAACTTACTAGGTCTAGACAGAGTCCAAATTATCTCACGGTTACACATGGAAGCTACTCAACTTTGAACTCGTATAATCACTTTGAGCCTGGGCGGTCGCCGACAACATTGTTGACCACCAAGCAATACCGAAGCAACGCCCAGTTGATTCATTACTTAAGTCGTACTTAAATAGTCATCCATAAAGTAACCTTTAATGTAATCCCAATCCATGTTATAGCAACTAAGCAACTAATCGATGGTTACAAGGTCAGGTTAAATGGACCTACATTTCTTCTAGTGGGTTCTGTCAAGCATAAAGTAAAATCTATAGGGGATTCCTAGTTGAAAACAACTATAGTGCAGGTAAATTTATGTTATTATTAAAGGTTCCACTTGCCTAGTATTGACGATTCTTCAATCTCACGATCTTTATCACGTTACTCTTTGTTGTCCATGCGATCTAATGTAAGTGAGAGTAATAATAAACGACCATACAATACAACAAACATACAACAAGTGGTGTGCATCATATCAGTGTCATTGTGCCGTTGAGATCATGTGCATGTGCTCGTAAGAGTTTGAGAAAACAACATAGTGGCTTTCAATTAGAATGCATGTGACATAAGGGTTCACATGCAAGTTTTAAAATAATAGGGCTCATCACATAAGGAGTATGTGATGCCAAGTTGTGGTTGTCAGATCCAATCAGAAAATATCTTAAAAATAGAAGTCATGGCTTATGAATCTTGGATAGGTAAGTTCATGTTCATGTTTGAATGACAACTCAAACATGTTGACCTTTCATGAGTTTGAATACACAGTAGGTTGTCCGGGATAATAACTTAGTCATGTTTCCAATTAAATTTGGATTGAATTAGGGTTCACCCTTTCAAATTGAAATGAGTTTGAACTGAGGTTTGATTTGAGTTCAAATTAAGTTTGAAATATTGAAGCTAGTTCAAATTAAAAATATTTCATAGTTGACTAATGTTGCTTCATGAACTCATTTGCAAAGTATTTGTCAATTTGGACTAACTAAATGAGTTCTAGGTTTCCTTTAGGTTTAACTAGATTTAAATTATGGTTGAATTTCCTAAAGTCAAATACCAATCCAATATAATTTCCAAGGTCTATTTGTTTAATTTCAAGTTTAAACTAAACTCAATTATAAATCCAAATATTTTACTAAGTGCAAATTATTTCAAACTTCATTTAAGTTTGAACTAAATTTAACTTAATTTAATTCCCTAAAGTCAATTATCACTCCAAAAAACTACTAGGTTCAATTTGGTTCACTAAGTAATATTTCAAAAGTCTATTCAATTTAAATCCAAGGTTCCAAAGTTAGAAACAATCTAGTTTGAATTTCAGCAAATTAATTAAATTTCGTAAAGTTAATAATAATCCCCAAAACATTTTCTAAAGTTCTTTTTAATTTCTAAACTTAGTTGCAACTTTACTATCGTAATAAACTCTTTAGGTTTAAATATAGTTTAAATTATAGCTTCTGCTAAAATATATTCAATTTCAATATTAAATTATTTTAAAATCAAACTATAGTTGCTAAGTTCAAACTATATTTCACTAGGTTCATTCTACGAAAATAATCAATTCATTTGGATTTATAAATTGCAAGTTAAGCCCTATTCAATTTCGAATTCATTATGTTTGAATTTGAATTTTAGACTACTCAAATATTAAATATTATTGGACTAGGTGAAAGTGTATTTCATGAGGATATTTTGCAAAAAGTTTACTCAATTTGGATTTATAGATAAAAATTTACTAGTGCTTGAAGTTTTATGGGGTTTTTAGTAAATCCGCCATTTAATTCAATTTAACAGAAATTCGAGTGGATAATGTTTTGCATAAGGTGGATGATGTGGAAATTTCCAATTGACTGATACTGATTTGGTTTTAAGTGGAATGATGTGTTGCATGCGATCTAGATCTAACGATCCAAATTAGATCTAGGGGTTAGGATTTCGGTGGCTCACTAGAATCTTGGCAAAGAGTCACCAAAAATATGGGCACGGCGGCGCTGCGCCCGGGAGTTACAAGAGACAGAGTTTCATGAGGTCACCGGGGCGGTAGAGGGAACGGACGGGCTCGGCGTGGCTCAAGGAGGTTGAAGGTGGCATCGGCTAGTCTCAAGGGTGATGGAGACGGGTAGGGCGAGCTCATCGGAGTTGGTTTGCACCGGAGGGGCTTCGAATGATTAAGCAATGGTCGAAATCGAGTGCATATGGATGATCCAAAGGGCCAGAAGACGCGCATGATCAAGGAGAACACAATGGACAAGGTCACGGGGCAAGATACTCATAGTGGTTGCCAGAGTTGAGCTCATGACGGCGGCAAGGCTCGGGCTTCGTCGAAGTCTAGCGTAGAGGAAGCTCATGTCATGGAGAAGAGTGGTGGCGGTGGTTGTTCTCGGGGTGACTGTGTTTGCCGAAATTGACGCTGGAGTTTAGGTCGGTAGCGGAGCTCTGGGATTTACAGGCGAGGAGCCTGGCGGCGATCAGAGGGTGAGGCGGAGGGGAAATGGAGAGGGGTTTTGGGGCTATTTAATGGACATGGAAGCTGGGACTAGCGTGCACGATGGCACGTGAGGTGGAGATCGTGGTCGGCCTCCATGTTCCGATCATGCATGTCATGCGCACGTGGGGCGGTTGGAGGTCAGGGGTGACCCTGAGTAGTGGGGCCCACTATTTAGCGACTTAGGGAGAGAGAGAGGGTGTGTGTGGGGCTGGGCTGTGGCTGGCTTAGCTGGGCCGACCTAGCTAGTTGGCTCGGTTGGGCCTTCTTCTTTTTATTTTCTTTTCCCCTTTTCTGTTTTCTGTTTTGTGTCTGCCATTTTGATTTAAATTTTCTTTCCAACGCAAACTTCCTCTAAATTAAAATATGAATATTTGTGACTGTGGCAACATTTTTTTGTCTCTTCAGAGCATACATTTTCTGCACTTTATTTTCCATCTTGAATTTCAATTTGGTTTAAAGCCAAATATGGTTCAAAAATCCAATTTGGAAAATATGGCAGAAGGTCAAGCCTATTGTTTGGACTTATGGAATTCACTTTCTTGCCAAATAACTACAAGGCCCCTTTTTCTAAAAATCCCCATTTGATTTTTGAATTGATCCAAACCAATCCACTTCAATCATGTAGGGAAATTTATTAGGGCTTGAATACCATCCATGTCTTATTAAGGATAGGGTTCATTATGTTTCTCCCAAATTTCAAAGAAGGGTTTCAATGTGCCCATAGGGTCCTTGACCCTCTGGGTGAATTCAAATAGAGCAAACAATTCAACCATCAAGAAAGTTCCTAGGCAATATTTAGCTAGAGGCCAACAAGCCTAGGTTTTCCTAGGAAAACAATAATTCACTGTGAAAATTTTAACGTACCAGATTTGGGGAAAATCTGGATGTGACACTTATGAAAATATATTGGATGAACTTTACCTCACAAATCTCCTAGCCTAATGCAATGATGTTGCTTTGATCACACACACGTGGACAATATAGCGTGATCCAGCATAGAGCGTCCATGTTGTATCATTTTTGGCGAGACACATTGATAGCCATATGTTATGAAATGAAGGGAGGAGATGATCTGGGGGTGTGGGGACCCTAGGGTCGGCAATTTCACTATTTTAGTGAACCACTCCTTTTCCCATTAAAACCACGCTTGTCGGTGCTGCATTTACACCACACACTCTCTCGCTCCTCTTTCCCACTCCAGATCTCCTCACCCTCGAGTTTTCCGCCGGTTTGGCTCGCCGCTGCATCGCCTTCGCCGGAATCCATCCACTCGCGCACTCGTATGAGGTACAAATCACGGATCCACCCACTCTTCTCCTCGCCGGCCTAATCTTTGACGCGTTTGATGTGCGTTGTTTTTTTTTTGTCAATTTTTTGGCGAAATTGTGCAGATTGGATCTGGGATAGAAGTGGTTTTAAGGTAGAATACAAGTTCAGTTTCTATCAGGTGGTGAGGCGCACTTTAATTTCTGTTATTATGATTCATCAATGTCATCTGTGTGCTCGCCATGACAAGGATTTGAGGGCTAGGGTTCGGTCGATGAGGGGGTGGGGTGGGAGGATGCGGGATCTGACCCTGCATGATGAAATTGTTGTGGACCGGGATGCAAAGTAGCATAGTCATCGGGTTATAGTCTTGTAAAGGCGTGTTTGCGAATTAGTAGAGTGATGGGAAACAAGAAAAATGAGATGATGCATGTTGTTGTGCTGGTTGGGGGAAGTTGTTGGGTGGGCGGACATGCATCTTGGTATCATCTAGCCATGATTTCAATCTGAACCTCCCCTTGGTGAACCCCTAGGATTTTCTAATCCTCAATTTTTATTGATTTCACTCTCATTGACGGCACATATATATGATTTGCAAGTTTTTTGATCTCACATGAAAGTTTCCTACTAATATTGTCGCAGGGGGCGATAGGTGATAGCAAGAAAAGAAGGCGGATTCTCATCTACATAGCCCAAAACCGAAGGTAATTAGTCTATGCGCACAATTACTTCATCTCAATGCTTTATTCACATGTCTTTGGCATCTGTTTGTGACATTAAATTAATATATGATTCGCTTGTGTGTGTCCTATTTTACATAGTTTCCATGGCAATCTCCCTGGTACACCCCTACAATTTTTATTTGCTCCTAAATTTGTGACTACACATTGTATATGAGAACTCCTGTTGTCTACATATGGATTTCGTGTTACCTGTGAGACACATTTCACTTTTTTGGTGGTAATCTTTTGCTGCGAAACGCAATGTCGTTCTCTACATATGCTTGCCTAGCAACTTCTTCCTGATTTTTCACAATATGTCTCGAAATATTTGTAGTCTCCTTATATGGTATGTATTTTACATTCTCCCTTGTGTGCATATTGTATATTCATCCCGTGGCACCCCTTGCAAAGGGGTGGTGTCTTTCTCTCTCTTGAGGTGTGGATACACATTTCTTGAATGACAACTTTGTTGTCCATAAATGGATTTACATATTTATTTAGCGCGTGGCAAATTTATTTACTTAACACTATAGGGTCAAGCTCCATAACCAAACTTTTCTTTCATGCCCCATGATTTTGCTGATTTTTCACGCACACCCTCTCCACTTTTGCTATTTCTTTGTCATTTGCAGCTACTTTATGTTGACAACTTAGACACTGGAGATTAGTGACTTGAAATAAATATATCCCGTGAACCTTTCGTTGTATCAACATGAAAAAACAAGCTCAACTATCTGATGATAAAGGAAGACACTGAGGTTGATTACTCTTTCAACAATATGCACGTAGTTCATGGAAATCTTTACACAATTATCATGGCAACTTATACTTATATTATAGTAGTTCGTGCTCACATGTCATGGCAAATTTAGTAGGGCCAAGTACTGGTAGTATCAACTTTTTTTACCAAGTCACATGGGCTGCTTCATGATAGGGTTGTCTAGTGGTGTATTCTATGTTAACTGTAGTTTTTTTTTTTGCAATTTAGATGGCAACTTTCTCTTGTTTCTCTCCGCAAACAATGTTTTCCTCATCTTCTCCATTTTTCACAATTGGTCTATGAATGATAGTGAACTACATCTTCTTCTTGGGCATAAACTACATCTTCTTCTAGGGCGTATAGGGATTTAAGGTATGGAATGATCTCAATACAGCTCCTATTAGTTTTACCAAGGTACATTATTTGATCTTATATTCTTATCCATATCCTCTAAGTGCACCATTCGAGTATGTGCCATTTTGGAGTATGTCCTTGCCTGTTTTCTTTCCCTCCTGGTAGTATTTGGATATCGTCTGTACAACTGCGAAAATAACCACGACACATGGAAACTCTCTCACACACACGATACGCTAGTTTTATTTAGCAAAACATGGAAAAAATTCCTACCACGTGCATTACTGATTGGCGTTAGAATGGAGTAAAACCCAATTGGCTTATGTTGATGGCAATCTAACACATACTTATACACTCATTAGACAACAAAAAACATGTCAACTTTTAGATAACTACATGGGAACACTAGGTATCAACACATGACAACCTTTTGTTTCCTAGGTTCTCAAGGGAAATTAGGGGTGGTATAAACTTATCACATGTGGATGGAAACAATAGACCATGATACATAGCGGTCTTTTCCATTCGTTCTTCATTGGACCCATGTTTTTATATGGAGAGAAATTACAGGGAGAGTGGAAAATTACCATAACCTTAGAAGAGAACTTCAAATCACAAGCCATCACAATTTTCATACAACATTCATGTTTTTTTTTACATTGGGGGTAGTGGGAGTAAGGATTGATGTTAATGGATAGTTGTATCCCTGTGCCGCATGTACCACGCGAATCATATATGGTTAGGTACGTGTGGGTTCAAGGGACCCATACATGTGAGACTGACTTAATGAAAGGTGCCTCCCCTAGTTTCCTATAAAGGAAGTCAAGGCCTTTCAAAACTAGGGAGGAGTCCAATTCATGGGAACCAACATCACTGCTGGAGGGGGGGG
>LR738711.1:846455805-846584802 GCA_902687465.1 Secale cereale
CACGCAACTGTGCTATAAACTTTCGCTTCCTAGGCTCGGCTGCAGGCGGTGGTGCCCGAAGCTGATCTGCGCGGCGGCGCCGCCGCTCGCGGCCGGCTGTCTCGGTGGGCTCTCCGGAGCTGGAGCGGGAGGAGGAGGTACGTGCGTACTCGGGCGGGCAGCGCGCTCGTCGCTCTCGTTTCATTCGGAGCTACCCGTCAACTTTGCTCTCGTTTCATTCACCATGCCGTCTCCAGCGATCGTATTCGTACTAGCAGTGGCTTCGCCAACCTAAGCCTTTGTTTCACCGCCGTTTCATTCATGTTTGGGGCCGGAAGGGCGGCGGAATTCTTGGTGCCCGGCCGGGGGTGGTTCTTGTGTAGCACCGGCAGTAAATAAATCTGGAATCGCCTTGGTTGCTGCTTAAGTGCTTATTATATGTATATGCTGCGAGGATCCAGTGTTCGGGTAGAGGCTCTACCTGCTCATCAGCTGAATCCTTCGAGTCATGGAACCACAAGCCAGTCTTTGCTTGCCTGCACGCGTTGTACTACTAGTCCTAGCAGTTTCGCTTGGGACTTGGGGTGGCCATTGTTGGTGTGATGTGAGCTGAGCCATTCTTGTTCATATGCCCTCGAGAGCCGTCAGGTTGCCGCTGAAAGCGAGCCCATGTCTTTTCCTTCAGACAGTGAGAACTGAGAAGTCATGTGTTATCATCCGTCGACTCTGTCTGATTCTTCTTTTCCTTACCATACCACCCTGTCTGAATTTTCTTTTCCACACCATTCTGGGGAGGTCCGCTCTATCTGATTTTGCCTTTCCTTACCATCAGCTCGACTCTCGTCTGATTAGTACTATCTGTTCTCTTTGAGTGAAGTCTGATTAGTATCTGTCAGTATGATATTTATCTGATTTTGCTTTTCCATGCCATCAGGTCGACTCTTGTCTGATTAATAATAATATACGTTTTTCCTTTTGAGTGAAGTCTGGTTAGTATCTGTCAGTATGATATTTTTGTAGAACATGCAAGAGTCAGTATATGAGATTAGTATCCGTCGCAAAAAAGAAACTATTAAACCTTTTTTTTTTGAGGGGTAAAAAAACTATTAACTATATTGGTGTATCTGCGGGCCTCTAGCAGGCCCACTTGGGCATGGTGAATTCTGGGCCTAGATTCCCTCTAGATGGTCCAGGCCCAAAAATAAAAGATAGACATGCATGACTGGCTTTTATCAAAAAAAAAAAAAATATGACCGACTTTACCTTTTGTCACCTATCTATTTTTCCATTTTTGATGACACCACCTTTGTCACCTCTCTGAATTGAAGAGCGCGGTGCCCTAAGACTCCTTGTACTAATCCAACCCCCGAATTAGAAACGGCGATCTTGGCATGCAGCAGTAGGCATGCAGTAGCAAACGGCCACACACGGTTTACTCATGCCCTTGTCTCCCACGCTAAAGGCGCGTAATGCTCAGTCGTCGGGCAGTGAGGCGTCTCGGCGGCGGCCGTCGTCGGGTAGCCATTGAACAAAACCAGCACTCGTCTCGTATACCAGGCGTAACTCGCGGCCACGTTTGGCGCCTTGGCGGTACCCTATCTATCCAGTACGCGACGAACTATCTACTACTGTATCCATCTATCCATCTATAGCCCACCTTTTTCCATCAATCACGTGAATTTATTAGCTATCTCATGCTTTAATTGATGCTTATCTCTTGCATGCTGCAGGCTATAAAAGGAGGGCGCGGCGCACAGGGCTGAACCACACACACACCACAACCTCAAGCAAGCAAGAGAGTACGTAGAGCGAGACCGCGGCGGTGAGGAGAGATCGGATGGCGTCGGAGATGAGCAAGAACGTGAAGTTCTCCGAGGAGGAGGTCACCTCGCACCTGCGCGTCCTCGAAGGTGAGGAGCTGACGGTGGTTGCGCCGGCGCGGCAGTCCTCCATCTTCGGGCTGACGATGGACGAGCTGCAGTACTCGGTGTGCGAGGCCGGGCGCAACTTCGGGTCCATGAACATGGATGAGTTCATGAGCAACATATGGAACGCCGAGGAGTTCCAGGCGGCGACCGGCGGTGGCTTGGTGGGCATGGAGGTGGTGGCTCCTGTGGTGGGTGCTGCTGGTGGTGGCCGTGATGCAGCTGGAGGAAGCAACCTAGCCCGCCAGGAGTCCTTCTCCTTGTCTCCCCCGCTGTGCAGGAAGACGGTGGAGGAGGTGTGGGCTGAGATCAACAGCGAGCCCCGCCCGGTGCATGCCCAGCCTCAGGCCGCGCGACACGTGCCGCAGCCTCCCGTCCCGCCACCGGCAGGGAACGGCGGTGACAACGACCGGCAGGGGACGCTAGGCGAGATGACGCTGGAGCAGTTCCTTGTCAAGGTCGGCGTGATCCGGCCAGGGCCGGGCTGGCAAAATTGGAGGCCCCGTGCAAAACTCTAGAATATGCCTTATCTCACTATAAAAAATATTCCCTAAACATATAATAACTATTCTAATATCCATATCTCATTATCATGTGGCCATCTCTAGGGCTAGGATCATTGTTAACATTATTACCATGTGTGTGCTCTTGATCAAGAGCCGGAGAGGTCACTTGTGATTTTCTTTACAACAAACCTATCCATATCTCCTTTCGAGTTAAATCCTGCTTTTTTTTATTCACACAGTTTTGGTAACCAGATTCATGCTTTCTAAATAAAGATGACTTGGATCTTGTAATACTAGATGCCTAATAGATGAAAATAATGAAATTAACTACAAGAATTTAGCAAAACTAAAAAGCGGGCAGAAATCAAAACTCAAAGTCAAGGTCTCATGAAATCACTGGTTCTTGATGAGACGACGCTTAAAAATCAAAGATTGGGCGATAACCTGAACTTTCCTTGCCTTCAGGTGAATCAGATCCTCCCTGTCGGCTGCCGTTTGGTCGTTCATGCCTTCCTTCGTGGTCCTGCCCTCCTGTTCCTGACTCCTGAAAAAAACCTTAGCGCTGGAACAAAGCCGTTCTACAAGAGTCCAGATATTATTCGGCAAGGAAGGAGGACTGTAGGAACCCTAACCTGTCGCGTTGATGGCCGCCAGCGCCAGACGAAAAGACGAAGGACGCCTCGTTGCCTCGCCCTTCGCGCTTGTCTCGATCGATCGCTGGATCGGGGCTTCTTCAGGTGCAGGCAATATCAGCCCATATCAAAACTTAAGAGGCCCATTCATTTATGGGTTAATTATCCTTTTGCCCTCAGTGGTGTCCATGTGCTCAGTTTTGCCCTCAGATGCGAATTGTGCTCAGTTTTGCCCCTAGTCCATGCACAGCGACTCGTTCCGTGAATTCTACCGTCTCCGTCAGGTCAACCTTTTGACTCGACCCTTACAGGTGGGACCAGGCGGCAGAGACAACCAATTGTATTCATACTGTTGCACGCGTGGCTTGTGGGACCCAACAGAGAGCCGTTGCGAGTGTGCTATATAAGCGGGCGAAAGAGGCGCGCGGTGACCACGGCGACAGAGAGCACGGCGACAGAGAGCACGGTGGTGACCACGGCGAGAGAGAGAGAGATAGCACAGTGGTGACCACGGCGAGAGAGAGCACGACGGTGGGAAGCTAGCTGCGGAGGGCGCGGCGGCGTTGAGATCCCCTTCGGCTCCGAGCTCCATGTCTTCCTCAAGCTCCCGCGCCACCTCACGGATGCAGAGCCGGGCGCGTGTGGACATTCCTGTCTTCATCTGTCCGCGGTGCCGGGCGGGCGTTGATCGGAGGGTTTCTCACACAACGAGGAACCAGAATCGTCCGTTCTACGTGTGCAGCGAGAATGGGGTAAGACTCGGGGCAATTGCACCATTTTCGTGATCGGGATCTTTGAGCAATGGGTTGATCTGTTTATTGTTCATGCAGGGGACATGCTTCTTTCTTTGGGTCGATGCTCTGGCCAAGACACTGATGAATGAACTGCAAGAAGAGCATGAAGAATGGTTGCACATGCTGCCACGAACGGCAGTGGCCGCAACACGAGCTCCGGAAGAAGAGATGGAGGGCAAAGAACACACTGACAGAGAGCTAGTTGTTGAGCTTAGGATGTTGCAGAAGAAGGTTAGGAAGCTTAAAGATCAAGCACAAATAGCAATACCCATTTGCAATTACTTTTGGGCCGTGGTAGGTATGGTACTCGCACTGATTATAATGTTGAAAATGTATGGAAAGGCATGAATTATGGAGGAATTTGTAAGCTTGAAATTGTATGAGAAATTCACCTAGTTTAAATGTTGGTCAAAGTTGTTTAAATGTTGAAAAAAAAGATAAGAAGTGACCAAACAATTAATTTAGGCAGTAAATCGTAATGCTGAAACTTTTTGTGGAAGCTAATTGAATTATTCCAGAGCCAAACAATTAAGTTTAGATTTTTTTTTGTAGCTGTTAAATATTTAATAGCAATTTAATTGCTCCAATTCAAATACACCGTGATTTAAATCAAATACCAAATTGTCATGGAAAATGTGCCTCAGCTCTGGTAGAGGTTTACACCTGGTGCCAAAATAAATAAACATTTTTTAAGGGCATTACATTGAGAAAAAATAATTTGTCTAGAAAAATGAAGGGTGGAAAATGCAAAAACAAATTGGTGCGGCTGGGTACTCGAACCCAGGACCGCGTTGGTTTGTGGCATTTAGGGCTGCGCTGGTAACCGCTAGGACAGATGGAAAGACTTTGACATGGGTAGGGAAGGAATGTATACATAGTGAGACAGTGAATGTTTGCACACGTGTGAGAGTGGTTTTCCTTTGTTTTGCACTGAAATTTTGGAGGGTTGGAAACGTATTTTTGCACTGCCACGTGATTGTGGTTACGATGGCACTTGGTTTAGGGTTAGAGTGGCACTTGGTTTAGGATTTAAATGAAGAGGCGATTTCCTATGCATGGTGGAAACTACACAAAAAAAACTACACACTCTTTGTTTTAAGTTCCTTTTTTGATATATGAGGTGTCGGATTTCTTATGACATTGGCACAAGTGCATTTTCGTTATATAGAAATGACTTTTTCTTACTTCTCTTTCTCTTTTTTATTATCTTTTGGACACAAGTGCCTTTTTCTTGTGTTGAAAGGGGCTTTACTCACTTCTCTCATTCATTTTGCTTGCCTTTCTGGCATAATTGCATGTTTGCTTGCCTAGCGAGTTCAAAGTCATGATATTTTCGTTATAGAGTTATTTTGTATAGTCCAAAATAAATTATCAAAATAATTAGAGATAAAAATTGGGGCCGTGCGTAGCTACCACCATGGGTAGCAAATTGTTTTTGGAATAAATTTAGGGTTAGTTAATGACTTGTTTTTTTTAATGAAAGAGAGGGCTTCTCACCCCCCCCCCTTTGATTTTCATTTTTCATTAATGAAAGCCACAAGTTCTCGAACTTCATGACTTGGTTTAGGGAAAAAATGATATGTTTGGGCACGGACATTTTATAACACACATAATAACTTAGATAAGATGCAACACACATAATAATTAAGGGTACCCAATAATTAACTTAGATAAGATGCAAAGTTCACGGACACCACAACACGGCACACACGACATAGAAAAGCAACAAAATAAAAACGATAAAACTAAAACATCTTCTTCTTGGCCTCCTTCTTCCACCTTGGCCGCGCGCCCCTTCAACGCCGTCTTCACTCCTTGTCGTCATCGTCGTAGGGAAGGGAGTGCATCTGGCCTGGAGTGGGGAAGATGTTCTCGTAGTTGGTGAAGATGTTGTACGCCATGAAGAAGATGGACTCGCAGTCGCACCAATAGACTTGGCCGAGGAGCTCGCGCGCGTCAAATGGGTTGGTGAAGGTGACCGTGAGCAGTTGGAGGATGCCGCCGCGGTCACGAACCTCGTTGAGGGTGAACATCCTCGGTGAGCCCCGTGGGAGGTGGGCATAGCCGGCTCTGAGGAAGGCGCGGGTGAGTTCGACGGCATCCCTCCACCGAGAAGTCGCCCACACACGGAGCTCCCTCTCGACGAGCACGCCCGGCGGGTAGCGCAGCTCTGGCACGACAGGCGGACGGTTGAAGGTCGGCCCGTTGAACTGCATCTTCGCTTGGGTGGAGAGGGCTCTGTCGCTTGGGTGGAGAGGGCTCGGAGAGAAGGGATCGGATCTGGCTGTGGGTGGGAGAGGAAGGAAGAGAGGCACCCCATTTATAGGCCTGTGGGTGGGAGAGGAAGAGGTGAAGGATGAGAACGGTGCGTGTGTGAATCCGGGCGCTTGTGTGAATCCGTTACGTTTTGGCTCTTAAAGTTTTGCACGAAAATGATGCATCGGGCGCGTGCGTGCATCTGAATCACTACCGTAATGGCCTAACTACGTGCATGGCCACCTAGCTCGCCTCGCTAGCCCACTGCATAGACTAACTAGCCTAGCTGCCTCGCTTCGCTCTGAATCAGTACGTGCATGCACGTCCGGCTCGCCTCGCTCGCCTCGCTCGCATGCATGCACGTCGGGCTCGCTCGCTCCCATGCATTCAGGCCTGCAAAGGCTGAGACAAAGAGACGGCCTATTAACTGCGGTCTCAGGCCCAGACAACGAGACGGCCCAACGGTCCATCCAGCGCGCCCGGTTTTTCTTTAGAAAAAATAATCTTCCAGCCAATCAGATTGCATCTCGCGGATCGCCCCCCTCCTCCCCGCAGATTCCTTCTAGAAGGGTTAGATCGACGGCCCTGGATCGCCGCTAGGGTTAGATGGACGGTCCTTGTTCAGCGCTAGGGTTAGAGGGGTTTGGAGCAGTCAAAGATATGTTTGACCATATTTCAAATGAGCATAATAAATTAAATAAAAATCAGAAAAATGAAAACCCTACGCACATAGTCTTCTTATGTCATATATTAATGATTTAAGTTGGTAAACAAGGTTTACATACATTTAAACGATAAGTTCATGTGTATTATGTGATATCTCGAGTATCTCGAACTCTCTTGTATGAGGTGAAGAGAAGTGTTTTGGTGAAATGAACATGAAAATTTCAAAAAAGTCACCACAACTTCATTTTGGAGTGACTAAGAAGGATCCATGCTTAGTTTTTCATTTTGATGTTTTAGACTTGTTTAAATCTTGGTCAAAGTTAAGTTTGACCAGAATTCAAATGAGCAAAACAAATTCAAAAAAATGAAAAAATGAAAGACAAAACAGCGCACATAGTCTGTATATATATATAATATGTGTAGGAAAGTTATTTGGCTGATTTAGACAAGGTCGAAAAAAACCTTGCTTACAAATGAGGTTGTTTACCCTACCTTTGGACCCCACTTTTTAGCGCATTTTTCATGAAATTTGCAAAACCTCACCACAGCTTCCTTTTGGATTGATTAAGAAGGATCCAGGCTTAGTTTTTCATTTTGATGTTTTAGAGTTGTTTAAATCTTGGTCAAAGTTAAGTTTAACCAGAATTCAAATGAGCAAAACAAATTCAAAACAATGAAAAAATGAAAAAAAATCAGCGCACATAGTCTGTATATATATATATATAATATGTGTAGGAAAGTTATTTGGCTGATTTAGACAAGGTCGAAAAAAACCTTGCTTACAAATGAGGCTGTTTACCCTACCTTGGACCCCACTTTTTAGCACATTTTTCATGAAATTTCCAAAACCTCACCACAGCTTCCTATTAAAAAGGATCAGGCTTAGTTTTTTATTTTGATGTTTTAGACTTGTTTAAATCTTGGTCAAAGTTAAGTTTGACCAGATTTCAAATGAGGAAAACAAAATTCAAAAAAAAATTCAAAATGAAAAACATACTTCTATCATAGGTCCAACATCATTTAAACATACTTCTAACATAGGTCCAACATCACCCAACAGAAAATACAACATTATTTATAATGTTTCATAATTATTCATAAATAGCGTTGGGGCTTCTGTCTGTTCCTTGAGCCTCTTTCCATCACTTTGCTCCTCGTGCACCTTGTGCTCATCGCTTCTTCTCTTCTCCTCTTGGTTGTCGGTACCTTGCGCATCTTCTTCAAACCTACCATAGAGCTGTGCAAAACATAAAGGGTAATGAGATCATGTCAAGTGATAAATGTACAGTAGTATTTGACCCTTGCAAGATTTACATACCTAGCAGAACTCACAACAATAGAAGGTTGATCAACATTTGGAGCCTCACTTGGATCACCATGATCAACATTTGGAGCCTCACTTGGATCACCATGATCAACATTTGGATCCTCACTTGGATCACCATTTGGAGCCTCACTTGGATCATCATTTGGAGCCTCACTTGAATCATTATTTGGAGGATATTTTGGATCATCGTCAAAATCATGCGGCTGTTGACCATCATCATTTGGAACCTTGTCAAAATCCTCATCTGATGCAACCGGGTGACCATCATTTTCATCATCTGTTGAGGCAACCGTCTGCTGACCAACATTTTCATCGAAGCCTTCATCGAAACTCTCTCCGAACGCTGGATCTACTGTGTTATCACAATACTTACCGAAATGACCAGACCCACCACACCTTGTGCACTTACGCTTCCTCGCTCCAAGTCCAGCCCCTTCGCTGCGAGGTCTAATCCGACTCTTCCTTGGTCTACCTGCTGCTCTCTTCAGAACTGGAGCGCAAAGCTTGAATCCAGGGTCCACCATGTCCCATTGTTGTTTTCCCTCCATAGCAGGCAAGGCATAAGCATATGTGGCTTTGAACCTTGCAACAGAGTAGTAATCATGCAAATACTGCTGTATGTTCCCTGCTGGACCTGGGAGAGAAGTGATGAAAAACAAGGCATGAATGCATGTCAACCTAGTTATCTGCCATTGCCTACAACTGCAAGTTCTAGCTTCTAAATCCATTGGATATCTCCATTCCCTCTTCTCTTTATCCAAATATGATATCTATGCTGTGGTACCCGAGCAAAGAGTCATGTTCATTTCCAAGCCTGTTGTTTTCTGCTTCAGTTCATTCATCACGGCTGGAATGATAATGTGGCCCATGAATTTTGCCTCGGCTATTCCTGCACGATAATGAAATTTCTGCATGTATTCTACCCTTATCCTGTCAAGCAAATCCACCACATAATGACCCTTTAGTTTCCGGATCGTTCAGTTGAAAGACTCTGCTAGATTATTGGGCACATAGTCAACTTTGCTCAGTTCACTGAATTGGCTTCTGGCCCATAACTTGGAGTGGTGTGTTTCCAAGTATTCTTTCACTTTGGGATTCATGTATAACTGTCTCAAGTGGTACTTGTGCTTCTTCACACTGCAAGTCAAAGATGATGGCCATAAATTGTCGGTATACACCTTTCCTTTGAATTTCTTCATGAAATTTGCAGCAAGGTGACGCATGCATTCCCTATGCTCTACTCCAGGGAACACATTGTCCACGGACACTTCTAAACCTTTGCAGGCATCTGTATGAATGACTAACCCATTGGGATGTGCAATAGCCCGTCGCAGATTATGCAAAAACCAAGTCCAACTCTCCTCAGATTCTGTCTCCAGCACACCGTAGGCAACTGGAAATACAAAACTGTGTGCATCAATTGCACAAGCTGCTACTAACTGTCCTTTAAACCTCCCTGTGAGAAAAGTGGCATCAATAGCCAAATAAGGCCTGCAGCCTGCCAAAAAACCCCGGCGACAAGCCTCAAAGCAGACAAAAACCCTCCTAAAGCATTCCTTGGTCTTTGTCACTCCCCTGAATGTGTACTCCACGGTGTGGTGATCAATATCTACAATACTACCTGGGCTGGTCCTCTCCACTTCACCTTTGAATGAATACAACAATTGAAAACTGTCCTGCCAGTTACCATAAATAGAATTCATAGCATGTTGTTTACCATTGAACAACCTCATGTATGGTAAATCTATCTTGAACTTATCTTTAATGTTCTTCTGCAATTCCTTTGGACCCACTTGCTGGTTTTCTTTCACCCACTTCTTTACTTCTTCTGCCACCCATCTTGACTTGGCTCTACTGATTGACTTGGCCCACATGTCAGCTCCGGACCGACGTCCATGCGGTCCCACGTGTAAGGTCCGGACCCACTACCCCTAACGGCGGCGGACGGAATGGACTCAAAGCTGGCCGTTTGGCCTCGTCATAGTAGCTGTGCATGGACTAGGGGCAAAACTGAGTACAATTCGCATCTGAGGGTAAAACTGAGCACATGGACACCACTGAAGGCAAAAGGATAATTAACCCATCATTTATAGAGAGGAGTAATACTACAGGGTACAAAATTTGGGGCCCTTGAAAACGGGGGGCCCTGTGCTCCCGCACAGGATGCACCCCCTTGGGCTCGGGCCTGGGTCCGGGGAGCTGTCGGAGGCGGCCAGGCGCCTGTGCCGGTCGGCATGGTCCATGGATAGATGAAACCCGCGCAGCAGGGGCAGCAGCTTGGCCCAATGATGTACCCGATGGCACCGGCCAACGGCATGTTCCAGGTGCTGGCCGACGGCATGGGGTTCGTCCCCAACGGCTACGCAGGGATGGCCGTGGTGCCGCCGCCGCCACCTGCTCAAGGTGGGGTGGGTATCGAGAGCCCCGTGTCGTCGGAGGGGAGGAGCGCCATGACACATGCTGGCATGATGAAGTGCATGGGCGACGGGGTGATGCTGGAGAGCGGCGGCTCCTGGAAATGCGGCGCCCCGGATGATCAGTCCGGCGAGAGGAGCGTCGAGCGTCGCCACGGTCGCATGATCAAGAACCGTGAGTCAGCCGCACGATCACGTGCCAGGAAGCAGGTACTTACTTATCTTGCTGCGGAAGGGGAGGCCGGGGAAGTGGCCGCCGGGCGACGAGGGGGGGTCGCCGGGCGACAAGGGGGTGGTCGGCGCAGTTGGAGTGGCTGCGGCGAGAGCGCCTAGGCGCGGTGGACGCCGGCGCCGGAGCAGCGCACGGCGGGGAGCGGGGGAGCGTTTTTTGCGATGGCTTTTGGTGTTTGTCATAGTAGGTAATGTGTATTTTGTTAAGGAGGAAGCCCGGCCGCGGCGGAGGACGACGCCCCCGCTCCGGGGCTGGGGCAGGCCCCGTGGGAGCGGCCGCCGCCCTCCAAGAAAGAGCTTTGGAGGATGAGGCACAACCCGGATGGCACGAGCGGCTGCCTCCTACGCGGCCAGCGTCGCCGCCCGTCGAGGTCTCGCCGGAGATGAGAGATAAGTGCTTCAAGTGTTTGGAGAAGGGCCACTACAAAAAGGAGTGCATCAATCAGATCGTCTGCTTCAGATGCGGCTTGCCCGGCCATGGCTCCAAGGATTGCAAGCGGCCGCGGAGTCCTTCGCAAGTGGATGACCTTCGCCGGGAGGCGGTGGCTAAAGTGGCACGCCGTGCTACTTCCTCGTCACGGCCGGTGCTCGCGGCTGCATCCCACGGCGCCAGCCAGTTCTTGCCGCCCCAGACCACGGCGTTGGGCGTTGACTCGGCGTGGCCACCTCTGGCTCCGCCGCGACTGCAAGTGGAGGATAGGGTCGACGAGGTGCATGCGGAGCTCTGCGTCATCAGGCGCTCTGCCGTCGTGTCCGACTTGGAGCGTCGTCTCCAGTTCGCCATGGTGGCGTACGTGGGCGGTCAAAAACGGGTTCTTGCACCGGGGCATGTGAAGGAGATCCTCGCCGGCAAACTTGACATAGCCCCTGAGCTTGTGTCGGTGCATTGTTAGGGCATGTACAATGGTGGCATACGGATACATATGACCCATGACAAGAAGTAGTTTGAGGCATCTACATATATTTTTTCTCTCCAATGCAAGCTACCACTAGTGGGCCTCATTAAGAAAAAGAAAATAAAGACTCTAGTAAACATGCATCTCTGCTTTTCGCTTCAACCTTTTCAGCTTTTGGTATCAGACCACACTTTTTCTCTCCAAGCACCCGTCTACTGAAGAGGATCCTGCTTCCCTATTCGAACCTACTTTATCTGATATCTGATCCTACATTGGTGTGTGAGGAATCACCTTAAGGCTATGCATTGTACATGCCCTTACAGGCCAGAGGACTTTTTGATGGTTTTTGCGTCTGTGGAGGTGCGGAACAGAGTCGCGGCATACCCCTCGGTGGAGTTTGAAGGTGACCGGCTGATCTTCAGGCCGTGGAATCGACAGTCGCAGGCAGCTCCTTCAACTGGTAAGCACGCGAGACAAGAAGAGAAGAATGGTGCAAGAGGCACTCCTTGATAACGCTTGGACGAATGATATCAATGGCGAGCTCTCATTCATGGGTCACATGCAAGTTTACCTGCTGATTCAAGCCATGAGTTCGGTGGAGAGGAACATTGATGAGCCGGATCATTTCGACTGGCCCTGCGACGTGTCTGACAAATACACAGCCAGTTCTACCTACAAGAGACTCTGCATTGGATATACGCGCGTCCCGACTGCTGGTTGCATTTGGCGAAGCTGGCCCCGCTCAAATGCAAAATCTTCATATGGCTGGCCTGTCAATACCGGCTATGGACTTCGGACCGTCGGGCACGGCATGGCCTCCAAGATGCCCCATCACCTTGCTACACTTGTCTCCAAGAAGAGGACAATGCAGATCACATTCTCGTGCAGTGCGTCTACGCCCGCGAGGTGTGGCACTCCTGCTTCAGCTCATGGAGAATCACCATCCACACACCGGACGCAAACGTCACTTTCTTGCAATGGTGGCTTGAACAAAGGAGTAGATTCAGAGGGAAGGCCGAGAGATCTGTGGACTCTGTTGTGATTCTCATCGCATGGGCACTCTGGAAGCAACGCAACGCACGAGTCTTCAACAACAGATCACGACAGAGATCCCCCCTGCAGCTTACAGAGGATATTCATCAAGAGATTGAGGATTGGAAGAAGGCCGGTCTCGGCGGTGTTGGAGCTTTAGATGCTTTTACGAGAGACTAGTCTTTGATTGCTAGGGCGTAGGTGTGGTGTGTGCCCCCCCCCCGACGACTTGTTCGCATCTCGCTCGGGCTCTTGTACATTATTTTCTGCCTTCTATAAAAATATGGTATGCCATTGGCATTCTCTCAAAAAAAAAAAAAAACAGCCGCAGGCAATCTATTCGGTATTTGCCTTCAAGGTGTGGCTGGAAATTGAGGGCATCGCCCCTCATGCCTGGGATCGCTCCGTGGTGGAGGAATTGCTTGGGTCTTCTTGCAAGGTCGATGCAGTGGCGCTAGAGACTGGTTCCCGCTCCAACTTGTCCTCGTTCAAGCTCACGGCATGGACGGCGAGCCTGGAAGAGATTTCTGTTCGCCGATGGATGGCGGTGCCGGAGCTAGGTCTAGAGGCGCCGCCCGCTCTTCTGCAGTATAAGGTGCTCATTCATATTGACATGGTTTCGTATCTGAAAGAGGCTGGTGAGCCATGGTTCTTCGGGAGTTCGTCGGGAAGGGGGCAGAGCGGTCTTCCTGACGACGACGGTGGTGACCTCGCGGGCGGCGGACCCAGGCCGCGTAGGCTGGTCTGGCAGTTCGGTGTTCCTGACACTCGCGCCGGCGGTCATGGCGGTTTCGCCGCCGGCGGTGGGGGAGAAGCTTGGTCCAGACCGGTGGGACATGATTGGCGGCTCCCTCCCATGGAGGCCCCACCCGTCACTGTGTTGACGGCCCCACCCGCCCCTATCCTGAGCAGGTTGATGAGGCATATGTCTGCTTTCCAGCGTTTGACTGGTCAGCCCAGGAAAGAGGTTTCGAACCGCGCGGTGGCTGAGAATTCAAACAGGAGTGGTGGATCTGCAGCCACACAACTGGCGCTGGCCCCGGAGCTGGTGGCTGCGGACGGATTGGTGGTTCCAGATGCGGCGGTTATTTCCCCGCCTCGGATGCCGGGGCGTGTGGAGATAGAGCATGGAAAAGAAGGAGAGACCACGTGCAACATGGTCATCCAGTCTGGAGCGTCGCCAGTGGGGCCGCATGTGGAAGCCCCGATGCTTCCTGTCGCTCTGAAGCAGGTGGGGCCAGTCCTCGGGATGGTGGCCACTGAGGATGGAGAGCCTGGATCCCAAGACGGCATGGTGGTTGGGCACCCAGATGCAGCAACAATGCGTGTCGTGCCACGGGAAGAACCGACACAGTCGGTGGAGGGTGCGCCCCTAGTGACCATGCAGGGTGCAGTGATGCACGATTCTCTGGTGGTGGCGCAGCCAGTGGTGACACCTGGCCAACTGATGTTGGTGGAGTGCACGCAGCCGGTGGACGGCCACACGCTGGCTGGGTCCCGCCCTGAGGGAAATCATGCAGATCTTGCATGTGACTCGATTCACGTACCCGAGCCAACTACGGTGCAGGCGACCAATGTGTTGCCTGCCGAGAGGCCAACGAAAGACCATGCCAATGAGGCAGGCATGGAGATTGTCGCGGCCAACGTCCCAGCGAGTGATTTGACACCCAAGGAGGCGGGGATGTACGTAAAGCTCAAGGCGTTCTGCTCAAACATTGTGAAGAAACTCGCTCCACCAATGCTCAGGGAAGTTCAGGCCTCCACCTTGCGGGTTGAGGCCGAGTCATTCACACCCAGAAGAACTACCCGGGCAGCCAAGAAATCGGTGGCACAGACAGCGCCAAGAGCCACGCTAGCGGAGAATGTACTCCTGCACACGTTGGGACTAGTTCCGGAAGACTTGGACCTGGAGGACACGACTGTGCAAGAGCTTCAGTCACTTTTCAACTCACCTCTTCGCAAGTAGCACGTGCGCGTGATCGTAGCCCTATTCGGCAAGGAGTCGCCAGGGCAGCTCAGTGGTGCTTGCTCAGGTGCTGTGGCATGGATCGGTGTGCATTAAGAGTGTACCGAGCTGTGTGATGGGTGCAAATCTGTTTCATGGATTTAAACCCAGCGATAACGTGCTGGAATGTTCGAGGCTTGAATAATCCAGCGAAGAGGCAAGCGGTCAAAGATTTTCTAGTCTCGGTGCGGCCTAACTTAGTGTGCTTACAAGAAACTAAGCTTGTTGTAGTGGATAACTTTCTTATAATGCAATGTTGTGGGCCGTCCTTAGACAATTTTGCTTATTTGCCGGCGGTTGACACGAGAGGTGGGATCATATTAGCCTGGGATACCAACGTGATGATTATCGAGCACATCATGCGTGACATGAACTCCCTCACTGGCTTGGTGCACCCAAAGTCAGGGGATGATTGGTGGATCACTGTGGTCTATGGGCCACAAGGAGATGACCTCAGGACTCTATTCCATGAGGAGCTGTCTGGAGAGCGACATGCCCGGGAACGTGGATGGT
Source organism: Secale cereale (assembly GCA_902687465.1). Lineage (NCBI taxonomy): Eukaryota > Viridiplantae > Streptophyta > Magnoliopsida > Poales > Poaceae > Secale > Secale cereale. Next base: position 846,470,982 of record LR738711.1, read on the forward strand.
CCTGGGTGATTTCAACTTGATCCTTCGAGCCTCGGAGAAAAATAACATGAATCTTAACCGGGTCATGATGAACAAATTTAGGAGTTTCGTCGACGATAATGAGCTGAAAGAGCTCTACATGCATGGACGTCGTTTCACGTGGTCAAATGAGAGAGATGCCCCGACCATGACCAAAATAGATAGGATCTTTGTTTTAGTGGATTGGGAACTGGCGCGCCCAGATTACCTACTGCAGGCGCTTTCGACAAGTGTCTCTGATCATGCCCCGCTACTTCTATCGACCAATGCAACCTACTGGCCGAAATAAAGGTTTCGTTTTGAGAGCTTCTGGGCTAAGCTAGAGGGGTTTGAGCAGGCTGTGAGGGAGGCCTGGGTTTGTGACCAGTCTATCATCGACCCCTTCAAAAGACTCGACGCGCTTTTTCGAAACACAGCGGTGGCACTTCAGGCTTGGGGTCAGAGGAAAGTTGTGAATATAAAGCTTCAAATTGCCATAGCAACGCTGGCAATCCTCTTCCTAGATCAAGCAATGGAAATTAGAGTGCTAACTGAGTTGGAGACATGGCTGAGAAGAACTCTCAAGCTTACTCTCTTGGGGCTCGCGTCGCTGGAACGCACGATAGAACGACAAAAGATCGAGGCACAGATGGCTTCGCGAGGGCGATGCGAACACCAAGTTTTTTCAGCTGGTTGCGAACGGAAGGAAAGCTAAGAACTTCATACCACAGGTTAGACGAGGTGAAGAAATCGCCACTGAGCAGAACCACAAGGAAGAGTTTTTCAAGGAGACTTTTCAAAACTTGCTTGGTACGGCCGATGCGAGAGAGCACACGCTCAATCTACAAATGCTGGGCTTGAGTACTATGCTAGACTTGAGTAGTTTGGACGCGCTTTTCACTGTTGAGGAGGTCTGGTCAGCCATCAAGGAAATGGCCCCGGACCGGGCTCCCGGACCGGGCGGATTCATGGCAGAGTTCTACCAAAGAGCATGGACAATCATTAAGGTCGACATGATGGCCGCTCTCCTCAAGCTTTGCGTTGGAGATGATCGAGGGTTTGCAAGGCTAAATCGTGCGCTGATCGTTTTGATACCTAAGAAGCCGGACGCCATGGAGGTAGGAGACTACAGACCGATCAGTTTACCGCACAGCTTCTCCAAACTGTTCGCCAAGCTCTTGGAAAATCGCATCAGACCGCGCATGATGGACTTTGTGGCCGCCAATCAGTCTACATTCATTCGCGGAAGAAACCTGCACGACAACTACCTTCTTGTCAAGCAAGTGGCAAGGAAAATCCATGCCAGGAAGAATAGAGGTGCCTTCTTAAAACTAGATATATCCATGCTTTTGACTCCTTGTCCTGGCCTTTCTTGTTCTAAGTACTCTGCGCCAAAGGTTTTGGAGGGAGATGCCTCAGGTGGATAGCTGTCTTGCTTCAAACATCGATCACCAGAGTGTTGGTTATTCATCAAGCCTACAAATCAATTCCTTACGTTCGTCAGAATCGCGCTGCAGCTATTTGGAGAAGCATCGGGACTGAGGGTTAATTACAGTAAATCATCCGCGATCCTGATCTTCGAGGACCAGGACGACAAAGAGAGAGTTGAGAACCTACTGCAATGCCCTATCGGAGAATTCCCGTTTAAATACCTTGGGTTGCAGCTGGCCATAAAGCATCTCACAAAGGCTCATTGGCAGCCTCTTCTGGACCAAGTTCGGCATTGCCTCCCGGCTTGGCAGGAAGGACTACTACAGAGATCCAGTCGGCTTGTTCTCGTGAAATCGGTGCTCGCAGCAAGACCCGTGCATCAACTGCTCATGGTGAAGGCCCCTGGTTGGGTACTCAAGGACATTGATGGATGGATGCGTGCGTTTTTCTGGGCTGGGAAAGATCAAGTGAACGGAGGTCAATGTCTAGTAGCATGGAGCGCGATCTGCAAGCCGACTTGCTTCGGAGGCCTGGGGGTGAAAAACTTGAGTCTGCAAGCACTGGCCCTTAGAGTGGGATGGGAATGGCTGCGGTGCACAGAACCCGCAAAGGCCATGGCATGGGCTCGAGACTATGGTGGATAAAGATGCGAGGCAAGTATTCGACAGCCTGGTGCATATTACAGTGGGCAAAGGAGATAAGGTTCTATTTTGGAGAGATAGATGGATCCATGGATTTTCTGTCAAGGACATAGTGCCCATGCTGGTGGCTGGAGTGGACAAAAGGGTCAGAAACTCCTGCATGGTGGCCTGATACGACCAAAATGTATCTATAATTTCTGCTTGCTCCATGCCTCTTTTGGGTGATATTGCTATGATATTTATACACTTCCATACACTTTTGATCATATTTGGACTAACCTATTAACACAGTGCACCCCAGTGCCAGTTTCTGTTTTCAGCTGTTTTTGTATTTCAGGTTTTCCCATTACGAGAACTGCCAGAAAAATCCCGGAAAAATTATATAAAAAATCAGCGTTCCAGAAGCTTCCCGGCAGCCGAAGTAGGGCCGGAGGGGGGCCACCAGGGATCCAGGCGCCCTGGTGGCCCGCCCCCCCTGGCCGCGCCGGGGGGGGGGGGGGGGGGCGCCTGGGCCCCCCAGGCCTCCGCTGATGCCCCCTTTGGCATATATTTAACACGCGTCCCGAAACCCTCGAGATGGGAACCCTTTTTCGCGATCTCATCTCTGTTCCGCCGCCGCCGCGCTTCTCGGCACCCTGCCGGAGGGGAGGATCACCAACGGGAGCCTCTCCACCACCATGGACGCCTCCCGGATGAGTTGTGAGTAGTCTCCCTTGGACCATGGGTCCATGACCAGTAGCTATGTGATGTTCTCCTCCCCTTCTTGTGCTTCACTAATTAGACCTCGTGAGCTTCCCTACATGATCGAGGCACATATGTAATCCTTATGCTGTTGCTATGTTGAGTTTGCTGGGATCCGATGGATTGTGAGATTATGTTCAGATTGTGTTTGAGTAATATATTTGATCTACCTCTTTTATATTTATGTTCGTAAGTAATTCTTGCATGTTCTCCATTGCTATTTATTACTTTGGCCAAGTAGTAGTTAGTGACTCCAAGAGGGAACGTTATGCTTGATTGTGGGTTCATGCCCCTCGATGACTAGCTTGAGTGACAGAAACATGAGTCTAGGGGATGTGCTGTTGCCACAAGGGGGAAAACAACGGTGCTTGTGCCCGCGGGTGCAAGGATTGTTTACTTTACGCAAAGTTCTTTTAATGCAGTTGTCTGTTGCTTTGAGTTTACACTATGGGTGGGACTCGCAACTTAATACCAGCGAGATGTTCTGGATAGCTATCTCAAGGTGGATGATTAGTAGTAGATGCAGATGGATTTCGGTCTACTTGCCTTGACGTACCGCCCATGCTTTGAACCTCTACCTTTCTTGCAACATAGTTAGCATTGGTTTGCGCACATAATTCTGTGAATTGCCCAGCTGTAATTCGTTTACCTCACATAGCTGTTTTATCGTCTTTTGGGAGAGAGACATCACTAGTGAACATCATGGGACCCCGGTCCATAATACCATCACGGATCACATCCGCTATTTACTTTCTGCTTTTACTTACTATTTGTAGCAATACCTATCACTATTATCATTTCCGTTTGATCCTTTGTAAACGACAAGGCCGGAGGGATTGACAACCTCTCTGTACTCGTTGGGAGCAAAGTTATTTGTCTCTGTGTGCAGGTCCACGTTGATTGCTAATATCTGGCGCCGTTAGCAGTTGACACCTTCTTGTTGAAACTGGGAGTCTCAGGGGAAAACGATCCTTGGTATCTTTGCCAAGGGAAAACTTCCGCTACACTGCATCTCAAACCTTTCACTTGGGGTAACCAACGAGGGGCGAGAAGCCATCAAGCAAAGTTTTCTGGCGCCGTTGCCGGGGACTCCACTCTTCAAGATAGTGGACCTTTAATTTTTAGTCTTGTTAGTTTACCTTTCAGTTTTGCTTTAGTATCTTTTATCGAAAATCACAAAAAAATTAATTATTTGCTAGTAGTCCTTTCTGTTTAGTCAAGCATGTTAGGATTTGGTGCTTTGAGGGAATCAGAAGTTTTGGATTTCCATCAAAAGGATGGAGAAAATATGAAGAACGCATGGGACAGAATTTCTGATGCACATAGGAGAATTATGCCTTGGATACCTATAAAAATTGTGCTTAGAAATTTTTACCATGGTCTTTTTAAATGGTGTAAACACTCTCTTGATATTATAGCTGAAGGAGATTTCCTAGAGTGTGATGAAGCTAGAGCTCTTGAAATTATACATGGTCTATCTAGTTACTTTGTTTATGATCATAGTTTTGATACTGTCATAGATAGACTTGCTACTATTGAGAAGAGAATGGATGCTCTAGACTTAGTGAAAGAAGAGAAACCCAAACCCAATAAGAGAGATATTTTGGAAATAGACAATGATTGGGAGCCTTTTGTTAGGATTAGTATCTCTAATCAAGACTTCCTTGCTTATTGTGATATTGGATCTATGGTTTCTACTATGCCAAAAACTGTTCATGATTCTTTAAAATTTAACATGGATAGATTACCATCATATCATGAACACACTAATGGAGATATTTCTGAAATCCAGGGAAGAATAAAAGACGTGCCAGTTAAATTCCTTAAAGGGGTTACAATGGTTGATTTTTTCATCATGGAGCCAAACCAAGGAAATATAGTGCTTGGAAGGGACTTCCTCCGAGCAGTTAAAGGCTTCATCGGTATAGGTAAGGGACAAATCCGCTTACGCGGGAAGGCAAAAGGTGTGTACCCCTTTCCTAGAAAGAACAAAAGTGAACTTGTTGAGGAACCATTTGAAGCAATTTATAACTCCGATTATTATGATGGTTATTGATTCCACTTGCATTATGCCTAGCATAAAGGCATAAAAGAAAGCGCTTTTGGGAGGCAGCCCACAATGAATAAATTTTTATTTTGCTTTTGTTGTGTCTTGATGTTGTTACTACAGTAGCATCATCATTGTATCTTTGCTTTTCAACTTTGTGCCAAGTGTAGCCTCTGATTGCAAGAAAGTTCAAGAGTTGTGACATGCTGTCCAGGAAACAGATTCTGTCTTTGGATAGAAAAATTCGTATAAAATCACGAGATCATCTTTTTCGTCTGAATTTTTTCGACAGTGTGCTCTATACAATTGTCTTTCGAGCGTCTGTTCTGAGTTTTTTTATTAGAGTTGCAGAAGTGCCCCGAAAAAATCATTTACTACCTGCTGTTCTGTTTTTCACAGATTCTGTCCTGTTTTGCCTTTCCTTCATTTTGCAAACCTTGAGCTTGCTTTTTCTTTGCAAAAACCTTTTGTCAATCTTGAGAAACAGTAGACCTTCAAGAATATCCTTATTTCCTGCAAGGAACAATTTTTTTATTATGGGTACTAACCTCGCTAATCAGCTTATGATGAGTTATGTATGAAGGGAGTTTTCAAGTGTGCGAGGGAAGATGATAAAAAGATTCAGGAGTGTCAAACGCGCAAGCTTGGGGATGCCCCCATGCACCCCCAAGAAATATTCAAGGAGACTCAAGCATCTAAGCTTGGGGATGCCCCCGCGCATCCCCTTCTCCATCAACATTATCAGTTCGTCTTTCGTTCCACTATATTTTTATCACTTCATGTGTTATGTGCTATGCTTGGAGCGTCTTGCTTTTAGTTTCCTTTTTTGTTTTCTTTAGCTTTTCATAACGAGTCGGAACTCAGCTTTCTTTGTGTGGGAGAGAAACACGCTCCACTTCTACCTAGAACATAACATAGAATTTTCATGTCTATCTTTGCTGTGTGTGTTCTTTGTCTTTCAATAGCTACTATCATGCTTAGCTCTTAGTTTTCATGCTTATCTTTTTAAAGAGCTTTTGTTTAGTTGGTTGCTTGAACTCTCTTTAGTTATTATGCTTATCTTATTAAGAGATTTTGCTTCTGTTGCATTGGTTGATATGTTTATGATAAAAATGCTACGTGCATAATGGTGCTTAGTAATTCATGTTTTCTTATGGTTAGTCTCAAATAGCTCGGGGGTTCCCAATGTGTTATTGGAGTACCAACATGGTTTGTTTGCCTATGATGTGGTATGGTTTAGCAATATCTTCCTTCAAGAATTTATTTTGATTGACTTGGCGTATGCTCACGCATATTTAAGACTGTAAAGAAAGTCTGTCAAGCCTTGATGATCTTTTATTTCTGAGTAGCGATATAACTTCCATGCCTGATTCAATGTTGCTTTGTCGCTCTGCATGATTATGACCGTCATTGCTCTCTTAGTTGGTCGCTCCCAGTCTTTTGCTAACCTTTGCCTGTACTAAGCGGACTGACTGCTTGTGCATCCAAAATCTTTTAAACCAGTTATGCCATATGAGTCCACCATACCTTCCTATACATGGTATTTACCTGCCATTCCTAACGAAGACTTTCATGTGCCATCTCGAAATTATTCAAAAAAGCATTTCTCTTTTGTGCCTCTGTTTTAGCTCATGAGGAAGTAGTAGTTAATTCATGATCTTTTTAAGTTGGACAAGCTTCACCCCGGGATTGCATGTCTAATGTGCAAACCCATAATACGAGAAGGAACTGGCAAAGAGTGCGCCCGGCTCAAAATTAATATAACAAACAAACCCTCCTTCACGCTTTGTTCATGAGAAATCAGAAAACTTTGGCAGTGATAAACAAAGGAGATTAAGAGGATGTGATCGTCCTCATTCGGGAGCCGTTCCTCGAAACTTGTCCATCTCAAGAAGTAATTGAGTTATCTGCTAGCATTCGTTGACGGAGCATGCATAATCTAAAAATATATTATTACCTCTGTTTTTAAAACCAAGAGCTCTGGTACATGTTTTGTCTTTGTTTCCGACTACGGGTTTTCAACCTTGCCAACAAAAGCCACGGTTCGAGAGTCCCCACCTTCTTTTAAAGCACCAACTATTGAGAGCATGATTGTCATTCTGAGTGTAATGTGCATTGTCTCAAAGTAGCATTGTCTTTTGCATGATTATGATATCGTTTATTCTGAAATCATTGTATCTAGTCATCACTTAAACCTTGGAGGTGCCCCTACATTTATGTTTTGCTTCACTAAAGGGGGCAAGTGAGATATCACTTTATCATATTTGCACACCATGCTCATAACAAATCTATTTGATGTTTCAGTATCATATTGTAAAACTTTCAGTTCTTCGTGATTTTCTCATGAGGCAACTTAATTACTACAGATTCATTGTCTCAGTAAGCTTTTGTCATGTGACTATGAAAAAGTCCTATATGGTTAATAGCATGTCACCACAGAAATTATTCTTGTTATCATTTACCTACTCGAGGACGAGCAGGAATTAAGCTTGGGGATGTTGATACGTCCAAAACGTAACTATAATTTCTGCTTGCTCCATGCCTCTTTTGGGTGATACTGCTATGATATTTATACACTTCCATACACTTTTGATCATATTTGGACTAACCTATTAACTCAGTGCTCCCCAGTGCCAGTTTCTGTTTTCTGCTGTTTTTGTATTTCAGGTTTTCCCATTACGAGAACTGCCAGAAAAATCCCGGAAAATTATATAAAAAATCAGCAATCCAGAAGCTTCCCGGCAGCCGAAGTAGGGCCGGAGGGGGGCCACAAAGGCTCCAGGCGCCCTGGTGGCGCGGCCCCCCTGGCCGCGTCGGGGGGGGGGAGGGGGGGCGCCTGGGCCCCCCGGGCCTCCGCTGATGCCCCCCTTTGTGAAAGTGCAACTAATCCCCGGGTGGTTTTGGTAATTAATAACAACATATATATCATTGAACTAATAGTTACTTGAGAATCATTTCAGAGAAGTTCAGTGATATGGGTATGGCAAGGACTGAAGAAGTGGACCCCTCAAAATGCTAAGGCAAGCATTGGCAAAAGCTCAAGACTCCATTTTTGGTTTAGTGATCCAAGATCACATTGAGTCCATAGGAAAAGCCAATACTATTAAAAGGGGATGAGGTTATGATGATGATCTGGTTGCTCAAGTGCTTAGTGATACATCTCCTAAACTATCAGCAACTTTCACTGCCATAGACACTCATAAGTAGTCTCGGTCCCTCCGATATTCCAAACTCAGTCACACCGAGATGAACCACCTCAGCCATAAGCCAAACCCTAGTAAACTCGGATTTTCCGATTCTGAACTCGGTCTCACCGAAACATGAGTTGCCAAGGTTCTGTAACCTTCTGTCATCAAATCGGTGTCACCGAGATGATGAAGTCGGTCCCACCGAAACTGGCATGCTCTTGTCATTGCACGAATCGGACTAACCGAAATTGTATATTCGGTCCCACCGAAAACCCCAACGTTCACATTATTTGAACTATCGGTCTCACCGAGTTGTCCACTTCGGTCCCACCGAGATTGCTCAAATGTGTGTAACAGTTGGATTTTGTGTGGAGGCTATTTATACCCCTCCACCCCCTCTTCATTCGTGGGGAGAGCCATCAGAAAGAACTACCACTCCTACCTTACATTTCTGAGAAGAGAACTACCTACCCTTGTGTTGAGATCAAGTTGCTCCACTCCCACCATATGAAGCTTGATCTCTAGCCTTCCCAAGTTGCTTTCCACTCAATCCTTTCTTCCACCACAGCCAAATCAGTGAGGAGAGTTGAGTGTTGGGGAGATTATCATTTGAAGCACAAGAGCAAGGAGTTCATCATCATCTACAACATCTATTACCTTTTGGAGGGTGGTGCCTCCTAGATTGGTTAGGTGTCGCTTGGGAGCCTCCGTCGTCGAGATGTGGAGTTGAACCAAGAAGTTTGTAAGGGCAAGGAGATCGCCTACTTCGTGAAGATCTACCCCGAGTAAGGCTAGCCCTCTGTGGGCGTAGGCCATGATGGAATAGACAAGGTTGCTTCTTCGTGGACCCTTCGTGGGTGGCGCCCTCCATGGACTCTCGCAGCCGTTACCCTCCGTGGGTTGAAGTCTCCATCAACGTGGATGTACGATAGCGCCACCTATCGGAACCACGGGAAAAATCACCACGTCTCCAAAATTGCGTTTGCTCTTCTCCACCTCTCTTTACTACATGTGCAATTTACTTTCCGCTGCCTATACTCTAGAATTGCATGTGTAGGGTGATGCTTGACTTGATCAAAACTGTGAATCTGCCAAAAACTGTTCTTTGTCAAAAGGCAGAATTTTTATATTTACAAGTAGTCTAATCACCCCCCCCCTCTAGACATACTTTCGATCCTACAAGTGGTATCAGAGCTTTGGTCTCCATTGTATTGGTTTCCATTTGCATTGGACTCCATAAGCTTGGTTTCACAACCTAGGAGAGTATGGCGTCTAGTGAGGGTAATTTTCGTAGAGGTCCTTACTTTGATGGTACAAATTTTGCTAGTTGGAAGCATAAAATGAAAATGCATATTCTTGGTCATAACCCAGCCGCATGGGGCATTATTTGTGTTGGTATGCAAGGTGAATTCTTCGAGGAAGGAAAAGTTCCGGATCGCGATGCTACACCGGAAGAATTGCGGATGTTGCAAAACAATGCTCAAGCTTGTGACATTCTCTTCAATGCCTTGTGTCCCGAGGAGTTCAACAAAATCAGCCGTCTTGAGAATGCAAAAGAGATTTGGGATACTTTGGTTGAAATGCACGAAGGTACCGAGTCTGTGAAGGAATCAAAGCTAGATATTCTTCAAGGTCAACTTGACAAGTTCAAGATGAAGGATGGTGAAGGAGTCGCTGAAATGTACTCTAGGCTTGCTCTCATCACAAATGAGATTGCCGGCTTAGGAAGCGAAGAAATGACCGACCGATTCATCATCAAGAAGATTCTCAGAGCTTTGGATGGAAAGTATGACACAGTGTGCACTTTGATCCAAATGATGCCAAACTACAAGACTCTCAAGCCAACCGAAGTCATTGGAAGAATTGTTGCTCATGAGATGACACTTAAGGATAAGGAAGAGCTTCACAACAAGTCGAGTGGTGCTTACAAAGCTACAAGTGATGCTCCCACAACCTCAAGTGACAAGTTAGTTTCCAATGAAGAGATAAGCCTAATGGTTAAGAACTTCAACAAATTCTACAAGAATAGAGGCAAAGAGAGAAGCTCAAAGTCTAGATCATATGATGAAAAGAGATCTTCTAGTCGTGATCGAAACTGCTACAATTGTGGAAGACCCGGACACTACTCAAATGAGTGTACGGCTCCCCACAAGAGAAGAGAAGAATCTCCAAGAAGAAGTTCAAGAGATGAGTCACCTCGGAAAGAGAGAAGGAGTAGAGATGATCGTTATGAACGAAGACCCTCTCGGAGAAGCAAGGATTCGGAGAGGAAAGACAAGTCATCAAGGAGCTACACAAGAAGAAAACATCAAGCTCATGTAGGTGAATGGGTCTCCGGCTCCGACTCCGACAATCAATCCGATGGAAGCTATCACTCCGACTCCGACTACAGTCAAGATGAAGGTGTTGCCGGTCTTGCTCTCGTATCCTCCAACTCCAACCCCTACGACTTATTTGATTCACCAAATGAGGGAATTGGAAGATGCTTCACGGCTAAAGGCCCCAAGGTATCACACCCTAAATTCATTGACTTCAATAGTGATGAGGATGACTTGCTTGGTGAAGATGAGCTCTTGCATGATAAATCCAGTGAGCTTAGTAACGATGAACATGCTAGTAGTCTTTATAATCGAGAAGAGTCGAATGACAATGCTATGAAGGAGATTGAGCGTCTAACTAAAGAACTAAACACTCTTAAGTTAGCTCATGAAACAACTCAAGAAGATCATAGAGAGCTCCTAAGATCTCATGAGAAGCTACGCTTCGAGAAGCTCACTCTAGAGCAAGAACATGAGTTTCTAAAAGCAATCAATGACGATCTTCGAAAGAAGAGTTCTTCATATCTTGCCAAACGACTTCTCTTGTCTAATTTCTTGCCACCCATTAAGACTAGGCATGACAAGCATAAGAAAAATTCTTCCTCTAGCAGTAACAATAACCATGCTAAATCCAATGTTGTTGCTTCTAGTAGTTCTCTTGATTCCACTAACAATGTATCAAGCCAAGTTACACTTGAGCAAGAGAATAGCTTATTGGAAGGGATCATAGAGAAAGGTGTCTACAAGAGCCTTGCCGGAAGCAAGAACTTTGAGGAAATTGTCCGCAAGCAAGGAAGCCACCGGAAGAATTAAGGAATTGGTTTTGAGCGAAAGTTCAACGCCGAAGGTGTTGAGTGGGAAGAAGGTCAATATCCTACTCCAAAGTTTGTTCCTCAAAAGGAGAAGTATGATCCTACTTCTTCCAATGTGGAACAAGCTCAAGATGAACTTCCACCACAAGACCACAAGCTAAAAGCCAAGGACAAGCTTCAAGAGGATATTGATGCATTTGTTGAAGCACCTCAAGCCATGGTCAAGTGGGTTCCCAAGGAAACATCAAGTTCTACTTCGTCAAGCTCAACTACAACCCCAAGGATTCCCATCAAGATGATGTGGATCCCGAAGAAGAAGAACTAGAAAGTTCTTGAGGGTGACTCCGCCAACATACTTCACTCACATTCATTTTGGAAAAAAAAACTTGTGCAATCAACTTCCATATCGTGCACTAGTTCATGGAGTCACAAACCCTCTTGTTGGTAAGTCAAGGGACAAGGTAATCATTGCTTACATCGACATCATCTATTGTGAACGTCAATCTATGTCCATGGATATCCGTGTTTGTTCCTTGTAGGACTAACCCATGTAGGTATTGAAAGTGCCCGAATCCAAAGGATAGCTCCCAACTCTTGATGATCTCCATCAACATTGAGCATCCACATCTTCAACATCTACATGAAGTCTTCTACGACAACCCAAGGTTAGTTTGACACTTTAAAAGGGGTTCTCCCATCTAGGGGGAGCTTTGCTCTAAAAAATTGAGCTAAAGCATCTTCAAATGATGTGAACACATCAATGCTTTATGTAAAAGTGGTAACCCCACTTGTGCTTAAACGATGAGTATGACCTATGATCAAATGTTCTCATTTGGCTCCTAAGTCAATATACTCATATAAAGATGACCTAGTCATCGACAAATTGTGTGTTAGATGCTAGAGTTTTTGGTTGTGCATGTTTGACACATATTTCATTTGCTATCTTATTGTGTGAGCATGTTGGATGCATGATTTTATCCATTCGAGGACATCCATTTGTTGTTTTGGTCGTTTTGTTTTTTCTGACCAAATGGATGGACAAGAATGCCTAAGTACCTCCCCTAGCTATCTATGCTTTCTTGTCTCAAATTCTATTCATGCTTACATCACAAACTTTGAACAAGTCATTTTCGGACCCTCCGGGTGAGGAGCACTCGGAGCCACCGATCCGTCAAGGGCTAATCTCCAAAACCTTCTAATTGATTTCGGTCAGACCAACTCACTCAAACTTGGTCGAACCGAAAGCATTTAGACTGATCTAGGTTTTCATCTCGGTGAAACCGAGTTGTGATTTTCGGCGTGACCGAAGTGCATAACTGCCTAGCAGTTATCCATCTCGGTGCCACCGAGTTTTACAACTCGGTCCCACCGACAGCAAAGGGGTATATATTCCAAGGGTCGTGCGCGTTGATTCCTCCTTCAAACGTTTCGCCCCCACATCCCTTGCTGCCGTCGCCTTGGTCTCCGGATCGTCGCCGTCGTCGCCTGTGCGCCCTCGCCACAGGTCTCCGTCGCCGTCAACGGCCATCTCCTCCGCGCCGTTGCCGCCGTAGAAAAACTCCACCAAGTTAGGGTGAGTTTTGATCCCACTCGTGCTCCCATCTCCGATTCAATGCACGTTTGGATTGCCTAGTATCTTGCCACGATTGAAATCCTCCTGTACACCAGATTGGTTCGTTTGAACTAGATTCGAGTAAAAGTTTTAGGGTTAGGTTTCCACGAAACACATCTCGGTGAGACCGATTTTATATTTTCGGTATGACCGATTTGGCCTATGGCTATTGCACTGCACCCTTCGGTCCAACCGAGTTGTGCAAAATCGGTGTGACCGAAATGTAGATTTTGTGAAACCCTAGTGTTTTCGGCAGGACCGAAACCCACTTCGGTCAAACCGAAAGTGGTGTGCCAAGCTCCTGTTTAACACTTCGGATTCACCGAAACTTAAACTCGGTCTGACCGAAATGTCTTCTGTGAAAACTTAATACTAGAATTTGAACTCATTTTTTTTGCAAAAACTTCTGCAGTTTGTGATGACTCTTCTTCTCTGCCTATACCTTATCTATTCACAGGTTGTCAGCCATGTCAGATACTAGTGACAGTGAGAACAGGTCAGAGACACCCATTGCAGACATTCCAGAGGCAGACACTAGTCCTGATCCTAGTAGCTCATCTGATGATGGTGAGAGGAGTACACCAAGTGGCATGCCTCCTGCAGCCACCAGAGCTAGAAAGGAGAGGAATTCAGATGATGAGGATTCAGATTTTGTTGTTGAGGAAGAGGTGACCTCAAAGCCTAAAAGGAAGGTTGTTGCCAAAGAGCAACAAGGTCAACAATCTAAGAAGGGCACCAGCAAAGTCAAGCAGTCAACTGTTGCTAAGAAGCTGAATTTGGGAGAGGCAGCTGCAAGCAAAGTGAAGAAAACCACCAAGAGAAAGAGGGTAGTGCATGTGTCAGAAGCTAGAGCAGATATGTATATTGATTCTCATGCAGATGCAACAGTAGAGGATGAGGATGAGGAAGCACCCCAGCCTCCTCCTCAGAAGCCGAAGCTCATGGGTGATGCCATTAAGGCTGGAGCCACATCAAAGCCCAAGAAATCTGCTCCAGCTAAGGCAGCTCCAGCAAAGCTTGCTGCCAAGCCCAAGAGGACCATCAGAAACATTCCAGCGTCTGAAAATAAAAGGATGATGTGCCACCAGCTGAGTCTGACGATGAAGGACAAGTTTTGCTGAAACTTCGTCCAAAACTGCCACTCCATAATGATGCTCATCCTCAAGCTGAGGATATGAAGGCAAGGAAAGATAGAGGTCTCAGGCTATGGAGACAAACTGACCCATATGCCGTGAGGAGAAGAACTGCTGTAGATCCCAGATTTCACACCAGAGAGCAGCAGGACTTCTATGAGACTGTGCTGATGGACAAGAAGCCCATAGTCGCAGACACCAGATATGTTGACTGGAAGTACATTGACAGCGAAGAGCACAGAGATTTCTTTCCACATGTGCATGAAAGTTTCACTGCATGTGGAGTTGCAGATTTTGTAGGTCAGAAATTGACCAGTTGGAACGATGAGATGATAATGCAATTTTATGCCACAGCTCACTTCTACCCTGATGGAAAGATTACATGGATGACTGAAGGTCAAAGGTTTTCTTCTTCTGTTGAAGAATGGGCAGAAATTCTGAATGCTCCAGTGCAACGAGAAGATGATATTGATGTATATGGGATTCCAAAGAAGAATCATGAATCCATGAAAAACATGTACAAAGAGGTTCCAGCAGAGGATTTGGAAATCTGGAAGCTCGGCTCAGTCTACCATCTCCAGGCAGGCTTACCTACCAATAATACCATTTTGAGGCATACCTTGATGCCCAAATCTGGAGATCATCGCATGATCAGAGGATACTCTATCAACATGCTGCATATACTTGATGAGAAAGCACCTTTCAAGGTGATGGACTTGATGGTAGAGACCATTAAGAGGACTGCAGCTGACCAGAAAAGGTCAATGTGGATTTGCCCCGCAGATTCAGATGCTTATCAATGCCAAGTTTGGCACGGGCACATTCTTGTTGGATAGAAAACATTTACCATTGCAGCCAGAGCATGAAGACAATGTTGTTGTGATGGATGAGGAGGATCCGACATCTGTTGAAGGTCAAGCCAAGATCGCAGCTGCTAAGAAAGCCAAAGCTGACAAAGCAGCAGCAGCAGCAGCTAAACCAAAGAGTTTCAGAGAGCAAATTCTTGAAGCTACTCAAAGGATTGAACAACGCCTGGCCAGCATTGAACAGTCTCAGGAGAGCTTAGAGAGGATTGTTGACGAGAAGATCCATGCTCTGGACGTGAAGCTGACTGAAGTACAAGTGACCGTCAACAAGCTCGAGGCAGACATTGAGGAAGCAAAGCAGGACAAGGCAGAGCTTATGCGTGAGTTGCAGGATGACTTAGTCCAGGATTCTCATCGACAGACTGCTCCGGTTCCCAAAGGATCCCGATCAGCTGCTATTCCAGTGACTGACACCAGGACTACAGCTTCAGCACCTCCCACAGTTCCAGCAGTTACTCCAGCTCCAGCTCCAGTGTCCACTCCTCCAACACAGACATCAACTGAAGTCTTCGCCGATGCTGTCATATCCACTCCGACATCAACCCAGACGGGAGCCGCCAGCAGAGTCCACAGTGACGCTTAGCTCTATGCTTTTTCGAACTTTTTTGTAACTTGTTGCCAAAGGGGGAGAAATTGTATAGATCATAGGGCTTCGAGAGAGAGAGTGCTGTTGTCTTTGCGCTTTTGCTCTTTCGTTCTTTTGCGGTTTCTTTGAGATACTTTTGGTTTTCGAGACATTCAGTGTGCTTGATACTCCGTTCGATGCTACCTTAATGAGTGCTTGGTCGTACTATGCTTTAATGTGTGCTTAATGCTTATCATATGCCATTCCTATCTCGTATGACTATTTACTCATGTCTTGGTGATTGGGTGCATGCTGTTCATTCTTATCATTTTGTGCGCTCCACCAAGATGTATGTGACATGGAAGAGTGACCCATGATCCTAATCGATTGTGCATTTGCATTCAAACGCAAATCTTAAATAATGCACAAATTTAGGGGGAGCTCTTGCTTATCACATACTTCTCAAAGCGACGATATTATTCATTGATTATATCCTTTGTCGAAGCTTTGATCTATATGTTGTCATCAATTACCAAAAAGGGGGAGATTGAAAGTGCAACTAATCCCCGGGTGGTTTTGGTAATTAATAACAACATATATATCATTGAACTAATAGTTACTTGAGAATCATTTCAGAGAAGTTCAGTGATATGGGTATGGCAAGGACTGAATAAGTGGACCGCTCAAAATGCTAAGGCAAGCATTGGCAAAAGCTCAAGACTCCATTTTTGGTTTAGTGATCCAAGATCACATTGAGTCCATAGGAAAAGCCAATACTATTAAAAGGGGATGAGGTTATGATGATGATCTGGTTGCTCAAGTGCTTAGTGATACATCTCCTAAACTATCAGCAACTTTCACTGCCATAGACACTCAGTCACACCAAGATGAACCACCTCAGCCATAAGCCAAACCCTAGTAAACTCGGATTTTCCGATTCTGAACTCGGTCTCACCAAAACATGAGTTGCCAAGGTTCTGTAACCTTCTGTCATCAAATCGGTGTCACCGAGATGATGAAGTCGGTCCCACCGAAACTGGCATGCTCTTGTCATTGCACGAATCGGACTAACCGAGATTGTATATTCGGTCCCACCGAAAACCCCAACGTTCACATTATTTGAACTATCGGTCTCACCGAGTTGTCCACTTCGGTCCCACCGAGATTGCTCAAATGTGTGTAACGGTTGGATTTTGTGTGGAGGCTATTTATACCCCTCCACCCCCTCTTCATTCGTGCAGAGAGCCATCAGAAAGAACTACCACTCCTACCTTACATTTCTGAGAAGAGAACTACCTACCCTTGTGTTGAGATCAAGTTGCTCCACTCCCACCATATGAAGCTTGATCTCTAGCCTTCCCAAGTTGCTTTCCACTCAATCCTTTCTTCCACCACAGCCAAATCAGTGAGGAGAGTTGAGTGTTGGGGAGATTATCATTTGAAGCACAAGAGCAAGGAGTTCATCATCATCTACAACATCTATTACCTTTTGGAGGGTGGTGCCTCCTAGATTGGTTAGGTGTCGCTTGGGAGCCTCCGTCGTCGAGATGTGGAGTTGAACCAAGAAGTTTGTAAGGGCAAGGAGATCGCCTACTTCGTGAAGATCTACCCCGAGTAAGGCTAGCCCTCCGTGGGCGTAGGCCATGATGGAATAGACAAGGTTGCTTCTTCGTGGACCCTTCGTGGGTGGAGCCCTCCGTGGACTCTCGCAGCCATTACCC
Organism: Secale cereale; assembly: GCA_902687465.1. Classification (NCBI taxonomy): domain Eukaryota; kingdom Viridiplantae; phylum Streptophyta; class Magnoliopsida; order Poales; family Poaceae; genus Secale; species Secale cereale. The sequence continues at coordinate 846,488,054 of LR738711.1, forward strand.
TCCGTGGGTTGAAGTCTCCATCAACGTGGATGTACGATAGCGCCACCTATCGGAACCACGGGAAATATCACCGCGTCTCCAAAATTGCGTTTGCTCTTCTCCACCTCTCTTTACTACATGTGCAATTTACTTTCCGCTGCCTATACTCTAGAATTGCATGTGTAGGGTGATGCTTGACTTGATCAAAACTGTGAATCTGCCAAAAACTGTTCTTTGTCAAAAGGCAGAATTTTTATATTTACAAGTAGTCTAATCAATCCCCCTCTAGACATACTTTCGATCCTACACTTTGGCATATATTTAGCACGTGTCCCGAAACCCTCGAGACGGGAACCCTTTTTCGCGATCTCATCTCTGTTCCGCCGCCGCCGCGCTTCCAAGATCGGGAGCACCAGGAGAACTCTTCCCGGCACCCTGCCGGAGGGGAGGATCACCACCGGGAGCCTCTCCACCACCATGGACGCCTCCCAGATGAGTTGTGAGTAGTCTCCCTTGGACCATGGGTCCATGACCTGTAGCTATGTGATGTTCTCCTCCCCTTCTTGTGCTTCACTAATTAGACCTCGTGAGCTGCCCAACATGACCGAGGCACATATGTAATCCTTATGCTGTTGCTATGTTGAGTTTGCTGGGATCCGATGGATTGTGAGATTATGTTCAGATTGTGTTTGAGTAATATATTTGATCTACCTCTTTTATATTTATGTTCGTAAGTAATTCTTGCATGTTCTCCGTTGCTATTTATTGCTTTGGCCAAGTAGTAGGTAGTCACTCCAAGAGGGAACGTTATGCTTGATTGTGGGTTCATGCCCCTCGATGACTAGCTTGAGTGACAGAAACATGAGTCTAGGGGATGTGCTGTTGCCACAAGGGGCAAAACAACGGTGCTTGTGCCCGCGGGTGCAAGGATTGTTTACTTTACGCAAAGTTCTTTTAATGCAGTTATCTGTTGCTTTGAGTTTACACTATGGGTGGGACTCGCAACTTAATACCAGCGAGATGTTCTGGATAGATATCTCAAGGTGGATGATTAGTAGTAGATGCAGATGGATTTCGGTCTACTTGCCTTGGCGTACCGCCCATGCTTTGAACCTCTACCTTTCTTGCAACATAGTTAGCATTGGTTTGCGCACATAATTCTGTCAATTGCCCAGCTGTAATTCGTTTACCTCACATAGCTGTTTTATCGTCTTTTGGGAGAGATACATCACTAGTGAACATCATGGGACCCCGGTCCATATTACCATCACTGATCACATCCGCTATTTACTTTCTGCTTTTACTTACTATTTGCAGCAATACCTATCACTATTATCACTTGCGTTTGATCCTTTGTAAACGACAAGGCCGGAGGGATTGACAACCTCTCTGTACTCGTTGGGAGCAAAGTTATTTGTATCTGTGTGCAGGTCCACGTTGATTGCTAATATCTGGCGCCGTTAGCAGTTGACACCTTCTTGTTGAAACTGGGAGTCTCAGGGGAAATCGATCCTTGGTATCTTTGCCAAGGGAAAACTTCCGCTACACTGCATCTCAAACCTTCCACTTGGGGTAACCAACGAGGGGCGAGAAGCCATCATGGCCCAGGCCTTGACCGGTGAAAGGTGGGCACTCGACGTCCAACCACAGACATCCTTCGTAGCACTGCTACAAACAGTCCACTTGAGGCATGCTATCGCAACTGTCCCTAGAAAAATGCAAATGGAGGACACCTTTGCTTGGCCGTATGACCCATCGGGTACGTACACGGCGAGATCCACTTACATGAGACTCAATCAAGGAGCGATTGGATCGCCTAATGCTACGGCGATATGGCGTAGCTGGGTGCCGTTAAAATGCAAGATCTTTGCCTGGCTCGCGGTGCAACACCGATTATGGACATCCGACAGACGGGCCCGGCATGGGCTGCAAGACAACCCCTCGCCTTGCTACACACGTCTGTAGGATAAGGACACGGTTGAGCATATCGTCGTGCAATGCGTTTACGCTAGACAGGTGTGGCACACGTGTTTTGACTCCTTGAAAATCAACGTCCCCACCCCCAACAACACGAACACATTTGACGAATGGTGGCTAAGGGCACGATCCGGCTTTCAAGGGAAACACAAGCGAGGCTTTGATTCAGTCATCATTGTCGCGGCTTGGTTGTTATGGAAGCAGAGGAATGCTAAGGTGTTCAACCGGACGGAACAAGTCAAAGACTGCAGAGAGCTAGCCATTGCCATTCTTGAGGAAATTTACGAGTGGCACAGTGCAGGTGTAGGGGTGGGTGGATTAGATCGTTTTGTGAGAGATCACGTTTGATCTACCTGTAGGTGTGAGTGGGTGCTCGGGTGATCGATGTTCGCATTGATCGCACGAATCTTGTAAATTGTTTTCACCCTTCTACAAAGATATGGTACGCCATTGGCGTACTCTCGAAAAAACTTATCTTGCTGCCAAAACTCTCGAAAAAACTTATCTTGCTGCCAAAACTTACACTCCCTGTCTTTCCTATAGGCTTATACCATGGAGGTTGAAGCTGAACTGAACCAGCTCAAAGAGGAGAATGCTCGTCTGAAAGCTGAGGAGGTACGGAGTTGCTGGCCGGTGAAAACCATGAGAAAATTCACTTTTCCTATTCTTTTTAAGTTCTTACTACTTCTTACCGTTACTAAGCGGCTTCATTGTTTTGTTGCAGAAGACAATTCTGCTGACCAAGAAACAAAAGGTATGTACATTTTCCCACCATCACGTGGCCATCACTTACCAATTGCTTGCAACAATCTAATTGCTAAGTCTTAAAACAGTCAATGTGTGTGTGCTGATGAAAATACCTTCTGGCTATGATCTTTTTGTCCTACAGCTCATGGAGAAGATGATCGAACAGTCCAAGGAGAACGTGAACACCAAGAAGGGTGGCGCCCTGCCTCGCCGCAACGGTAGCTGCATCTGGTGAACGGTGACCCGCCATTCAGCTTCCATAGCCGTGCTGTGAGGAGGATGAGAATGAATTGTGGTGTTGATAGTAGTTACCTTTACTTTCCGAAGCGGTGTGGTATAGTAATTTACTAGTAGTACCTAAAACTCATAAGGACCCGAATGTGAGTGTTTATCTGGTCAAGCAAGTGAACTTGCGTTGTTGTTAATGTTTATATGTACAAGTGTTTGTTGGAAGCTTCGGACAAATGGAACAAAATAAAATTAGCAATATGTTGATGTGTGCTCGTGCTTTAATATGATGCGATGCAATGTGTGGGTCTTCGCCTTGGCGACGATGCGTTGGTTGGGCATCTGGGGTAGCTGCCAGCCCACCCGAGTTCGAGTCTCGGCTTGGACGTGTGGTGCTCGCAGAGTTTCTCCTACAAAAAATGCCAACGAGGGTTAGCCCTTGGGTTGGTCTCATTTTTTATAAGAAGTGGAGATGACACACAAGTTGAGTTTAGTCACGTAGGTACACTTTACAGTGTCGGTGAAATTTGAGCCACTCAAACAGTTTTCAAACCCAGTGAAGTTTGAGCTATTCAAATAAGTGATCACACGGGATCGCGTGAGACTTGACCGGGGTCACCCATCGCAATGTTTGGGTAGTCGATTCCCTTTCCCCTCCGTTACGGCTCGCTGTTTGAGGGTCTGGCTAGTCTTCTTGTTGGCCTACCATGACGGCGATCATCAACCTTCATACTCTTACGATTGTGTGCATCGGAGGCTAGGGGTGATCTTTTTTTTTTCTCTGAATAAAATCCTCCTACACTTACCATCATTTGTCAATATTTCTTGCTAGAATCTAATTGCCAAGTCCTAAAACAAGTGTGTGTGTGTGTGTGTGTGTGTGCGCGCGCGCGCGCGTGCTGATGGTAACGCCCAGTGGTCATGATTTTTTTACAGCTGGTGAAGAAGATGGAGCAGTCAAAGGAGAACGGGAACGCCAAGAAGGGTGACGCCCTGTCGCGCTGCTGCGGTAGCTCCATCTGGTGAATGGTGACCTGCCATTCAACTTCCATAGCCGTGCTGGCAGGATGAGGAGTAGTTGAAGTCTGGTTGTTTTGTGTGTTAGATGCAATTGCAGCAACAATTATGGTGTTGACAGTAGTTATCTTTTCTTTGATGATATATTAATTTACTAGTGATACCTAAAACCCATAAGAACACAAATATCAGTGTTTATCTGGTCAAGAAAGTGAACTTGTGTTGTTGTTACTGTTTATAGGTGATGACGAGTTTGTCAGAAACTTCAGACAAATGGAACAAAAGAAAATTAGCAATATGTTGATGTGTACTCCGAAAGTCCCCTTCTACATCCGAGCTCAATTGAGCTCGAGGTGAATAGTAAATTAAAAAACTGAAAGAAAAAAACTTCAATACTTTCTGGGGTTTTTTGGTGTAAACTTTGACACGTGTTCTCTGTGCCTGCAAATTTCATCCCGAAATAACATTCGTGGAAGCCATGGCAAAAAAATAGCAATCCAAAATTCTTTCAAAAATGGCATTTCTGGAGTGTCGATTATTTTTTACCACGAATTCTAAGAATGTTATCTAAGGATAAAACTTGCAAGTACTAAGAACGTTTGTGAAAGTTTGCACCCAAAAAAACCAGTTTTTATTATATTTTTTATTTTAATGTTGATTAGGGAGCATACGAGCTCGGGACTAGATACTCTACGGCCTATGTACGATGGGGTCTTTTCCATTGCTCTTTCTGGTGTATGATGGAGTCTTTGCCTTTGCTATCTTCTGAAGAAGTAGAGATGACACACGAGTTGAGTTTAGTCATGTAGGTGCACTTTGTCGCATAAGTGAAATTTGAGCCATTCAAATAGTTATTAAATCCAGTGAAATTTTGGCTATTCAAATGAGTGATCACACGAAATCCCATGAGAGTTGATAGTAGTTTGCTTTTCTTTTCGTAGCGGCATGGTAATCATTTACTAGTAGTACATAAAACCCATAAGGACCCAAATGTCAATGTTTATCTGGTCAAGCAAGTGAACTTGTGTTGTTGTTACTATTTATATATATATAAGTGACGATGGTTTGTCAGAAAGATCAGACAAATGGAACAAGAGAAAGTTAGCACTATGTTGATGTGTACTCGTGCTTTAATATGATGTGATGCTATGTGTGTGGCCTATTTCGGAGGTGTGTGTGAGAGTCTTCGCCTTTCCTCTCTTCTCAAGAAGTGGAGATGACACTCGAGTTAAATTTAGTCACGTAGGCGCACTTTGTCGCCTCATCGAAATTGAGGCTATTCTCATCATAATGCTTGGGTAGTCGATCCCCTTTCATCTTCATCGTGGCTCGCTGCTTGAGGATCCAACATGCCTTTAGTTGTACTCCATGGTTGACCAACCATGACGGCGATCATCAACCATCATACCCTTATGGCCGTGTGCATCGGAGGCCAAGAGTAGTCCCCCTTTTCTAAGAAAAAAAACCTCCTGCACTTACCATCATTTGCCAATTGCTTGCAACGACCCAATTGCCAAGTCTTAAAATAGTAAATGGGTGTGTGTTAATTGTAACACCCTGTGGTCGTGATTTTTTACACCTTGTGGTGAAGATGATGAAACAGTCCAAGGAGAATGTCAACACCAAGAAGGGTGGCACCCTGTGGCGGCACCACGACAACTGCTTCTAGAGAACAGTGACATGTCATTTAGCTTCCATTGTCGTGCTAGTAGGAGGACGAGGAGGAACTTGTAAGTGCATCTAGTGCCACCCATAGTTGGTTTTGGAGTATTGACGAAAAACTTGGTTGAGGGACTAATGTGTTTGTCAGATTCACATGAGAACACGGGTAGAAGTCCCTATTGATTCAGTTTACCCATCGAAGATGACCCCTAAAAATGTATGAAGACTTTGAAGACAATGGTGGTTTGCGAAGACATTCGCGTCGAAGATAATGACACTTGAAGACATTCACTTTAAGACAATGAAGCACAAAGACAAAGTTTCTTTTGTTGTTTCATTCTTTTCTTTCTTGAGTGATAGGAACTACCAAATTGTTAAGCGGGGTCAAGGTAAACAAAGTCAGAAAACTGACGTGATGCTCAACCTTAAATCCTATGTCTTTGAGCGAGGACAAATGAGAGAAAATCTTATCCTGAGTTGGATAAGTCAGCCTTGCTTGTAGCCCAAGTCAAGCCGCCGCGCGTGATTGAAATCCGGCCGTTGGACACGTGTCGAGTGTCCATTGACCCAGGGGCATTTCAGACATATCATGCTGGGTTTCCTGCTAGCTATATATAGCTCAACCCTCCACCATAAATTGGTGGCTGCTCCGAGTTAGTGCACGTATTTTGTCGTTTGAGAGCAACCCACCTCTTAAGCCTTTGAGAGAGAATCCTTATGAGGACAAACCCAAAACACCAAGAGCCCGAAGTGTTTTGAGCATCATTGAAGCCTTTCGGTTCTGCGTGAACTGAAGACTTGTTACACTTGAAGACTGTGATCTTCTAGTCGCTTAGGCGTCACGTTGTGAGCATCCAAGAGCCATTGTGGATTGCCGGTTAACGAGTCTGTGAAGGTTTGGAAGTCTACCTTGAAGACATACTTGAGTGATTGCATGAGATCTGCAGGTCTTAGCTCCAGGGGAATAAGGTGAAGACGTGGTCTTATGAGCTCAATCTCAGCCTCCCTAACTAGACGAACAGTTGTCACAGCAACTGTAACAAGTCTACCAAATCCTTGTCTCCATCGAGTAACTGGTTCTATCACTTCACTTCTTTACTTACTGTTTAGCTTCGTGAAGTCTTGGCTTGACCGTTCTGTTCGAAGACATTGTGCGAAGACATTCATTCTAATTGCATATTTTTCTTCACACTATCTTTCAATTCTGATCTGCTCTACCTAGCTGCTACTTGTCTTCGTGCATTATCTGTATTGTACCTGACTCTCTTGCATAGCTAGTGTAGTTTATCTTCCGTTGTATCTTGTTTAGTTATTGTCTTAACTACCAGTCTTTGGAGACATTGCCTGTCTTGAAGACTTTCATATAAATCTCCTAGTCACCCTCCTCACTAGCATTTTAAGAACTACATTCTGCCCATTTTGTGTGTTTGATGCAACTAGAACAACAATTGTGGTGTTGATAGTAGTTACCTTTTCATTTCAGAGAGGGTGGTATAGTAATTTACTAGTAGTACGTAGAACCCATAAGGACCCAAATGTCAGTGTTTATCTCGTCAAGCTAGTGAACTAGCACTGTTGTTACTATTTATAGGTGATGATGTGTTTGTCAGAAACTTCAGACAAATGGAACAAAAGAAAATTGGCAATATTGTGATGTGCACTCGCACTTTCATATGATGTGATGCTATGTGTGTGGTCCATTTCAGATGTGTGTGTGTTGGAGTCTTTGCCTTTGATTTCTTCTGAAGAAGTGTACATGACACACGAGTTAATCACGTAGGCACACTTTGTTGCATCGGTGAAATTTCAACATTTAAATAATATATAATCCACACTTTGCCGCATCGGTGAAATTTCAGCATTTAAATAATGTTTAATCCACACTTTGCAATGCTTGGGTAGTCGGTCTCCTTTCCCTTCCATCGCGGCTCGATGCTTAAGGGTCTGGCTAGCCTTTAGTTGTGCTGCCTAGTTGGCTAAAAATGACAGCGATCATCTACCCTCATACTCTTAAGGTAGTGTGCATTGGAGGCCATGGGTGATCCTCCTTTTCTAGGAAAAAAACCCTCCTACACTTACCATAATTTGTTGATTGCTTGCAACAACCTAATTGGCATGTCTTAGAAAAGTTAATGTGTGCGCACATATGATAACACCCCGTGATCGTGATTTTTTATAGATGATGGAGAAGGTGACAGAACATTCCAAGGAGAACGACAATGCCAAGAAGGGTGGCACCCTATCACAGTGTTGTGTCAACTGCATCTCGTGAACGGTGACCCACCATTCAGCTTCCATAGTCATCCTGGCAGGAGGATGAGCAAGTCTTTGATTCTGTCCATTTTGTCTATTTGTTGCAACTACAACGACATTTGTGGTCTTGATAGTAGAGTTATCTATTCTTTTCAGAACGAGTGGTATAGTAATTTACTAGTAGTACACAATACCCATAAGGACCCAAATGTGAGCACCTGAACATGTGTAGTTGTTACAGTTTATAGGTGATGATGGGTTTTCCAGAAACTTCAGTCAAACAGAAAAATAAAATTAGCAATATGTTGATGTGTAGTAACGCTTTAATATGATTGGGATGCTATGTGTGTGTTACATTTTGGATGTGAGTGTGGGAGTCTTCGCCTTTTCTCACTTATGAAGAAGTGGAGATGACACACGAATTGAGTTTAATCACATAGGCGCACTTTGTTGCGTATGTGAAATTTGAGTTATTCAAACAGTTTTTAAATCCAGTGAAGTCTGAGCTATTCAAATTAGTGGTCACGCAAGATCCTGTGAGACTTGGCGGTGGTCACCCATCGCAATGCTTGGGTAGTCGATTCCCTTTCCCCTCTGTCGTGGCTCGCAACTTGACAGTCTAGCTAGCTAGCCTTCAAGCGCTCCCTAGTTGGCCAACCATGATGGAGAGCATCAACCGCCATACTCATATGGATGTGTGCATCTGTAGCTAGGGGTGATAATCCATTTCTAAGAAAAAAGCCTCCTACACTTACCATCATTTGTCAATTGCTTGCAACAATCTAATTGCCAAGTCCAAAAATAGTTAACGTGTGTGTGTTGATGGTAACACCTTGTGGTCATGATATTTATATACAATTAGTGGCGAAGATGATGGAATAGTCCAAGGAGAACGTCAACGCCAAGAAGGGTGGCACAATGTCGTAGCACTGCGGCAACTGAATCTGGTGAACGATGACCCACATTTCAGCTTCCAAAGCTGCTATGGCAGGAGGATGTAGGGATGGCACCCGCAGGGTTTGGGTATGGATGGAGCCACCCCATACCCTTACCCGTCCTATTTGAGCTTACCCATCACCCATACCCATACCCGCTAGTGGGTACAATTTTTTCCCATATCCGTCACCCGATAGGGTAAATGGGTACCCGCGGGTAAAAATACCCACATTTGGATAACACTAATTTGAGCATCACATAATTATAAAGAACAACTTATAATCATAATTTATAAACAACAACACCTAATAACATCACTACATACCTATAAAGAACAACACATCCTAAGAAAACACATTCTGTAAAAATCAAACACTTTCTTGTAAACAAAACATCAACACATAGTCGTAAATAGTAGCACATAGTCATACCTTCTAAGTTTACAAACTCATGAGAAAGTATAGAGGTAATTAGTCCATCATTGTTAGATTTTATAAGGGTACATGGTTACATGGGTATGGGTTATGTGATCCCGTACCCGTACCCGCTCTACCCGATGGGTTTAAGATTTTTCCCATTTATATGCCCATGGATAACGTTTTGTCTCATACCCTTACCCTAATAGGGTTTTTACCCACAGGGTACGTGGGTAATGGGTACCCATTGCCATCCCTAGGAGGATGAGGAGGACTTGCATTCTGGCTGTTTTGTGTGTTTGATGCAACTACAACGACAATTGTGGTGTTGATAGTTGTTACCATTTATTTTCGGAGCGGGGTGGAATAGTAATTTACTAGTAGTACCAAAAACCTGTAAGGACCCAGATGTCAATGTTTATCTGCTCAAGCAAGTGAACTCGAGTTGTTGTTATTGTTTATAGGTGATGATGGGTTTGTTAGAAACTTCAGACATACGAAAGAAAAGAAATTTAGTAATATGTTGATGTGTACTAATGCTTTAATATGATGCGATGCTATTTGTGTGGTCCATTTCGGATGTGTGTGTGGGAGTCTTCACCTTTGCTCTCTTCTAAAGAAGTGGAGATGGCACACGAGTTGAGTATAGTCAGGTAGGAGCACTTTGACGCATCTGTGAAATTTGAACTACCAAATAGTTTTAAATTCGGTGAAATTTGAGGTATTCAAATTAGTGGTTACGCGGGATCCCGTGAGACTTGATGGTGGTCACCCATTGCCATGCTTCGGTAGTTGACCCCCTTTCCTATCGGGTGCGGCTCGCTGCTTGAGGGTCCGACTAGCCTTCAGTTGGGCTCCTTGCTATGCCAACCATGACCAGGATCATCAAACCTCATACTCTTATGGTTGTGTGGATCGAAGTCCACGGGTGATCCTCCTTTTCTTAGAAAAACCTCCTACACTAACCATCATTTGCCAATTGCTGGCAACAACCTAATTGCAAAGTCTTAAAGCAGTTAATGTGAGTGTGCTCATGGTAACAACCCGTGGTCGTGATTTTTTAACGGCTAGGGGAGAAGATGATGGAATATTCCATGGTGAGAGTCAATGCCAAGAACAGTGGCACCCTATCGCGGCACTGCGACAGTTGCTTCTTGTGAACAGCGACCCACCATTAGGCTTCCATAGGTGAGATGGCAGGAGAATGAGGAGGACATGCATTCTGGCCATTTTGTATGTTTGATGGATCTACAACAACAATTGTGGTCTTGATAGTAGTTAGTTTTTCTTTCCAGAGAGCGATGATATAATAATTTACCACTAGTGCCTAAAATCCAAAAGAACCCAAATGCTAGTGTTTACCTGGTCAAGCAAGTGAAATTGTGATGTTGTTACTATTAATGGGTGATGATGGGTGATACGTCTCCGTCATATCTACTTTTCCTAACGCTTTTCCTCTTGTTTTGGACTCTAATTCGCATGATTTGAATGAAAGTAACCCGGACTGACGTTGTTTTCAGCAGAACTACCATGGTGTTGTTTTTGTGCAGAAATAAAAGTTATCGAAATGGAACAAAACTTTTTGGAGAATTATTTCAGAATAAAAGAAAAATATTGGAGCCAGGAACCACCGGAGGGGCCCCCTGGGTGAGCACAACCCACCAGGGCATCCCCACTCCAGGCGGGCCCCACCTGGTGGCCCCGCTGACCCTCACTCCGACACCATAAATACGTAAATTTGGAGAGAGAAAATCAGGGAGAAAGAATTACCTCGTTTCGCGATACGGAGCCGCCGCCACCTCCTATTCTTCATTGGGAGGCCGGATTTGGAGTCTGTTTGGGGCTCCGAAGATGGGGATCTTCGATCTTCGTCATCACCAACCCTCCTTCATCATCAATTCCATGATGCTCTCCATCGAGAGTGAGTAATTCCTCCATTGGCTCGCTGGTCAGAGAGGAGTCGAATGAGATTCATCATGTAATCTAATTAGTTTTGTTAGGGCTTGATCCCTAGTATCCACTATATTCTGGTATCGATGTTGTTATGACTTTGCCATGCTTAATGCTTGACACTTTGGGCCCGGGTGCCATGATTTCAGATCTGAACCGTTTATGTTATCACCATTATATCTATGCTCTAGATCCGATCTTGCAAGTCATATTCACCTACTATGTGTTATGATCCGTAAACACCGGAGTGAGAGTGTTTGGGATACTTTCCGGTGATGACCATAGTTTGAGGAGTTCATGTATTCACCATGTGTTAATGCTTTGTTCTGATTCTCTATTAAAAGGAGTCCTTAATATCCCTTAGTTTCCTTATGGACCCTGCTGCCACGGGAGGGTAGGACAAAAGATGGCATGCAAGTTCTTTCCATAAGCACGTATGACTATTTGTTGGGGAACGTACTATTTCACAAAAATCCTACGATCACGCAAGATCTATCTAGAAGAAGCATAGCAACGAGCAAGGAGAGTGTGTCCACGTACCCTCGTAGACCAAAAGCAGAAGCGTTTAGTAATGCGGTTGATGTAGGCGAATATCTTCACGATCCAAGTACCGAATGCACGGCACTACCATGTTTAGCACATGTTCAGCACGATGACGTCCCTCGAGCTCTTGATCTAGTTGAGGATGAGGGAGAGTTTCTTCAGAACGACGGTGTGGTGACGGTGATGATGAAGTTACCTGCACAGGGCTTCGCCTAAGCACTTCAATGATATGACCGAGGTGTGTAACTGTCGAGGGGGACACTGCACACGGCTAAGAGATTGTCTGTTGTGCCTTTGGGGTGCCCCCTGCCCACATATATAAAGGAGGGAGGGAGAGAGGCCGGCCTCCTAGCGCCCGCCAAGAGTAGGGAGTCCTACTAGGACATCCAAGTCCTAGTAGGAAACCCTTTCCTATTCAGAGTAAGAGAGAAGGAAAGAGGGAAAGAGAGAGGGAGTAGGAAAAGGCAAGGGGACGCCGCCCCCTTCCCCTAGTCCAATTCGGACCCATGGGGGGGCGCCACCTCCCATTGGCCTGCCTCCTCATCTTCCCGTATGGCCCAATAAGGCCCATTACTTCTCCCGGTGAATTCCCGTAACTCCCCGGTACTTCAAAAAATACCCGAATCACTCGGAACCTTTCCGATGTCCGAATATAGCCTTCCAATATATGAATCTTTACCTCTCAGCCATTTCGAGACTCCTCGTCATGTCTGTGAGCTCATCCGGGACTCCGAGCAAACTTCGGTCATCAAATCACATAACTCACAATACAAATTGTCATCGAACGTTAAGCGTGCAGACCCTGTGGGTTCGAGAACTATGTAGACATGACCGAGACACATCTCCGATCAATAACCAATAGTGGAACCTGGATGCTCATATTGGCTCCTGATGTCTACTACACAACCTTCTTCTTGTAGATGTTGTTGGGCCTCTAAGTGTAGAGGTTTGTAGGACAGTAGCAAATTTCCCTCAAGTGGATGACCTAAGGTTTATCAATCCGTGAGAGGCGTAGGATTAAGATGGTCTCTCTCAAGCAACCCTGCAATGAAATAACAAAGAGTCTCTTGTGTCCCCAACACACCCAATACAATGGTAAATTGTATAGGTGCACTAGTTCGGCGAAGAGATGGTGATAGAAGTGCAATATAAATAGTAGATATAGGTTTTTGTAATATGAAAAATATAAAAACAGCAAGGTAACTAAAGGTAAAAGTGAGCATAGACGGTGTTGCAATGATAGGAAACAAGGCCTAGGGTTCATACTTTCAATAGTGCAAGTTCTCTCAACAATAATAACATAACTGGATCATATATCTATCCCTCAACATGCAACAAAGAGTCACTCCAAAGTAACTAATAGCGGAGAACAAACGAAGATATTATGGTAGGGTACGAAACCACCTCAAAGTTATTCTTTCTGATCGATCTTATTCAAGAGTTCGTACTAGAATAACACCTTAAGACACAAATCAACCAAAACACTAATGTCACCTAGATACTCCATTGTCACCTCAAGTATCCGTGGGCATGATTATATGATATGCATCACACAATCTCAGATTCATCTATTCAACCAACACAAAGAACTTCAAAGAGTGCCCCAAAGTTTCTACCGGAGAGTCAAGACGAAAACGTGTGCCAACCCCTCTGCATAGATTCCCAAGGTCACGGAACCCACAAGTTGATCACCAAAACATAAATCAAGTGAATCAATAGAATACCCCATTGCCACCACAGGTATCCCACGCAAGACATACATCAAGTGTTCTCAAATCCTTAAAGACTCAATCCGATAAGATAACTTCAAAGGAAAAACTCAATCCATTACAAGAGAGTAGAGGGAGAGAAACATCATAAGATCCAACTATAATAGCAAAGCTAGCGATACATCAAGATCGTGCCATCTCAAGAACACGGGAGAGAGAGAGAGAGAGAGAGAGAGAGAGAGAGAGAGATCAAACACATAGCTACTCGTACATACCCTCAGCCCCGAGGGTGAACTACTCCCCCCTCGTCATGGAGAGCGCCGGGATGATGAAGATGGCCACCGGAGAGGGATTCTCCCTCCGACAGGGTGCCGGAACTAGGTCTAGATTGGTTTTTGGTGGCATAAGAGGCTTTCGGCGGCGGAACACCCGATATAGGTTGCTTTCTAGAGGTTTCAGTATATATAGGAGGTGTTGGAGTCAGGGCCAAGTAAAGGGGGCTACGGGCTGTCCACGAGGCAGGGGCGCGCCTAGTAGGGGGGCGCCCCCACCCTCGTGGGCAGCCCGTGGGCCTTCTTGTCCCCCTCCGGCACTTCCTGGGCTTCTTTTGGTCCAAAAACGTCCTCCATTGAGTTTCAGGACATTTGGGCTCCGTTTAATATTCCTTTTCTGCGAAGCCCTAAAACAGGAGAAAAACAGAAACTGGCACTGGGCTCTGGGTTAATAGGTTAGTCCCAAAAATCATATAAAAGTGTATAACAAAGCCCATTAAATATCCAAAACATCATAAATAATAGCATGGAACAATAAAAATTATAGATACGTTGGAGACGTATCAAGCATCCCCAAGCTTAATTACTGCTCGTCCTCGAGTAGGTAAATGATAAAAACAGAATTTTTGATGTGGAATGCTAACCAACATAATTTTCAATGTAATTCTTTTTATTGTGGTATGAATGTTCAGATATGAAAGATTCAAGACAAAAGTCTATATTGACATAAGAAATAATAATACTTCAAGCATACTAACAAGGCAATTATGTCTTCTCTAAATAACATGGCCAAAGAAAGTTATCCCTACAAAATCATATAGACTGGCTATGCTCCCTCTTCATCACACAAAATATTCATATCATGCACAACCTCGGTTTCAGCCAGGCAATTGTTTTCATACTCAATTTTTTTCAAACCTTTCAACTTTTATGCAATACATGAGCGTGAGCCATGGATATAGCACTACAGGTGGAATAAAGTGGTGGTTGTGGAGAAGACAAAAAGGAGGGAGATAGTCTCACATCGACTAGGCGTATCAACGGGCTATGGAGATGCCCATCAATAGATATCAATGTGAGTGAGTAGGGATTGCCATGCAATGGATGCACTAGAGCTATAAATGTGTGAAAGCTCAACAAAAGAAACTAAGTGGGTGTGCATCCAACTTGCTTGGTCACGAAGACCTAGGGCATTTGAGGAAGCCCATCCTTGGAATATATAAGCCAAGCTCTATAATGAATATTCCCACGTAGTATATGAAAATTACTAAACATGAGACTCTCTATCATGAAGAACATGGTGCTACTTTGAAGCACAAGTGTTGAAACAAGATAGTAGCATTCCCCTTTTCTTTTTTCTTCTTTTTTTGGAGGATCCTTCTCTCTCTTTTTTTGCCTTTCCTCACATGGGACAATGCTCTATAATGAAGATCATCACACTTTTATTGATTTACAACTAGATATTACAACTCGATACTAGAACTAAGTATGACTCTATATGAATGCCTCCGGCAGTGTACCGGGATGTGCAATGAATCAAGAATGACATGTATGAAAAATTATGCATGGTGGCTTTGCCACAAATACGATGTCAACTACATGATCATGCATGGCAATATGACAATATGAAGCGTGTCATATGAACGGAAGGTGGAAAGTTGCATAGCAATATATCTCGGAATGGCTATGGACATGCCATGATAGGTAGGTATGGTGGCTGTTTTGAGGAAGGTATATGGTGGGTGTATGGTACCGGCGAGGGTTGCGCGGTACAAGAGAGGCTAGCAATGGTGGAAGGGTGGGAGTGCGTATAATCCACAGACTCAACATTAGTCATAAATAACACATATACTTATTGCAAAAATTTACGAGTCATCAAAACAAAGTAATCAACACATACTCCTAGGGGGGAGGTTGGTAGGAGTTAACCATCGCGCACCCCCAACCTCCACACAAAGGATGACACTCTACAAATACCTCATGCTCTAACTTCGTCACATAGCGGTTCACCATACGTGCATGCTACGGGAATCACAAACTTTAACACAAGTATTTTTCAGTTTCATAATAACTCCACTAGTATGACTCTAATATCATCATCCCCATATCTCAAAACAACCATCAAGTATCAAACTTCTCATCATATTCATTGCAGTTGTATGAAAGTTTTTACTATACCCAACTTGGATGCCTATCATATTAGGGGCTAGTTTTATAACCAAAGCCAATTACCATGATGTTCTAAAAGACTCTCAAAATAATATAAGTGAAGCATGAGAGTTCATCTATTTCTTAAAAATAAAACCACTCCATGCTCTAAAAAGATATAAGTGAAGCACTAGAGCAAATGATAAACTACTCCAAAAGATATAAGTGAAGATCAATGAGTAGTTGAATAATTATGTAACTATGTGAAGACCCTCTAACATTTAAGAATTTCAGATCTTGGGATATTATTCAAACAACAAGAAAAACAAAAGAAAATAAAATGATGCTCCAAGCAAAACACATATCATGTGGTGAATAAAAATATAGTCCCGGGTAAAGTTACCCATAGATGAAGACGAAAGAGGGGATGCCTTCCCGGGGCATCCCCAAGCTCAGGCTTTTAGTTGTCCTTGAATTTTACCTTGGGGTGCCTTGGGCATTCCCAATCTTAGGCTCTTGCCACTCTTTGTTCCGTAGTCCATCAAATCAATACTCAAAACTTGAAAACTTCACAACACAAAACTTGGACAAAAATCTCGTGAGCTCCGTTAGTATAAGAAAACAAACCACCACTCAAAGGTATTGTAATGAACTCATTCTTTGTTTATATCGGGGTTAAACCTACTATATTCCAACTTCTCTATGATTCACATCCTCCAATACTACTCATAGATTCATCAAAATAAGCAAACAACACACGAAAAACAGAATCTGTCAAAAACAGAATAGTCTGTAGTAATCTGTAACTTTCGCATACTTCTGTTACTCCAAAAAATTGAAATAAATTGGTAAACGTGGGGAATTTGTCTATTAATCAACTGCAAAAAGGATCAACTAAATAGCACACTCCAGTAAAATCTGGTGACTATTCTAGTGAGCGCTAACGTTTCTATTTTTTACAGCATGATCATATAAACTTCACACCAGTCTTCCCAAAGGTTCTACTTGGCTCAAACACTAATTAAAACATAAAACCACATCTAAAAAGAAGCTAGATGCAATATTTATTCCTAAACAGAAGCAAAAAAAAAGAACACAAATAAAGTTGGGTTGCCTCCCAACAAGCGCTATCGTTTAACGCACCTAGCTAGGCATGATGATTTCAATGTTGCTCACATAAAAGATAAGAATTGAAACACAAAGGGAGTATCATGAAGAATATGACTAGCAGACTTAAGTCTAACCCACTTCCTATGCATAGGGATTTTGTGAACAAACAACTTATGGGAACAATAATCAACTAGCATAGGAAGGGAAAAAGATCATAACTTCAAGATTTTAAGCACATAGAGAGAAAAGTTGATATTATTGCAATTCCTACAAGCATATGATCCTCTCTCATAATAATTTTCAGGGGCATCATGAATGAATTCAACAATATAACTATCACATAAAGCATTCTTTTCATGATCACCAAGCATATAAATTTTATTACTCTCCACATAAGCGAATTTCTTCTCATTCGGAATAGTGGGAGTATCATAAGAGACTTGAATACTATAGATTGTTTCCACATTAAAGGAGTAATGTTTAGAAAAAGGGTAGTCAAAATCATGACAAGTTTTATACATATAATCATCACTACTTTTTATGGCATAAGTGTCTTCACAATGATCATCATAAATAGGAGGCATGCTATCATTATAATAGATTTGCATATGAAAACTTGGTGGAGTAAAAATATCATCTTCATTAAACGTGGCATCCCCAAGCTTGGGACAAACATTAATTGCAGCAAATATATTCTCAAACATGTCATCCTCATAAAACATAGCATCCCCAAGCTTGGGCCTTTTCATATCATAAGCATAATCACTCTCATCATTAATAGTATGGATAGCACCGATAGTATAGCAATTATCATCATCACAATGACTAATAGGAGCAAAATCATTTGGGAGGGATACCTTTTTATCTTGCTTCTCTGTCTTTTCTTTTTTTCTTCACATTAGGTATGGGTTTAATCTTCTTTTTGGAGCTCCTTATTAATGAGATTGGTTGAATAGAAGGCTCCTCCTCGTTACCTGATTCATCATAAGAAAGAATAGGAAGATATTGAGAAATATCTTCCCTTTCATTAGTATTCTCTTCATCTCCTATTTGCTTTCTTGACTTTATGTAATTGGCAATATAAGGATTTTCAATGCAATTCACGGCACAATACATATAAATTTCCTCCAGATCGAAATCAAGAACTTTATCAAGGACAAATTCTGGAAGATCCTTAGTTAAATGTTTTTTTCTTCATAACCCACAAGCAAACTAAGTTCATTATGATGTGCAAGGGAAATCAAGTCATCACAATTTTTGGACACGATTCGATCATGAAACAATTCCCAAGCAAACTAAGTTCACAAGGATGGCAAAGAAATTTTAAATTTGTAGCACAATCTTCTAGCCTCTCTAGCAACCATTTAGTTTCTAAATACTTATGCCTCTTGCAAAACCTATCTTCTCTATTTGGTATGTACTTGCAAACTCTATGCACTCCACAAAAATCGACATGCTAATATGAGATATTTTCATCATGACTAGTGCAATCATCATTAGTACTATGGATATTCGAAGAATTCACACTAACAATATTGCAATCATGCTCATCATTCAAGTTTTTAGTGCCAAGCATTCTATGTAATTCTTCTTCTAGTACTTGAGCACAATTTTCCTTCCCATCATTTTCACAAAAGATATTAAAAAGATGAAGCATATGAGGTAACCTTAATTCCATTTTTTTGTAGTTTTATTTTATAAACTAAACTAGTGATAAAACAACAAACTAAAAGATTCGATTGCAAGATCTAAAGATATACCTTCAAGCACTCACCTCCCTGGCAACGGCGCCAGAAAAGAGCTTGATGTCTACTACACAACCTTCTTCTTGTGGATGACCTAAGGTTTATCAATCCGTGGGAGGCGTAGGATGAAGATGGTCTCTCTCAAGCAACCCTACAACCAAATAACAAAGAGTCTCTTGTGTCCCCAACACACCCAATACAATGGTAAATTGTATAGGTGCACTAGTTCGGCGAAGAGATGGTGATACAAGTGCAATATAGATAGTAGATATAGGTTTTTATAATCTGAAAATATAAAAACAGCAACGTAACTATAGGTAAAAGTGAGCATAAACGGTGTTGCAATGATAGGAAACAAGGCCTAGGGTTCATACTTTCACTAGTGCAAGTTCTCTCAACAATAATAACATACTTGGATCATATAACTATCCCTCAACATGCAACAAAGAGTCACTCCAAAGTAACTAATAGCGGAGAACAAATGAAGAGATTATGGTAGGGTACGAAACCACCTCAAAGTTATTCTTTCTGATCGATCTTATTCAAGAGTTCGTACTAGAATAACACCTTAAGACAAAAATCAACCAAAACCCTAATGTCACCTAGATACTCCATTGTCACCTCAAGTATCCATGGGCATGATTATACGATATGCATCACACAATCTCAGATTCATCTATTCAACCAACACAAAGAACTTCAAAGAGTGCCCCAAAGTTTCTACCGGAGAGTCAAGACGAAAATGTGTGCCAACCCCTATGCTTAGATTCCCAAGGTCACGGAACCTGCAAGTTGATCACCAACACATACATCAAGTGAATCAATAGAATACCCCATTGTCACCACAGGTATCCCACGCAAGACATACATCAAGTGCTTTCAAATCCTTAAAGACTCAATCTGATAAGGTAACTTCAAAGGGAAAACTCAATCCATTACAAGAGAGTAGAGGGAGAGAAACATCATAAGATCCAACTATAATTGCAAAGCTCGCGATACATCAAGATCGTGGCATCTCAAGAACATGAGAGAGGGAGATCAAACACATAGCTACAAGTACATACCCTCAGCCCCGATGGTGAACTACTCCCCCCTCGTCATGGAGAGCGCCGAGATGATGAAGATGGCCACCGGAGAGGGATTTCCCCCTCCGGCAGGGTGCCAGAATAGGGTCTAGATTGGTTTTTGGTGGCAACAGAGGCTTTCGGTGGCGGAACTCCCGATCTAGGTTACTTTCCGGAGGTTTCAGTATATATAGGAGGTGTTGGAGTCGGGGCCAAATAAAGGGGGTCTACGGGCTGTCCACGAAGCAGGGGGCGTACCCAGTAGCGGGGCGCCCCCACCCTCGTGGGCAGCCCGTGGGTCTTCTAGTCCCCCTTCGGCACTTCATGGGCTTCTTTTGGTCCAAAAACATCCTCCGTTGAGTTTTAGGTCAATTGGGCTCCGTTTGATATTCCTTTTCTGTGAAACCCTAAAACAGGAGAAAAACAGAAACTGGCACTGGGCTCTGGGTTAATAGGTTAGTCCCAAAAATCATATAAAAGTGTATAACAAAGCCCATTAAACATCCAAAACACCATAAATAATATCATGGAACAATAAAAAATTATAGATACGTTGGAGATGTATCAGCTCCTACATATTCTATGAAGATCTTTATCGGTCAAACCGCATAAAAACATACGTTGTCCCTTTGTCATCGGTATGTTACTTGCTTGAAATTCGATCATCGCTATCATCATACCTAGTTCAATCTCGTTACCGGCAAGTATCTTTAATCGTTCCGTAATACATCATCTCGTGTCTAACTCATTAGTCATTTGCTTGGAAGGCTTGTTATGATGAGTATTACCGAGAGGGCCCAGAGATACCTCGCCGACACTCGGAGTGACAAATCATATTCTCGACCTATGCCAACTCAACAAACACTTTCGGAGACACCTGTAGAGCATCTTTATAATCACCTAGTTACGTTGTGACGTTTGATAGCACACAAAGTGTTCCTCCGGTATTCGGGAGTTGCATAATCTCATAGTCATAGGAACATGTATAAGTCATGAAGAAAGCAATAGCAATAAAACTAAACGATAATTATGCTAAGCTAACGGATGGGTCATGTCCATCACATCATTCTCCTAATGGTGTGATCCCATTCATCAAATGACAACACATGTCTATGGTGAGGAAACATAACCATCTTTGGTCAACGAGCTAGTCAAGTAGAGGCATACTATGGGCACTCTGTTTGCTCTATATATTCACACATGTACCAAGTTTCCGGTTAATACAATTCTAGCATGAATAATAAACATTTATCATGACGTAAGGAAATATAAATAAAAACTTACACTCCCTGTCTTTCCTACAGGCTTATACCGTGGAGCTTGAAGTTGAACTAAACCAGCTCAAGGAGGAGAACGCTCGTCTGAAAGCTGAGGAGGTACGTAGTTGCTAACCGGTGAAAACCATGATAAAAATTCAGTTTTCCAATTCTTTTTAAGTTCTTACTTCTTCCGTTACTAAGATGCTTCATTGTTTTGTTGCAGAAGACGATTCTGCTGACCAACAAACAAATGGTATGTACATTTTCCCACCATCACGTCGCAATCCTCCTACACTCGCCATCACTTGCCAATTGCTTGTAACAATCTAGTGTGATGTGTGTGTGCTGATGAAAACACCTTCTGGTCGTGATCTTTTTGTCTTACAGGTCATGGAGAAGATGATGGAACAGTCCAAGGAGAACGTGAACGCCAAGAAGGATGGAGCCCTGCCTCACCGCAGCGGGAGGTGCATCTGGTGAACGGTGACCCGCCATTCAGCTTCCATAGCCATGCTGGCAGGAGGATGATAATGAATTGTGGTGTTGATATCAGTTACCTTTCCTTTCTCATGCGGTGTGGTATAGTAATTTACTATAGTACCTAAAACTCATAAGGACCCAAATGTGCTTGTTTATCTGGTCAAGCAAGTGAACTTGCGTTGTTGTTAATGTTTATATGTATGTGTGTTTGTTGGAAGCTTTGTACAAATGGAACAAAATAAAATTAGCAATATGTTGATGTGTGCCCGTGCTTTAATATGATGCGATGCGATGTGTGGGTCTGTGCCTTGGCGTCGATCCATTGGCTGGGCAGCTAGGGTGGCTGCCAGCCCACCCGAGTTCGAGTCCCGACTTGGACTTGTGGTGCTCGCAGAGTTTCTCCTAAAAATGCCAACGAGGGTTAGCCCTTGTGTTGATCTCATTTTTTATAAGAAGTGGAGATGACACACGAGTTGAGTTTAGTCACGTAGGTACACTTTGCTGCGTCAGTGAAATTTGAGCCACTCAAACAGGTTTCAAACCCAGTGAAGTTTGAGCTATTCAAATAAGTGGTCACACGGGATCGCATGAGACTTGACCAGGGTCACCCATCTTAATGTTTGGGTAGTTGATTCCCTTTCCCCTCCGTTACAGCTCGCTGCTTGAGGGTCTGGCTAGTCTTCAGTTGTGCTCCCTTGTTGGCCTACCATAACGGCGATCATCAACCTTCATACTCTTACGATTGTGTGCATCGAAGGCTAGGGGTGAACCTTTTTTCTCGAAAAAAAATCCTCCTACACTTACTGTCATTTGTCAATATTGCTTGCTAGAATCTAATTGCCAAGTCCTAAATCAGGTGTGTGTGTGTGTGTGTGTGTGTGTGCGCGCGTGTGCGCTGATGGTAACGCCATGTGGTCATGATTTTTTTACATGTGGTAAAGAAGATGGAGCAGTGAAAGGAGAACGTGAACGCCAAGAAGGGTGATGCCCTGTCGCGGTGCTGCGGTAGCTCCATCTAGTGAATGGTGACCTGCCATTCAACTTCCATAGCCGTGCTGGCAGGAGGAGTAGTTGAAGTCTGGTTGTTTTGTGTGCTAGATGCAATTGCATCAACAATTATGGTGTTGACAGAAGTTATATTTTCTTTGATGATATATTAATTTACTTGTGATGCCTAACACCCATAAGAACACAAATATCAGTGTTTATCTGGTCAAGAAAGTGAACTTGTGTTGATGTTACTGTTCATAGGTGATGATGAGTTTGTCAAAAACTTTAGACAAATGGAACAAAAGAAAATTAGCAATATGTTGATGTGTACTCCGAAAGTCCCCTTCTACTTCCGAGCACAATTGAGCTCAAGGTGAATAGTAAATTAAAAAACTGAAAGAAAAAACTTCAATAATTTATGGGGTTTTTTGGTGTAATCTTTGACACGTGTTCTTTGTGCTTGCAAATTTCATCCCGAAAAAACATTCGTGGAAGTCATGGCAAAAAATAGCACTCCAAAATTCTTTCGAAAATGTCATTTCTGGAGTGTTGATTTTTTTTACCACGACTTCTAAGAATGTTATTTCAGGATAAAACTTGCAAGTACTAAGAACATTTGTGAAAGTTTGCACCCAAAAAACCAATTATTTATTTATTTATTTTAATGTTGATTAGAGAGCATATGAGCTCGGGACTAGATACTCTACGTCATGTGTACTCGCTCTTTTCGGTGTATGATGGAGTCTTTGCCTTTGCTATCTTCTGAAGAAGTGGAGATGACACACGAGTTGAGTTTAGTCATGTAGGTGCACTTTGTCGCGTAAGTGAAATTTGAGCCATTCAAATAGTTATTAAATCCAGTAAAAGTTTGGCTATTCAAATAAGTGGTCACACGAAATCCCATGAGAGTTGATAGTAGTTTGGTTTTCTTTTCATAGCGGCATGGTAGTCATTTACTAGTGGTACCTAAAACCCATAAGGACCCAAATGTCAGTGTTTATCTGGTCAAGCAAGTGAACTTGTGTTGTTGTTACTATTTATATATATAAGTGACGATGGTTAGTCAGAAAGATCAGACAAACGGAACAAGAGAAAGTTAGCACTATGTTGATGTGTACTCGTGCTTTAATATGATATGATGCTATGTGTGTGGTCTATTTCGGAGGTGTGTGTGAGAGTCTTCGCCTTTTCTCTCTTCTCAAGAAGTGGAGATGACACTCGAGTTAAATTTAGTCATGTAGGCGCACTTTGTAGCCTCGTTGAAATTGAGGCTATTCCCATCACAATGCTTGGGTATTCGATCCCCTTTCATCTCCATCGCTGCTCGCTGCTTGAGGGTCCGACATGCCTTTAGTTGTGCTCCCTGGTTGACCAACCATGACATCGATCATCAACCCTCATACCCTTATGGTTGTGTGCATCGGAGGCCTAGAGTAGTCCTCCTTTTCTAAGAAAAAAAAACCTCCTGCACTTACCATCATTTGCCAATTGCTTGCAACGACCCAATTGCCAAGTCTTAAAATAGTAAATGAGTGTGTGTTGATTGTAACACCCTGTGGCCGTGATTTTTACACCTTGTGTTGAAGATGATGATACATTCCAAGGAGGATGTCAACACCAAGAAGGGTGGCACCCTGTGGCGGCACCACGACAACTGCCTCTAGAGAAAAGTGACATGTCATTTAGCTTCCATTGCCGTGCTAGTAGGAGGATGAGGAGGAACTTGTAAGTGCATCTATTGCCACCCATACTTGGTTTTGGAGTATTGACGACAAACTTGGTTGAGGGACTAATGTGTTTGTGTGATTCACATGAGAACACGGGTAGAAGGCCCTATTGATTCGGTTTACCCATCGAAGATGACCCCTAAAATGTATGAAGACTTTGAAGACAATGGCGGTTTGCGAAGACATTCGTGTCGAAGATAATGACACTTGAAGACAACCACATTAAGACAATGAAGCACGAAGACAAAGTTTATTTCGTTGTTTCATTCTTTTCATTCTTGAGTGATAGGAACTACCAAATTGTTAAGCCGGGTCAAGGTAAACAAAGTCAGAAAACTGACATGATGCTCAACCTTAAATCCTATGTCTTCGAGCGAGGACAAATGAGAGAAAATCTTATCCCGAGTTGGATAAGTCAGCCTTGCTTGTAGCCCAAGTCAAGCTGCCACGTGTGTTTGAAATCCGGCAGTTGGACACGTGTCGAGTGTCCATTCACCCAGGGGCATTTCAGACATATCATGACGGGTTGCCTGCTGGCTATAAATAGCTCACCCCTCCACCATAAATTGGTGGCTGCTCTGAGTTAGTGCATGTATTTTGTCGTTTGAGAGCAACCCACCTCTGAAGCCTTTGAGAGAGAATCCTTGTGAGGACAAACCCAAAACACCCAAAGCCCGAAGAGTTTTGAGCATCATTAAAACCCTTCTGTTCTTTGTGAACTAAAGACTTGTTACACTTGAAGACTCTGATCTTCTAGTCGGTTAGACGTCACGTTGTGAGCATCCAAGAGCCATTGTGGATTGCCGGTGAACGAGTCTATGAAGGTTTGGAAGTTTACCTTGAAGACTTACTTGAGTGATTGCGGGAGATCTGCTGGTCTTAGCTCCAGCGGAATAAGGTGAAGACGTGGTCTTATGAGCTCAATCTCAGCCTCCCTAACCAGACATATAGTTGTCACAGCAACTGTAACTGGTCTACCAAATTCTTGTCTCCATTGAGTAATTGGTTCTATCACTTCACTTCTTTACTTACTGTTTAATTTCGTGAAGTTTTGGCTTGCCCGTTCTGTTCGAAGACATTGTGTGAAGACATTCACTCTAATTGCATATTTTTCTTCACACTATCTTTCAATTATGATCTGCTCTACCTAGCTGCTACTTTTCTTCATGCATTATTTGTATTGTAACCGACTCTCTTGCATTGCTACTGTAGTTTATCTTTCGTTGTATCTTGTTTAGTTATTATCTTAACTACCAGTCTTCGGAGACATTGTCTGTCTTGAAGACTTTCATAAAAATCTCCTATTCACCCTCCTCACTAGCATTTTAAGAACTACATTTTGCCCATTTTGTGTGTTTGATGCAACTGGAACAACAATTGTGGTGTTGATAGTAGTTACCTTTTCATTTCAGAGGGGGTGGTATAGTAATTTACTATTAGTACCTAGAACCAATAAGGACCCAAATGTCAGTGTTTATCTGGTCAAGCAAGTGAACTAGCACTGTTGTTACTATTTATAGGTGATGATGGGTTTGTCAGAAACTTCAGACAAATGGAACAAAAGAAAATAGGCAATATTGTTATGTGCACTCGCACTTTCATATGATGTGATGCTATGTGTGTGGTCCATTTCAAATGTGTGTGTGTGGGAGTCTTTGCCTTTGATTTCTTCTGAAGAAGTGGATATGACACACGAGTTAATCACGTAGGCACACTTTGTTGCATCGGTGAAATTTCAACATTTAAATAATATTTAATCCATACTTTACCGCGTGGGTGAAATTTCAGCATTTAAATAATGTTTAATCCACACTTTGCAATGCTTGGGTAGTCGGTCTCCTTTCCCTTCCATCGCGGCTCGCTGCTTGAGGGTTTGGCTAGCCTTTAGTTGTGCTGCCTAGTTGGCCGAAAATGACAGCGATCATCAACCCTCATACTCTTAAGGTTGTGTGCATTGGAGGCCATGGGCGATCCTCCTTTTCTAGGAAAAAACCCCTCCTACACTTACCATCATTTGTTGATTGCTTGCAACAACCTAATTGGCATGTCTTAGAAAAGTTAATGTGTGCGCACATATGATAACACCCCGTGATCGTGATTTTTTTATAGCCGATGGAGAAGATGACGGAACGGTCCAACACTACAAAAAAAGACACATCCATGACTTTTTGGGCCGAACGAATTTTTTTTCTGTCATACTTATGACACTTCTATGACGATAATTCTGACAAAACCCGGTATCATCATAGATGTGGTGGGGTCCTACTTCTATGACAAAAAATCATGACAGAAAATGGGCTTTCCATCCTGGGCGGGCCGGAGACGCAGCTGCATGACATTCTTTGGGCCGTCCATGACAGAAAAAACCATGGTAGAAGCGAGGGCGAGGAAAATATCGGGGTGTTCCCGATTACGGTGGATGGTCGGGACCGAGCGATGCACGTTTCTCTCGTACACGCACACGCGTGGGTGCGAGGCATTGGGCTCTAACTGAACCCGAGCGATTGCACTGCAGGCTACGCGTTACTGAACCCGAGCGATCGATCGATGGGTGCTAACTGAACCCGATCGAGCGATTCCTTCCCTACTGCTGCTAATTGAAGCCGATCGATGCTGCATCTGGATGAACAGTCAGCATTGCTGGTGGGCGAGGTTGGATGAACAGTTCTCGGTGGGTGTGGATGAACAGGACCCCGTGGTGTTGCCTCTGGATGAACAGGACCCCGCTCGATCGAGCCGGTTGGGGCTGGATGAATAGGACCCTGTGGAGGGCGGGATGAACATGACCACCCTGTGGAGGGCAGGATGAACAGTAAACGGTGGAGGGCTGGATGAACAGTAGCCCATGGAGAGGGCTGGTTGAATAGTAGCCGGTGGAGTAGGACGGGGTGGAGGCTGGATGAACAGGAGCCCGTGGATGAACACTCGCAGGTGGAGGCTGGAGGAGGTCGACGGTGGATGAACAGTAGCCCGTGGAGGCTGGAGGGGGTCGATGGTGGAGATGAACAGTATCCCGTGGAGTCCCATTTTGCGGTACGCTACACCCCTCCAGATGAACAGAACCCCCGTTTCGACCGTAGCGCTCCAACACAAGTTCGTTTCCTCCGTTTTGCGGTACGCCACACCCCTCCCGATCAACAGGACCCCCGTTTCGACCGTAGGAGGTATGTTTCCTCCTTTTTGCGGTACGCTAGATGCTACTTCGCGAGCTTGCGTTGTATTCCCTCGAATAGGAAAGGGAGATGCATCACATTAGCGTAAGTATTTCCCTCAGTTTTTGAGAACCAAGGTATCAATCCAGTAGGAGACCACGCGTGAGTCCCTTGCACCTGCACAAACAAATAAGAACTTCGCAACCAACGCGATAAGGGGTTGTCAATCCCTTTACGGTCACTTACGAAAGTGAGATATGATAGAGTTGATAGTTTGATATTTTTGGTATTTTTGGTTCTAAGAACAAAAATTAAAAGCGGAAAAGTAAAGTAGATTGTAGATTGATATGTCGAGAATAGACCCGGGGGCCATAGTTTTCTCTAGTGGCTTCTCTCATGATAGCGATATTCTACGGCGGGTAAACAAATTACTGTCAAGCAATTGATAGAAAAGCGAATAATTATGAGACTATCTAGGCATGATCATTATATATAGGCATCACGTCCGAGACAAGTAGACCGAAATGATTCTGCATCTACTACTATTACTCCACACATCGACCGCTATCCAGCATGCATCTAGTGTATTGAGTTCAGAAGAACAAAGTAACGCCTTAAGCTAGATGACATGATGTAGAGGGATAAATTCAAACTTAGTGATATAAACCCCATCTTTTTATTCTTGATGGCAACAATACAATACGTGTCTTGCTGCCCCTACTCTCACTGGGAAAGGACACCGCAAGATTGAACCCAAAGCCAAGCAATTCTCCCATTGCAATAACTATAGATCTAGTAGGCCAAACCAAACCAATAATTCGGAGAGACTTGCAAGGATATTATAATCATACATAAAGAGTTCATAGAAGAACCAAATATTTCTCATAGATAATCTTGATCATAAACCCACAATTCATCGGATCTCGACAAACACACCGCAAAAAGAGATTACATCAAATAGATCTCCTCGTAGATCAAGGAGAACTTTGTATTGAGATCCAAAGAGAGAGAAGAAGCCATCTAGATACTAGCTATGGACCCGAAGGTCTGTGGTAAACTACTCACAGCTCATGGTGACGCGATGATGATGATGTAGAAGCACTATGTGGAAGATCCCCCCTCCGGCGGAGCTCCGGAACAGGCCCCAAGATGGGATCTCACGGGAACAGAAGGTTGCGGCAGTGGAATTAGGGTTTTCTCTGTTGTTCAGATGGTTTCGGGGTACGTAGGTATATATAGGAGGAAGGAGGGCACCGGGGGCCAAACATGGGGCCCACGAGGCAGGGGGCGCGCCCTATAGGGGGGCGCCCCCCCCCCCCACCCTCGTGGGCGCCACGTGTGCCCTACTCCGTGGTTCTCAATCCCGCGTGCGTGATTTTCTCCAAAAATATCTCTCCCGAAGGTTTCATTCCGTTTGGACTCCGTTTGATATTCCTTTTCTGTAAAACCCTGAAATAGGCAAAAAAATTGCAATCCGGACTCGGCCTTTGGGTTAGTAGGTTAGTCCCAAAAATAATATAAAAGTGTATAACAAAGGCCATTAAACATCCAAAACATCATAAATACTACCATGGAACAATCAAAAATTATAGATACATTGGAGACGTATCAAGCATCCCCAAGATTAATTCCTGCTCGTCCTCGAGTAGGTAAATGATAAAAACAGAATTTTTGATGTGGAATGCTAACCAACATAATTTTTCAATGTAATTCTCTTAATTGTGGCATGAATGTTCAGATCTGAAAGATTCAAGACAAAAGTCTATATTGAGATAAGAAATAATAATACTTCAAGCATACTAACAAAGCAATCATGCCTTCTCAAAATAATATGGCTAAAGAAAGTTATCCCTACAAAATCATATAGTCTGGCTATGCTCCCTCTTCATCACACAAAATATTCATAACATGCACAACCCCGATTTCAGCCAAGCACTTGTTTTCATACTCTATTCTTTCAAACCTTTCAACTTTCACGCAATACATGAGCGTGAGCCATGGACATAGCACTATGGGTCGAATAGAGAGGTGGTTGTGGAGAAGACAAAAGGAGGGAGATAATCTCACATCGACTAGGTGTATCAACGGGCTATGGAGATGCCCATCAATAGATATCAATGTGGGTGAGTAGGGATTTCCATGCAACGGATGCACTAGAGCTAAATGTGTATGAAATCTCAACAAAAGAAACTAGTGGGTGTGCATCCAACTTGCTTGCTCATGAAGACCTAGGGCATTTGAGGAAGCCCATCGTTGGAATATACTAGCCAAGTTCAATAATGAAAATTCCCACTAGTATATGAAAGTGACTAAGCATGAGACTCTCTATCATGATGAACATTGTGCTACTTTGAAGCACAAGTGTGGAAAAAGATAGTAGCAATTGTCCCTTTTTCTTTTCCCTTTTTTTGGGGCCATTCTTTTTTTGGCCTTTCTTTCCTTTTTTTGGAGGGGCTTTAGCCTTTCCTCACATGGGACAATGCTCTAATAATGATGATCATCAAACTTTCATTGAATTACAACTCGATACTAGAACAAAGTATGACTATATATGAATGCCTCCGGCGGTGTCTCGAGATGTGCAATGAATCAAGAGTGACATGTATGAAAAATTATGCATGGTGGCCTAGCTAGCCACAAATACGATGTCAACTACATGATCATGCATGGCAATATGACAATATGAAGCATGTCATATGAACGGAACGGTGGAAAGTTGCATGGCAATATATCTCGGAATGACTATGGAAATGCCATCATAGGTAGGTATGGTGGCTGCTTTGAGGAATATATATGGTGGCTTTTTTGAGGAAGGATATATAGTGGGTGTATGGTACCGGCGAAAGTTGCGCGGTACAAGAGAGGCTAGCAATGGTGGAAGGGTGAGAGTGCGTATAATCCATGGACTCAACATTAGTCATAAGAACTCATATACTTATTGCAAAAATCTACGAGTCATCAAAACAAAGCAATCTACGCATGCTCCTAGGGGGGAGGTTGGTAGGAGTTAACCATCGCACGCCCCCGACCTCCACACAAAGGTTGACACTTTACAAATACTTTATGCTCTAACTTCGTCACATAGCGGTTCACCATACGTGCATGCTACGGGAATCACTAACCTTAACACAAGCATATCTCAATTTCATAATAACTCCATTAGCATGACTCTAATATCACTATCATCATATCTCAAAACAATTATCAAGCATCCAACTTCTCATCATATTCAATGCACTTAGTGTGAAAGTTTTTACTACATTGATATTGGATGTCTATCATGCGAAGACTAGTTTTATAGCCTAAGCACATTGCCATGCTGTTTTAATAGACTCTCAAAAGGATATAAGTGAAGCATGAGAGATAAAAAATTTCTACAAAATATTATCACCACCGTGCTCTAAAAGATATAAGTGAAGCACTAGAGCAAAAACTATTCAACTAAAAGATATAAGTGAAGCACATAGAGTGTTCTATCAATTCCTAGGCCATATTTAACGCTCTCAAATAGGTGTGTCCAGCAAGGATAATTTTAGCAAACTAACAAGCAAAGACTCGAATTATACAAGACGCTCCAAGTAAAACACATATCATGTGGTGAATAAAAATATAGCTCCAAGTATAGTTACCGATGGATGAAGACGAAAGAGGGGATGCCTTCCCGGGGCATCCCCAAGCTTAGGCTTTTGGTTGTCCTTGAATTTTACCTTGGGGTGCCTTGGGCATCCCCAAGCTTAGGCTCTTGCCACTCTTTGTTCCATAGTCCATCACAGCAATACTCAAAACTTGAAAACTTCACAACACAAAACTTAGACAAAAATCTCGTGAGCTCCGTTAGTATAAGAAAGCAACCCACTACTCAAAGGTACTGCAACGAATTCATTCTTTGTTTATATTAGTTTTAAACCTACTGTATTTCAACTTCTCTATGGTTCATACTTCCCAGTACTACTCATAGATGCACTGAAATAAGCAAACAACACACGTAAAACAGAATCTGTCAAAAACAGAACAGTCTGTAGTAATCTGCAGGTTTCACATACTTCTGTAACTCCAAAAAAATCAAAATAAATTGGTAAACGTGAGGAATTTGTCTATTAATAATCTGCAAAAAGAATCAACTAAATAGCATGCTCTAGTAAAATCTGATGACCATTCTAGCGAGCGCTAACGATTCTGTTTTTCACAACAAGATCATATAAACTTCACACAAGTCTTCCCAAAGGTTCTACTTGGCACAAACACTAATTAAAACACAGAACCACATCTTGTTGGGGAACGTAGTATTTTCAAAATTTTCCTATGATCACACAAGATCTATCTACTAGATGCATAGCAACGACGGGGAGAGTGTGTCTACGTACCCTCGTAGACCGGGAGCGGAAGCGTCAAGTGACGCGGTTGATGTAGTCGAACTTCTTCGCGATCCAACCGATCAAGCACCGAATGTACGGTACCTCCGCGTTCAGCACACGTTCACCTTGATGACGTCCCACGAGCTCTTGATCCAGTTGAGCTTCACGGGAGAGTTTCACCAGCACGACGGCGTGGTGACACATATGATGTATCTACCGGCGCAGGGCTTCGCCTAAGCACTGCAACGGTATGACCGAGGTGTGTTTCTGTGGAGAGGGGGACCGCACACGGCTAAAAAAATTCAACTTGTGTGTCCTAGGGTGCCCCTGCCCCCGTATATAAAGGAGCAAGGGAGAGGCCGGCCCTAGAGGGGGCGCGCCAAGTGTGGGGAGTCCTACTAGGACTCCCAAGTCCTAGTAGGATTCCCCTTTCCTTTCCGGAGTAGGAGAGAAGGAAAGAGGTGGAGAGGGAGAAGGAAAAGGGGGCTGCACCCCTTGTCCAATTCGGACCAGAGGGGGGGGGCTCCTTCCTTTTGGCCTTTCTCCCCTATTCCCGTATGGCCCAATAAGGCCCATATACTCCGAAAAATACCCGAATCACTCGGAACCTTTACGATGTCCGAATATAGTCGTCCAATATATCGATCTTTACGTCTCCACCATTTCGAGACTCCTCGTCATGTCCCCGGTCTCATCTGGGACTCCAAACTCTTTCGGTACATCAAACCTCATAAACTCATAATATCGATCGTCATCAAACGTTAAGCGTGCGGACCCTACGAGTTCGAGAACTATGTAGACATGACCGAGACTCATCTCTGGTCAATAACCAATAGCGGAACCTACATGCTCATATTGGCTCCTACATATTCTACGAAGATCTTTATCGGTCAAACCGCATAACAACATATGTTGTTCCTTTTGTCATTGGTATGTTACTTGCCCGAGATTCGATCGTCGGTATCTCGATACCTAGTTCAAACTCGTTACCGGCAAGTCTCTTTACTCATTCCGTAATACATCATCTCGTGACTAACTCATTAGTCTTTTGCTTGCAAGGCTTATTATGATGTGCATTACCGAGAGGTCCCAGAGATACCTCTCCGACACTCGGAGTGACAAATCCTAGTCTTGATCTATGCCAACACCACGAACACTTTCGGAGACACCTGTAGAGCATCTTTATGATCACCCAGTTACGTTGTGACGTTTGATAGCACACAAGGTGTTCCTACGGTATTTGGGAGTTGCATAATCTCATAGTCATAGGAACATGTATAAGTCATGAAGAAAGCAATAGCAGTAAAACTAAACGATCATAGTGCTAAGCTAACGGATGGGTCTTGTCCATCACATCATTCTCCTAATGATGTGATCCCGTTGATCAAATGACAACTCATGTGTATGGTTAGGAAACATAACCATCTTTGATCAATGAGCTAGTCTAGTAGAGGCATACTAGGGACACTCTGTTTTGTCTATGTATTCACACATGTACTAAGTTTCCGGTTAATACAATTCTAGCATGAATAATAAACATTTATCATGATATAAGGAAATATAAATAACAACTTTATTATTGCCTCTAGGGCATTTTTCCTTCAGTCTCCCACTTGCACTAGAGTCAATAATCTAGCTCACATCGCCATGTGATTTAATACCGATAGCTCACATCGTTATGTGAATAACACCCATAGTTCACATCGCCATGTGACCAACACCCAAAGGGTTTACTAGAGTCAATAATCTAGTTCACATCGCTATGTGATTAATACCCAAGAGTAATAAGGTGTGATCATGTTTTGCTTGTGAGAGAAGTTTAGTCAACGGGTCTGTCACATTCAAATCCGTATGTATTTCACAAATTTCTATGTCTACAATGCCCTGCATAGAGCTACTCTAGCTAATTGCTCCCACTTTCAATATGCATCCAGATTGATACTTACAGTCATCTGGATTTAGTGTCAAAGCTTGCATCGGCGTAACCCTTTACGACAAACTCTTTATCACCTCCATAATCGAGAAACATTTCCTTAGTCATCCAGTTACTAAGGATAATTTTGACCGTTGTACAGTGATCTACTCCTTGATCACTATTGTACCCCCTTGACAAACTCATGGCAAGGTACACAACATGTTTGGTACACAGCATGGCATACTTTATAGAACCTATGGCTGAGGCATGGGGAATGACTTTCGTTCTCTCTATATTTTTCTGCCGTGGTCTGGCTTTGAGTCTTACTCAACTTCACACCTTACAAGTGAGGCAAGAACTCCTTCTTTGACTGATCCATTTTGAACTACTTCAAAATCTTATCAAGGTATGTACTCATTGAAAGTCTTATCAAGCGTCTTGATCTATCTCTATAGATCTTGATGCCCAATATGTAAGCAGCTTCACCAAGGTCTTTCTTTGATAAAATCCTTTCAAACACTCCTTTATGCTTTCCAGAAAATTCTACATCATTTCCGATCGACAATATGTCATTCACATATACTTATCAGAAAGGTTGTAGTGCTCCCACTCACTTCTTGTAAATACAGGCTTCACCGCAAGTCTGTATAAATCTATATGCTTTGATAAACTTATCAAAGCGTATATTCCAACTCCGAGATGCTTGCACCAGTCCATAGATGGATCGCTGGAGCTTGCACATTTTGTTAGCACCTTTAGGATTGACAAAACCTTCTGGTTGCATCATATACAAGTCTTCTTTAATAAATCCATTAAAGAATGTAGTTTTGTTATCCATTTGCCACATTTCATAAAATGCGGGAATTGCTAACATGATTCAGACAGACTTAAGCATCGCTACGGGTGAGAAAGTCTCATCGTAGTCAACTCCTTGAACTTGTTGAAAAACTTTCGCAATAAGTCGAGCTTTGTATACAGTAACATTACCGTCAGCGTCAGTCTTCCTCTTGAAGATCCATTTATTTTCGATGGCTTGCCGATCATCGGGCAAGTCAACCAAAGTCCACACTTTTTTCTCATACATGGATCCCATCTCAGATTTCATGGCCTCAGGCCATTTTGCGGAATCTGGGCTCATTATCGCTTCCTCATAGTTCGTAGGTTCATCATGGTCCAGTAACATGACTTCTAGAACCGGGTTGCCGTACCACTCTAATGCGGAACGAACTCTGGTTGATCTACGAAGTTCAGCAGAAACTTGATCTGAAGTTTCATGATCATCATCATTAGCTTCCTCACTAATTGGTGTAGGAATCACTTGAACTAGTTTCTGTGATGTTCCACTTTCCAATTCGGGAGAAGGTACAATTACCTCATCAAGTTCTACTTTCCTCCCACTCACTTCTTTCGAGAGAAACTCCTTCTCTAGAAAGGATCCACTCTTAGCAACAAAGACCTTGCCTTCGGATCTGTGATAGAAGGTGTACCCAACAGTTTCTTTTGGGTATCCTATGAAGATTTACTTCTCCGATTTGGGTTCGAGCTTATCATGTTGAAACTTTTTCACATAAGCATCGCAGTCCCAAACTTAAAGAAATGACAGCTTAGGTTTCTCGTCAAACCACAGTTCATACGGTGTCATCTCCACGGATTTAGATGGTGCCCTATTTAATGTGAATGTAGCTGTCTCTAATTCATAACCCCAAAAGTGATAGTGGTAGATCGGTAAGAGACATCATCGATCGCACCATATCTAATAAAGTACGGTTATGACGTTCGGACACACCATTACACTGTGGTGTTCCAGGTGGCGTGAGTAGTGAAACTATTTCACATTGTTTTTACTGAAGGCCAAACTCGCTAACTCAAATATTTTACCTCTACGGTCATATCGTAGAAACTCTTATTTTCTTGTTACGATGATTCTCCACTTCACTCTGAAATTCTTTGAACTTTTCAAATGTTTCAGACTTGTGCTTCATTAAGTAGATATACCCATATCTGCTCAAATCATCAGTGAAGGTCAGAAAATAACGATACCCACCGCGAGCTTCAACACTCATTGGTCCACATACATCTGTATGTATGATCTCCAACAAATCTGTTGCTCGCTCCATTGTTCCGGAGAACGGAGTTTTAGTCATCTTGCCCATGAGGCATGGTTCGCAAGCACCAAGTGATTCATAATCAAGTGATTCCAAAAGTCCATCACTATGGAGTTTCTTCATGCGCTTTACACCATTATGACCTAAACGGCAGTGCCACAAATAAGTTTCACTATCATTATTAACCTTGCATCTTTTGGCTTCAATATTATGAATATGTGTATCACCACGATCGAGATCCAACAAACTATTTTCATTGGGTGTATGACCATCGAAGGTTTTATTCATGTAAACAGAATAACAATTATTCTATGACTTTAAATGAATAACCGTATTGCAACGAATATGATAAAATCATATTCATGCTCAACGCAAATGCCAAATAACATTTATTTAGGTTTTACACTAATCCCGAAAGTATAGGGAGTGTGCGATGATGATCATATCAATCTTGGAACCACTTCCAACACACATCGTCACTTCACCTTTAACTAGTCTCTGTTCATTCTGCAATTCTCGTTTCGAGTTACTAATTTTAGCAACTGAACCGGTATCAAATACCCAGGGGTTGCTATGAACACTAGTAAAGTACACATCAATAATCTTTATATCAAAATATACCTTTGTTCACTTTGCCATCCTTCTTATCCGCCAAGTATCTAGGCAGTTCCACTTCCAGTGACCATTTCCTTTGCAGTAGAAGCACTTAGTTGTCATTCTTCTTGAAGTTCCCCTTCTATCCCTTTGCCCTTTACTTGAAACAAGTGGTCTTGTTAACCATCAACACTTGATACTTTTTCATGATTTCTACCTTCACCGACTTCAGCATCGCGAAGAGCTCGGGAATTCCTTTTGTCATCCCTTGCATATTATAGTTCATCACGAAGTTCTACTAACTTGGTGATAGTGACTAGAGAACTTTGTCAATTACTATCTTATCTGGAAGATTAACTCCCACTTGATTCAAGTAATTGTAGTACCCAGACAATCTGAGCACACGCTCACTGGTTGAGCTATTCTCCTCTATCTTGTAGGCAAAGTACTGTCAGAAGTCTTATACCTCTCGACACGGGCATGAGTATGAAATACTAATTTCAACTCTTGGAACATCTTATATGCTCCGTGGCGTTCAAAATGTTTTTGAAGTCCCGGTTCTAAGCCGTAAAGCATGCTGCACTTAAACTATCAAGTAGTCATCATACCGAGCTTTTGTCAAAACGTTCATAACGTCTACATCTGCTCCTGCAATAGGTCTGTCACCTAGCGGTGCATCAAGGACATAATTCTCTGTGCAGCAATGAGGATAATCCTCATATCACGGAACAATTCCGCATCATTGCTACTAACATCTTTCAACTTAGTCTTCTCTAGGAACATATAACAAATAAACGGGGAGCAACATCGTGAGCTATTGATCTACAACATAGATATGCTAATACTACGAGGACTAAGTTCATGATAAAATAAAGTTCAATTTAATCATATTACTAAAGAACTCCCACTTAGATAGACATCCCTCTAGTCATCTAAATGATCACGTGATCCAAATCAACTAAACCATGTCCGATCATCACGTGAGATGGAGTAGTTTCAATGGTGAACATCTTATGTTGATCATATCTACTATATGATTCACGCTCGACCTTTCGGTCTCCAGTGTTCCGAGGCCATATCTGCATATGCTAGGCTCGTCAAGTTTAACCCGAGTATTCTGCGTGTGCAAAACTGGCTTACACCCGTTGTATTTGAACGTAGAGCTTATCACACCCGATCATCACGTGGTGTCTCGGCACGACAAACTTTCGCAACGGTGCATACTCAGGGAGAACACTTGTACCTTGAAATTTTGTAAGGGATCATCTTATAATGCTACTGTCGTTCTAAGCAAAATAAGAAGCATAATAAGATAAACATCACATGCAAATCAAAATGTGTGACATGATATGGCCATCATCATCTTGTGCTTTTGATCTCCATCTCCAAAGCACCGTCATGATCACCTTTGTCACCGGCGCGACACCTTGATCTCCATCGTAGCATCGTTGTCGTCTCGCCAACTATTGCTTCTACGACTATCACTACTGCTTAGTGATAAAGTAAAGCAATTACATGGCGATTGCATTCCATACAATAAAGCGACAATCCTACCAGTTGCCGATAACTTTACAAAACATGATCATCTTATACAAAACCGTATAACTCATCATGTCTTGACCATATCACATCACAACATGCCCTGCAAAAACAAGTTAGACGTCCTCTACTTTGTTATTGCAAGTTTTACGTGGCTGCTACGGGCTTTAGCAAGAACCGTTCTTACCTACGCATACAAAACCACAACGATGTTTCGTCAAGTATGTGATGTTTTAACCTTCACAAGGACCGGGCGTAGGCACACTTGATTTAGCTAAAGTGAGAGAGACAGACACCCGCCAATCACCTTTAAGCAACGAGTGCTCATAACGGTGAAACCAGTCTCGCGTAAGCGTACACGTAATGTCGGTCCGGGCCGCTTCATCTCATAATACCGCCGAAGCAAAGTATGACATGCTGGTAAGCAGTATGACTAGTATCGCCCACAACTCATTATGTTCTACTTGTGCATATCATGTACGCATAGACCTGGCTCATGATGCCACTGTTGGGGAACGTAGTATTTTCAAAATTTTCCTACGATCACACAAGATCTATCTACTAGATGCATAGCAACGAGGGGGAGAGTGTGTCTACGTACCCTCGTAGACCGGGAGCGGAAGCGTCAAGTGACGCGGTTGATGTAGTCGAACTTCTTCGCGATCCAACCGACCAAGCACCGAACGTACGGCACCTCCGCGTTCAGCACACGTTCAGCTTGATGACGTCCCACGAGCTCTTGCTCCAGTTGAGCTTCACGGGAGAGTTTCGTCAGCACGACGGCGTGGTGACAGATATGATGTATCTACCGGCGCAGGGCTTCGCCTAAGCACTGCAACGGTATGATCGAGGTGTGTTTCTATGGAGAGGGGCACCGCACACGGCTAAAACAATTCAACTTGTGTGTCCTAGGGTGCCCCCTACCCCCGTATATAAAGGAGCAAGGGAAAGGCCGGCCCCAGAGGGGGCGCGCCAAGTGTGGGGAGTCCTACTAGGACTCCCAAGTCCTAGTAGGATTCCCCTTTCCTTTCCGGAGTAGGAGAGAAGGAAAGAGGTGGAGAGAGAGAAGGAAAAGGGGGCTGCACTCCTTGTCCAATTCGGACCAGAGGGGGGCGCGCGCCTCCTTCCTTTTGGTCTTTCTCCTCTATTCCCGTATGGCTCAGTAAGGCCCATATACTCCGAAAAATACCCGAATCACTCGGAACCTTTCCGATGTCCGAATATAGTCGTCCAATATATCGATCTTTACGTCTCGACCATTTCGAGACTCCTCATCATGTCCCCGGTCTCATCCGGGACTCCAAACTCCTTCGGTGGATCAAAACTCATAAACTCATAATACCGATCGTCATCAAACGTTAAGCGTGCGGACCCTACGGGTTCGAGAACTATGTAGACATGACCGAGACTCATCTACGGTAAATAACCAATAGCGGAACCTGGATGCTCATATTGGCTCCTACATATTCTACGAAGATCTTTATCGGTCAAACCGCATAACAATATACGTTGTTCCTTTTGTCGTTGGTATGTTACTTGCCCGAGATTCGATCGTCAGTATCTCTATACCTAGTTCAATCTCGTTACCGGCAAGTCTCTTTACTCGTTCCGTAATACATCATTTCGTGACTAACTCATTAGTCTTTTGCTTGCAAGGCTTATTATGATGTGCATTACCGAGAGGGCCCAGAGATACCTCTCCGACACTCGGAGTGACAAATCCTAGTCTTGATCTATGCCAACACCACGAACACTTTCGGAGACACCTATAGAGCATCTTTATGATCACCCAGTTACGTTGTGAAGTTTGATAGCACACAAGGTGTTCCTACGGTATTCGGGAGTTGCATAATCTCATAGTCATAGGAACATGTATAAGTCATGAAGAAAGCAATAGCAGTAAAACTAAACGATCATAGTGCTAAGCTAACGGATGGGTCTTGTCCATCACATCATTCTCCTAATGATGTGATCCTATTGATCAAATGACAACTCATGTCTATGGTTAGGAAACATAACCATCTTTGATCAATCAGCTAGTCTAGTAGAGGCATACTAGGGACACTCTGTTTTGTCTATGTATTCACACATGTACTAAGTTTCCGGTTAATACAATTCTAGCATGAATAATAAACATTTATCATGATATAAGGAAATATAAATAACAACTTTATTGTGGCCTCTAGGGCATATTTCCTTCACATCTAAACAGAAGCTAGATGCAATATTTATTCCTAAACAGAAGCAAAAACAAAAAATATAAAATTGGGTTGCCTC
The DNA here is from genome assembly GCA_902687465.1 of Secale cereale. Classification (NCBI taxonomy): domain Eukaryota; kingdom Viridiplantae; phylum Streptophyta; class Magnoliopsida; order Poales; family Poaceae; genus Secale; species Secale cereale. Next base: position 846,528,203 of record LR738711.1, read on the forward strand.
CCAACAAACGCTATCGTTTTATGCCCCTAGCTAGGCACGATACATGGATAGATCTAGGTACTGCCATCTTTGGAAGGCAATCCATAAGTGGCTCTCATAATACATTCATATGGTTATTTGATTTTATTTCTAGGAAAGTGTTCCATGCCTTTCCTTAACATAAATTGGAATCTAATATTTCCTTCCTTCATATCAATAATTGCACCAACCGTTCTAAGGAAAGGTCTACCAAGAATAATAGGACATGAAGGATTGCAATTTATATCAAGAACAATGAAATCTACGGGCAAATAATTCCTATTGGCAACAATAAGAACATCATTAATACTTCCCATAGGTTTCTTAATAGTGGAATCCGCAAGATGCAAATTTAAAGAACAATCATCAAGCTCATGGAACCCTAGCAAATCACACAAAGTTTTTGGGATAGTGGAGACACTTGCACCCAAATCACACAAAGGAAAGCATTCATGATCTTTAATTTTCATTTTGATAGTAGGTTCCCACTCATCATATAGCTTTCTAGGGATAGAAACTTCTAACTCAAGGTTTTCTTCATAAGATTGCATCAAAGCATCAACTATATGCTTAGTGAAAGCTTTATTTTGACTATAAGCATGCGGAGACTTTAGTATGGATTGCAACAAGGAAATACAATCAATCAAAGAGAAATTATCATAATTGAATCCCTTGAAATCCAAAGTAGTGGGTTCATCACTATGCAAAATTTTAATCTCTTCACTCCTACTTTTAACAATTTTAGCTTCAAGATCTAAAAACTCTGAATCATTGGGACACCTTAAATTAGAATCATCTCCAATCCTATCTTCATCAAGATTTATACTAGAAAACAAGGATCTAATAGGAGACACATTAATAACTTTTAGATGTTCATCTTTATTTTCATGATAACTAGAAGAACACGCTTTTATATAATTCTCTCTTTTAGCACGCATCCTAGTAGTTCTTTCTTTGCATTCATCAATGGAAATTCTCATGGCTTTGAGAGACTCATTGATATCACGCTTAGGTGGGATAGATCTAAGTTTCAAAGAATCAATATCAAGAGTAATTCTATCCACAGTTCAAGCCAATTCATCAATCTTAAGCAATTTTTCTTCAAGCATAGCATTGAAATTCTTTTGCGAAATCATAAACTCCTTAACACTAGTTTCAAATTCAGAAGGCATCTTTCCATAAGAGTTGTTGTAGGAATTACCATACTTATTAGAGGAATTACTAGGAAAAGGCATAGGATTAAAGTTCCCTCTATAAGCATTGTTACCAAAATTATTCTACCAACAAAATTCACATCCAAAGATTCATTATTATTTTCAATCAAAGTGGACAAATGCATATCATTAAGATCAGAAGAAGCACTCTTAGCAGCAAATAGCTTCATAAGTTCATCCATCTTTCCACTCAAAACACTAATTTCTTCAATAGCATGCACTTTTTTACTAGTAGATCTTTCAGTGTGCCATTGAGAATAATTAACCATAATATTATCTAGGAGTTTGGTAGCTTCTCCTAAGGTAGTTTCCATAAAAGTGCCTCCTGCGGCCGAATCTAAAAGATTTCTAGAAGCAAAATTCAAGCCAGCATAAAAGTTTTGAATAATCATCCATAAGTTCAAACCATGTGTAGGGCAATTACGTATCATTAATTTCATTCTCTCCCAAGCTTGTGCAACATGCTCATGATCTAGTTGCTTAAAATTCATAATATCGTTTCTAAGAGAGATGATCATAGCAGGAGAGAAATACTTAGAGATAAAAGCATCTTTGCACTTATTCCATGAATCAATACTATTTCTAGGCAAAGAGGAAAACCAAGTTTTAGCTCGATCTCTAAGTGAAAACGGAAATAACTTCAATTTAACAATACCGTTATCCGCATCCCTTTTCTTGTGCATATCACACAAATCAACAAAGTTGTTTAGATGGGTAGCGACATCTTCACTAGGAAGGCCGGAAAATTGATCATTCATGACAAGATTCAACAGAGCAGCATTGATCTCACAAGATTTAGCATCGGTAATAGGAGAAATCAGAGTGCTAATAAAATCGTTATTGTTGATATTGGAGAAGTCACACAATTTGGTATTGTTCTGAGCCATAGTGACAAGCAAGCAATCCAACACACACAAGCAAACAAGAGGCAAGCGAACGATAAACACACGGGAGAAGAAGGGCATATTAAACGACAAGGGTGAAGTGGGGGAGAGGAAAACGAGAGGCAAATAAATGTAATGCAAAGGATAAGGGTTTGTGATAGGTACTTGGTATATGACTTTTGCGTAAGCCTCCCAGGAAACGGCGCCAGAAATTCTTCTAGCTACTTCTCGAGCTTGCGTTGTATTCCCTTGAAGAGGAAAGGGAGATGCAGTACAGTAGAGTAAGTATTTCCCTCAGTTTTTGAGAACCAAGGTATCAATCTAGTAGGAGACCACACGCGAGTCCCTCGCACCTGCACAAACAAATAAGAACTTCGCAGCCAATGCGATAAGGGGTTGTCAATCCCTTTATGGTCACTTACGAAAGTGAGATCTGATAGAGATGATAGTTTGATATTTTTGGTATTTTTGGTTATAAGAACAGAAAGTAAAAGCAGAAAAGTAAAGTAGATTGTAGATTGATATGTTGAGAATAGACCCGTGGGCCATAGTTTTCTCTAGTGGCTTCTCTCATGGTAGCGATATTCTACGGCGGGTAAACAAATTACTGTCAAGCAATTGATAGAAAAGCAAATAATTATGAGACTATCTAGGCATGATCATTATATATAGGCATCATCTCCGAGACAAGTAGACCGAAATGGTTCTGCATCTACTACTATTACTCCACACATCGACCACTATCCAGCATGCATCTAGTATATTGAGTTCATAAGAACAGAGTAACGCCTTAAGCAAGATGACATGATGTAGAGGGATAAACTCAAACTTAGTGATATAAACCCCATCTTGTTATCCTTGATGGAAACAATACAATACGTGCCTTGCTGCCCCTACTGTCACTGGGAAAGGACACCGCAAGATTGAACCCAAAGCCAAGCTCTTCCCCCATTGCAAGAACTATAGATCTAGTAGGCCAAACCAAACCAATAATTCGAAAAGACTTGCAAGGATATTATAATCATACATAAAGAGTTCAGATAAGCACCAAATATTTCTCATAGATAATCTTGATCATAAACCCACAATTCATCGGATCTCGTCAAACACACCGCAAAAAGAGATTACATCGAATAGATCTCCTCGAAGACCGAGGAGAACTTTGTATTGAGATCCAAAGAGAGAGAAGAAGCCATCTAGATAGTAGCTATGGACCCAAAGGTCCATGGTAAACTACTCACAACTCATGGTGAGGCGATGATGATGATGTAGAAGCACTCCGTGGAAGATCCCCCCCCCCTCCGGCGGAGCTCCGGAACATGCCCCAAGATGGGATCTCACGGGAACAGAAAGTTGCGGCGGTGGAATTAGGGTTTTCTCTGTTGTTCTGATGGTTTCGGGGTACATAGGTATATATAGGAGGAAGGAGGGCACCGGGGGCCAAAGATGGGGCCCACGAGGCAGGGGGTGTGCCCTATAGGGGGCGCGCCCCCACCCTCGTGGGAGCCACGTGTGCCCTACTCCGTGGTTCTCAAGTCTCCCGTGCGTGATTTTCTCCAAAAATATCTCTCCCGAAGGTTTCATTCCGTTTGGACTCCGTTTGATATTCCTTTTCTGTAAAACCCTGAAATAAGCAAAAAAAACAGCAATCTGGACTAGTCCTTTGGGTTAGTAGGTTAGTCCCAAAAATAATATAAAAGTGTATAACAAAGGCCATTAAACATCCAAAACGTCATAAATACTAACATGGAACAATCAAGAATTATAGATACGTTGGAGACGTATCACCAGACCCCACCCGATGAACAGGATCCCGTTTCGAACGTGGCCGGTCGAATACAAGGCCGTTTCCTCCGTTCTGCGGTACGCTAGGCCTCGTTTCCATCGGCTGTTCCGTCCAAGCCCCCCCCCCCCGATGAACACGACGACGCATTCCGTTCCGACCCAGCCAGTTGGCTCCCCATGAACATGACGACGACGTTGTTTCTCCGTTCCGACCCAGCCGCTTCATCCCACAATACCGTTGAATCAAAATAAGACTAGGGAAGGAAGAAATCTGAATATCAACACCCACAAACTCCTTTGTGTTCTACTCGTGATGTCATCTACGCATAGACCTAGCTCATGATGCCACTGTTGGGGAACGTTGCATGGGAAACAATTTTTTTCCTACGAACACCCAAGATCAATCTAGGAGATGCACATCTACTAGAGGAGAGTTGGATCCACATACCCTTGTAGATCGCTAAGCAGAAGCGTTCAAGAACACAGTTGATGTAGTGGTACGTCTTCGCGATCCAATCACGAACCATCCCGTGAACTCCGATCTAGCGCCGAACGGACGACACCTCCACTTTCAACATATGTACAACTTGATGACGCCTCCACCTCCTCGATCTAGCGAGCGATGGTGAGGTAGTAGCTCGAGTCCTCCGGCAGCACGATGATGTGGTGGCGGTGGTGGTGGAGGAATTGCGGCAGAGCTTCGCTAAGCACTACGCGTATGAGGAGAAGAGCTACAAGAGAGGAGGGGCAGAGCCTAGGCGTATTAGGGTGCGGCTGCCCTCTCTCTACCTCTCTATATATAGAGGTAGGGGAGAGGGGGTGCCCCTGGGAGATCCCATCTTGGGCCGGTGGCCACAAGAGGGAAACCCTAGATGGGTTTTCCCCCTTAGGAGACTTGGCCCTTAAGGCAAAGGGGTGGGAACCCTAGGGGTGGCACCCCCACCTCCTTTGGCAACGTGGGAAGGGGTGAGGGGGGGGGGGGCGCACAGCTCCTTAGTGGGCTGGTTTGCCCCTCCCCTTGGCCCATGAGGCCCCCAACACTTGTCGGGCCCCCGAAACCCCTTTCGGTCGTGCCGGCCATCACCCCGTACCCCCAGAACACTTCCGGACTCCAATATCCTTCGTCCAATATATCGATCTTCACCTCTGAACAATTCCGGAGTTCCTCTTAATGTACGGGATCTTATCCGGGACTCGGAACAACCTTCGGTAACCACCATATATAATGACTCAACTATACTAATATCGTCACCAAACGTTAAGTGTGTAGACCCTGCGGGTTCGAGAACTATGCACACATAACCGAGACAACTCTACGGTCAATAACAAATAGCGGGACCTGGATGCCCATATTGGTTCCCACATATTCTACGAAGATCTTATCGGTTGAACCTCGATGTCAAGGATTCTGACAATCCGTATGTAGTTCCCTTTATCTATCGGTATGTTACTTGCCCGAGATTCGATCGTCGGTATCTCCATACCTAGTTCAATCTCGTTATCGGTAAGTCTCTTTACTCGTTCCGTAATACAAGATCCCGCAACTAACTCCTTAGTCACATTGCTTGCAAGCTTCTTGTGAAGTTGTATTGCCGAGAGGGCCCAGAGATACCTCTCCGTCATACGGAGTGACAAATCCCAGCCTTGATCCATGCCCACTCAACACAAACCCTCAGAGACACCTGTAGAGCACCTTTATAGTCACCTAGTTACGTTGCGACGTTTGGTACACACAAGGTATCACTCCAGTGTTAGTGAGTTGGATGATCTCATGGTCATAGGAACATATATACTTGACATGCAGAAAACGATAGCAATAAACTGACATGGCCATATGCTATGTTCACAATTTGGGTCTCGTCCATCACATCATTCTCCTAATGATGTGACCTCATTATCAAATGACAACTCATGTCAATGGCTAGGAAACCATAGCCATCTTTGATCAACGAGCTAGTTCGGTAGAGGCTGACTAAGGACATACTGTTGTCTATGTATCCACACATGTATTTGAGTTTCCGATCAATACAATTATAGCATGGATAATAAATGATTATCATGAACAAAGAAATATGATAATAACCAATTTATTATTGCCTCTAGGGCATATTTCCAACAGTGGGCCCCGCTAGTCAATGGCTTAGGGGGAGAGAGAGAGGGCGCGTGTGGGCTGGGCTGCGGCTGGCTTAGCTGGGCCGACCTAGCTAGTTGGCTCGGTTGGGCCTTCTTCTTTTTATTTTCCTTTCCCATTTTCTGTTTTCTGTTTTATGTTTTCCATTTTGATTTAAATTTTCTTCCCAACGCAAACTTCCTCTAAATTAAAATATGAATATTTGGGACTGTGCCAACATTTTATTTGGCTCTTTAGAGCATACATTTTCTGCACTTTATTTTCCATCTTGAATTTCAATTTGGTTTAAGGCCAAATATAGTTCAAAATTCAATTTGGAAAATTTGGCAGAAGGTCAAGCCTATTGTTTGGAATTACGGAATTTACTTTCTTGCCAAATAACTGCAAAGCCCCTTTTTCTAAAAATCCCCATTTGATTTTTGAATTGATTCAAACCAATCCACTTCAATCATGTAGGGAAATTTACTAGGGCTTGAAATCATCCAAGTCTTATTAAGGATAGGGTTCTTTATGTTTCTCCCAAATACCAAACAAGAGTTTCAATGTGGCCATAGGGTCCTTGACCCTCTGGGTGAATTCAAATACAGCAAACAATTCAACCATCAAGAAAGTTCCTAGGCAATATTTAGCTAGAGGCCAACAAGCATAGGTTTTCCTAGGAAAAAATAAATTCGCTATGAAAATTGTAACATACCAGATTTGGGGAAAATCTAGGATGTGACACTTAAGAAATTATATTGGATGAACTTTACCTCACAAATCTCCTAGCCTAATGCAATGATTTTGCTTTGATCACACACACGTGGACAATATAGCGTGATCCAGCATAGAGCGTCTGTGTTGTATCATTTTTGGTGAGACACATTGATAGCCATATGTTATGAAATGAAGGGAGGAGATGGTCTGGGGTGTGGGGACCCTAGGGTCGGCAGTTTCACTATTTTAGCGAAGCACACCTTTTTCCCATTAAAACCACGCTTGTCGGTGCTGCATTTACACCACACGCACTCTCGCTCCTCTTTCCCACTACAGATATCCTCACCCTCGAGTTTTCCGCCGGTTTGGCTCGCCGCCGCATCGCCTTCGTCGGAATCCATCCACTCACTCGTATGAGGTACGAATCACGGATCCACCGACTCTTCTCCTCGCCGGCCCAATCTTTGACACGTTTGATGTGCGTTGTTTTTATGTCAATTTTTTGGCGAAATCGTGCAGACTGGATCTGGGATAGAAGTGGGTTTAAGAGAGAATACAAGTTCATTTTGTGTCAGGTGGTGAGGCACACTTTAATTTTTGTTGTATGATTCATCAATTTCATCTGTGTGCTCGCCATGACAAGAATTTTGGGGGCTAGGGTTCGGTCGATGAGGGGGCGGGGTGGGAGGATGCCGGATCTGACCCTGCATGATGAAATTGTTGTCGACCGGGACACAAAGTAGCTTAGTCATCAGGTTCTAGTCTTGTAAAGGTGTGTTTGCGAATTAGTAGAGTGAGGGGAAACAAGAAACATGAGATGATGCATGTTTGTGTGTTGGTTGGGCGAAGTTCTTGGGTGGGCGCACATGCATCTTTGGTATCATCTAGCCATGATTTCAATCTGACCCCCCCCCCCCTTGGCGAACCCCTAGTATTTTCTAATCCTCCATTTTTATTGATTTTACTGTCATTGAAGGCACATATATATGGTTTACAAGTTTTTTGATCTCACATGAATGTTTCCTACTAATATTGTCGCAGGGGGCGATAGGTGATAGCAAAAAAAGAAGGCAGACTCTCATCCACATAACCCGAAACCGAAGGTAATTAGTCTATGCACACAATTACTTCACCTCAATGCTTTATTCGCATGTCTTTGGCAGCTATTTGTGACATTAAATTAATATATGGTTCTCTTATGTGTGTCCTATTTTACATAGATTCCATGGCAATCTCCCTGGTACACCCCTACAATTTTTATTTGCTCTTAAATTTGTGACTACACATCATATATGAGAACTTATGTTGTCTACATATGGATTTCGTGTTACCTGTGAGACACATTTCACTTTTTGGTGGTAATGTTTTGTTGTGAAACGCAATGTCTTTCTCTACATATGCTTGCCTAGCAACTTCTTCCTTATTTTTCACAATATGTCTCGAAACTTTTGTAGTGTCCTTATATGGTATGTTTTTTACATTCTCCCTTGTGTGCATATTGTACATTCATCCCGTGGCACCCATTGCAAAGGGGTGGTGCCTTTTTCTCTCTTGAGGTGTGGATACACATTTCTTGAATGACAACTTTGTTGTCCATAAATGGATTTACAGATTTATTTGGCGTGTGGCAAGTTTTTTTACTTAACACTATAGGGTCAAGCTCCACAACCAAACTTTTCTTTCACGCGCCCATGATTTTGCTGATTTTTCACGCACACCCTCTCAACTTTTGCAATTTCTTTGTCATTTGTAGCTACTTTATGTTGACAACTTAGACACTGGAGATCAGTGACTTGAAATAAATATATCCCGTGAACTTTTCTTTGTATCAACATGAAAAAACAAGCTCAATTATCTGATGATAAAGGCAGACACTGAGGTTGATTACTCTTTCAACAATATGCACGTAGTTCATGGAAATCTTTACACAATTATCATGGCAACTTATACTTATATTATAGTAGTTGGTGCTCACATGTCATGGCAACTTTAGTAGGGCCAAGTACTTGTAGTATCATTATTTTTGCCCAAGTCACATGGGCTGCTTCATGATAGGGTTGTCTAGTGGTGCATTCCATGTTAACTGTATTTTCTTTGGCAATTTAGATGGCAACTTTCTCTTGTTTCTCTCTGCAAACAATTTTTTTCCTCATCTTCTCCATTTTTCACAATTGGTCTATGAATGAAAGTGAACTACATCTTCTTCTTGGGCATAAACTACATCTTCTTCTAGGGCTTATAGGGATTTAAGGTATGGAATGATCTCAATACGGCTCCTACTAGTTCTACCAAGGTACATTATTTGGTCTTATATTCTTATCCATATCCTCTAAGTGCACCATTCGAGTATGTGCCATTTTGGAGTATGTCTTTGCCTGTTTTCTTCCCCCCTAGTATTTTTGTTTTTGGATATCATCTGTACAACTGCGAAAATAACAACGACACATGGAAACTCTCACACACATGATATGCTAGTTTTATTTAGCAAAACATGGAAAAAATCCTAGCACGTGCATTACTGATTGGCGTTAGAATGGAGGAAAACCTAATTGGCTTATGTTGATGGCAATCTAACACATACTTATACGCTCATTAGACAACAAAAAACATGTCAACGTTTAGATAACTACATGGGAACACTTGGTATCAACACATGTCAACCTTTTGTTTCCTGGGTCCTGAAGGGAAATTAGAGGGGGTATAAACTTATCACACGTGGATGGAAACACTAGACCATTGTACATAGCGGTCTTTTCCATGACTTCTTCATTGGACCCATGTTTTTATATGGAGAGAAATTATAGGGAGAGTGGAAAATTGCGATAACCTTAGATGAAAACTTCAAAGCACAATGCATCTCAATTTTCATACAACATTCATGTTTCTTTTTACGTTGGGGGTAGTGGAAGTAAGGATTGATGTTTATGGATAGTTGTATCCATGTGCCGCATGTACCGCACGAAACATATATGCATAGGTACGTGTGGGTTCAAGGGACCCATACATGTGAGACTGACTTAATGGAAGGTGCCTCCCCTGGTTTCATATAAAGGAAGTCAAGGACTTTCAAAACTAGGGAGGAGTCCAATTCATGGGGACCAACATCACTGCTGGAGGTGGGGGGGGGGGGGGGGGGGGGGGTAAGGGCACTGCCATATTTCACATATCTAAGGTTATCTGACACCACAAAGGGACCAAGATTTAGACACATTGCAATCTGCCCATAGAAGCCACATCAATCCATGACATGTCTAGAGCGACCCCTAGAACTTGATAAGTTGCCTCCCAACTTGCCGAAACCCTCTATGTTAATCTCCGTTGTACTCAATATCAAGATTAATCCCATATAAGCATGAGTGGAGCTATGATCCCCCCTGGGAGGCAAGGGGGGGGGGGTACTCACATAACATGTGAGTCCCGTACCTCTAAGAGGCACCAGGCGAAATTATCCTCGACAATTCATGCATCCTCTTCTCTTTTCTTTGCAAGGATCTCCCCATGGTGACCAGGGGGCTAGGGGTGGTACAAAGGAGAGGGAATCGGGCGGAGTAAGGGCGGGTCCATTTATGGGGGAAAACGGTGTCGTTTTGCTGATGGGGTATTAGGAGGAGCTATGGTGATCTATCAACTTGAGATCCCGCAACAGGTCATATCGGGGAGGCAGAGGGGGGCGGGGGGTTGGGGCATATTTCTGAAGGATGAAGAAACAGAGAAGGGGAAGAAACTCATAGCGGAGTAAGGATGAACCTAGAGCCGGATTTAGATATACTGGCCCTGCACTCACGCTTGCAGGTTGAAGCGTGTGGTTGCAAGACTTCTCTCTATTGCTCGCTCAGGCGTAGCTCGCGGCTCATTCCCGTGTGAATCATTTCTACCACGCATCCTTCCGCCATGGAGACAACGAACCTAGGGTCATGCAATGTTCGCGTCCAATAACATACCTGCTTGAAACAAAGTAACTAAAAATTGCAAAATAGAAAAAATCATAGGAATTTTGATGCCATTTAATCTATTGAATAAGAAATGATGTTCAATTTGAGTTCTAATCTAAAACATAGGAATACTAAAAGATTACCATAAAATTAAATATACATGAATTCAAGACACGAGGAGGAAAAACATAAGGTAAGACCGCATATCTGATTTCCATGAAAGTTGCTAGGATTGTCCAAACTCAAAAAATATGGTGAGGCATTTGTTTATTTCGAATGATATCGTAAGAAAATTTTATATAGGTATTCAGTTCTCCAAATTCCTAACTTTTTCCTTTTTAGCAAACGAGGCCTAGAAGTTGGATAGAAAAATATTTTAACTATTTAAAAAGTCAGCATTACATTCATTTAATGAGCATCCATCATTATATATAAAGAATGTGCTTATTTACAATTTTTTGCGAAAAAGCACAAAGTCCATGTATTAAGTAGAACATGTTCCTACAAAATCATCTTTAGAGAAAAAAAACAAATTCTTCAAGGCGTCAAAGTCTTGTTCCTCATGCATCCATCGACGACGCACCGTGAAAAAAATCGTGTTGCTGGCTTTGTGTCTCCGTCTAAGTGGAGACACCTCATTAAAACTCATGAGATTGTAAAAGCAGTGATCCAGAAATCATCATGTAGATTAGAAGACGTCGGCGACCACAATCTGCACAAAAAATTGCCGTCCTGAAGAAGAAAACACCTTAGAGGACCGTATAACATCTCACGTTCGGCCAGACAGAGTCGGGAAACAAGAACCTCACATGCTCTCCGACTAGGTCAAGATCGACCAACATCATCATCCAGAGCTAATGCCGGAGAGCCAAGATGTACAACAACATTATCCACTTCATAGGACAACACCGTGAAGAAAATCTGCAAAAAGAAAAAGCGAGATCATGACAACCAGATATATGCACACACGATCCTACACACCATTGGACGACACGAAAAGGCACCACTGAGCGATGCGGGAATACCTTATTCCATGCTGAAGTGATGCCATCGTCGACAGGAGACAAATCTAAATTTATTTTGAACACTATCACCATTAAACCGAAGACATGGAGTTCCCACCCCCCTTTCGTTGTCAGAGTGATAGACGGAGGGAGAAGGGGCGTGAGCCTCGCTGGGAAGTCAGGAAGATTGGCCAACGACGGCTAGGTCAAGCCTTTGCGGGAGGAGGAGAAAAAGATTGCTTTAGCACGATGGATTAGAGTTGCTCCTACAACATGTCAGCTACTCGGAAGTTCCATGCACTGCTTTATTGTTTGTTGTTGTTCATGGAACCCCAATATGCTTATTTAGGGGTAGTTCTTTTGTTGGCTTCTAGAATAAGCTACCCCCTACCCAGCTTATTCTAAAAGCCCAACCATTTTTCTAGAAGCCTAGTAGTTAAGACTTCACTAGTAGTCTTTCAAAAAAAAGTTTTAGTTAGACTTCTAGAATAAGGTGGATAGGGGGCAATTTATTCTGAAAGCTCAAAAATACCAACAAAAGAACTGACCTTTATATTGAGGGCCAGGGAGCTGTGGCTGTGGCTCTAACCCATCCGACATGCCAGCGGCTTTGTGTGCCTTATTTTGCGAAAGAGCCTAAGGCAATACTTAAGTATACTAGTTCCTTACACACACATAAAATACAATTAAAATTCTTGGGGATGCTGAAGCCTTTTCCTCCTACATACATTGAGGGTGTTAGCGCAGCTCATTGCCTTTTCTTCTGGGCCTCGACTTCTATAGAACAAACTCGCGTAAACTCATAAGCTTGTAGAAGCAACAATCGTCATTGATGCAGCCTAGGAGACATCGACAGGCATGATCTACGAGGCAAAATTCTGCCACTGAGAAGAAACTGCTGAAAAAGGACCTGTAGAAACTCCGAAGATGACGAAAGCTGGTCGGATCTAGATGGACCCACCAGAAGCCAAAATTGATCAGATCCCAAAAGATCCACCCAAGACACAACTCCACACGCCCTGCGTCGGCGATAAGTACACCAACAAAGCGGGGAATGGACTGGAAGAGCATTATTCCTACACTGGAACGACGCTAGCGCACCATCACCACAAATCATGAGACTCGCTAAAGAAAACCCGAGACAAATCGCCCTTGCCGCCGCATGCCAGATTTGAGCATGATGTCGAGCTCATTGTCACCCAGGAGCACGCACCGATGCCCTCTTTTCTAATGACCTAGCCAGGTCAGGCCACTGTTTAAGATCATCACGCTGGATCACCACCGTCGCCGCCGAGCATCGTTCTTCAAAGATCACACCTCGGCCACTCATCTCGGTCACCGACCCACAACTGCTCATCAACTCCTCCCTACCAGGCCCCTACAATTAGGAACCTTCCCGCCACTACAAACGCTGCATGGACGATGCATCCTGATGGTCGTGAGAGAAGGAGAAGACGAGTGACAACTAGGGGTTCAATCATTCGCCTCAAGCCTCTCCCACTAAGGGCATCTCCAACGTCGACCCTCAAACTACTGCATACGTTCAGACCGTGCGGTCCGTATCGTGTTGTGCCATCCAACTTATGCCTGAATTGGTCCGCCAGGCGGCCTGGATACACCTTTTCCCGCAATCCCGGGACAAACTAGGGGAGCTTTGTGAGCGTCCGGACCACTGCCACATCCGCTCATGACCGCCCTGGCCCACAAAAAAACCCTACCCACCTCTCCCACTATTTCCATAGAATGCCCGTGCCGCTTGCCGTGTTGTAGTCATGCCGACCCTGAATATGGAGCGGCCGACCTTGATGCCCACAATTTGAGCAGATGGGAAAGAGGCACACACAGTCGTGACGTTTCGTGTGCCACCGCTTCAATGCAGATGCCACATCCCGAGATAGAAACTCCGGCCACTACACCGTATTGAGGCAGGCCGATCGCTCCTTCGTTTGGCTTGGCCGCGGCTATTTAAACCGTGCGTCGGTGACGCACATAGCCGCACTCCCCACTCCGATAGGTGAAGGACGAGCCGGTGTCCTGGCCACGCAATTGCATCCTTCACATCGGCGGTCGCGTGAAGAAGGAGCCGGCATCCCCCCAGCGCCTCCTCCGTGAAGGATGAGCTGGCGTCGCCCCCGCCGCACAGCCACTACGCGTGGATCGACGAGCCTCGTCGCCACCATGACGCCACCGCGGCCCGCGATTGCGAAGGCGCGTGGCCGCATCCTCCACTACCTTGGAGGACGCGGTTACGGCGGTGCCTCCGGCTCTCGCGCTGTGGTATCCAAGGCGGAGCGCGTGACAAGGCAACAACTGAGGTACGACCGACGCAATGCCGGTCGCCACTTCGTGTTTGCCAAGACGGACCTCGCCGCTGCGTGGGCGCTCGACAACTTTGTCACCACCGCATAGATGGCCACCAAGGCGCCATTGCCCCCTTGATGGCGAGCTCACCAAGGTCAACGAGGAGTGGTCACTTGGCGACTGCTCCGCCAATGCCGGTATGGGCAAGGCCACTGTCAGGGCTCTGCCGGCATCGTCGGCAATGACCAAGGCAGCCCACCGCATCGCGCAACAGGAGGTGGAGCGGCAGGCAGCCACGACCCTCTGGCATTCTTGTGCCGCGCGCCGCTGGAGGGACGACGACAACGACGGCATCACGAACGATAACAGCGGTGCGGCAAGATAGGGCAGACACACTTACGAGGTGGTCATCTAACATATGGTTTATTTTTTATATAGTTTTTAGTAAAAAGGTCAAAAATGTATCCGTTTATGTAAATTATATCCGAACTTGAATGACATCGCCCGCTTAAATGAATCTCGTCCACTTAGTTCTATAGTTGTTGAAATATATGCGGGCAACGTTGGATGACTGCCTTCGACATTTGTGTCGGCGGATAGAGGGTCCATCGTCAACAGACGGATGCGAGAGAAAATTTATGAGTCGGCGTGCCCTAAGGGCCAGTTTGGATGGTTGTCCTGGATGTTATGCCTGGAAAAAGTTCACGCCTGAGGGTTGCCTGACGCGGAAGTGCTTTCATGCCTAGTCAGGCTAGCCTAGACTAGTTGTGTTTGGTTCATAGCCTGGCGTGACAGCATTTTAAATGGGCCATAAAGTCACAAGTCCAGCATGAAACGGTTGATTAGCCTTGGAATTGACGCCCAGGCTGCTGCACTTTTGCACCAGGCTACCTGTTTCGGACGCCTGGCCCAGGCTAAGCAAGTTGCCTGGATAAAAAACTCAGGCTAATCAAAGTACGCGGGTACCAGGCCAGGCCAGCATATGTTTCACTGGGACATGAAACAAACAGAGTCCAGGCAGTTCCCAGGTAGGCTTCAGGCCAGGCATTTTTCAGCCAGGACTTGATCCAAACACGCTCTAAGTTTTTTTCCTCTTCAGAACAGGAGATGGTACGGCTCTGCGTGCCTTGTCCGTGGATATGAGAGACGCATTGCCCTTTAGGCTTTACTGCACTGTTAAAACAGTCGCAGATTTGCAATAGAGAACCGGCGACTGCAGGCAGGAGGCGATATCTCATTGGAGGCACGTACCCTGCAGTCTGCACGCGTCGACTTCTCCTCACAGGACGCCCGGTCCTATCCGGTCTTCTCTGCGACGACACAGCCGACATGTCTTTCGCATGCAGATGTGTTAGCTAGCTCTTCTTTTTTTTGCGCAATATGTTAGCTGGGCCTTTGATCGTGTGAAGTGGGAACGGGCCACGCCAGTACCACAGTACGTAGTACATCAGCCGATGAAAACGAGTCGGAAGGCGCCGATATATAGTTGGATCACTCTGTGCGGAAGTGGAGTCTGAGCTGAGTTCAAATGAGCTTGGTGAACCATAAAATCAAAAAATAATTAAAAAATCAGAAAATTCTGTTTTTTTACGAAAAGATTGACAAAAGTGTACGTGCTCGCAAAATTTCATCTTGAAATCACATTCTTGGCAGCCGTGGCAAATAAAAAAACAAAATTGATGCCTCAAAAGTGTTATTTTGGAAAGCATTTGGGAGTGCTGATTTTGTTCTCTGCTTTTGCCACGACTTCGACAACGTTTTTTCAAGGTGAAATTTGGTGGGCACAGAAACCTTTTGCCAATGTTTACACAAAAAACCAGAATTTTTTAAACGTTTTCATTTTTCTCTCTGATTTGACTGTTCATGGCTTTTGCAAAGTTCCCCTGTTCCAACAAGCTAGAGGCCAGGCTCAGGCTGTAGTTGCGTATAAATACGCAACCATCAAGTAGATTCTGCATGGACCTCCAGCTTTGGGCGCGCGAACTGGCGCCGCTCCGCAGCTGGCCAGCACGTATGTACGGTGACCAAAAGAGCGACGAGATAAGGCCAACTCGAGCGCACGGCCCCATCCTGTGCAGTGAGTTCGTTTGAGGTAAAATGGACATACAAGATGGTCCAGCGCGCGGGCGTAAACACATATTCGTTCGTTTTCTGTTCGCTTTAGCCGTGAAGCAGCGCCTCTTCGCGAGCTCCGCCGCAGGGCCTCTTCCTCCCCGGCTTCACCGTCCAGCGCCCAGCGCCTCTTCGCGAGCTCCGCCGCAGGGCCTCTTCCTCCCCGGCTTCACCGTCCAGCGCCAGCAACCAGAGGCCCGCGGCCTCCTCCGCGCGGGCAACGGCCCCGCCGCGCCGGCCCTCTCCCGCGGCCTCACCTCGTCCAGCCCGGCCGCCCCAAGCCCTCCGAGGAGCTGCTGCAACCCCGACGCCCCGAGCCCGACGGCCTCCTTCTTCATCTCACCAAGGAGCTCCCTGCCTCGCCGGATTTGTCTCCCTCCGTCCGCACGCGAGATCTTGCTGCAGCCGTGGCCTCGTCTCCGTGCAGCCTTGTTTTGCTGCTGTTGTTTTTTTTGTTGTTGTGTGTGTTGCCCGTGCTGTAATTTTTGGACAGATGACACCGAGTACCTCTACATGACCCGGCAAGTACCCCTACGACCAAGTACCTCGACGAACCGAACATCTACGGAAAAACAAGCTCGTGAACACCTCCGGGAACAAGTACCGCGACCGACTCGTCAAGTACCTCTTCGGATGCGTCAAGTTCCACTACGTCCACGACGACCGAACGGCTACGAGGACGAGTACCACTACGAACGCCGACGCGACAAGTACCCCGACAACATGTGTACCACTACCGTCGCCCCGTGAACGACTACCGAGGCGCCAAGTACCTCTACGGAACGACTACTCGTTGGCGACCTCGTGAAACGGCTACTTCCTCTTCGGAAACGAGAACGTCTACTTCCACTACTTCCTCTCCGACCGCGAGTACCACTTCTTCCTCTACGTCTCGAACCGCTCCGAGAACGCACGCTTCGAAGGTATAACCCCGAGACGTGACCCGTGCATGCTTGTTGTGTTGTATGAAATGTCTCCCTTGTGTGTTTGTTGTTGCTTATAATTATTAAACATGCTCATGGGGATTTTCCGGATATGTTGTTGTTATTTCCGGCCTCATTTAAAATGTCTTAATAGTGTAGTTTTATTATGTTTCACCTCTTGCCATGCTAAAAACAATTAATCTTGTCTTGTTAATAACAAGAGTCAATTAAATAATGAAATGTGGTGTTTCGTCAATATGCAACTCGTTGCATATTGAACTCCACTTAACTTGTAGTATTGTTTGTGCACTTTGCCATGCCATGCATATTAAACCGGACATGCATCATACTTGTTTGTGCATCGTATGCCATGTTTATGCTTGCGTGTTTACCGTGTTGTTTCTTTCTTTCCGGTTTGCTTCTCTTGTTAGCTTCGATTTCGTTTCGGAGTTGTGAGGATCCGCTCGACTGTTGCTCCGTCTGCTTCTTGGATCCGTTCTTCTCCCTTGTGGAATCCCAGGCAAGATGACCGAACCCGGATACCATTACTATCTTTGCCTCTTGCTAGAAGTCTCGATCTATAGTTTTGCCTCGATGCCCATGTCTTCCTGTCAGCCTCCTACTTGTAACCAATTGCCATGTTTAACCACCCTACCTACGCAAACCGTTGCTTGGCTAAGTACGCTTCGCTCAGCCCCTCTTATAGCATTGTTAGTTGCAGGTGAAGATTGAAGATGCTTGCTTCATGTTGAAGTTTGGTTGGGTTATATCACACTATATAAATGCTAAATGAAATCATCTATATACTGGCAAGGGTGGAAGGCTAAGCCTTTTGCTTGGTGTTTTGTTCCACTCATGCCGTTAGGAACCGTATAAACCGGTGTTATGTTCCTTGATTATGCGTTCCTAACACGGTTGGGGTGTATGGGACCCCCTTGATAAACCGCTAAGTGCTAAGTCTTTTCCAGCAAGTCCCAACATTTGGTACTATTTGCCTCATAATAACAACTTAATTAATTAATTAAATTTGCATAGAGGGTCGCTCCCTCGAGGATCCTTTATTTCTACATAGCAGGGGGGGCCAGTGCCGATGGTGTTGGTCCCAAACGGGGAGTCTGCGGGAACCACCACGGGGAAACTCGAGGTTTGGGTCCTGTAGAATCACCCATCCGGTCGTGTCCTGAGACCTAGATACGCGCGGCTACTATCAGGGTGTCGACACGCCGGGAGGATTTGCTGGATTAGCCTTACCTTAGTTCGGTTTAACTCGAGCACGGGATTCCGAGAATACTCGGGTCTTCCCACCTA
This sequence comes from Secale cereale, assembly GCA_902687465.1. Taxonomy (NCBI): domain Eukaryota; kingdom Viridiplantae; phylum Streptophyta; class Magnoliopsida; order Poales; family Poaceae; genus Secale; species Secale cereale. The sequence continues at coordinate 846,546,511 of LR738711.1, forward strand.
TGGAGTTGCGACTCCGCGGATCGTGGGCTTGTAATGGGTCAAGTTGGAACACCCCTGCAGGGTTTGAACTTTCGAAAGCCGTGCCCGCGGTTATGTGGCAGACGGGAGCTTGTTAATTCCGGTTGTAGATAACTTGACACAATGTTTCAATACACTACCAGCGTGTGTACCGTGACTGTCAATTTCCGAATAGGGATTCGGGAGTTGAACACGGTGGGGTTATGTTTGACCGGTTTTAGCTAGGATCACTTCGTGATCATCTTTCGACCGATGCTCTTCTCTTCTCGCTCTCTTTTACGTAAGTTAGTGCTAGTTGCTGCTGCAGACTCTTGTTTGTTCCTTCACCTAATATTTCTTTCTTCAGCCTTATCCTCACCCAAGGCTTAAATAGTCTTGTTACCCGGGAACGGGATTGCTGAGTCCTCTGTGGCTCACAGTTACTTCACCACACCAGTTGCAGGTTCAGCCGAGTTTGATGCAGTAGTTGGAGCAGTTCTTCATCGGGAGCTCGATGAAGAGTGTGGCCTTTTGTTTGTGACGTTTCGATGTTCAGTAGTGGTTTCTACTAGGATTCGATCCTGACCTGTGGCTTTATGTTGTTTTGGTATCTTTCTTTTGGTTCTTACCCGTAGTCGGGCTGTGATGTTTTGTATGATGGTTGCTTATGTATTGTATTGTGTGAAGTGGCGAGTGTAAGCCAACTATCCTCTTTTGCATTTTAATCCCTCTTTTACATGAGTTGTGTACACTTGTAATGCCCAGGATGGGACTATATCTCCTACGTGTCGAGGCACGACTTAAAGATATAAGCCCATCCTAGAATGATCTCAAGTTTGGTATCTTTGCACGACTCATGTAAAAGAGGGATTAAATTGCAAAAGGAGATAGTTGGCTTACACTCGCCACTTCACACAATACATTACATAAGCAATCACATACAGAACATCACAACCCGACTACGGGCGAAGATCCAAAAGAAAGATACCAAAACAACATAAAGCCACAGGTCAAGATCGAATCCTAGTAGAAACCACTACTGAACATCGAAACGTCACAAGCAAACGGCCACAAGCTTCACTGAGCTCCCGGTGAAGAACTGATCCAACTCCTGCATCAAACTCGGCTGAACCTGCATCTGGTGTGGTGAAGTAACTGTGAGCCACAGAGGACTCAGCAATCCCGTTCCCGGGTAACACGACTATTTAAGCCTTGGGTGAGGATAAGGCTGAAGAAAGAACGAGAGGTGAAGGAAACAAAACAAGAGTCTGCAGCAGCAACTAGCACTAACTTACGTAATAGAGAGCGAGAAGAGAAGAGCATCGGTCGAAAGATGATCACGAAGTGATCCTAGCTAAAGCCGGTCAAACATAACCCCACCGTGTTCAACTCCCGAATCCCTATTCGGAAATTGACAGTCACGGTACACACGCTGGTGGTGTATTGAATCATTGTGTCAAGTTATCTACAACCGGAATTAACAAGCTCCCATCTGCCACATAACCGCGGGCACGGCTTTCGAAAGTTCAAACCCTGCAGGGGTGTTCCAACTTGGCCCATCACAAGCCCACGATCCACGGAGTCGCAACTCCATAGGTGGGAAGACCCGAGTATTCTCGGAATCCCGTGCTCGAGTTAAACCGAACTAAGGTAAGGCTAATCCAGCAAATCCTCCCGGCGTGTCGTCACCCTGATAGTAGCCGCGCGTATCTAGGTCTCAGGACACGACCGGATGAGTCATCCTACAGGTTTTTACCAAACCTCAAGTTTCCTTGAGGTGGCCCCGCAGTCTGCTCGTTTCGGACCAACACTCATGTGGAGCACTGGCCCGGGGGGGTTGAATTAAAATAAAAGGGATAGCTAGTCCCATATGCAAGTTTTATTAGTTATTAGGCAAATAGTACCAATGTTGGGACTTGCTGGAAAAGACTTAGCACTTAGCGGTTTATCAAGGGGGTCCCATACACCCCAACCGTGTTAGGAACGCATAATCAAGGAACATAACACCGGCTTATACGGATCCTAACGGCATGAGTGGAACAAAACACCAAGCAAAAGGCTTAGCCTTCCACCCTTGCCAATATATAGATGATTTCATTTTTAAGCATTTATATAGTGTGATATAACCCAACCAAACTTCAACATGAAGCAAGCATCTTCGGTCTTCACCTGCAACTAGCAATGCTATAAGAAGGGCTGAGCGAAGCGTACTTAGCCAAACAACGGTTTGCATAGGTAGGGTGGTTAAACATGGCAATGGTTACAATAGGAGACTGACAAGAAAGACATGGGCATCGAGGCAAAACTATAGAGCGGATCTACTAGCAATAGGCAAAGATAGTAATGGCATCCGGGTTCGGTCATCTTGCCTGGGATTCCACAAGGGAGAAGAACGGATCCAAGAAGAAGACGGAGCAACAGTCGAGCAGATCCTCACAACTCCGGAACGAAACCGAAGCTAACAAGAGAAGCAACCGGAAAGAAGGAAACAACACAGGGTAAACACACAAGCATCAACATGGCATACGATGCACAAGCAAGCATGATGCATGTCCGGTTTAAAAGCATGGCATGGCAAAGTGCACAAACAAAACTACAAGTTAAGTGGAGCTCGAAACACCACATGATAATTATTTAGTTGTCTCTTGTTATTTACAAGACAAGATTAAAAGTTTGTTAACATGGCAAGAGGTGAAGCATAAAGAAACTACACTAACTAGGCAATTTAAATGAGGCCGGAAATAACAACAACATATCCGGAAAATCCTCATGAGCATGTTTAATAATTATAAGCAAACAACACTTAAACATTTAAAGGTTGTTAACATGATGCGGATGACATGATCAAGTTTATGCAATTTTTATTAAAAGATTGTCAATTAACAAGATATGAAGCATTTGTCACCGTGGTGGAAGAAGGGTGCCACGGCAACGATCCGAAATGAGGCAAAGGCATCATATCGGTACCGGTAACTCGGTGAGGGACCGATGCAAAACAAAAGGTGGAGTGAACGAGTTGAACAAGATGATGGGGTGATCCCGTTGCCGGGTTCCCACGAGTCGGTGACGAGGCAACCGAGGAACAACAAAAGGGACGAAACGGACACGGTGCTCACACGGGAAACATTTCATACAACACAACAAGCATTCACACGGGTCATCCACGGGGTCGTTTCGGTATACCTTCGAAGCGTGCGTTTCGGGGCGGTTCGAGTCGTCGAGGGACGTAGTGGAAGGAGTCGTTCACGTCGGAGAGGAAGTAGCCGTTCCGTAGAGGGAAGTAGTCGTTCCGGTCGTCGTGGTACTTGTCGGGGCCGTCTTGGCAACGTAGTTGTACACGTGGCCGTCGTGGGAAGTAGTGGAACTTGGTCGTTTTCCGGGCGTCGGTAGTCGTACACGGGGCGTTTCCGTTTCCGAAGAGGTACTTGTCGCGTCCGCCGTATCGACGTGTAGGGGTACTTGGTCGTGTCATGTAGAGGTACTTGCGCGTCGTGTAGTTGTTCACATCTCCAAAAGAGTACACGGGTCTCCTGTCCAAACATTACAGCACGGCAACAAAACAAAAACAAAAACAAACTCCGCGCCGGGAGCTCCATCGGCACCTCGACGTGCGCCAGACCCCAACCACGGCCACCTTGCCGTCCCGGCGGCCAGTTTTGGAGCGGATCCGGTCGGGCGTGAGCTTGCCCGGCTGCGGGAGGACTGCGCAGATCAACAATGAGTGTATCGAGAAGGCATTAACCCAACTCAATGTAACAATTATGGAAGTTGGATATCTTCTAAAATGTCTTCTTGTGGTTCTTGTATTTTTGGCTTGCTATTCTAGCCAAAATTTGGTGATGTACTTTGTTGTATCAAAAATCAACTAAAATTTGTGCTTAAAAGATAAAATACATGTAGACAGGATGCGGCCGAAATGCGTCGCGTGTTGAACGCACGGTCACTGATCCAGAAAAGGGCCGAACACAACTCTATTACTCTACCCAAACGGACGTCCGTTTGGGTCGTGCGCTGGATAAGTAACGCGGGGAGGGAGGCAGCTGCGACTGTGTGATGTGGGCAGCACAGCTGACAAAACCCGGCGGAAGTAAGCAAGCAGCATGCAGGGGCACAGCTAGCCCTGCTCGCACGTAGCTACCCGGCCGTTCCTTTCCCTCCCGCCTCGGAACTCGGAGCCCATCGCCCGTCTCGGAAGGGTGTCGATGGCTCTGGAGAGCCCAACGTGCCGACGCGCCCGACACATCCGACGCCAGGAGGCACCATTTCCTCACGTACGCTCGTAGTATAAACAACGCACGCACATGCGTCTCTCTCCCTCTCTCTCCAGTTAGCAAGGAAGGAGGGATGCTGCCTCCCGTTTCGCCACAGCTCCCTGCCCCCACGCAACTGTACTATAAGAGTTTCGCTTCCCAAGCTCGGCTGCGGTGGTGTCCGAAACTGATCTGCGCGGCGCTGCTGCCGCTCGCGGCCGGCGCGCGGCCGGCCGTCCCGGTGGGCTCTCCGGCGCTGGAGCGGGAGGACGAGGAGGAGGTACGTGCGTACTCTGGCCGGCCGCGCGCTCGTCGCTCTCGTTTCATTCGGAGCCGTCAACTTTACTCTCGTTTCATTCACCATGCCATGTCCAGCGATCGTGCTAGCAGCGGCTTCGGCAACCTAGCGCCTTCATTTCACCGCCGTTACATTCATGTTCGGGGTCGGAACGGTGGGGGAATTCTTGGTGCCCGGCCGGGGGTGGTTCTTGTGTAGCAGTAGCACCGGCAGTAAATAATCTTGAATCGCCTTGGTTGCTGCTTAAGTGCTTATTACTCCAGTGTTCCGATAGAGGCTACCTGCTCATCAGCTGAATCCTTCGAATCATGGAACCACAAGCCAGTCCGTGCTTGCCTGCACGCGTTGTACTACTAGTCATAGCAGTTTCGCTTGGGGACTTGGGGTGGCCATTGTTGGTGTGATGTGAGCTGAGCCATTCTTCTTCATATGCCCTCGAGAGCCGTCAGGTTGCCGCTGAAAGCGAGCCCACGTCTTTTCCTTCAGACAGTGAGAAGTCATGTGTTATCATCCGTCGACTCTGTCTGATTCTTCTTTTCCATGTCTGATTTTTCTTTTCCACGCCATTCTGGGGAGGTCCGCTCTATCTGATTTTGCTTTTCCTTACCATCAACTCGACTCTCGTCTGATTGGTAGTATCTGTTCTCTTTGAGTGAAGTCTGATTAGTATCTGTCAGTATGATATTTATCTGATTTTGCTTTTCCATGCCATCAGGTCGACTCTTGTCTGATTAATATACGTCTTTCTTTTTGAGTGAAGTCTGGTCAGTATCTGTCAGTATGATATTTTTGTAGAACATGCAAGAGTCAGTATATGAGATTAGTATCTGTCGCAAAAAAGAAACTATTAACCTTTTCTTTTGAGGGGTAAAAAAACTAATTTTTTTTAGACAAGGTAAAAAAAACTATTAACTATATTGGTGTATCTGCGGGCCTCTAGCAGGCCCACTTGGGCATGGTGAATTCTGGGCCTAGATTCCCTCTAGATGGTCCAGGCCCAAAAATAAAAGGTAGACATGCATGACTGACTTTTATCAAAAATAAAAATATGACCGACTTACCTTTTGTCACCTATCTATTTTTCCATTTTTGATGACACCACCTTTGTCACCTCTCTGAATTGAAGAGCGCGGTGCCGTAAGACTCCTTGTACTAATCCAACCCCCGAATTAGAAACGGCGATCTTGGCATGCAGCAGTAGGCATGCAGTAGCAAACGGCCACACACGGTTTACTCATGCCCTTGTCTCCCACGCTAAAGGCGCGTAATGCTCGGTCGTCGGGCAGTGAGGCGTCTCGGCGACGGCCGTCGTCGGGTAGCCATTGAACAAAACCAGCACTCGTCTCGTATACCAGGCGTAACTCGCGGCCACGTTTGGCGCCTTGGCGGTACCCTATCTATCCAGTACGCGATGAACTATGTACTACTGTATCCATCTATCCATCTATAGCCCACCTTTTTCCATCAATCACGTGAATTTATTAGCTATCTGGTGCTTTAATTGATGCTTATCTCTTGCATGCTGCAGGCTATAAAAGGAGGGCGCGGCGCACAGGGCTGAACCACACACACACCACAACCCTCAAGCAAGCAAGAGAGTACGTAGAGCGAGACCGCGGCGGTGAGGAGAGATCGGATGGCGTCGGAGATGAGCAAGAACGTGAAGTTCTCCGAGGAGGAGGTCACCTCGCACCCGCGCGTCCTCGAAGGTGAGGAGCTGACGGTGGTTGCGCCGGCGCGGCAGTCCTCCATATTCGCGCTGACGATGGACGAGCTGCAGTACTCGGTGTGCGAGGCCGGTCGCAACTTCGGGTCCATGAACATGGACGAGTTCATGAGCAACATATGGAACGCCGAGGAGTTCCAGGCGGCGACCGGCGGCGGCTTGGTGGGCATGGAGGTGGTGGCTCCTGTGGTGGGTGCTGCTGGTGGTGGCCGTGATGCAGCTGGAGGAAGCAACCTAGCCCGCCAGGAGTCCTTCTCCTTGTCTCCCCCGCTGTGCAGGAAGACGGTGGAGGAGGTGTGGGCTGAGATCAACAGCGAGCCCCGCCCGGTGCATGCCCAGCCTCAGACCGCGCGACACGTGCCGCAGCCTCCCGTCCCGCCACCGGCAGGGAACGGCGGTGACAACGACCGGCAGGGGACGCTAGGTGAGATGACGCTGGAGCAGTTCCTTGTCTAGGTCGGCGTGGTCCGGCCAGGGCCGAGCCGGCAAAATTGGAGGCCCCGTGCAAAACTCTAGAATAGGCCTTATCTCACTATAAAAGAATATTCCCTAAACATATAATAACTATTCTAATATCCATATCTCATTATCATGTGGCCATCTCTAGGGCTAGGATCATTGTTAACATTATTACCATGTGTGTGTTCTTGATAAAGAGCCGGAGAGGACACTTGTGATTTTTTTACAACAAACCTATCCATATCTCCTTTCGAGTTAAATCCTGCTTTTTTTTATTCACACAGTTTTGGTAACCAGATTCATGCTTTCTAAATAAAGATGACTTGGATCTTGTAATACTAGATGCCTAATAGATGAAAATAATGAAATTAACTACAAGAATTTAGCAAAACTAAAAAGCAGGCAGAAATCGAAACTCAAAGTCAAGGTCTCATGAAATCACTGGTTCTTGATGAGACGACGCTTAAAAATCAAAGATTGGGCGATGACCAGAACTTTCCTTGCCTTCTGGTGAATCAGATCCTCCCTGCCGGCTGCCGTTTGGTCGTTCATGCCTTCCTTCGTGGTCCTGCCCTCCTGTTCCTGACTCCTGAAAAGAACCTTAGCGCTGGAACGGAGCCGTTCTACAAGAGTCCAGATATTATTCGGCAAGGAAGGAGGACTGTAGGAACCCTAACCTGTCGCGTTGATGGCCGCCAGCGCCAGACGAAAAGACGAAGGACGCCTCGTTGCCTCGCCCTTCGCGCTTGTCTCGATCGATCGCTGGATCGGGGCTTCTTCACGTGCAGGCAATATCGGCCCATATCAAAACTTAAGAGGCCCATTCATTTATGGGTTAATTATCCTTTTGCCCTCAGTGGTGTCCATGTGCTCAGTTTTGCCCTCAGATGCGAATTGTGCTCAGTTTTGCCCCTAGTCCATGCACAGCGACTCGTTCCGTGAATTCTACCGTCTCCGTCAGGTCAACCTTTTGACTCGACCCTTACAAGTGGGACCAGGCGGCAGAGACAACCAATTGTATTCATACTGTTGCACGCATGGCTTGTGGGACCCAATAGAGAGCCGTTGAGCAGAGAGTCATTGCGGGTGTGCTATATAAGCGGGCGAAAGAGGCGCGCGGTGACCACGGCGACAGAGAGCACGGCGACATAGAGCACGGCGACAGAGAGCACGGTGGTGACCACGGCGAGAGAGAGAGAGAGAGAGAGAGAGAGAGAGAGAGAGAGAGAGAGAGAGAGAGAGAGAGAGAGAGAGAGATAGCATAGTGGTGACCACGGCGAGAGGGAGCACGACGGTGGGAAGCTAGCTGCGGAGGGCGCGGCGGCGTTGAGATCCCCTTCGGCTCCGAGCTCCATGTCTTCCTCAAGCTCCCGCGCCACCTCGCAGATGCAGAGCCGGGCGCGTGTGGACATTCCTGTCTTCATCTGTCCACGGTGCCGGGCGGGCGTTGATCGGAGGGTTTCTCACATAACGAGGAACCAGAATCGTCCGTTCTACGTGTGCAGCGAGAATGGGGTAAGAATCGGGGCAATTGCACCATTTTCGTGATCGGGATCTTTGAGCAATGGGTTGATCTGTTTATTGTTCATGCAGGTGACATGCTTCTTTCTTTGGATCGATGCTCTGGCCAAGACACTGATGAATGAACTGCAAGAAGAGCATGAAGAATGGTTGCACATGCTGCCACGAACGGCAGTGGCCGCAACACGAGCTCCGGAAGAAGAGATGGAGGGCAAAGAACACACTGACAGAGAGCTAGTTGTTGAGCTTAGGATGTTGCAGAAGAAGGTTAGGAAGCTTGAAGATCAAGCACAAATAGCAATACCCATTTGCAATTACTTTTGTGCCGTGGTAGGTATGGTACTCGCACTGATTATAATGTTGAAAATGTATGGAAAGGCATGAATTATGGAGGAATTTGTAAGCTTGAAATTGTATGAGAAATTCACCTAGTTTAAATGTTGGTCAAAGTTGTTTAAATGTTGAAAAAAAAAAGAAGTGACCAAACAATTAATTTAGGCAGTAAATCGTAATGCTGAAACTTTTTGTGGAAGCTAATTGAATTATTCCAGAGCCAAACAATTAAGTTTAGAATTTTTTTGTAGCTGTTAAATATTTAATAGCAATTTAATTGCTCCAATTCAAATACACCGTGATTTAAATCAAATACCAAATTGTCATGGAAAATGTGCCTCAGCTCTGGTAGAGGTTTACACCTGGTGCCAAAATAAATGAACATTTTTTAAGGGCATTACACTGAGAAAAAATAATTTGTCTAGAAAAATGAAGGGTGGAAAATGCAAAAAAAAAAAATTGGTGCGGCTGGGGACTCGAACCCAAGACCGCGTTGGTTTGTGGCATTTAGGGCTGCGCTGGTAACCGCTAGGACAGATGGAAAGATTTTGACATGGGTAGGGAAGGAATGTATACATAGTGAGATAGTGAATGTTTGCACACGTGTGAGAGTGGTTTTCCTTTGTTTTGCACTGAAATTTTGGAGGGTTGGAAACGTATTTTTGCACTGCCACGTGATTGTGGTTACAATGGCACTTGGTAAAGGGTTAGAGTGGCACTTGGTTTAGGATTTAAATGAAGAGGCGATTTCCTATGCATGGTGGAAACTACACAAAAAAAACTACACACTCTTTGTTTTAAGTTCCTTTTTTGATATATGAGGTGTCGGGTTTCTTATGGCATTGGCACAAGTGCATTTTCGTTATATAGAAATGACTTTTTCTGACTTCTCTTTCTCTTTTTTATTATCTTTTGGACACAAGTGCCTTTTTCTTGTGTTGAAAGGGGCTTTACTCACTTCTCTCATTCATTTTGCTTGCCTTTTTGGCATAATTGCATGTTTGCTTGCCTAGCGAGTTCAAAGTCATGATATTTTCGTTATAGAGTTATTTTGTATAGTCCAAAATAAATTATCAAAATAATTAGAGATAAAAATTGGGGCCGTGCGTAGCTACCACCATGGGTAGCAAATTGTTTTTGGAATAAATTTAGGGTTAGTTAATGACTTGTTTTTTTAATGAAAGAGAGGGCTTCTCACCCCCCCCCCTTTGATTTTCATTTTTCATTAATGAAAGCCACAAGTTCTCGAACTTCATGACTTGGTTTAGGGAAAAAATGATATGTTTGGGCACGGACATTTTTTAAAACACATAATAACTTAGATAAGATGCAACACACATAATAATTAAGGGTACCCAATAATTAACTTAGATAAGATGCAAAGTTCACGGACACCACAACACGGCACACACGACATAGAAAAGCAACAAAATAAAAACGATAAAACTAAAACATCTTCTTCTTGGCCTCCTTCTTCCACCTTGGCCGCGCGCCCCTTCAACGTCGTCTTCACTCCTTGTCGTCGTCGTCGTCGTAGGGAAGGGAGTGCATCTGGCCTGGAGTGGGGAAGATGTTCTCGTAGTTGGTGAAGATATTGTACGCCGTGAAGAAGATGGACTCGCAGCCGCACCAATAGACTTGGCCGAGGAGCTCGCGCACGTCAAACGGGTTGGTGAAGGTGACCGTGAGCAGTTGGAGGATGCCGCCGCGGTCACGAACCTCGTTGAGGGTGAACATCCTCGGCGAGCCCCGTGGGAGGTGGGCATAGCCGGCTCTGAGGAAGGCGCGGGTGAGTTCGACGGCACCCCTCCACCGAGAAGTCGCCCACACACGGAGCTCCCTCTCGACGAGCACGCCCGGCGGGTAGCGCAGCTCTGGCACGACAGGCGGACGGTTGAAGGTCGGCCCGTTGAACTGCATCTTCGCTTGGGTGGAGAGGGCTCTGTCGCTTGGGTGGAGAGGGCTCGGAGAGAAGGGATCGGATCTGGCTGTGGGTGGGAGAGGAAGGAAGAGAGGCAGCCCATTTATAGGCCTGTGGGTGGGAGAGGAAGAGATGAAGGATGAGAACGGTGTGTGTGTGAATCCGGGCGCTTGTGTGAATCCGTTACGTTTTGGCTCTTAAAGTTTTGCACGAAAATGATGCATCGGGCGCGTGCGTGCATCTGAATCACTGCCGTAATGGCCGAACTACGTGCATGGCCACCTAGCTCGCCTCGCCACCTAGCTCGCCTCGCTAGCCCACTGCACAGACTAACTAGCCTAGCTGCCTCGCTTCGCTCTGAATCAGTACGTGCATGCACGTCCGGCTCGCCTCGCTCGTCTCGCTCGCCTCGCTCGCATGCATGCACGTCGGGCTCGCTCGCTCCCATGCATTCAGGCCTGCAAAGGCTGAGACAACGAGACGGCCTATTAACTGCGGTCTCAGGCCCAGACAACGAGACGGCCCAACGGTCCATCCAGCGCGCCCGGTTTTTCTTTAGAAAAAATAATCTTCCAGCCAATCAGATTGCATCTCGCGGATCGCCCCCCTCCTCTCCGCAGATTCCTTCTAGAAGGGTTAGATCGACGGCCCTGGATCGCCGCTAGGGTTAGATGGACGGTCCTTATTCAGCGCTAGGGTTAGAGGGGTTTGGAGCAGTCAAAGATATGTTTGACCAGATTTCAAATGAGCATAATAAATTAAATAAAAATCAGAAAAATGAAAACCTTGCGCACATAGTCTTCTTATGTCATATATTAATGATTTAAGTTGGTAAACAAGGTTTACATACATTTAAACGATAAGTTCATGTGTATTATGTGATATCTCGAGTATCTCGAACTCTCTTGTATGAGGTGAAGAGAAGTGTTTTGGTGAAATGAACATGAAAATTTCAAAAAACTCACCACAACTTCATTTTGGAGTGACTAAGAAGGATCCATGCTTAGTTTTTCCTTTTGATGTTTTAGACTTGTTTAAATCTTGGTCAAAGTTAAGTTTAACCAAAATTCAAATGAGCAAAACAAATTCAAAAAAATGAAAAAAATGAAAAACAAAACAGCGCACATAGTCTGTATATGTATATAATATGTGTAGGAAAGTTATTTGGCTGATTTAGACAAGGTCGAAAAAAAACCTTGCTTACAAATGAGGCTGTTTACCCTACCTTTGGATCCCACTTTTTAGCACATTTTTCATGAAATTTCCAAAACCTCACCACAGCTTCCTTTTGGATTGATTAAGAAGGATCCAGGCTTAGTTTTTCATTTTGATGTTTTAGACTTGTTTAAATCTTGGTCAAAGTTAAGTTTAACCAGAATTCAAATGAGCAAAACAAATTCAAAACAATGAAAAAATGAAAAAAAATCAGCGCACATAGTCTGTATATATATATATATATATATATATATATATATATATATATATATATATATATATATATATATATATATATATAATATGTGTAGGAAAGTTATTTGGCTGATTTAGACAAGGTCGAAAAAAACCTTGCTTATAAATGAGGCTGTTTACCCTACCTTGGACCCCACTTTTTAGCACATTTTTCATGAAATTTCCAAAACCTCACCACAGCTTCTTATTAAGAAGGATCAGGCTTAGTTTTTTATTTTGATGTTTTAGACTTGTTTAAATCTTGGTCAAAGTTAAGTTTGACCAGATTTCAAATGAGGAAAACAAAATTCAAAAAAAATTCAAAATGAAAAACATACTTCTATCATAGGTCCAACATCATTTAAACATACTTCTAACATAGGTCCAACATCACCCAACAGAAAATACAACATTATTTATAATGTTTCATAATTATTCATAAATAGCGTTGGGGCTTCTGTCTGTTCCTTGAGCCTCTTGCCATCACTTTGCTCCTCGTGCACCTTGTGCTCATCGCTTCTTCTCTTCCCCTCTTGGTTGTTGGTACCTTGCGCATCTTCTTCAAACCTACCATAGAGCTATGCAAAACATAAAGGGTAATGAGATCATGTCAAGTGATAAATGTACAGTAGTATTTGACCCTTGCAAGATTTACATACCTAGCAGAACTCACAACAACAGAAGGTTGATCAACATTTGGAGCCTCACTTGGATCACCATGATCAACATTTGGAGCCTCACTTGGATCACCATGATCAACATTTGGAGCCTCACTTGGATCACCATTTGGAGCCTCACTTGGATCATCATTTGGAGCCTCACTTGAATCATTATTTGGAGGATATTTTGGATCATAGTCAAAATCATGCGGCTATTGACCATCATCATTTGTAACCTTGTCAAAATCCTCATCTGATGCAACCGGGTGACCATCATTTTCATCATCTGTTGAGGCAACCGTCTACTGACCAACATTTCAATCGAAGCCTTCATTGAAACTCTCTCCGAACGCTGGATCTACTGTGTTATCACAATACTTACCGAAATGACCAGACCCACCACACCTTGTGCACTTACGCTTCCTCGCTCCAAGTCCAGCCCCTTCGCCGCGAGGTCTAATCCGACTCTTCCTTGGTCTACCTGCTGCTCTCTTCAGAACTGGAGCGCAAAGCTTGAATCCAGGGTCCACCATGTCCCATTGTTGTTTTCCCTCCATAGCAGGCAAGGCATAAGCATATGTGGCTTTGAACCTTGCAACAGAGTAGTAATCATGCACATACTGCTGTATGTTCCCTGCTGGACCTGGGAGAGAAGTGATGAAAAACAAGGCATGAATGCATGGCAACCCAGTTATCTGCCATTGCCTACAACTGCAAGTTCTAGCTTCTAAATCCACTGGATATCTCCATTCCCTCTTCTCTTTATCCAAATATGATATCTATGCTGTGGTACCCGAGCAAAGAGTCATGTTCATTTCCAAGCCTGTTGTTTTCTGCTTCAGTTCATTCATCACGGCTGGAATGATAATGTGGCCCATGATTTTTGCCTCGGCTATTCCTGCACGATAATGAAATTTCTGCATGTATTCTACCCTTATCCTGTCAAGCAAATCCACCACATAATGACCCTTTAGTTTCCGGATCGTTCAGTTGAAAGACTCTGCTAGATTATTGTTTACATAGTCAACTTTGCTCAGTTCACTGAATTGGCTTCTGGCCCATAACTTGGAGTGGTGTGTTTCCAAGTATTCTTTCACTTTGGGATTCATGTATAACTGTCTCAAGTGGTACTTGTGCTTCTTCACACTGCAAGTCAAAGATGCTGGCCATAAATTGTCGGTATGCACCTTTCCTTTGAATTTATTCATGAAATTTGCAGCAAGGTGACGCATGCATTCCATATGCTCTACTCCAGGGAACACATTGTCCACGGACACTTCTAAACCTTTGCAGGCATCTGTATGAATGACTAACCCATTGGGATGTGCAATAGCCCGTCGCAGATTATGCAAAAACCAAGTCCAACTCTCCTCAGATTCTGTCTCCAGCACACCGTAGGCAACTGGAAATACAAAACTGTGTGCATCAACTGCACAAGCTGCTACTAACTGTCCTTTAAACCTCCATGTGAGAAAAGTGGCATCAATAGCCAAATAAGGCCTGCAGCCTGCCAAAAAAACCCTGCGACAAGCCTCAAAGCAGACAAAAACCCTCCTAAAGCATTCCTTGGTCTTTGTCACTCCCCTGAATGTGTACTCCACGGTGTGGTGATCAATATCTACAATACTACCTGGTGCTGGTCCTCTCCACTTCACCTTTGAATGAATACAACAATTGAAAACTTTCCTGCCAGTTACCATAAATAGAATTCATAGCATGTTGTTTACCATTGAACAACCTCATGTATGGTAAATCTATCTTGAACTTATCTTTAATGTTCTTCTGCAATTCCTTTGGACCCACTTGCTGGTTTTCTTTCACCCACTTCTTTACTTCTTCTGCCACCAATCTTGACTTGGCTCTACTGATTGTATCCTTCCTAAGGGTTGAATCCTGGCATGTGTGCTTAAAAGGGTTCACTTTGACCTGAACATTAGTGCTATTTCGCATTTTAGATGCAAGCAGCCTCCATGGACAACCCTCAGTAGGACAGTGCACTATGTAACGTACTTGATCGCTCTTGTCAACTTTGAAAGTACGTTCTACCTTGATGCAGTATGTCACAAGTGCATTTCTACACTCAGTCATGGATGCAAAAACGGTACCTTCTTCCATATGAGGGTTCAAAGGGTCCCATTCTACAGCTGCAAGGTCTTCGTCCTCACCCACCGCGTCATCGTCCACACGGACTGCATTGTGAGCCTCATCTTGGTTTTCAGCCCGAGGTGCCCATCGTAAATTCTGAATAACAACAGAATATAGCTTCTCTTCATCAACCCCAGAATTGTAGTCATCAGGCTCCACTTCTAGGGGGACCCTACTGCAGTTGCTCACACTTGTCGAGCCACCACGTCGCCGTGCACCAACCGAACTGTTCTGGCTAGAGATGCCATTACGACGACTTGGTTCTCCCCGAGATGTTGCACCAGTCATCCTAGGCTGCTCAAGCACATCAATTTGCAGCCTCACATGAAAATTATCTTTATCTTTATGCTTAGCAAACATGGTAGCCAGCTCCTCATCATTACTAACTGTCACCCATTTCTTTTCCCCATCATAGTATTTGTATACCACTTCATCACGCAAACCCCAAGGATATTGGCTACAAATTACCTCCCCAAATTGTCTGAAACTCCAATTACTAGCCATTGGCAACAGATAATCGAAACCTCCTTGGTATATCTTCTTATCCTTTGCATCAAACATGTACCGGTCCCTTCTAATGTGCATCAAGAAAGCAAACCGCAACTCCATCCTAATCGACGAAAAACAGAGACGCAATCAACATACTAATTGGGCAAACCTACTCGAATCGACTGTTCAAGTGCACAACTAAGCTCAATCTAAACAGGAGGCGTGACTTACCCCTCAGGAACCCAGTCGTGGACGCGGTGGATCTCCGGCCCGACGCCTTCCTCGCCGACGCATGCCTCGCCAAATACTCCGGGGTCGCCGCTGCTCGCCATTTCGCCCTGGGGTTCTTCCTCCTAGCTCAAACAGCTCCAGCAGCCCCCTACCTTTGAGCGCTCCGGCCGAGCGCACGGAAGGAGGCCGCGCCGCGGGTCGAGCAGGTGGCTGGCGCCCCACCCGTGGCGTCGCAGGAAGGTGGCGGGCGTCGCAGGTAGCGGTGGAGCGTCGGCGCAGGACAGTAGCGGCGGAGCAGGCCGTGCAGCTGGTGGCGGGGCAGGTGCTGGCCGCGGCGCAGGTGGCGGCCGTGGCGCAGGACGGTCGGCCGGCGGATGGGCAGGGTGGGCATTGATTTGGCCGGCTAGCTCCTACGAATGGTTTGGTTTTTTTTTCCAAGGGCCCACATGTCAGCTCCGGACCGACGTCCATGCGGTCCCACGTGTAAGGTCCGGACCCACTACCCCTAACGACGGCGGACGGAATGGACTCAAAGCTGGCCGTTTGGCCTCGTCATAGTAGATGTGCATGGACTAGGGGCAAAACTGAGTACAATTCGCATCTGAGGGCAAAACTGAGTACATGGACACCACTGAGGGCAAAAGGATAATTAATCCTTCATTTATAGAGAGGAGTAATACTACCGGGTACAAAATTTGGGGCCCTTGAAAACGGGGGGCCCTGTGCTCCCGCACAGGATGCACCCCCTTGGGCTCGGGCCTGGGTCCGGGGAGCTGTCGGCGGCGGCCATGCGCCTGTGCCGGTCGGCATGCTCCATGGACAGATGAAACCCGCGCAACAGGGGCAGCAGCTTGGCCCAATGATGTACCCGATGGCACCGGCCAACGGCATGTTCCAGGTGCTGGCCGACGGCATGGGGTTCGTCCCCAACGGGTACGCAGGGATGGCCGTGGTGCCGCCGCCGCCACCTGCTCAAGGTGGGATGGGTATCGCGAGCCCCGTGTCGTCGGAGGGGAGGAGCGCCATGACACAGGCTGGCATGATGAACTGCATGGGCGACGGGGTGATGCTGGAGAGCGGCGGCTCCTGGAAACGCGGCGCCCCGGAGCGTCGAGCGTCGCCACGGTCGCATGATCAAGAACCGTGATTCAGCCGCACGATCACGTGCCAGGAAGCAGGTACTTACTTATCTTGCTGCGGAAGGGGAGGCCGGGGAAGTGGCCGCCGGGCGATGAGGGGGGGTCGCCGGGCGACAAGGGGGTGGTCGCCGCAGTCGGAGTGGCTATGGCGAGAGCGCCTAGGCGCGGTGGACGCCGGCGCCGGAGCAGCGCACGGCGGGGAGCGGGGGAGCGTTTTTTGCGATGGCTTTTGGTGTTTGTCATAGTAGGTAATGTGTATTTTGTTAAGGAGGAAGCCCGGTCACGGCGGAGGACGACGCCCCCGCTCCGGGGCTGGGGCAGGCCCCGTAGGAGCGGCCGCCGCCCTCCAAGAAAGAGCTTTGGAGGATGAGGCACAGCCCGGATGGCACGAGCGGCTGCCTCCTGCGTGGCCAGCGTCGCCGCCCGTCGAGGTCTCGTCGGAGATGAGAGATAAGTGCTTCAAGTGTTTGGAGAAGGGCCACTACAAAAAGGAGTGCATCAATCAGATCGTCTGCTTCAGATGCGGCTTGCCCGGCCATGGCACCAAGGATTGCAAGCGGCCGCGGAGTCCTTCGCCAGTGGATGACCTTCGCCGGGAGGCGGTGGCTAAAGTGGCACGCCATGCTACTTCCTCGTCATGGCCGGTGCTTGCGGCCGCATCCCACGGCACCAGCCAGTTCTTGCCGCCCCAGACCGCGGCGTTGGGCATTGACTCGGCGTGGCCACCTCTGGCTCCGCCGCGACTGCAAGTGGAGGATAGGGTCGACGAGGTGCCTGCGGAGCTCTGCGTCATCAGGCGCTCTGCCGTCGTGTCCGACTTGGAGCGTCTCCAGTTCGCCATGGTGGCGTACGTGGGCGGTCAAAAACTGGTTCTTGCACCGGGGCATGTGAAGGAGATCCTCGCCGGGAAACTTGACATAGCCCCTGAGCTTGTGTCGGTGCATTGTTAGGGCATGTACAATGGTGGCATACGGATACATATGCCCCATGACAAGAAGTAGTTTGAGGCATCTACATATATTTTTTCTCTCCAATGCAAGCTACCACTAGTGGGCCTCATTAAGAAAAAGAAAATAAAGACTCTAGTAAACATGCATCTCTGCTTTTCGCTTCAACCTTTACAGCTTTTGGTATCAGACCACACTTTTTCTCTCCAAGCACCCGTCTACTGAAGAGGATCCTGCTTCCCTATCCGAACCTACTTTATCTGATATCCGATCCTACATTGGCGTGTGAGGCATCACCTTAAGGCTATGCATTGTACATGCCCTTACAGGCCAGAGGACTTTTTGATGGTTTTTGCGTCTGCGGAGGTGCGGAACAGAGTGGCGGCGTACCCCTCGGTGGAGTTTGAAGGTGACCGGCTGATCTTCAGGCCGTGGAATCGACAGTCGCAGGCAGCTCCTTCAACTGGTAAGCACGCGAGACAAGAACAGAAGAACGGTGCAAGAGGCACTCCTTGATAACGCTTGGATGAATGATATCAATGGCGAGCTCTCATTCATGGGTCACATGCAAGTTTACCTGCTGATTCAAGCCATGAGTTCGGTGGAGAGGAACATTGATGAGCCGGATCATTTCGACTGGCCCTGCGACGTGTCTGGCAAATACACAGCCAGTTCTACCTACAAGAGACTCTGCATTGGATATACGCGCGTCCCGACTGCCGGTTGCATTTGGCGAAGCTGGCCCGACTCAAATGCAAAATCTTCATATGGCTGGCCTGTCAATACCGGCTATGGACTTCGGACCGTCGTGCACGGCATGGCCTCCAAGACGCCCCATCACCTTGCTACACTTGTCTCCAAGAAGAGGACAATGCGGATAACATTCTCGTGCAGTGCGTCTACGCCCGCGAGGTATGGCACTCCTGCTTCAGCTCATGGAGAATCACCATCCACACACCGGACGCAAACGTCACTTTCTTGCAATGGTGGCTTGAACAAAGGAGTAGATTCAGAGGGAAGGCCAAGAGATCTATGGACTCTGTTGTGATTCTCATCGCATGGGCACTCTGGAAGCAACGAAATGCACGAGTCTTCAACAACAGATCACGACAGAGATCCCCCTGTAGCTTACAGAGGATATTCATCAAGCGATTGAGGATTGGAAGAAGGCCGGTCTCGGCGGTGTTGGAGCTTTAGATGCTTTTACGAGAGACTAGTCTTTGATTGCTAGGGCGTAGGTGTGGTGTGTGCCCCCCCCCCCCGCCCCGACGACTTGTTCGCATCTCGCTCGGGCTCTTGTACATTATTTTATGCCTTCTATAAAAATATGGTATGCCATTGGCGTTCTCTAAAAAAAACAGCTGCAGGCAGTCTATTCGGTATTTGCCTTCAAGGTGTGGCTGGAAATTGAGGGCATCGCCCCTCATGCCTGGGATCGCTCCGTGGTGGAGGAATTGCTTGGGTCTTCTTGCAAGGTCGATGCAGTGGCGCCAGAGACTGCTTCCCGCTCCAACTTGTCCTCGTTCAAGCTCACAGCATGGACGGCGAGCCTGGAAGAGATTTCTGTTTGCCGATGGCTGGCGGTGCCGGAGCCAGGTCTGGAGGCGCCGCCCGCTCTTCTGGAGTATAAGGTGCTCATTCATATTGACATGGTTTCGGATCTGAAAGAGGCTGGTGAGCCATGGTTCTTCGGGAGTTCGTCGGGAAGGGGGCAGAGCGGTCTTCCTGACGACGACGGTGGTGACCTCGCGGGCGGTGGACCCAGGCCACGCAGGCTGGTCTGGGAGTTCGGTGTTCCTGAAACTCGCGCCGGCGGTCATGGCGGTTTCGCCGCCGGCGGTGGGGGAGAAGCTTGGTCCAGACCGGTGGGACATGATTGGCGGCTCCCTCCCATGGAGGCCCCACCTGTCACTGTGTTGACGGCCCCACCCGCCCCTATCCTGAGCAGGTTGACGAGGCGTATGTCTGCTTTCCAGCGTTTGACTGGTCAGCCCAGGAAAGAGGTTTCGAACCACGCGGTGGCTGAGAATTCAAACAGGAGTGGTGGATCTGCAGCCACACAACTGGCGCTGGCCCCGGAGCTAGTGGCTGCGGACGGATTGGTGGTTCCAGATGCGGCGGTTATTTCCCCGCCTCGGATGCCGGGGCGTGTGGAGACAGAGCAGGGAAAAGAAGGAGAGACCACGTGCAACATGGTCATCCAGTCTGGAGCGTCGCCAGTGGGGCCGCATGTGGAAGCCCCGATGCTTCCTGTCTCTCTAAAGCAGGTGAGGCCAGTCCTCGGGATGGTGGCCACTGAGGATGGAGAGCCTGGATCCCAAGACGACATGGTGGTTGGGCACCCAGATGCGGCCAAAATGCGTGTCGTGCCACGGGAAGAACCGACACAGTCGGTGGAGGGTGCGCCCCTAGTGACCATGCAGAGTGCAGTGATGCACGATTCTCTGGTGGTGGCGCAGCCAGTGGTGACACCTGGCCAACTGATGTTGGTGGAGTGCACGCAGCCGGTGGACGGCCACACGCTGGCTGGGTCCCGCCCTGAGGGAAATCATGCAGATCTTGCATGTGACTCGATTCACGTACCCGAGCCAACTACGGTGCAGGCGACCAATGTGTTGCCTGCCGAGAGGCCAACGGAAGACCATGCTAATGAGGCAGGCATGGAGATTGTCGCGGCCAACGTCCCAGCGAGTTATTTGACACCCAAGGAGGCGGGGATGTACGTAAAGCTCAAGGCGTTCTACTCAAACATTGTGAAGAAACTCGCTCCACCAATCCTCAGGGAAGTTCAGGCCTCCACCTTGCGGGTTGAGGCCGAGTTATTCACACCCAGAAGAACTACCCGGGCAGCCAAGAAATCGGTGGCACAGACAGCGCCAAGAGCCACGCGAGCGGAGAATGTACTCCTGCGCACGTTGGGACTAGTTCCGGAAGACTTGGACGTGGAGGACACGGCTGTGCAAGAGCTTCACTCACTTTTCGACTCACCTCTTCGCAAGTAGCACGTGCACGTGATCGCAGCCCTATTCGACAAGGAGTTGCCAGGGCAGATCAGCGGTGCTTGCTCAGGTGCTGCGGCAGGGATCGGTGCGCATTAAGAGTGTACCGAGCTGTGTGATGGGTGCAAATCTGTTTCATGGATTTAAACCCAGCGATAACGTGCTGGAATGTTCGAGGCTTGAATAATCCAGCGAAGAGGCAAGCGGTCAAGGATTTTCTATTCTCGGTGGGGCCTAACTTAGTGTGCTTACAAGAAACTAAGCTTGTTGTAGTGGATAACTTTATTATAATGCAATGTTGTGGGCCGTCCTTAGACGGTTTTGCTTATTTGCCGGCGGTTGACACGAGAGGTGGGATCATATTAGCCTGGGATACCAACGTGATGATTATCGAGCACATCACGCGTGACATGAACTCCCTCACTGGCTTGGTGCACCCAAAGTCAGGGGATGATTGGTGGAGTACTGTGGTCTATGGGCCACAAGGAGATGACCTCAAGACTCTTTTCCATGAGGAGCCGTCTGGAGAGCGGCATGCCCGGGAACGTGGATGGTCCTGGGTGATTTCAACTTGATCCTTCGAGCCTCGGAGAAAAATAACATGAATCTTAACCGGGTCATGATGAACAAATTTAGGAGTTTCATCGACGATAATGAGCTGAAAGAGCTCTACATGCATGGACGTCGTTTCACGTGGTCAAACGAGAGAGATACCCCGACCATGACCAAAATAGATAGGATCTTTGTTTTAGTGGATTGGGAACTGGCGCGCCCAGATTACCTATTGCAGGCGCTTTCGACAAGTGTCTCTGATCATGCCCCGCTACTTCTATCGACCAATGCAACCTACTGGCCGAAATAAAGGTTTCGTTTTGAGAGCTTCTGGGCTAAGCTAGAGGGGTTTGAGCAGGCTGTGAGGGAGGCCTGGGTTTGTGACCAGTCTATCATCGACCCCTTCAAAAGACTCGACGCGCTTTTTCGAAACACAGCGGTGGCACTTCAGGCTTGGGGTCAGAGGAAAGTTGTGAATATAAAGCTTCAAATTTCCATAGCAACGCTGGCAATCCTCTTCCTAGATCAAGCAATGGAAATTAGAGTGCTAACTGAGTTGGAGACATGGCTGAGAAGAACTCTCAAGCTTACTCTCTTGGGGCTCGCGTCGCTGGAACACACGATAGAACGACAAAAGATCGAGGCACAGATGGCTTCGCGAGGGCGATGCGAACACCAAGTTTTTTCAGCTGGTTGCGAACGGAAGGAAAGCTAAGAACTTCATACCACAGGTTAGACGAGGTGAAGAAATCGCCACTGAGCAGAACCACAAGGAAGAGTTTTTCAAGGAGACTTTTCAAAACTTGCTTGGTACGGCCGAGGCGAGAGAGCACATGCTCAATCTACAAATTCTGGGCTTGAGTACTATGCTGGACTTGAGTAGTTTGGACGCGCTTTTCACTGTTGAGGAGGTCTGGTCAGCCATCAAGGAAATGGCCCCGGACCGGGCTCCCGGACCGGACGGATTCATGGCAGAGTTCTACCAAAGAGAATGGACAATCATTAAGGTCGACATCATGGCCGCTCTCCTCAAGCTTTGCGTTGGAGATGATCGAGGGTTTGCAAGGCTAAATCGTGCTCTGATCGTTTTGATACCTAAGAAGCCTGACGCCATGGAGGTAGGCGACTACAGACCGATCAGTTTACCGCACAGCTTCTCCAAACTGTTCGCCAAGCTCTTGGCAAATCGCATCAGACCGCGCATGAGGGACTTAGTGGCCGCCAATCAGTCTGCATTCAATCGCGGAAGAAACCTGCATGACAACTACCTTCTTGTCAAGCAAGTGGCAAGGAAAATCCATGCCAGGAAGAATAGAGGTGTCTTCTTAAAACTAGATATATCCATGCTTTTGACTCCTTGTCCTGGCCTTTCTTGTTCGAAGTACTCTGCGCCAAAGGTTTTGGAGGGAGATGCCTCAGGTGGATAGCTGTCTTGCTTCAAACATCGATCACCAGAGTGTTGGTTATTCGTCAAGCCTACAAATCAATTCCTTACGTTCGTCAGAATCGCGCTGCAGCTATTTGGAGAAGCATCGGGACTGAGGGTTAATTACAGTAAATCATCCGCGATCCTGATCTTCGAGGACCAGGACGACAAAGAGAGAGTTGAGAACCTACTGCAATGCCCTATCGGAGAATTCCCGTGTAAATACCTTGGGTTGCAGCTGGCCATAAAGCATCTCACAAAGGCTCATTGGCAGCCTCTTCTGGACCAAGTTCGGCATTGCCTCCCGGCTTGGCAGAAAGGACTACTACAGAGATCCAGTCGGCTTGTTCTCGTGAAATCGGTGCTCGCAGCAAGACCCGTGCATCAACTGCTCGTGGTGAAGGCCCCTGGTTGGGTACTCAAGGACATTGATGGATGGATGCGTGCGTTTTTCTGGGCTGGGAAAGATCAAGTGAACGGAGGTCAATGTCTAGTGGCATGGAGCGCGATCTGCAAGCCGACTTGCTTCGGAGGCCTGGGGGTGAAAAACTTGAGTCTGCAAGCGCTGGCCCTTAGAGTGCGATGGGAATGGCTGCGGTGCACAGACCCGCAAAGGCCATGGCATGGGCTCGAGACTATGGTGGATAAAGATGCGAGGCAAGTATTCGACAGCCTGGTGCATATTACTGTGGGCAAAGGAGATAAGGTTCTATTTTGGAGAGATAGATGGATCCGTGGATTTTCTGTCAAGGACATAGTGCCCATGCTGGTGGCTGGAGTGGACAAAAGGGTCAGAAACTCCTGCACGGTGGCCCAGGCCTTGACCGGTGAAAGGTGGGCACTCGACGTCCAACCACAGACATCCTTCGTAGCACTACTACAAACAGTCCACTTGAGGCATGCTATCGCAACTGTCCCTAGAAAAGTGCAAATGGAGGACACCTTTGCTTGGCCGCATGACCCATCGGGTACGTACACGGCGAGATCCACTTACATGAGACTCAATCAAGGAGCGATTGGATCGCCTACTGCTACGGCGATATGGCGTAGCTGGGTGCCGTTGAAATGCAAGATCTTTGCCTGGCACTCGGTGCAGCACAGATTATGGACATCCGACAGACGGGCACGGCATGGGCTGCAAGACAACCCCTCGCCTTGCTACACACGTCTGCAGGATGAGGACACTGTTGAGCATATCGTCGTGCAATGCGTTTACGCTAGACAGGTGTGGCACACGTGTTTTGACTCCTTGCAAATCAACGTCCCCACCCCCAACAACACAAACACATTTGACGAATGGTGGCTAAGGGCACGATCCGGCTTTCAAGGGAAACACAAGCGAGGCTTTGATTCAGTCGTCATCGCCGCGGCTTGGTTGTTATGGAAGCAGAGGAACGCTAAGGTGTTCAACCGGACGGAACAAGTCAAAGACTGCAGAGAGCTAGCCATTTCCATTCTTGAGGAAATTTACGAGTGGCACTGTGCAGGTGTAGGGGTGGGTGGATTAGATCGTTTTGTGAGAGATCACGTTTGATCTACCTGTAGGTGTGAGTGGGTGCTCGGGTGATCGATGTTCGCATTGATCGCACGAATCTTGTAAATTGTTTTCACCCTTCTACAAAGATATGGTACGCCATCGGCGTACTCTCGAAAAAACTTATCTTGCTGCCAAAAGTCTCGAAAAAACTTATCTTGCTGCCAAAACTTACACTCCCTGTCTTTCCTACAGGCTTATACCATGGAGCTTGAAGCTGAACTGAACCAGCTCAAAGAGGAGAATGCTCGTCTGAAAGCTGAGGAGGTACGGAGTTGCTGGCCGGTGAAAACCATGAGAAAATTCACTTTTCCTATTCTTTTTAAGTTATTACTACTTCTTACCGCTACTAAGCTGCTTCATTGTTTTGTTGCAGAAGACAATTCTGCTGACCAAGAAACAAATGGTATGTACATTTTCCCACCATCACATGGCAATCCTCCTACACTCGCCATCACTTACCAATTGCTTGCAACAATCTAATTGCTAAGTCTTAAAACAGTCAATGTGTGTGTGCTGATGAAAATACCTTCTGGCTATGATCTTTTTGTCCTACAGCTCGTGGAGAAGATGATCGAACAGTCCAAGGAGAACGTGAACACCAAGAAGGGTGGCGCCCTGCCTCGCCGCAACGGTAGCTGCATCTGGTGAACGGTGACCCGCCATTCAGCTTCCATAGTCGTGCTGTGAGAAGGATGAGAATGAATTGTGGTGTTGACAGTAGTTACCTTTACTTTCCGAAGCGGTGTGGTATAGTAATTTACTAGTAGTACCTAAAACTCATAAGGACCCGAATGTGAGTGTTTATCTGGTCAAGCAAGTGAACTTGCATTGTTGTTAATGTTTATATGTATGTGTGTTTGTTGGAAGCTTCGGACAAATGGAACAAAGTAAAATTAGCAATATGTTGATGTGTGCTCGTGCTTTAATATGATGCGATGCGATGTGTGGGTCTTCGCCTTGGCGACGATGCATTGGCTGGGCAGCTGGGGTAGCTGCCAGCCCACCCGAGTTCGAGTCTCAGCTTGGAAGTGTGGTGCTCGCGGAGTTTCTCCTACAAAAAATGCCAACGAGGGTTAGCCCTTGGGTTGGTCTCATTTTTTGTAAGAAGTGGAGATGACACACGAGTTGAGTTTAGTCACGTAGGTACACTTTGCTGCGTCGGTGAAATTTGAGCCACTCAAACAGTTTTCAAACCCAGTGAAGTTTGAGCTATTCAAATAAGTGGTCACACGGGATCGCGTGAGACTTGACCGGGGTCACCCATCGCAATGTTTGGGTAGTCGATTCCCTTTCCCCTCCGTTGCGGCTCGCTGTTTGAGGATCTGGCTAGTCTTCTTGTTGGCCTACCATGACGGCGATCATCAACCTTCATACTCTTACGATTGTGTGCATCGGAGGCTAGGGGTGATCTTTTTTTTTTTCTCTGAAAAAAATCCTCCTACACTTACCATCATTTGTCAATATTTCTTGCTAGAATCTAATTGCCAAGTCCTAAAACAAGTGTGTGTGTGTGTGTGTGTGTGTGTGTGTGTGTGTGTGTGTGTGTGCGCGCGCGCTGATGGTAACGCCCTATGGTCATGATTTTTTTACAGCTGGTGAAGAAGATGGAGCAGTCAAAGGAGAACGGGAACGCCAAGAAGAGTGACGCCCTGTCGCGCTGCTGCGGTAGCTCCATCTGGTGAATGGTGACCTGCCATTCAACTTCCATAGCCGTGCTAGCAGGAGGAGGAGTAGTTGATGTCTGGTTGTTTTGTGTGTTAAATGCAATTGCAGCAACAATTATGGTGTTGACAGTAGTTATCTTTTCTTTGATGATATATTAATTTACTAGTGATACCTAAAACCCATAAGAACACAAATATCAGTGTTTATCTGGTCAAGAAAGTGAACTTGTGTTGTTGTTACTGTTTATAGGTGATGATGAGTTTGTCAGAAACTTCAGACAAATGGAACAAAAGAAAATTAGCAATATGTTGATGTGTACTCCGAAAGTCCCCTTCTACTTCCGAGCTCAATTGAGCTCGAGGTGAATAGTAAATTAAAAAACTGAAAGAAAAAAACTTCAATAATTTCTGGGGTTTTTTGGTGTAAACTTTGACACGTGTTCTCTGTGCCTGCAAGTTTCATCCCGAAATAACATTCGTGGAAGTCATGGCAAAAAAATAGCACTCCAAAATTCTTTCAAAAATGGCATTTCTGGAGTGTCGATTATTTTTTACCACGAATTCTAAGAATGTTATCTAAGGATAAAACTTGCAAGTACTAAGAACGTTTGTGAAAGTTTGCACCCAAAAAAACCAGTTTTTTATTATATTTTTTATTTTAATGTTGATTAGGGAGCATACGAGCTCGGGACTAGATACTCTACGGCCTATGTACGATGGGGTCTTTGCCATTGCTCTTTCTGGTGTATGATGGAGTCTTTGCCTTTGCTATCTTCTGAAGAAGTGGAGATGACACACGAGTTGAGTTTAGTCATGTAGGTGCACTTTGTCGCATAAGTGAAATTTGAGCCATTCAAATAGTTATAAATCCAGTGAAATTTTGGCTATTCAAATGAGTGATCACACGAAATCCCATGAGAGTTGATAGTAGTTTGCTTTTCTTTTCGTAGCGGCATGGTAATTATTTACTAGTAGTACATAAAACCCACAAGGACCCAAATGTCAATGTTTATCTGGTCAAGCAAGTGAACTTGTGTTGTTGTTACTATTTATATATATATATATAAGTGACGATGGTTTGTCAGAAAGATCAGACAAATGGAACAAGAGAAAGTTAGCACTATGTTGATGTGTACTTGTGCTTTAATATGATGTGATGCTATGTGTGTGGCCTATTTCGGAGGTGTGTGTGAGAGTCTTCGCCTTTCCTCTCTTCTCAAGAAGTGGAGATGACACTCGAGTTAAATTTAGTCACGTAGGCGCACTTTGTCGCCTCAGCGAAATTGAGGCTATTCTCATCATAATGCTTGGGTAGTCGATCCCCTTTCATCTCCATCGCGGCTCGCTGCTTGAGAATCCGACATGCCTTTAGTTGTGCTCCCTGGTTGACCAACCATGACGGCGATCATCAACCATCATACCCTTATGGCTGTGTGCATCGGAGGCCAATAGTAGTCCCCCTTTTCTAAGAAAAAAAAACCTCCTGCACTTACCATCATTTGCCAATTTCTTGCAACGACCCAATTGCCAAGTCTTAAAATAGTAAATGGGTGTGTGTTAATTGTAACACCCTGTGGTCGTGATTTTTTACACCTTGTGGTGAAGATGATGAAACAGTCCAAGGAGAATGTCAACACCAAGAAGGGTGGCACCCTGTGGCGGCACCACGACAACTGCTTCTAGAGAACAGTGACATGTCATTTAGCTTCCATTGTCGTGCTAGTAGGAGGATGAGGAGGAACTTGTAAGTGCATCTAGTGCCACCCATAGTTGGTTTTGGAGTATTGACGACAAACTTGGTTGAGGGACTAATGTGTTTGTCAGATTCACATGAGAACACGGGTAGAAGTCCCTATTGATTCAGTTTACCCATCGAAGATGACCCCTAAAAATGTATGAAGACTTTGAAGACAATGGTGGTTTGCGAAGACATTCGTGTCAAAGATAATGACACTTGAAGACATTCACTTTAAGACAATGAAGCGCAAAGACAAAGTTTCTTTCGTTGTTTCATTCTTTTCTTTCTTGAGTGATAGGAACTACCAAATTTTTAAGCGGGGTCAAGGTAAACAAAGTCAGAAAACTGACGTGATGCTCAACCTTAAATCCTATGTCTTCGAGCGAGGACAAATGAGAGAAAATCTTATCCTGAGTTGGATAAGTCAGCCTTGCTTGTAGCTCAAGTCAAGCCGCCGCGTGTGTTTGAAATCCGGCCGTTGGACACGTGTTGAGTGTCCATTGACCCAGGGGCATTTCGAACATATCATGCTGGGTTGCCTGCTGGCTATAAATAGCTCAACCCTCCACCATAAATTGGTGGCTTCTCCGAGTTAGTGCACGTATTTTGTCGTTTGAGAGCAACCCACCTCTGAAGCCTTTGAGAGAGAATCCTTATGAGGACAAACCCAAAACACCGAGAGCCCGAAGTGTTTTGAGCATCATTGAAGCCTTTCTGTTCTGCGTGAACTGAAGACTTGTTACACTTGAAGACTGTGATCTTCTAGTCGGTTAGGCGTCACGTTGTGAGCATCCAAGAGCAATTGTGGATTGCCGGTTAACGAGTCTGTGAAGGTTTGGAAGTCTACCTTGAAGACATAGTTGAGTGATTGCATTAGATCTGCAGGTCTTAGCTCCAGGGGAATAAGGTGAAGATGTGGTCTTATGAGCTCAATCTCAGCCTCCCTAACCAGACGAACAGTTGTCACAACAAATGTAACTGGTCTACCAAATCCTTGTCTCCATCGAGTAACTGGTTCTATCACTTCACTTCTTTACTTACTGTTTAGCTTCGTGAAGTCTTGGCTTGACCGTTTTGTTCGAAGACATTGTGTGAAGACATTCACTCTAATTGCCTATTTTTCTTCACACTATCTTTCAATTATGATCTGCTCTACCTAGCTGCTACTTGTCTTCGTGCATTATCTGTATTGTACCTGACTCTCTTGCATAGCTAGTGTAGTTTATCTTCCATTGTATCTTGTTTAGTTATTGTCTTAACTACCAGTCTTCGGAGACATTGCCTGTCTTGAAGACTTTCATATAAATCTCCTAGTCACCCTCCTCACTAGCATTTTAAGAACTACATTCTGCCCATTTTGTGTGTTTGATGCAACTAGAACAACAATTGTGGTGT
Organism: Secale cereale; assembly: GCA_902687465.1. Taxonomy (NCBI): domain Eukaryota; kingdom Viridiplantae; phylum Streptophyta; class Magnoliopsida; order Poales; family Poaceae; genus Secale; species Secale cereale. The sequence goes on from LR738711.1 coordinate 846,575,386, forward strand.
TGATAGTAGTTACCTTTTCATTTCAGAGGGGGTGGTATAGTAATTTACTAGTAGTACCTAGAACCCATAAGGACCCAAATGTCAGTGTTTATCTCGTCAAGCTAGTGAAATAGCACTGTTGTTACTATTTATAGGTGATGATGTGTTTGTCAGAAACTTTAGACAAATGGAACAAAAGAAAATTGGCAATATTGTGATGTGCACTCGCACTTTCATATGATGTGATGTTATGTGTGTGGTCCATTTCAGATGTGTGTGTGTTGGAGTCTTTGCCTTTGATTTCTTCCGAAGAAGTGTATATGACACACGAGGTAATCACGTAGGCACACTTTGTTGCATCGGTGAAATTTCAACATTTAAATAATAAATAATCCACACTTTGCCGCATCGGTGAAATTTCAGCATTTAAATAATGTTTAATCCACACTTTGTAATGCTTGGGTAGTCGGTCTCCTTTCCCTTCCATCGCGGCTCGATGCTTGAGGGTCTGGCTAGCCTTTAGTTGTGCTGCCTAGTTGGCTAAAAATGACAGCGATCATCTACCCTCATACTCTTAAGGTAGTGTGCATTGGAGGCCATGGGTGATCCTCCTTTTCTAGGAAAAAAAACCCTCCTACACTTACCGTAATTTGTTGATTGCTTGCAACAACCTAATTGGCATGTCTTAGAAAAGTTAATGTGTGCGCACATATGATAACACCCCGTGATCGTGATTTTTTATAGCTGATGGAGAAGGTGACGGAACATTCCAAGGAGAACGACAATGCGAAGAAGGGTGGCACCCTGTCACAGTGTTGTGTCAACTGCATCTCGTGAACGGTGACCCACCATTCAGCTTCCATAGTCATCCTGGCAGGAGGATGAGCAAGTCTTTGATTCTGTCCATTTTGTCTATTTGATGCAACTACAACGACATTTGTGGTCTTGATAGTAGAGTTATCTATTCTTTTCAGAACGAGTGGTATAGTAATTTACTAGTAGTACACAATACCCATAAGGACCCAAATGTGAGCACCTGAACATGTGTAGTTGTTACAGTTTATAGGTGATGATGGGTTTTCCAGAAACTTCAGTCAAACAGAAAAATAAAATTAGCAATATGTTGATGTGTACTCACGCTTTAATATGATTGGGATTCTATGTGTGTGTTACATTTTGGATGTGAGTGTGGGAGTCTTCGCCTTTTCTCACTTATGAAGAAGTGGAGATGACACACGAATTAAGTTTAGTCACATAGGCGCACTTTGTCGCGTATGTGAAATTTGAGTTATTCAAACAGTTTTTAAATCCAGTGAAGTTTGAGCTATTCAAATTAGTGGTCACGCAAGATCCTGTGAGACTTGGCGGTGGTCACCAATCGCAATGCTTGGGTAGTCGATTCCCTTTCCCCTCTGTCGTGGCTCGCAACTTGACGGTCTAGCTAGCCTTCAAGCGCTCCCTAGTTGGCCAACCATGATGGAGAGCATCAACCGCCATACTCATATGGATGTGTGCATCTGTAGCTAGGGGTGATAATCCATTTCTAAGAAAAAAGCCTCCTACACTTACCATCATTTGTCAATTGCTTGCAACAATCTAATTGCCAAGTCTAAAAATAGTTAACGTGTGTGTGTTGATGGTAACACCTTGTGGTCATGATATTTTTATACAATTAGTGGCGAATATGATGGAATAGTCCAAGGAGAATGTCAACGCCAAGAAGGGTGGCACAATGTCGTAGCACTGCGGCAACTGAATCTGGTGAACGATGACCCACATTTCAGCTTCCAAAGCTGCTCTGGCAGGAGGATGTAGGGATGGCACCCGCAGGGTTTGGGTATGGGTGGAGCCACCCCATACCCTTACTCGTCCTATTTGAGCTTACCCATCACCCATACCCATACCCGCTAGTGGGTACAATTTTTCCCCATATCCGTCACCCGGTAGGGTAAATGGGTACCCGCGGGTAAAAATACCCACATTTGGATAACACTAATTTGAGCATCACATAATTATAAAGAACAGCATATAATCATAATTTATAAACAACAACACCTAATAACATCACTACATACCTATAAAGAACAACACATCCTAAGAAAACACATTCTGTAAAAATCAAACACTTTCTTGTAAACAAAACATCAACACATAGTCGTAAATAGTAGCACATAGTCATACCTTCTAAGTTTACAAACTCATGAGAAAGTATAGAGGTAATTAGTCCATCATTGTTAGATTTTATAAGGGTACATGGTTACATGGGTATGGGTTATGTGATCCCGTACCCGTACCCGCTCTACCCGATGGGTTTAAGATTTTTCCATTTATATGCCCATGGATAACGTTTTGTCTCATACCCTTACCCTAATAGGGTTTTTACCCACAGGGTACGTGGGTAATGGGTACCCATTGCCATCCCTAGGAGGATGAGGAGGACTTGCATTCTGGCCGTTTTGTGTGTTTGATGCAACTACAACGACAATTGTGGTGTTGATAGTTGTTACCATTTATTTTCGGAGCGGGATGGAATAGTAATTTACTAGTAGTACCAAAAACCCGTAAGGACCCAGATGTCAATGTTTATCTGGTCAAGCAAGTGAACTCGAGTTGTTGTTATTGTTTATAGGTGATGATGGGTTTGTTAGAAACTTCAGACATACAGAAGAAAAGAAATTTAGTAATATGTTGATGTGTACTAATGCTTTAATATGATGCGATGCTATGTGTGTGGTCCATTTCGGATGTGTGTGTGGGAGTCTTCACCTTTCCTCTCTTCTAAAGAAGTGGAGATGGCACACGAGTTGAGTATAGTCAGGTAGGAGCACTTTGACGCGTCTGTGAAATTTGAACTACCAAATAGTTTTAAATTCGGTGAAATTTGAGGTATTCAAATTAGTGGTTATGCGGGATCCCGTGAGACTTGATGGTGGTCACCCATTGCAATGCTTCGGTAGTTGACCCCCTTTCCTATCGGGCGCGGCTCGCTGCTTGAGGGTCCGACTAGCCTTCAGTTTGGCTCCTTGGTATGCCAACCATGACCAGGATCTTCAAACCTCATACTCTTATGGTTGTGTGGATCGAAGTCCACGGGTGATCCTCCTTTTCTTAGAAAAACCTCCTACACTAACCATCATTTGCCAATTGCTGGCAACAACCTAATTGCAAAGTCTTAAAGCAGTTAATGTGAGTGTGCTCATGGTAACAACCCGTGGTCGTGATTTTTTAACGGCTAGGGGAGAAGATGATGGAATATTCCATGGTGAGAGTCAATGCCAAGAACAGTGGCACCCTATCGCGGCACTGCGACAGTTGCTTCTTGTGAACAACGACCCACCATTAGGCTTCCATAGGTGAGATGGCAGGAGAATGAGGAGGACATGCATTCTGGCCATTTTGTATGTTTGATGGATCTACAACAACAATTGTGGTCTTGATAGTAGTTAGCATTTCTTTCCAGAGAGCGATGGTATAATAATTTACTACTAGTGCCTAAAATCCAAAAGAACCCAAATGCTAGTGTTTACCTGGTCAAGCAAGTGAACTTGTGATGTTGTTACTATTAATGGGTGATGATGGGTGATACGTCTCCATCATATCTAATTTTCCTAACGCTTTTCCTCTTGTTTTGGACTCTAATTTGCATGATTTGAATGAAAGTAACACGGACTGACGTTGTTTTCAGCAGAACTACCATGGTGTTGTTTTTGTGCAGAAATAAAAGTTCTCGGAATGGAACAAAACTTTTTGGAGAATTATTTCAGAATAAAAGAAAAAATATTGGAGCCAGGAACCACTGGAGGGGCCCCCTGGGTGAGCACAACCCACCAGGGCATCCCCACTCCAGGCGGGCCCCACCTGGTGGCCCCGCTGACCCTCAATCCGACACCATAAATACGTAAATTTGGAGAGAGAAAATCAGGGAGAAAGAATTACCTCGTTTCGCGATACGGAGCCGCCGCCACCTCCTATTCTTCATTGGGAGGCCGGATTTGGAGTCTGTTTGGGGCTCTGAAGAGGGGGATCTTTGATCTTCGTCATCACGAACCCTCCTTCATCATCAATTCCATGATGCTCTCCATCGAGAGTGAGTAATTCCTCCGTTGGCTCGCTGGTCAGAGAGGAGTTTAATGAGATTCATCATGTAATCGAATTAGTTTTGTTAGGGCTTGATCCCTAGTATCCACTATATTCTGATATCGATGTTGTTATGACTTTGCCATGCTTAATGCTTGACACTTTGGGCCCGAGTGCCATGATTTCAGATCTGAACCGTTTATGTTATCACCATTATATCTATGCTCTAGATCCGATCTTGCAAGTCATATTCACCTACTATGTGTTATGATCCGTAAACACCGGAGTGAGAGTATTTGGGATACTTTCCGGTGATGACCATAGTTTGAGGAGTTCATGTATTCACCATGTGTTAATGCTTTGTTCTGATTCTCTATTAAAAGGAGTCCTTAATATCCCTTAGTTTCCTTATGGACCCCGCTGCCACGGGAGGGTAGGACAAAAGATGTCATGCAAGTTCTTTCCATAAGCATGTATGACTATTTGTTGGGGAAGGTACTATTTCACAAAAATTCTACGATCACGCAAGATTTATCTAGAAGAAGCATAGCAACGAGCAAGGAGAGTGTGTCCACGTACCCTGGTAGACCAAAAGCAGAAGCGTTTAGTAATGCGGTTGATGTAGTCGAATATCTTCACGATCCAAGTACCGAATGCACGGCACTACCATGTTTAGCACATGTTCAGCACGATGACGTCCCTCGAGCTCTTGATCCAGTTGAGGATGAGGGAGAGTTTCTTCAGCACGACGGTGTGGTGACGGTGATGATGAAGTTACCTGCACAGGGCTTCGCCTAAGCACTTCAATGATATGACCGAGGTGTGTAACTGTCGAGGGGGACACTGCACACGGCTAAGAGATTGTCTGTTGTGCCTTTGGGGTGCCCCCTGCCCAAATATATAAAGGAGGGAGGGAGAGAGGCCGGCCTCCTAGCGCGCGCCAAGAGTAGGGAGTCCTACTAGGACTTCCAAGTCCTAGCAGGAAACCCTTTCCTATTCAGAGTAAGAGAGAAGGAAAGAGGGAAAGAGAGAGGGAGTAGGAAAAGGCAAGGGGACGCCGCCCCCTTCCCCTAGTCCAATTCGGACCCATGGGGGGCGCCACCTCCCATTGGCCTGCCGCGTCATCTTCCCGTATGGCCCAATAAGGCCCATTACTTCTCCCGGTGAATTCCCGTAACTCCCCGGTACTTCAAAAAATACCCGAATCACTCGGAACCTTTTCGATGTCCGAATATAGCCTTCCAATATATGAATCTTTACCTCTCAACCATTTCGAGACTCCTCGTCATGTCTGTGATCTCATCTGGGACTCCGAACAAACTTCGGTCATCAAATCACATAACTCATAATACAAATCGTCATCGAACGTTAAGCGTGCAGACCCTGTGGGTTCGAGAACTATGTAGACATGACCGAGACACATCTCCGATCAATAACCAATAGTGGAACCTGGATGCTCATATTGGCTCCTGATGTCTACTACACAACTGATACGTCCAAAACGTATCGATAATTTCTGCTTGCTCCATGCCTCTTTTGTGTGATATTGCTATGATATTTATGCACTTCCATACACTTTTGATCATATTTGGACTAACCTATTAACTCAGTGCACCCCAGTGCCAGTTTCTGTTTTCTGCTGTTTTTGTATTTCAGGTTTTCCCATTACGTAAACTGCCAGAAAAATTCCGGGAAAAATATATCAAAAATCAGCGTTCCGGAAGCTTCCATGCAGCCAAAGTAGGGCCGGAGGGGGGCCACCAGGGCTCCAGGCGGCCAGAGGGTGCGCCCCCCCTCCTGGCCGCACCGCCAGGGCGCCTGGGCCCCCCAGGCCTCCTCTGACGCCCCCTTTGGCATATATTTACACCGCGTCCCGAAACCCTCGAGGACGGAACCCTTTTTCGCGATCTCATCTCTGTTCCGCCGCCGCGCTTCCAAGATCGGGAGCACCAGGAGAACTCTTCCCGGCACCCTGCCGGAGGGGAGGATCACCACCGGGAGCCTCTCCACCACCATGGACGCCTCCCGGATGAGTTGTGAGTAGTCTCCTTTGGACCATGGGTCCATGACCAGTAGCTATGTGATGTTCTCCTCCCCTTTTTGTTCTTCACCGATTAGACCTTGTGAGCTGCCCTACATGATCGAGGCACATATGTAATCATTATGCTGTTGCTATGATGAGTTTGCTGGGATCCGATGGATTATGAGATTATGTTCAGATTGTGTTTGAGTAATATATTTGATTTACCTCTTTTATATTTATGTTCTTGAGTAATTCTTGCATGTTCTCCGTTGCTGTTTATTGCTTTGGCCAAGTAGTAGGTAGTAACTCCAAGAGGGAACGTTATGCTTGATTGTGGGTTCATGCCCCTCGATGACTAGCTTGAGTGATAGAAACATGAGTCTAGGGGATGTGCTGTTGCCACAAGGGGGAAAACAACGGTGCTTGTACTCGTGGGTGCAAGGATTGTTTACTTTACGCAATGTTCTTTTAATGCAGTTGTCTGTTGCTTTGAGTTTACACTATGGGTGGGACTCGCAACTTAATACCAGCGAGATGTTCTGGATAGATATCTCAAGGTGGATGATTAGTAGTAGATGCAGATGGATTTCGGTCTACTTACCTTGGCGTACCGCCCATGCTTTTGAGCCTCTACCTTTCTTGCAGCATAGTTAGCATTGGTTTGCGCACATAATCCTGTCAATTGCCCAGCTGTAATTTGTTTACCTCGCTTAGCTGTTTTATCGTCTTTTGGGAGAGAGACATCACTAGTGAACATCATGGGACCCCGGTCCATGTTACCATCACTGATTACATCCGCTATTTACTTTCAGTTCTTACTTACTAGTTGCAGTAATACCTATCACTATTATCTCTTGCGTTTGATCTTTTGTAAACGACAAGGCCGGAGAGATTAACAACCTCTCTGTACTCGTTGGGAGCAAAGTTATTTGTATCTGTGTGCAGGTCCGGTCGATCGCTAGTTGCGCCGCTAGCAGTTGACACCTTCTTGTTGAACCTTGGAGTCTCAGGGAAATTCGATCCTTGGTATCTTTGCCAAGGGAAAACTACCGCTACACTGCATCTCAAACCTTCCACTTGGGGTAACCAACGAGGGGCGAGAAGCCATCAAACAAAGTTTTCTGGCGCCGTTGCCGGGGACTCCACTCTTCAAGATAGGGGAGTTGCACGCTATCTTTTACCTTTGCTTTTTAGTCTTGTTAGTTTACCTTTCAGTTTTTGCTTTAGTATCTTTTATCAAAAATCACAAAAATAGTTATCTTGCTTGCTTGCTGCTATGGGTTCCACCAAAAACACTAAATGGGAGGAGTACACCCCTTCTTCCATCACGCCAATCACCACTGGCGGGATTTACAAAAGTAATAAACCTTGTGATTATGTAATCTTAATGGAGAGTTATGCCCATGGCATGGTCTTCCAGGAAAAAAGTATGAGCCTTAGTTTAAAGTTGCTCCTGTACTTCCCCAAACTTGGGAAGACGTTCAAACTCTTATAATAGAGAGCAATTCAAACAAAGAAGATGACACTACAATTCTGCTCAATAATGATGAAATTGATTTTGATAATTGTAGTCTCTCAGAAGTTGTCACCTTTTTACAAAGAATGGCTAGAGATCCCCACACTAGCACGCTTAATCTTGCCTTCACCGAGCATATCACTAATGCTCTCATCAAAGCTAGGGAGGAGAAACTTAGAGTAGAAGCCTCCATAACTAGAAAGCTAGAAGATGGTTGGGATCCTATGATTAAAATTAAGTTGAATAACTTCTCTTGCTATGCTTTATGTGATGTTGGAGCTAGTACCTCCGTTATGCCCAAAAGAATATATGATATGCTTAAATTGAAACCTTTTGATTCTTGTTCTTTTGGTGTTCGTCTTGTTGATTCTTCCATAAAGAAACCCTTGGGGAGGATCGACGATGTTCTTATCATTGTCAATGACAATTACGTTCCCGTTGATTTTACTATTATGGATATTGAATGTGAACCTTCTTGTCCAATTATTTTGGGACGTCCTTTTCTTCGCACCATTGGTGCCATCATTAACATGAAAGAGGGGAATATAAAATTCCAATTTCCTCTCAAGAAAGGGATGGAACACTTCCCTAGAAAGAAGACTAAGTTACCTTTTGAGTCCGTTATACGGGCTAGCTATTCTTTTACTCTTGATAAAACTTGATCTCTTTGCATTATGCCCAGCTTAAAGGCATAAAAGAAAGCGCTTTTGGGAGGCAGCCCACAATGAATAAAATTTTATTTTGCTTATGTTGTGTCTTGATGTTGTTACTACAGTAGCATCATCATTGTATCTTTACTTTTCAGCCTTGTGCCAAGTGTAGCCTCTGATTGCAAGAAAGTTCAAAAGTTGTGACGTGCTGTCCAGGAAACAAAATCTGTCCTTGGACAGAAAAATTCGTATAAAATCACCAGATCATCTTTTAGGTCTGAATTATTTCGACAGCGTGCTCTATACAATTGGCTTTCGGCCGTTTGTTCTGAGTTTTTTGATTTGAGTTGCAGAAGTGCCCTAAAAAAATTATTTACTACCTGCTGGTCTGTTTTTCACAGATTCTGCCCTGTTTTGCCTTTCCTTCATTTTGCAAACCTTGATCTTGCTTTTTCTTTGCAAAAACCTTTTGGCAATCTTGAGAAACAGTAGACCTTCAAGAATATCCTTATTTCCAGCAAGGAAAAATTATTTTATTAAGGGTACTAACTTCGCTAATCAGATTATGATGAGTTATGTATGAAGGGAGTTTTCAAGTGTGCGAGGGAAGATGATAAAAAGATTCAGGAGTGTCAAACGCTCAAGCTTGGGGATGCCCCCATGCACCCCCAAGAAATATTCAAGAAGACTCAAGCGTCTAAGCTTGGGGATGCCCCCGTGCATCCCCTTCTCCATCAACATTATCAGTTCGTCTTTCGTTCCACTATATTTTTATCAGTTCATGTGTTATGTGCTATGCTTGGAGCGTCTTGCTTTTAGTTTTCTTTAGCTTTGCTTGCTGTTCATAACGAGTTGGAACTCAGCTTTCTTTGTGTGGGAGAGAAACACGCTCCACTTCAACCTAGAACACAACATAGAATTTTCATGTCTATCTTTGCTGTGTGTGTTCTTTGTCTTTCAATAGCTACTATCATGTTCAGCTCTTAGTTTTCATGCTTTACTTTTTGAAGAGCTTTTGTTTAGATGGTCACTGGAACTCTCTTTAGTTATCATGCTTATCTTGTTAAGAGAGTTGGCTTCTGTTGCACTGGTTGATATGTCTATGATAAAAATGCTATGTGCATAATGGTGCTTAGTAGTTCATGTTTTCTTATGGTTAGTCTAAAATAGCT
>LR738711.1:846586711-846607442 GCA_902687465.1 Secale cereale
CCTCCTCTAACGCCCCCCTTTGGCATATATTTACACCGCGTCCCGAAACCCTCGAGGACGGAACCCTTATTTGCGATCTCATCTCTGTTCCGCCGCCGCCGCACTTCCAAGATCGGGAGCACCAGGAGAACTCTTCCCGGCACCCTGCCGGAGGGGAGGATCACCACCGGGAGCCTCTCCACCACCATGGACGCCTCCCGGATGAGTTGTGAGTAGTCTCCCTTGGACCATGGGTCCATGACCAGTAGCTATGTGATGTTCTCCTCCCCTTTTTGTTCTTCACCGATTAGACCTCGTGAGCTGCCCTACATGATCGAGGCACATATGTAATCCTTCTGCTGTTTCTATGATGAGTTTGCTGGGATCCGATGGATTATGAGATTATGTTCAGATTGTGTTTGAGTAATATATTTGATTTACCTCTTTTATATTTATGTTCTTGAGTAATTCTTGCATGTTCTCCGTTGCTGTTTATTGCTTTGGCCATGTAGTAGGTAGTAACTCCAAGAGGGAACGTTATGCTTGATTGTGGGTTCATGCCCCTCGATGACTAGCTTGAGTGACAGAAACATGAGTCTAGGGGATGTGCTGTTGCCAGAAGGGGGAAAACAACGGTGCTTGTACTCGCGGGTGCAAGGATTGATTACTTTACGCAAAGTTCTTTTAATGCAGTTGTCTGTTGCTTTGAGTTTACACTATGGGTGGGACTCGCAACTTAATACCAGCGAGATGTTCTCGATAGATATCTCAAGGTGGATGATTAGTAGTAGATGCAGATGGATTTCGGTCTACTTACCTTGGCGTACCGCCCATGCTTTTGAGCCTCTACCTTTCTTGCAGCATAGTTAGCATTGGTTTGCGCACATAATCCTGTCAATTGCCCAACTGTAATTTGTTTACCTCGCTTAGCTGTTTTATCGTCTTTTGGGAGAGAGACATCACTAGTGAACATCACGGGACCCCGGTCCATATTACCATCACTGATTACATCCGCTATTTACTTTCAGTTCTTATTTACTAGTTGCAGTAATACCTATCACTATTATCTCTTGCGTTTGATCCTTTGTAAACGACAAGGCCGGAGAGATTGACAACCTCTCTGTACTCGTTGGGAGCAAAGTTATTTGTATCTGTGTGCAGGTCCGGTCGATTGCTAGTTGCGCCGCTAGCAGTTGACACCTTCTTGTTGAACCTTGGAGTCTCAGGGGAATTCGATCCTTGGTATCTTTGCCAAGGGAAAACTACCGCTACACTGCATCTCAAACCTTCCACTTGGGGTAACCAACGAGGGGCGAGAAGCCATCAAGCAAAGTTTTCTGGCGCCGTTGCCGGGGACTCCACTCTTCAAGATAGGGGAGTTGCACGCTATCTTTTACCTTTGCTTTTTAGTCTTGTTAGTTTACCTTTCAGTTTTTGCTTTAGTGTCTTTTATCAAAAATCACAAAAATAGTTACCTTGCTTTTTAGTTTGCATTATGTCTGGTCCTTTTGTCTTTGGTGAGGCAAAAGTTCTCACCTTTAAACAAAGAGGTGGGGAAAGTCTAAAAGATGCTTGGTATAGAATTAATGATTCTCAAAAAAGAGCCACCAAGAAACAATCTACTACTATCCTGCTTAGACATTTTTATGTTGGAATTACTTCTTGGAATAGGTTTATTCTAGATTCTGCTATAAATGGGAATTTCCTAGAGGGCCCAGTTTGGGAATCTCTTAGTATTATTGAAAATCTTGTTGGAAATCCCCTTGTTGTTAGCATTCAAGAGGACATCACCCTAGCTCACATTATGAAAAAACTTGAAAAGATAGAGCTAGAGATGCCAAACATTAATAAGATAAATGAGTTGGATCGTAAGATCCAAGGGAATGTGAATAGGCTTGATAGCTCCATGCATAAAATTCTCAAAACTTTGGAGACCATCAAATCCCATGACTTGGATTCTTCTAGGATAGACAAGATTGAGGAAATCTTTGATACTCTAGGAACTACTTTCTCCTCAATCAAAACCAAAAAGGTAGAAACTCCGGCAAAGAAGGAGCCTAAGTTCGTTTACGTTCCAAAGGCTCCCCGCTCTAAAAGTAATCCATCTATTGCCAAAGGGGTTGAAACTGTGAAGACTTTGGAAGAAACACCTATCTTTGATAAATTATAAATGAATCTTCCCTTGACTTTTTTCCTTTTGGTCTTCTCCCTAGAAGTATCTCTATTAGGCCTTTATTTGAAAGTCCTCTTAAGACTAGTTGTACTATTGAAGAGCTTTTTGATGATCTTGATGATGGTTCAATTGATACAACTTGATCTCTTTGCATTATGCCTAGCTTAAAGGCATAAAAGAAAGCGCTTTTGGGAGGCAGCCCACAATGAATAAAATTTTATTTTGCTTTTGTTGTGTCTTGATGTTTTTACTACAGTAGCATCATCATTGTATCTTTACTTTTCAGCTTTGTGCCCAGTGTAGCCTCTGATTGCAAGAAAGTTCAAAAGTTGTGACGTGCTGTCCAGGAAACAGATTCTGTCCTTGGACAGAAAAATTCGTATAAAATCACCAGTTCATCTTTTTGGTCTGAATTGTTTCGACAGCGTGCTCTATACAATTGTCTTTCGGGCGTCTGTTCTGAGTTTTTTGATTTGAGTTGCAGAAGTGCCCCAAAAAAATTATTTACTACCTGCTGGTCTGTTTTAGACAGATTCTGCCCTGTTTTGCCTTTCCTTCATTTTGCAAACCTTGAGCTTGCTTTTTCTTTGCAAAAACCTTTTGGCAATCTTGAGAAACAGTAGACCTTCAAGAATATCCTTATTTACAGCAAGGAAAAATTCTTTTATTAAGGGTACTAACCTCGCTAATCAGATTATGATGAGTTATGTATGAAGGGAGTTTTCAAGTGTGCGAGGAAAGATGATAAAAAGATTCAGGAGTGTCAAACGCTCAAGCTTGGGGATGCCCCCATGCACCCCCAAGAAATATTCAATAAGACTCAAGCGTCTAAGCTTGGGGATGCCCCCGTGCATCCCCTTCTCCATCAACATTATCAGTTCGTCTTTCGTTCCACTATATTTTTATCACTTCATGTGTTATGTGCTATGCTTGGAGCGTCTTGCTTTTAGTTTTCTTTAGCTTTGCTTGCTGTTCATAACGAGTTGGAACTCAGCTTTCTTTGTGTGGGAGAGAAACACGCTCCACTTCAACCTAGAACACAACATATAATTTTCATGTCTATCTTTGTTGTGTGTGTTCTTTGTCTTTCAATAGCTACTATCATGTTCAGCTCTCAGTTTTCATGCTTTACTTTTTGAAGAGCTTTTGTTTAGTTGGTCGCTGGAACTCTCTTTAGTTATCATGCTTATCTTGTTAAGAGAATTGGCTTCTGTTGCACTGGTTGATATGTCTATGATAAAAATGCTATGTGCATAATGGTGCTTAGTAATTCATGTTTTCTTATGGTTAGTCTAAAATAGCTGGGGGGTTCTCAATGTGTTATTGGAGTACCAACATGATTTGTTTGCCTATGATGTGGTATGGTCTAGTGATATCTTCCTCCAAGAATTTATTTTGATTGACTTGGCATATGCTCACGCATATTTAAGACTGTAAAGAAAGTCTATCAGGCCTCGATGATCTTTAATTTCTGAGTAGCGATATAACTTCCATGCCCGATTCAATGTTGCTTTGTCGCTCTGCATGATTATGACCGTCATTGCTCTTTTAGTTGGTCGCTCCCAGTCTTTTGCTAACCTTCGCCTGTACTAAGCGGAGTGACTGCTTGTGCATTCAAAATCCTTTAAACCAGTTATGCCATATGAGTCCACCATACCTTCCTATACATGGTATTTACCTGCCATTCCTAACGAAGACTTTCATGTACCATCTCGAAATTATTCAAAAAAAAAGCATTTCTCTTTTGTGCCTCTGTTTTAGTTCATGAGGAAGTAGTAGTTAATTCATGATCTTTTTAAGTTGGACAAGCTTCACCCCGGGATTGCATGTCTAATGTGCAAACCCATAATACGAGAAGGAACTGGCATAGAGTGCGCCCGGCTCATTAAAAAAATATACAAAAAACAAACCCTCCTTCACGCTTTGTTCATGAGAAATCAGAAAACTTTGGCAGTGATAAACAAAGGAGATTAAGAGGATGTGATCGTCCTCATGCGGGAGCCGTTCCTCGAAACTTGTCCAGCTCAAGAAGTGATTGAGTTATCTGCTAGCATTCGTTGACGAAATATGCATATTCTAAAAAATAATTATTACCTGTGTTTTTAAAACCAAGAGCTCTGGTACATGTTTAGTTTTTGTTTCCGACCACAGGTTTTCAACCTTTCCAACAAAAGCAACGGTTCGAGAGTCTCCACCTTCTTTAAAGCACCAACTATTGAGAGCATGATTGTCATTCTGAGTGTAATGTGCATTGTCCCAAAGTACCATTGTCTTTTGCATGATTATGATATCGTTTATTCTGAAATCATTGTATCTAGTCGTCACTTAAACCTCGGAGGTGCCCCTGCATTTATGTTTTGCTTCACTAAAGGGGGCAAGCGAGGTACCACTTTATCTTGTTTGCACACCATGTTCACTACAAATCTATTGAGTGTTTCTGTATCATATTGTAAAACTTTCAGTTCTTTGTAATTCTCTCATGAGGCAACTTAATTACTACAGACTCATTGTCTCAGTAAGCACTTGTCATGTGACTGTGAAAAGTTCTTATATGGTTAATAGCATGTCACCACAGAAATTATGCTTGTTATCATTTACCTACTCGAGGACGAGCAGGAATTAAGCTTGGGGATGTTGATACGTCCAAAACGTATCTATAATTTCTGCTTGCTCCATGCGTCTTTTGTGTGATATTGCTATGATATTTATGCACTTCCATACACTTTTGATCATATTTGGACTAACCTATTAACTCAATGCACCCGAGTGCCAGTTTCTGTTTTCTGCTGTTTTTGTATTTCAGGTTTTCCCATTACGTAAACTGCCAGAAAAATTCCGGAAAAATATATATAAAAAATCAGCGTTCCGGAAGCTTCCATGCGGTCAACGTAGGGCCGAAGGGGGGCCACCAGGGCTCCAGGCAGCCAGAGGGCGCGTCCCCCCTCCTGGCCGCACCGCCACGGTGCCTGGGCCCCCCAGGCCTCCTCTGACGCCTCCCTTTGGCATATATTTACACCGCGTCCCGAAACCCTCGAGGATGGAACCCTTTTTCGCGATCTCATCTCTGTTCCGCCGCCGCCGCGCTTCCAAGATCGGGAGCACCAGGAGAACTCTTCCTGGCACCCTGCCGGAGGGGAGGATCACCACCGGGAGCCTCTCCACCACCATGGACGCCTCCCGGATGAGTTGTGAGTAGTCTCCCTTGGACCATGGGTCCATGACCAGTAGCTATGTGATGTTCTCCTCCCCTTTTTGTTCTTCACCGATTAGACCTCGTGAGCTGCCCTACATGATCGAGGCACATATGTAATCCTTATGCTGTTGCTATGATGAGTTTGCTGGGATCCGATGGATTATGAGATTATGTTCAGATTGTGTTTGAGTAATATATTTGATTTACCTCTTTTATATTTATGTTCTTGAGTAATTCTTGCATGTTCTCCGTTGCTTTTTATTGCTTTGGCCAAGTAGTAGGTAGTAACTCCAAGAGGGAACGTTATGCTTGATTGTGGGTTCATGCCCCTCGATGACTAGCTTGAGTGACAGAAACATGAGTCTATGGGATGTGTTGTTGCCACAAGGGGGGAAACAACGGTGCTTGTACTCGCGGGTGCAAGGATTGTTTACTTTACGCAAAGTTCTTTTAATGCAGTTGTCTGTTGCTTTGAGTTTACACTATGGGTGGGACTCGCAACTTAATACCAGCGAGATGTTCTGGATAGATATCTCAAGGTGGATGATTAGTAGTAGATGCAGATGGATTTCAGTCTACTTACCTTGGCGTACCGCCCATGCTTTTGAGCCTCTACCTTTCTTGCAGCATAGTTAGCATTGGTTTGCGCACATAATCATGTCAATTGCCCAGCTGTAATTTGTTTACCTCGCTTAGCTGTTTTATCGTCTTTTGGGAGAGAGACATCACTAGTGAACATCATGGGACCCCGGTCCATATTACCATCACTGATTACATCCGCTATTTACTTTCAGTTCTTACTTACTAGTTGCAGTAATACCTATCAGTATTATCTCTTGCGTTTGATCCTTTGTAAACGACAAGGCCGGAGAGATTGACAACCTCTTTGTACTCATTGGGAGCAAAGTTATTTGTATCTGTGTGCAGGTCCGGTCGATCGCTAGTTGCGCCGCTAGCAGTTGACACCTTCTTGTTGAACCTTGGAGTCTCAGGGGAATTCGATCCTTGGTATCTTTGCCAAGGGAAAACTACCGCTACACTGCATCTCAAACCTTCCACTTGGGGTAACCAACGAGGGGCGAGAAGCCATCAACAACCTTCTTCTTGTAGACGTTGTTGGGCCTCCAAGTGTAGAGGTTTGTAGGACAGTAGCAAATTTCCCTCAAGTGGATGACCTAAGGTTTATCAATCCGTGGGAGGCGTAGGATTAAGATGGTCTTTCTCGAGCAACCCTGCAATGAAATAACAAAGAGTCTCTTGTGTCCCCAACACACCCAATACAATGGTAAATTGTATAGGGGCACTAGTTCGGCGAAGATATGGTGATAGAAGTGCAATATAGATAGTAGATATAAGTTTTTGTAATATGAAAAATATAAAAACAGCAAGGTAACTAAAGGTAAAAGTGAGCATAAACGGTGTTGCAATGATAGGAAACAAGGCCTAGCGTTCGTACTTTCAACAATGCAAGTTCTCTCAACAATAATAACATAACTAGATCATATATCTATCCCTCAACATGCAACAAAGAGTCACTCCAAAGTAACTAATAGCGGAGAACAAACGAAGAGATTATGGTAGGGTACGAAACCACCTCAAAGTTATTCTTTCTGATCGATCTTATTCAAGAGTTCGTACTAGAATAACACCTTAAGAAACAAATCAACCAAAACCCTAATGTCACCTAGATAATCCATTGTCACCTCAAGTATCCGTGGGCATGATTATATGATATGCATCACACAATCTCAGATTCATCTATTCAACCAACACAAAGAACTTCAAAGAGTGCCCCAAAGTTTCTACCGGAGAGTCAAGACGAAAACGTGTGCCAACCCCTCTGCATAGATTCCCAAGGTCACGGAACCCACAAGTTGATCACCAAAACATACATCAAGTGAATCAATAGAATACCCCATTGTCACCACAGGTATCCCACGCAAGACATACATCAAGTGTTCTTAAATCCTTAAAGACTCAATCAGATAAGATAACTTCAAAGGGAAAACTCAATCCATTACAAGAGAGTAGAGGGAGAGAAACATCATAAGATCCAACTATAATAGCAAAGCTTGCGATACATCAAGATCGTGCCATCTCAAGAACACGAGAGAGGGAGAGAGAGAGAGAGAGAGAGGGAGAGAGAGAGAGAGAGAGAGATCAAACACATAGCTACTCGTACATACCCTCAGCCCCGAGGGTGAACTACTCCCCTCTCGTCATGGAGAGCGCCGGGATGATGAAGATGGCCACCGGAGAGGGATTCCCCCTCCGACAGGGTGCCCGAACTAGGTCTAGATTGGTTTTTGGTGGCATAAGAGGCTTTCGGCGGCGGAACACCCGATCTAGGTTGCTTTCTAGAGGTTTCGGTATATATAGGAGGTGTTGGAGTCAGGGCCAAGTAAAGGGGGTCTACGGGCTGTCCACGAGGCAGGGGCGCGCCTAGTAGGGGGGCGCCCCCACCCTCGTGGGCAGCCCGTGGGCCTTCTTGTCCCCCTCCGGCACTTCCTGGGCTTCTTTTGGTCCAAAAACGTCCTCCATTGAGTTTCAGGACATTTGGGCTCCGTTTAATATTCCTTTTCTGCGAAACCCTAAAACAGGAGAAAAACAGAAACTGCCACTGGGCTCTGGTTAATAGGTTAGTCCCAAAAATCATATAAACGTGTATAACAAAGCCCATTAAATATCCAAAACATCATAAATAATAGCATGGAACAATAAAAAATTATAGATACGTTGGAGACGTATCAAGCATCCCCAAGCTTAATTACTGCTCGTCCTCGAGTAAGTAAATGATAAAATCAGAATTTTTGATGTGGAATGCTAACCAACATAATTTTCAATGTAATTCTTTTTATTGTGGCATGAATGTTCAGATCTGAAAGATTCAAGACAAAATATATTGACATAAGAAATAATAATACTTCAAGCATACTAACAAGGCAATTATGTCTTCTCTAAATAACATGGCCAAAGAAATTTATCCCTACAAAATCATATAGACTGGCTATGCTCCCTCTTCATCACACAAAATATTCATATCATGCACAACCTCGGTTTCAGCCAAGCAATTGTTTTCATACTCAATTTTTTCAAACCTTTCAACTTTCATGCAATACATGAGCGTGGGCCATGGATATAGCACTACAGGTGGAATAGAGTGGTGGTTGTGGAGAAGACAAAAAGGAGGGAGATAGTCTCACATCGACTAGGCGTATCAACGGGCTATGGAGATGCCCATCAATAGATATCAATGTGAGTGAGTAGGCATTGCCATGCAATGGATGCACTAGAGCTATAAATGTATGAAAGGTCAACAAAAGAAACTAAGTGGGTGTGCATCCAACTTGCTTGCTCACGAAGACCTAGGGCATTTGAGGAAGCCCATCGTTGGAATATACAAGCCAAGCTCTATAATGAATATTCCCACGTAGTATATGAAAGTGACTAAACATGAGACTCTCTATCATGAAGAACATGGTGCTACTTTGAAGCACAAGTGTTGAAACAAGATAGTAGCATTGCCCCTTTTCTTTTCTTTTTCTTTTTTTGGAGGATCCTTCTCTCTCTTTTTTTGCCTTTCCTCACATGGGACAATGCTCTATAATGAAGATCATCACACTTTTATTGATTTACAACTAGATATTACAACTCGATACTAGAACTAATTATGACTCTATATGAATGCCTCCGGCAGTGTACCGGGATGTGCAATGAATCAAGAGTGACATGTATGAAAAATTATGCATGGTGGCTTTGCCACAAATACGATGTCAACTACATGATCATGCATGGCAATATGACAATATGAAGCGTGTCATATGAATGGAAGGTGGAAAGTTGCATAGCAATATATCTCGGAATGGCTATGGACATGCCATGATAGGTAGGTATGGTGGCTGTTTTGAGGAAGGTATATGGTGGGTGTATGGTACCGGCGAGGGTTGCGCGGTACAAGAGAGGCTAGCAATGGTGGAAGGGTGGGAGTGCGTATAATCCACGGACTCAACATTAGTCATCAAGAACACATATACTTATTGCAAAAATTTACGAGTCATCAAAACAAAGTAATCAACACATACTCCTAGGGGGGAGGTTTGTAGGAGTTAACCATCACGCACCCCCAACCTCCACACAAAGGATGACACTCTACAAATACCTCATGCTCTAACTTCGTCACATAGCGGTTCACCATACGTGCATGCTACGGGAATCACAAACTTTAACACAAGTATTTTTCAATTTCATAATAACTCCACTAGTATGACTCTAATATCATCATCCCCATATCTCAAAACAACCATCAAGTATCAAACTTCTCATCATATTCAATGCAGTTGTATGAAAGTTTTTACTATACCCAAATTGGATGCCTATCATATTAGGGGCTAGTTTTATAACCAAAGCCAATTACCATGATGTTCTAAAAGACTCTCAAAATAATATAAGTGAAGCATGAGAGTTCATCTATTTCTTACAAATAAAACCACCGTCGTGCTCTAAAAAGATATAAGTGAAGCACTAGAGCAAATGATAAACTACTCCAAAAGATATAAGTGAAGATCAATGAGTAGTTGAATAATTATGTAACTATGTGAAGACCCTCTAACATTTAAGAATTTCAGATCTTGGGATATTATTCAAACAACAAGCAAAACAAAAGAAAATAAAATGACGCTCCAAGCAAAACACATATCATGTGGTGAATAAAAATATAATCCCGAGTAAAGTTACCCATAGATGAAGACGAAAGAGGGGATGCCTTCCCGGGGCATCCCCAAGCTCAGGCTTTTAGTTGTCCTTGAATTTTACCTTGGGGTGCCTTGGGCATTCCCAATCTTAGGCTCTTGCCACTCTTTGTTCCGTAGTCCATCAAATCAATACTCAAAACTTGAAAACTTCACAACACAAAACTTAGACAAAAATCTCGTGAGCTCCGTTAGTATAAGAAAACAAACCACCACTCAAAGGTACTGTAATGAACTCATTCTTTGTTTATATTGGGGTTAAACCTACTATATTCCAACTTCTCTATGATTCGTATCCTCCAATACTACTCATAGATTCATCAAAATAAGCAAACAACACACGAAAAACAGAATCTGTCAAAAACAGAATAGTCTGTAGTAATCTGTAACTTTCGCATACTTCTGTAACTCCAAAAAATTGAAATAAATTGGTAAACATGGGGAATTTGTCTATTAATCATCTGCAAAAAGGATCAACTAAATAGCACACTCCAGTAAAATCTGATGACTATTCTAGTGAGCGCTAATGTTTCTATTTTTTACAGCATGATCATATAAACTTCACACAAGTCTTCCCAAAGGTTCTACTTGGCTCAAACACTAATTAAAACATAAAACCACATCTAAACAGAGGCTAGATGCAATATTTATTCCTAAACAGAAGCAAAAAAAAGAACACAAATAAAGTTGGGTTGCCTCCCAACAAGCGCTATCGTTTAACGCCCCTAGCTAGGCTTGATGATTTCAATGATGCTCACATAAAAGATAAGAATTGGAACACAAAGGGAGCATCATGAAGAATATGACTAGCACATTTAAGTCTAACCCACTTCCTATGCATTGGGATTTTGTGAACAAACAACTTACGGGAACAATAATCAACTAGCATAGGAAGGGAAAACGATAATAACTTCAAGATTTTAAGCACATAGAGAGAAAACTTGATATTATTGCAATTCCTACAAGCATATGATCCTCTCTCATAATAATTTTCAGGGGCATCATGAATGAATTCAACAATATAACTATCACATAAAGCATTCTTTTCATGATCCCCAAGCATATAAATTTTATTACTCTCCACATAAGCGAATTTCTTCTCATTCGGAATAGTGGGAGTATCATAAGAGACTTGAATACTATAGATTGTTTCCACATTAAAGGAGTAATGTTCAGAAAAAGGGTAGTCATAATCATGACAAGTTTCATACATATAATCATCACTACTTTTTATGGCATAAGTGCCTTCACAATAATCATCATAAATAGGAGGCATGCTATCATCATAATAGATTTGCATATCAAAACTTGGTGGAGTAAAAATATCATCTTCATTAAACGTGGCATCCCCAAGCTTGGGACAAACATTAATTGCAGCAAATATATTCTCAAACATGTCATCCTCATAAAAACATAGCATCCCCAAGATTGGGCCTTTCATATCATAAGCATAATCACTCTCATCATTAATAGTATGTATAGCACCGATAGTATAGCAATTATCATCATCACAATGACTAATAGGAGCAAAATCATTTGGGAGGGATACCTTTTTATCTTTGCTTCTCTGTCTTTTCTTCTTTTTCTTCACATTAGGTATGGGTTTAATCTTCTTTTTGGAGCTCCTTATTAATGAGATTGGTTGAATAGAAGGCTCCTCCTCGTTACCTGATTCATCATATGAAAGAATAGGAAGATATTGAGAAATCTCTTACCTTTCATTAGTATTGTCTTCATCTCCTATTTGTTTTCTTGACTTTATGTAATTGGCAATATAAGGATTTTCAATGCAATTCACGGCACAATACATATACATTTCCTCCAGATCGAAATCAAGAACTTTATCAAGGACAAATTCTGGAAGATCCTTAGTTTAATTTTTTTTTCTTCATAACCCACAAGCAAACTAAGTTCATTATGATGTGCAAGGGAAATCAAGTCATCACAATTTTTGGACACGATTCGATCATGAAACAATTCACATTGGGGATTTAAATGATCATGTTCATTGCAAAGTTCACAAGGATGGCAAAGAAATTTTAAATTTTTAGCACAATCTTCTAGCCTCTCTAGCAACCATTTAGTTTCTAAATACTTATGCCTCTTGCAAAACCTATCTTCTCTATTTGGTATGTACTTGCAAACTCTATGCACTCCACAAAAATCGACATGCTTATATGAGATATTTTCATCATGACTAGTGCAATCATCATTAGTACTATGGATATTCGAAGAATTCACACTAACAATATTGCAATCATGCTCATCATTCAAGTTTTTAGTGCCAAGCATTCTATGTAATTCTTCTTCTAGTACTTGAGCACAATTTTCCTTCCCATCATTTTCACGAAAGATATTAAAAAGATGAAGCATATGAGGTAACCTTAATTCCATTTTTTTATAGTTTTATTTTATAAACTAAACTAGTGATAAAACAAGAAACTAAAAGATTCGATTGCAAGATCTAAAGATATACCTTCAAGCACTCACCTCCCTGGCAACGGCGCCAGAAAAGAGCTTGATGTCTACTACACAACCTTCTTCTTGTGGATGACCTAAGGTTTATCAATCCGTGGGAGGCGTAGGATGAAGATGGTCTCTCTCAAGCAACCCTACAACCAAATAACAAAGAGTCTCTTGTGTCGCCAACACACCCAATACAATGGTAAATTGTATAGGTGCACTAGTTCGGCGAAGAGATGGTGATACAAGTGCAATATAGATAGTAGATATAGGTTTTTATAATCTAAAAATATAAAAACAACAACGTAACTATAGGTAAAAGTGAGCATAAACGGTGTTGCAATGATAGGAAACAAGGCCTAGGGTTCATACTTTCACTAGTGCAAGTTCTCTCAACAATAATAACATAATTGGATCATATAACTATCCCTCAACATGCAACAAAGAGTCACTCCAAAGTAACTAATAGCGGAGAACAAACGAAGAGATTATGGTAGGGTACTAAACCACCTCAAAGTTATTCTTTCTGATCGATCTTATTCAAGAGTTCGTACTAGAATAACACCTTAAGACACAAATCAACCAAAACCCTAATGTCACCTAGATACTCCATTGTCACCTCAAGTATCCGTGGGCATGATTATACGATATGCATCACACAATCTCAGATTCATCTATTCAACCAACACAAAGAAATTCAAAGAGTGCCCCAAAGTTTATACCGGAGAGTCAAGACGAAAATGTGTGCCAACCCCTATGCTTAGATTCCCAAGGTCACAGAACCTGCAAGTTGATCACCAACACATACATCAAGTGAATCAATAGAATAACCCATTGTCAACACAGGTATCCCACGCAAGACATACATCAAGTGTTATCAAATCCTTAAAGACTCAATCTGATAAGGTAACTTCAAAGGGAAAACTCAATCCATTACAAGAGAGTAGAGGGAGAGAAACATCATAAGATCCAACTATAATAGCAAAGCTCGCGATACATCAAGATCGTGGCATCTCAAGAACATGAGAGAGGGAGATTAAACACATGGCAACAAGTACATACCCTCAGCCCCGATGGTGAACTACTCCCCCCTCGTCATGGAGAGCGCCGAGATGATGAAGATGGCCACCGGAGAGGGATTCCCCCCTCCGGCAGGGTGCCAGAACAGGGTCTAGATTGGTTTTTGGTGGCAACAGAGGATTTCGGCGGTGGAACTCCCGATCTAGGTTACTTTCCGGAGGTTTCAGTATATATAGGAGGTGTTGGAATCGGGGCCAAGTAAAGGGGGTCTACGGGCTGTCCACAAAGCAGGGGGCGTACCCAGTAGGGGGGGTGCCCCCACCCTCGTGGGCAGCCCGTGGGTCTTCTCGTCCCCCTTCGGCACTTCCTGGGCTTCTTTTGGTCCAAAAACATCCTCCGTTGAGTTTTAGGTCAATTGGGCTCCGTTTGATATTCCTTTTCTGCGAAACCCTAAAACAGGAGAAAAACAAAATACGGCACTGGGCTCTGGGTTAATAGGTTAGTCCCAAAAATCATATAAAAGTGTATAACAAAGCCCATTAAACATCCAAAACACCATAAATAATATAATGGAACAATCAAAAATTATAGATACGTTGGAGACGTATCAGCTCCTACATATTCTATGAAGATCTTTATCGGTCAAACCGCATAAAAACATACGTTGTCCCTTTGTCATCGGTATGTTACTTGCTTGAAATTCGATCGTCGCTATCATCATACCTAGTTCAATCTCGTTACCGACAAGTATCTTTAATCGTTCCGTAATACATCATCTCGTGTCTAACTCATTAGTCATTTGCTTGCAAGGCTTGTTATGATGAGTATTAGCGAGAGGGCCCAGGGATACCTCGCCGACACTCGGAGTGACAAATCATATTCTCGACCTATGGCAACTCAACAAACACTTTTGGAGACACGTGTAGAGCATCTTTATAATCACCTAGTTACGTTGTGACATTTGATAGCACACAAAGTGTTCCTCCGGTATTCGGGAGTTGCATAATCTCATAGTCATAGGAACATGTATAAGTCATGAAGAAAGCAATAGCAATAAAACTAAACGATAATTATGCTAAGCTAACGGATGGGTCATGTCCATCACATCATTCTCCTAATGGTGTGATCCCATTCATCAAATGACAACACATGTCTATGGCGAGGAAACATAACCATCTTTGGTCAATGAGCTAGTCAAGTAGAGGCATACTAGGGGCACTCTGTTTGCTCTATATATTCACACATGTACCAAGTTTCCGGTTAATACAATTCTAGCATGAATAATAAACATTTATCATGACGTAAGGAAATATAAATAAAAACTTACACTCCCTGTCTTTCCTACAGGCTTATACCGTGGAGCTTGAAGTTGAACTGAACCAGCTCATGGAGGAGAACGCTCGTCTGAAAGCTAAGGAGGTACGTAGTTGCTGACCGGTGAAAACCATGATAAAAATTCAGTTTTCCAATTCTTTTTAAGTTCTTACTTCTTCCATTACTAAGATGCTTCATTGTTTTGTTGCAGAAGACGATTCTGCTGACCAACAAACAAATGGTATGTACATTTTCCCACCATCACGTCGCAATCCTCCTACACTCGCCATCACTTGCCAATTGCTTGTAACAATCTAGTGTGATGTGTGTGTGCTGATGAAAACACCTTCTGGCCGTGATCTTTTTGTCTTACAGGTCATGGAGAAGATGATGGAACAGTCCAAGGAGAACGTGAACGCCAAGAAGGGTGGCGCCCTGCCTCACCGCAGCGGGAGGTGCATCTGGTGAACGGTGACCCGCCATTCAGCTTCCATAGCCATGCTGGGAGGAGGATGATAATGAATTGTGGTGTTGATATCAGTTACCTTTCCTTTCTCAAGCGGTGTGGTATAGTAATTTACTATAGTACCTAAAACTCACAAGGACCCAAATGTGCGTGTTTATCCGGTCAAGCAAGTGAACTTGTGTTGTTGTTAATGTTTATATGTATGTGTGTTTGTTGGAAGCTTTGTACAAATGGAACAAAATAAAATTAGGAATATGTTGATGTGTGCCCGTGCTTTAATATGATGCGATGCGATGTGTGGGTCTGTGCCTTGGCGTCGATCCATTGGCTGGGCAGCTCGGGTGGCTGCCAGCCCACCCGAGTGCGAGTCCCGACTTGGACTTGTGGTGCTCGCGGAGTTTCTCCTAAAAATGCCAACGAGGGTTAGCCCTTGTGTTGATCTAATTTTTTATAAGAAGTGGAGATGACACACGAGTTGAGTTTAGTCACGTAGGTACACTTTGCTGCGTCGGTGAAATTTGAGCCACTCAAACAGGTTTCAAACCCAGTGAAGTTTGAGCTATTCAAATAAGTGGTCACACGGGATCGCATGAGACTTGACCAGGGTCACCCGTCTTAATGTTTGGGTAGTTGATTCCCTTTCCCCTCCGTTACAGCTCGCTGCTTGAGGGTCCGGCTAGTCTTCAGTTGTGCTCCCTTGTTGGCCTACCATGACGGCGATCATCAACCTTCATACTCTTACAATTGTGTGCATCGAAGGCTAGGGGTGAACCTTTTTTCTCAAAAAAATAATTCCTCCTACACTTACCATCATTTGTCAATATTGCTTGCTAGAATATAATTGCCAAGTCCTAAAACAGGTGTGTGTGTGTGTGTGTGTGTGTGTGTGTGTGTGCGCGCGCGCGCGCTGATGGTAACGCCATGTGGTCATGATTTTTTTACAGGTGGTAAAGAAGATGGAGCAGTGAAAGGAGAACATGAACGCCAAGAAGGGTGATGCCCTGTCGCGGTGCTGCGGTAGCTCCATCTATTGAATGGTGACCTGCCATTCAACTTCCATAGCCGTGCTGGCAGGAGGAGTAGTTGAAGTCTGGTTGTTTTGTGTGCTAGATGCAATTGCATCAACAATTATGGTGTTGACAGAAGTTATATTTTCTTTGATGATATATTAATTTACTTGTGATGCCTAACACCCATAAGAACACAAATATCAGTGTTTATCTGGTCAAGAAAGTGAACTTGTGTTGATGTTACTGTTTATAGGTGATGATGAGTTTGTTAGAAACTTCAGACAAATGGAACAAAAGAAAATTAGCAATATGTTGATGTGTACTCCGAAAGTCCCCTTCTACTTCCGAGCACAATTGAGCTCGAGGTGAATAGTAAATTAAAAAACTGAAAGAAAAAACTTCAATAATTTATAGGGTTTTTTGGTGTAATCTTTGACACGTGTTCTTTGTGCTTGCAAATTTCATCCCGAAATAACATTCGTGGAAGTCATGGCAAAAAATAGCACTCCAAAATTCTTTCGAAAGTGTCATTTCTGGAGTGTTGATTTTTTTTACCACGACTTCTAAGAATGTTATTTCAGGATAAAACTTGCAAGTACTAAGAACATTTGTGAAAGTTTGCACCCAAAAAACCAATTTTTATTTATTTATTTTAATGTTGATTAGAGAGCATATGAGCTCGGGACTAGATACTCTACGTCATGTGTACTCGCTCTTTCCGGTGTATGATGGAGTCTTTGCCTTTGCTATCTTCTGAAGAAGTGGAGATGACACACGAGTTGAGTTTAGTCATGTAGGTGCACTTTGTCGCGTAAGTGAAATTTGAGCCATTCAAATAGTTATTAAATCCAGTAAAAGTTTGGCTATTCAAATAAGTGGTCACATGAAATCCCATGAGAGTTGATAGTAGTTTGGTTTTCTTTTCATAGCGGCATGGTAGTCATTTACTAGTGGTACCTAAAACCCATAAGGACCCAAATGACAGTGTTTATCTGGTCAAGCAAGTGAACTTGTGTTGTTGTTACTATTTATATATATAAGTGACGATGGTTAGTCAGAAAGATCAGACAAACGGAACAAGAGAAAGTTAGCACTATGTTGATGTGTACTCGTGCTTTAATATGATATGATGCTATGTGTGTGGTCTATTTCGGAGGTGTGTGTGAGAGTCTTCGCCTTTTCTCTCTTCTCAAGAAGTGGAGATGACACTCGAGTTAAATTTAGTCATGTAGGCGCACTTTGTAGCCTCGTTGAAATTGAGGCTATTCCCATCACAATGCTTGGGTATTCGATCCCCTTTCATCTCCATCGCTGCTCGCTGCTTGAGGGTCCGACATGCCTTTAGTTGTGCTCCCTGGTTGACCAACCATGACGGCGATCATCAACCCTCATACCCTTATGGTTGTGCGCATCGGAGGCCTAGAGTAGTCCTCCTTTTCTAAGAAAAAAACCTCCTGTACTTACCATCATTTGCCAATTGCTTGCAACGACCCAATTGCCAAGTCTTAAAATAGTAAATGAGTGTGTGTTGATTGTAACACCCTGTGGTCATGATTTTTACACCTTGTGTTGAAGATGATGAAACATTCCAAGGAGGATGTCAACACCAAGAAGGGTGGCACCCTGTGGCGGCACCACGATAACTGCCTCTAGAGAAAAGTGACATGTCCTTTAGCTTCCATTGCCGTGCTAGTAGGAGGATGAGGAGGAACTTGTAAGTGCATCTATTGCCACGCATACTTGGTTTTGGAGTATTGATGACAAACTTGGTTGAGGGACTAATGTGTTTGTGTGATTCACATGAGAACACGGGTAGAAGGCCCTATTGATTCGGTTTACCCATCGAAGATGACCCCTAAAATGTATGAAGACTTTGAAGACAATGGCGGTTTGCGAAGACATTTGTGTCGAAGATAATGACACTTGAAGACATCCACTTTAAGACAATGAAGCACGAAGACAAAGTTTCTTTCGTTGTTTCATTCTTTTCATTCTTGAGTGATAGGAACTACCAAATTGTTAAGCGGGGTCAAGGTAAACAAAGTCAGAAAACTGACATGATGCTCAACCTTAAAGCCTATGTCTTCGAGCGAGGACAAATGAGAGAAAATCTTATCCCGAGTTGGATAAGTCAGCCTTGCTTGTAGCCCAAGTCAAGCTGCCACGTGTGTTTGAAATCCGGCCGTTGGACACGTGTCGAGTGTCCGTTGACCCAGGGGCATTTCAGACATATCATGACGGGTTGCCTGCTGGCTATAAATAGCTCACCCCTCCACCATAAGTTGGTGGCTGCTCTGAGTTAGTGCATGTATTTTGTCGTTTGAGAGCAACCCACCTCTGAAGCCTTTGAGAGAGAATCCTTGTGAGGACAAACCCAAAACACCCATAGCCCGAAGATTTTGAGCATCATTGAAACATTTCTGTTCTTTGTGAACTAAAGACTTGTTACACTTGAAGACTCTGATCTTCTAGTCGGTTAGACGTCACGTTGTGAGCATCCAAGAGCCATTGTGGATTGCCGGTGAACGAGTCTATGAAGGTTTGGAAGTTTACCTTGAAGACTTACTTGAGTGATTGCGGGAGATCTGCTGGTCTTAGCTCCAGCGGAATAAGGTGAAGACGTGGTCTTATGAGCTCAATCTCAGCCTCCCTAACCAGATATATAGTTATCACAGCAACTGTAACTGGTCTACCAAATTCTTGTCTCAATTGAGTAATTGGTTCTATCACTTCACTTATTTACTTACTGTTTAGTTTCGTGAAGTCTTGGCTTGCCCGTTCTGTTCGAAGACATTGTGTGAAGACATTCACTCTAATTGCATATTTTTCTTCACACTATCTTTCAATTCTGATCTGCTCTACCTAGATGCTACTTTTCTTCATGCATTATCTGTATTGTAACCGACTCTCTTGCATTTCTACTGTACTTTATATTCCATTGTATCTTGTTTAGTTATTGTCTTAACTACCAGTCTTCGGAGACATTGCCTGTCTTGAAGACTTTCATAAAAATCTCCTATTCACCCTCCTCACTAGCATTTTAAGAACTACATTTTGCCCATTTTGTGTGTTTGATGCAACTGGAACAACAATTGTGGTGTTGATAGTAGTTACCTTTTCCTTTCAAAGGGGGTGGTATAGTAATTTACTATTAGTACCTAGAACCCATAAGGACCCAAATGTCAGTGTTTATCTGGTTAAGGAAGTGAACTAGCACTGTTGTTACTATTTATAGGTGATGATGGGTTTGTCAGAAACTTCAGACAAACGGAACAAAAGAAAATTGGCAATATTGTTATGTGCACTCGCACTTTCATATGATGTGATGCTATGTGTGTGGTCCATTTCAACTGTGTGTGTGTGGGAGTCTTTGCCTTTGATTTCTTCTGAAGAAGTGGATATGACACACGAGTTAATCACGTCGGCACACTTTGTTGCATCGGTGAAATTTCAACATTTAAATAATATTTAATCCAGACTTTACCGCGTCGGTGAAATTTCAGCATTTAAATAATGTTTAATCCACACTTTGCAATGCTTGGGTAGTCGGTCTCCTTTCCCTTCCATCGCGGCTCGCTGCTTGAGGGTCCGGCTAGCCTTTAGTTGTGCTGCCTAGTTGGCCGAAAATGACAGCGATCATCAACCCTCATACTCTTAAGGTTGTGTGCATTGGAGGCCATGGGCGATCCTCCTTTTCTAGGAAAAAACCCCTCCTACACTTACCATCATTTGTTGATTGCTTGCAACAACCTAATTGGCATGTCTTAGAAAAGTTAATGTGTGCGCACATATGATAACACCCCGTGATCGTGATTTTTTATAGCCGATGGAGAAGATGACGGAACGGTCCAACACTACAAAAAAAGACACATCCATGACTTTTTGGGCCGAACGAAATTTTTTTATGTCATACTTATGACACTTCTATGACGATAATTCTGACAAAACCCGGTATCATCATAGATGTGGTGGGGTCCTACTTCTATGACAAAAAATCATGACAGAAAATGGGCTTTCCATCCTGGGCGGGCCGGAGACGCGGCTGCATGACATTCTTTGGGCCGTCTATCACAGAAAAAACCGTGGTAGAAGCGAGGGCGAGGAAAATATCGGGGTGTTCCCGGTTACGGTGGATGGTCGGGACCGAGCGATGCACGTTTCTCTCGTACACGCACACGCGTGGGTGCGAGGCGTTGGGCTCTAACTGAACCCGAGCGATTGCACTGCAGGCTACGCGTTACTGAACCCGAGCGATCGATCGATGGGTGCTAACTGAACCCGATCGAGCGATTCCTTCGCTATTGCTGCTAATTGAAGCCGATCGATGCTGCCTCTGGATGAACAGTCAGCATTGCTGGGGGGGGG
>LR738711.1:846607517-846638236 GCA_902687465.1 Secale cereale
CAGTTCTCGGTGGGTGTGGATGAACGGGACCCCGTGGTGTTGCCTCTGGATGAACAGGACCCCGATCGATCGAGCCGGTTGGGGCTGGATGAATAGGACCGTGTGGAGGGCGGGATGAACAGGACCACCCTGTGGAGGGCAGGATGAACAGTAGACGGTGGAGGGGTGGATGAACAGTAGCCCATGGAGAGGGCTGGTTGAATAGTAACCGGTGGAGTAGCACGTGGTGGAGGCTGGATGAACAGGAGCCCATGGATGAACACTCACAGGTGGAGGCTGGAGGAGGTCGACGGTGGATGAACAGTAGCCCGTGGAGGCTGGAGGGGGTCGATGGTGGAGATGAACAGTATCCCGTGGAGTCCCGTTTTGCGGTACGGTACACCCCTCCAGATGAACAGAACCCCCGTTTCGACCGTAGCGCTCCAACACAAGTCCGTTTCCTCCGTTTTGCGGTACGCCACACCCCTCCCGATCAACAGGACCCCCCTTTCGACCGTATGAGGTATGTTTCCTCCTTTTTGCGGTACGCTAGATGCTACTTCTCGAGCTTGCGTTGTATTCCCTCGAAGAGGAAAGGGAGATGCATCACATTAGCGTAAGTATTTCCCTCAGTTTTTGAGAACCAAGGTATCAATCCAGTAGGACCACGCGCGAGTCCCTTGCACCTGCACAAATAAATAAGAACTTCGCAGCCAACGCGATAAGGGGTTGTCAATCTCTTTACGGTCACTTACGAAAGTGAGATCTGATAGAGATGATAGTTTGATATTTTTGGTATTTTTGGTTATAAGAACAAAAAGTAAAAGCGGAAAAGTAAAGTAGATTGTAGATTGATATGTCGAGAATAGACCCGGGGGCCATAGTTTTCTCTAGTGGCTTCTCTCATGATAGCGATATTCTACGGCGGGTAAACAAATTACTGTCAAGCAATTGATAGAAAAGCGAATAATTATGAGACTATCTAGGCATGATCATTATATATAGGCATCACGTCTGAGACAAGTAGACCGAAATGATTCTGTATCTACTACTATTACTCCACACATCGACCGCTATCCAGCATGCATCTAGTGTATTGAGTTCAGAAGAACAGAGTAACGCGTTAAGCTAGATAACATGATGTAGAGGGATAAATTAAAACTTAGTGATATAAACCCCATCTTTTTATTCTTGATGGCAACAATACAATACGTGTCTTGCTGCCCCTACTCTCACTAGGAAAGGACACCGCAAGATTGAACCCAAAGCCAAGCAATTCTCCCATTGCAAGAACTATAGATCTAGTAGGCCAAACCAAACCAATAATTCGAAGAGACTTGCAAGGATATTATAATCATACATAAAGAGTTCATAGAAGAACCAAATATTTCTCATAGATAATCTTGATCATAAACCCACAATTCATCGGATCTCGACAAACACACCGCAAAAAGAGATTACATCAAATAGATCTCCTCGAAGATCGAGGAGAACTTTGTATTGAGATCCAAAGAGAGAGAAGAAGCCATCTAGATACTAGCTATGGACCCGAAGGTCTGTGGTAAACTACTCACAGCTCATGGTGAGGCGATGATGATGATGTAGAAGGACTATGTGGAAGATCCCCCCTCCGGCGAAGCTCCGGAACAGGCCCCAAGATGGGATCTCACGGGAACAGAAGGTTGCGGCGGTGGAACTAGGGTTTTCTCTGTTGTTCAGATGGTTTCGGTGTACGTAGGTATATATAGGAGGAAGGAGGGCACCGGGGGCCAAACATGGGGCCCACGAGGCAGGGGGTGCGCCTATAGGGGGGCGCCCCCCCACCCTCGTGGGCGCCACGTGTGCCCTACTCCGTGGTTCTCGATCCCGCGTGCGTGATTTTCTCCAAAAATATCTCTCCCGAAGGTTTCATTCCGTTTGGACTCCGTTTGATATTCCTTT
This sequence comes from Secale cereale, assembly GCA_902687465.1. NCBI lineage: Eukaryota > Viridiplantae > Streptophyta > Magnoliopsida > Poales > Poaceae > Secale > Secale cereale. Next base: position 846,609,438 of record LR738711.1, read on the forward strand.
TCTGTAAAACCCTGAAATAGGCAAGAAATTGCAATCCGGACTCGGCCTTTGGGTTAGTAGGTTAGTCCCAAAAATAATATAAAAGTGTATAACAAAGGCCATTAAACATCCAAAACATCATAAATACTAGCATGGAACAATCAAAAATTATAGATACATTGGAGACGTATCAAGCATCCCCAAGATTAATTCCTGCTCGTCCTCGAGTAGGTAAATGATAAAAACAGAATTTTTGATGTGGAATGCTAACCAACATAATTTTTCAATGTAATTCTCTTAATTGTGGCATGAATGTTCAGATCTGAAAGATTCAAGACAAAAGTCTATATTGACATAAGAAATAGTAATACTTCAAGCATACTAACAAAGCAATCATGCCTTCTCAAAATACTATGGCTAAAGAAAGTTATCCCTACAAAATCATATAGTCTGGCTATGCTCCCTCTTCATCACACAAAATATTCATATCATGCACAACCCCGATTTCAGCCAAGCACTTGTTTTCATACTCTATTCTTTCAAACTATTCAACTTTCACGCAATGTATGAGCGTGAGCCATGGACATAGCACTATGGGTCGAATAGAGAGGTGGTTGTGGAGAAGACAAAAGGAGGGAGATAATCTCACATCGACTAGGCGTATCAACGGGCTATGGAGATGCCCATCAATAGATATCAATGTGGGTGAGTAGGGATTTCCATGCAACGGATGCACTAGAGCTAAATGTGTATCAAATCTCAACAAAAGAAACTAGTGGGTGTGCATCCAACTTGCTTGCTCATGAAGACCTAGGGCATTTGAGGAAGCCCATCGTTGGAATATACTAGCCAAGTTCAATAATGAAAATTCCCACTAGTATATGAAAGTGACTAAGCATGAGACTCTCTATCATGATGAACATGGTGCTACTTTGAAGCACAAGTGTGGAAAAAGATAGTAGCAATTGTCCCTTTTTCTTTTCCCTTTTTTTGGGGCCATTCTTTTTTTTGGCCTTTCTTTCCTTTTTTTGGAGGGGCTTTAGCCTTTCCTCACATGGGACAATGCTCTAATAATGATGATCATCAAACTTTCATTGAATTACAACTCGATACTAGAACAAAGTATGACTATATATGAATGCCTCCGGCGGTGTCTCGAGATGTGCAATGAATCAAGAGTGACATGTATGAAAAATTATGCATGGTGGCCTAGCCACAAATACGATGTCAACTACATGATCATGCATGGCAATATGACAATATGAAGCATGTCATATGAATGGAACGGTGGAAAGTTGCATGGCAATATATCTCGGAATGACCATGGAAATGCCATCATAGGTAGGTATGGTGGATGCTTTGAGAAATATATATGGTGACTTTTTTGAGGAAGGATATATAGTGGGTGTATGGTACCGGCGAAAGTTGCACGGTACAAGAGAGGCTAGCAATGGTGGAAGGGTGAGAGTGCGTATAATCCATGGACTCAACATTAGTCATAAGAACTCATATAATTATTGCAAAAATCTACGAGTCATCAAAACAAAGCAATCTACGCATGCTCCTAGGGGGGAGGTTGGTAGGAGTTAACCATCGCACGCCCCCGACCTCCACACAAAGGTTGACACTTTACAAATACCTCATGCTCTAACTTCGTCACATAGCGGTTCACCATACGTGCATGCTACGGGAATCACTAACCTTAACACAAGCATATCTCAATTTCATAATAACTCCATTAGCATGACTCTAATATCACTATCATCATATCTCAAAACAATTATCAAGCATCCAACTTCTCATCATATTCAATGCACTTAGTGTGAAAGTTTTTACTACATTGATATTGGATGTCTATCATGCGAAGACTAGTTTTATAGCCTAAGCACATTGCCATGCTGTTTTAATAGACTCTCAAAAGGATATAAGTGAGGCATGAGAGATAAAAAAATTCTACAAAATATTATCACCACCGTGCTCTAAAAGATATAAGTGAAGCACTAGAGCAAAAACTATTCAACTATAAGACATAAGTGAAGCACATAGAGTGTTCTATCAATTCCTAGGCCATATTTAACTCTCTCAAATATGTGTGTCCAGCAAGGATAATTGTGGCAAACTAACAAGCAAAGACTCGAATTATACAAGACGCTCCAAGTAAAACACATATCATGTGGTGAATAAAAATATAGCTCCGAGTATAGTTACCGATGGATGAAGACGAAAGAGGGGATGCCTTCCCGGGGCATCCCCAAGCTTTGGCTTTTGGTTGTCCTTGAATTTTACCTTGGGGTGCCTTGGGCATCCCCAAGCTTAGGCTCTTGCCACTCTTTGTTCCATAGTCCATCACAGCAATACTCAAAACTTGAAAACTTCACAACACAAAACTTAGACAAAAATCTCGTGAGCTCCGTTAGTATAAGAAAGCAACCCACTACTCAAAGGTACTGCAATGAATTCATTCTTTGTTTATATTGGTTTTAAACCTACTGTATTTCAACTTCTCTATGGTTCATACTTCCCAATACTACTCATAGATGCACTGAAATAAGCAAACAACACACGTAAAACAGAATCTGTCAAAAACAGAACAGTCTTTAGTAATCTGCAGGTTTCGCATACTTCTGTAACTCCAAAAAATTCAAACTAAATTTGTAAACGTGAGGAATTTGTCTATTAATCATCTGCAAAAAGAATCAACTAAATAGCACGCTCTAGTAAAATCTGATGACCATTCTAGCGAGCTCTAACGATTCTGTTTTTCACAACAAGATCATATAAACTTCAGACAAGTCTTCCCAAAGGTTCTACTTGGCACAAACACTAATTAAAACACAAAACCACATCTTGTTGGGGAACGTAGTATTTTCAAAATTTTCCTACGATCACAAAGATGCATAGCAACGATGGGGAGAGTGTGTCTACATACCCTCGTAGACCGGGAGCGGAAGCGTCAAGTGACGCGGTTGATGTAGTCGAACTTCTTCGCGATCCAACCGATCAAGCACCGAATGTACGGCACCTCCGCGTACAGCACACGTTCAGCTTGATGACGTCCCACGAGCTCTTGATCTAGTTGAGCTTCACGGGAGAGTTTCGCCAGCACGACGGCGTGGTGACAGATATGATGTATCTACCGGCGCAGGGCTTCGCCTAGGCACTGCAACGGTATGACCGATGTGTGTTTCTGTCGAGAGGGGCACCGCACATGGCTAAAACAATTCAACTTGTGTGTCCTAGGGTGCCCCTGCCCCCGTATATAAAGGAGCAAGGGAGAGGCCGGCCCTAGAGGGGGCGCGCCAAGTGTGGGGAGTCCTACTAGGACACCCAAGTCCTAATAGGATTCCCCTTTCCTTTCCGGAGTAGGAGAGAAGGAAAGAGGTGGAGAGGGAGAAGGAAAAGGGGGCTGCACCCCTTGTCCAATTCGGACCAGAGGGGGGGGGCGCCTCCTTCCTTTTGGCCTTTCTCCCCTATTCCCGTATGGCCCAATAAGGCCCATATACTCCGAAAAATACCCGAATCACTCGGAACCTTTATGATGTCCGAATATAGTCGTCCAATATATCGATCTTTACGTCTCGACCATTTCGAGATTCCTCGTCATGTCCCCGGTCTCATCTGGGACTCCAAACTCCTTCGGTACATCAAACCTCATAAACTCATAATACCGATCGTCATCAAACATTAAGCATGCGGACCCTACGGGTTCGAGAACTATGTAGACATGACCGAGACTCATCTCCGGTCAATAACCAATAGCGGAACCTACATGCTCATATTGGCTCCTACATATTCTACGAAGATCTTTATCGGTCAAACCGCATAACAACATACGTTGTTCCTTTTGTCATTGGTATGTTACTTGCCCGAGATTCAATCGTCGGTATCTCTATACCTAGTACAATCTCGTTACCGGCAAGTCTCTTTACTCATTCCGTAATACATCATCTCGTGACTAACTCATTAGTCTTTTGCTTGCAAGGCTTATTGTGATGTGCATTACCGAGAGGGCCCAGAGATACCTCTCCGACACTCGGAGTGACAAATCCTAGTCTTGATCTATGCCAACACCACGAACACTTTCGGAGACACCTGTAGAGCATCTTTACGATCACCCAGTTACGTTGTGACGTTTGATAGCACACAAGGTGTTCCTACGGTATTTGGGAGTTGCATAATCTCATAGTCATAGGAACATGTATAAGTCATGAAGAAAGCAATAGCAGTAAAACTAAACGATCATAGTGCTAAGCTAACGGATGGGTCTTGTCCATCACATCATTCTCCTAATGAAGTGATCCCGTTGATCAAATGACAACTCATGTCTATGGTTAGGAAACATAACCATCTTTGATCAATGAGCTAGTCTAGTAGAGGCATACTAGGGACACTCTGTTTTGTCTATGTATTCACACATGTACTAAGTTTCCGGTTAATACAATTCTAGCATGAATAAAAAAAATTATCATGATATAAGGAAATATAAATAACAACTTTATTATTGCCTCTAGGGCATATTTCCTTCAGTCTCCCACTTGCACTAGAGTCAATAATCTAGCTCACATCGCCATGTGATTTAATACCGATAGTTCACATCGTTATGTGAATAACACCCATAGTTCACATCGCCATGTGACCAACACCCAAAGGGTTTACTAGAGTCAATAATCAAGTTCACATCGCTATGTGATTAATACCCAAGAGTAATAAGGTGTGATCATGTTTTGCTTGTGAGAGAAGTTTAGTCAACGGGTCTGTCACATTCAAATCCGTATGTATTTCACAAATTTCTATGTCTACAATGCTCTGCATAGAGCTACTCTAGATAATTGCTCCCACTTTCAATATGCATCCAGATTGATACTTAGAGTCATCTGGATTTAGTGTCAAAGCTTGCATCGGTGTAACCCTTTACGACGAACTCTTTATCACCTCCATAATCGAGAAACATTTCCTTTGTCATCCAGTTACTAAGGATAATTTTGACCGCTGTACAGTGATCTACTCCTTGATCACTATTGTACCCCCTTGACAAACTCATGGAAAGGTACACAACATGTTTGGTACACAGCATGGCATACTTTATAGAACCTATGGCTGAGGCATAGGGAATGACTTTCATTCTCTCTATATTTTTCTGCCGTGGTCTGGCTTTGAGTCTTACTCAACTTCACACCTTACAAGTCAGGCAAGAACTCTTTCTTTGACTGATCCATTTTGAACTACTTCAAAATCTTATCAAGGTATGTACTCATCGAAAGTCTTATCAAGCGTCTTGATCTATCTCTATAGATCTTGATGCCCAATATGTAAGCAGCTTCACCAAGGTCTTTCTTTGATAAACTCCTTTCAAACACTCCTTTATGCTTTCCAGAAAATTCTACATCATTTCCGATCGACAATATGTCATTCACATATACTTATCAGAAAGGTTGTAGTGCTCCCACTCACTTCTTGTAAATACAGGCTTCACCGCAATTCTGTATAAATCTATATGCTTTGATCAACTTATCAAAGCGTATATTCCAACTCCGAGATGCTTGCACCAGTCCATAGATGGATCGCTGGATCTTGCACATTTTGTTAGCACCTTTAGGATTGACAAAACCTTCTGGTTGCATCATATACAAGTCTTCTTTAATAAATCCATTAAAGAATGCAGTTTTGTTATCCATTTGCCATATTTCATAAAATGCGGCAATTGCTAACATGATTCGGACAGACTTAAGCATCGCTACGGGTGAGAAAGTCTCATCGTAGTCAACTCCTTGAACTTGTTGAAAAACTTTCGCAATAAGTCGAGCTTTGTAAACAGTAACATTACCGTCAGCGTCAGTCTTCCTCTTGAAGATCCATTTATTTTCGATGGCTTGCCGATCATCGGGCAAGTCAACCAAAGTCCACACTTTTTTCTCATACATGGATCCCATCTCAGATTTCATGGCCTCAAGCCATTTTGCGGAATCTGGGCTCATTATCGCTTCCTCATAGTTCGTAGGTTCATCATGGTCCAGTAACATGACTTCCAGAACCGGGTTGCCGTACCACTCTAATGCGGAACGAACTCTGGTTGATCTACGAAGTTCAGCAGAAACTTGATCTGAAGTTTCATGATCATCATCATTAGCTTCCTCACTAATTGGTGTAGGAATCACTTGAACTAGTTTCTGTGATGTTCCACTTTCCAATTCGGGAGAAGGTACAATTACCTCATCAAGTTCTACTTTCCTCCCACTCACTTCTTTCGAGAGAAACTCCTTCTCTAGAAAGGATCCACTCTTAGCAACAAAGACCTTGCCTTCGGATTTGTGATAGAAGGTGTACCCAACAGTTTCTTTTGGGTATCCTATGAAGATTTACTTCTCCGATTTGAGTTCGAGCTTATCATGTTGAAACTTTTTCACATAAGCATCGCAGTCCCAAACTTAAAGAAATGACAGCTTAGGTTTATCGTCAAACCACAGTTCATACGGTGTCATCTCTACGGATTTAGATGGTGCCCTATTTAATGTGAATGTAGCTGTCTCTAATTCATAACCCCAAAAGCGATAGTGGTAGATCGGTAAGAGACATCATCGATCGCACCATATCTAATAAAGTACGGTTATGACGTTCGGACACACCATTACACTGTGGTGTTCCAGGTGGCGTGAGTAGTGAAACTATTTCACATTGTTTTTTACTGAAGGCCAAACTCGCTAACTCAAATATTTTACCTCTACGATCATATCGTAGAAACTCTTATTTTCTTATTACGATGATTCTCCACTTCACTCTGAAATTCTTTGAACTTTTCAAATGTTTCAGACTTGTGCTTCATTAAGTAGATATACCCATATCTTCTCAAATCATCAGTGAAGGTCAGAAAATAATGATACCCACCGCGAGCTTCAACACTCATTGGTCCACATACATCTGTATGTATGATCTCCAACAAATCTGTTGCTCGCTCCATTGTTTCGGAGAACGGAGTTTTAGTCATCTTGCCCATGAGGCATGGTTCGCAAGCACCAAGTGATTCATAATCAAGTGATTCCAAAAGTCCATCACTATGGAGTTTCTTCATGCGCTTTACACCATTATGACCTAAACGGCAGTGCCACTAATAAGTTGCACTATCATTATTAACCTTGCATCTTTTGGCTTCAATATTATGCATATGTGTATCACCACGATCGAGATCCAACAAACTATTTTCATTGGGTGTATGACCATCGAAGGTTTTATTCATGTAAACAGAATAACAATTATTCTATGACTTTAAATGAATAACCGTATTGCAACAAATATGATCAAATCATATTCATGCTCAACGCAAATGCCAAATAACATTTATTTAGGTTTTACACTAATCCCGAAAGTATAGGGAGTGTGCGATGATGATCATATCAATCTTGGAACCACTTCCAACACACATCGTCACTTCAACTTTAACTAGTCTCTGTTCATTCTGCAATTCTCGTTTCGAGTTACTAATTTTAGCAACTGATCCGGTATCAAATACCCAGGGGTTGCTATGAACACTAGTAAAGTACACATCAATAATCTGTATATCAAAATATACCTTTGTTCACTTTGCCATCCTTCTTATCCGCCAAGTATCTAGGGCAGTTCCACTTCCAGTGACCATTTCCTTTGCAGTAGAAGCACTTAGTTTCAGGCTTGAGTTTTAGCTTTGGGTTTCTTCACGGGAGTGACAACTTGCTTGTCATTCTTCTTGAAGTTCCCCTTCTATCCCTTTGCCTTTACTTCAAACAAGTGGTCTTGTTAACCATCAACACTTGATGTTTTTTCATGATTTCTACCTTCACCGACTTCAGCATCGCGAAGAGCTCGGGAATTCCTTTCGTCATCCCTTGCATATTATAGTTCATCACGAAGTTCTACTAACTTGGTGATAGTGACTAGAGAACTTTGTCAATTACTATCTTATCTGGAAGATTAACTCCCACTTGATTCAAGTAATTGTAGTACCCAGACAATCTGAGCACACGCTCACTGGTTGAGCTATTCTCCTCCATCTTGTAGGCAAAGTACTGTCAGAAGTCTTATACCTCTCGACACGGGCATGAGTATGAAATACTAATTTCAACTCTTGGAACATCTTATATGCTCCGTGGCGTTCAAAATGTTTTTGAAGTCCCGGTTCTAAGCCGTAAAGCATGCTGCACTTAAACTATCAAGTAGTCATCATACCGAGCTTTTGTCAAAACGTTCATAACATCTACATCTGCTCCTGCAATAGGTCTGTGACCTAGCGGTGCATCAAGGACATAATTCTCTGTGCAGCAATGAGGATAATCCTCAGATCACGGAACAATTCCGCATCATTGCTACTAACATCTTTCAACTTAGTTTTCTCTAGGAACATATAAAAAATAAATGGGGAGCAATATCGTGAGCTATTGATCTACAACATAGATATGCTAATACTACGAGGACTAAGTTCATGATAAAATAAAGTTCAATTTAATCATATTACTTAAGAACTCCCACTTAGATAGACATCCCTCTAGTCATCTAAATGATCACGTGATCCAAATCAACTAAACCATGTCCGATCATCACGTGAGATGGAGTAGTTTCAATGGAGAACATCTTATGTTGATCATATCTACTATATGATTCACGCTCGACCTTTCGGTCTCCAGTGTTCCGAGGCCATATCTGCATATGCTAGGCTCGTCAAGTTTAACCCGAGTATTCTGCGTGTGCAAAACTGGCTTACACCCGTTGTATTTGAACGTAGAGCTTATCACACCCGATCATCACGTGGTGTCTCGGCACGACGAACTTTCGCAACGGTGCATACTCAGGGAGAACACTTGTACCTTGAAATTTTGTAAGGGATCATCTTATAATGCTACCGTCGTTCTAAGCAAAATAAGAAGCATAATAAGATAAACATCACATGCAAATCAAAATATGTGACATGATATGGCCATCATCATCTTGTGCTTTTGATCTCCATCTCCAAAGCACCGTCATGATCACCTTTGTCACCGCCGCGACACCTTGATCTCCATCGTAGCATCGTTGTCGTCTCGCCAACTATTGCTTCTACGACTATCACTACTGCTTAGTGATAAAGTAAAGCAATTACATGGCGATTGCATTCCATACAATAAAGCGACAACCATATGGCTCCTGCCAGTTGCCGATAACTTTACAAAACATGATCATCTCATACAAAACCGTATAACTCATCATTTCTTGACCATATCACATCACAACATGCCCTGCAAAAACAAGTTAGACGTCCTCTACTTTATTGTTGCAAGTTTTACGTGGCTGCTACGGGCTGTAGCAAGAACCGTTCTTACCTACGCATACAAAACCACAACGATGTTTCGTCAAGTATGTGATGTTTTAACCTTCACAAGGACTGGGCGTAGGCACACTTGATAAAGCTAAAGTGAGAGAGACAGACACCCGCCAGTCACCTTTAAGCAACGAGTGCTCATAACGGTGAAACCAGTCTCGCGTAAGCGTACACGTAATGTCGGTCCGGGCCGCTTCATCTCACAATACCGCCGAAGCAAAGTATGACATGCTGGTAAGCAGTATGACTAGTATCGCCCACAACTCATTGTGTTCTACTTGTGCATATCATGTGCGCATAGACCTAGCTCATGATGCCACTGTTGGGGAACGTAGTATTTTCAAAATTTTCCTACGATCACACAAGATCTATCTACTAGATGCATAGCAACGAGGGGGAGAGTGTGTCTACGTACCCTCGTAGACCGGGAGCGGAAGCGTCAAGTGACGCGGTTGATGTAGTAGAACTTCTTCGCGATCCAACCGATCAAGCACCGAACGTACGGCACCTCCGCGTTCAGCACACATTCAGCTTGATGACGTCCCACGAGCTCTTGATCCAGTTGAGCTTCACGGGAGAGTTTCGTCAGCACGATGGCGTGGTGACAGATATGATGTATCTACCGGCGCAGGGCTTCGCCTAAGCACTGCAACGGTATGATCGAGGTGTGTTTCTATGGAGAGGGGCACCGCACACGGCTAAAAGAATTCAACTTGTGTGTCCTAGGGTGCCCCCTGCCCCCGTATATAAAGGAGCAAGGGAGAGGCCGGCCCTAGAGGGGGCGCGCCAAGTGTGGGGAGTCCTACTAGGACTCCCAAGTCCTAGTAGGATTCCCCTTTCCTTTCCGGAGTAGGAGAGAAGGAAAGAGGTGGAGAGAGAGAAGGAAAAGGGGGCTGCACCCCTTGTCCAATTCGGACCAGAGGGGGCGCGCGCCTCCTTCCTTTTGGTCTTTCTCCTCTATTCCTGTATGGCCCAGTAAGGCCCATATACTCCGAAAAATACCCGAATCACTCGGAACCTTTCCGATGTCCGAATATAGTCGTCCAATATATCGATCTATACGTCTCGACCATTTCGAGACTCCTCGTCATGTCTCCGCTCTCATCCGGGACTCTGAACTCCTTCGGTACATCAAAACTCATAAACTCATAATACCGATCGTCATCAAACATTAAGCGTGCGGACCCTACAGGTTCGAGAACTATGTAGACATGACCGAGACTCATCTACGGTCAATAACCAATAGCGGAACCTGGATGCTCATATTGGCTCCTACATATTCTACGAAGATCTTTATCGGTCAAACCGCATAACAACATACGTTGTTCCTTTTGTCATTGGTATGTTACTTGCCCGAGATTCGATCGTCAGTATCTCTATACCTAGTTCAATCTCGTTACCGGCAAGTCTCTTTACTCGTTCCGTAATACATCATCTCGTCACTAACTCATTAGTCTTTTATGATGTGCATTACCGAGAGGGCCCAGAGATACCTCTCTGACACTTGGAGTGACAAATCCTAGTCTTGATCTATGCCAACACCACGAACACTTTCGGAGACACCTGTAGAGCATCTTTATGATCACCCAGTTACGTTGTGACGTTTGATAGCACACAAGGTGTTCCTACGGTATTCGGGAGTTGCATAATCTCATAGTCATAGGAACATGTATAAGTCATGAAGAAGGCAATAGCAGTAAAACTAAACGATCATAGTGCTAAGCTAACGGATGGGTCTTGTCCATCACATCATTCTCCTAATGATGTGATCCAATTGATCAAATGACAACTCATGTCTATGGTTAGGAAACATAACCATCTTTGATCAATGAGCTAGTCTAGTAGAGGCATACTAGGGACACTCTGTTTTGTCTATGTATTCACACATGTACTAAGTTTCCGGTTAATAAAATTCTAGCATGAATAATAAACATTTATCATGATATAAGGAAATATAAATAACAACTTTATTATTACCTCTAGGGCATATTTCCTTCACATCTAAACAGAAGCTAGATGCAATATTTATTCCTAAACAGAAGCAAAAACAAAAAATATAAAATTGGGTTGCCTCCCAACAAACGCTATCGTTTTATGCCCCTAGCTAGGCACGATACATGGATAGATCTTGGTATTGCCATCTTTGGAAGGCAATCCATAAGTGGCTCTCATAATAGATTCATATGGTAATTTGATTTTATTTCTAGGAAAGTGTTCCATGCCTTTCCTTAACATAAATTGGAATCTAATATTTCCTTCCTTCATATCAATAATTGCACCAATCGTTCTAAGGAAAGGTCTACCAAGAATAATAGGACATGAAGGATTGCAATTTGTATCAAGAACAATGAAATCTACGGGCAAATAATTCCTATTGGCAACAATAAGAACATCATTAATCCTTCCCATAGGTTTCTTAATAGTGGAATCCGCAAGATGCAAATTTAAAGAACAATCATCATGCTCATGGAACCCTAGCAAATCACACAAAGTTTTTGGGATAGTGGAGACACTTGCACCCAAATCACACAAAGGAAAGCATTCATGATCTTTAATTTTCGTTTTGATAGTAGGTTCCCACTCATCATAAAGCTTTCTAGGGATAGAAACTTCTAACTCGAGATTTTCTTCATAAGATTGCATCAAAGCATCAACTATATGCTTAGTGAAAGCTTTATTTTGACTATAAGCATGCGGAGACTTTAGTACGGATTGCAACAAGGAAATACAATCAATCAAAGAGAAATTATCATAATTGAATCCCTTGAAATCCAAAGTAGTGGGTTCATCACTATGCAAAGTTTTAATCTCTTCACTCCTACTTTTAACAATTTTAGCTTCAAGATCTAAAAACTCTGAATCATTGGGACACCTTAAATTAGAATCATCTCCAATCCTATCTTCATCAAGATTTATACTAGAAAACAAGGATCTAATAGGAGACACATTAATAACTTTCAGATCTTCATCTTTATTTTCATGATAACTAGAAGAACACGCTTTTATATAATTCTCTCTTTTAGCACGCATCCTAGCGGTTCTTTCTTTGCATTCATCAATGGAAATTCTCATGGCTTTGAGAGACTCATTGATATCACGCTTAGGTGGGATAGATCTAAGTTTCAAAGAATCAATATCAAGAGTAATTCTATCCACAGTTCTAGCCAATTCATCAATCTTAAGCAATTTTTCTTCAAGCATAGCATTGAAATTCTTTTGCGAAATCATAAACTCCTTAACACTAGTTTCAAATTTAGAAGGCATCTTTCCATAAGAGTTGTTGTAGGAATTACCATACTTATTAGAGGAATTACTAGGAAAAGGCATAGGATTAAAGTTCCCTCTATAAGCATTGTTACCAAAATTATTCTACCAACAAAATTCACATCCAAAGATTCATTATTATTTTCAATCAAAGTGGACAAATGCATATCATTAAGATCAGAAGAAGCACTCTTAGCAGCAAATAGCTTCATAAGTTCATCCATCTTTCCACTCAAAACACTAATTTCTTCAATAGCATGCACTTTTTTACTAGTAGATCTTTCGGTGTGCCATTGAGAATAATTAACCATAATATTATCTAGGAGTTTGGTAGCTTCTCCTAAGGTAGTTTCCATAAAAGTGCCTCCTGCGGCCGAATCTAAAAGATTTCTAGAAGCAAAATTCAAGCCAGCATAAAAGTTTTGAATAATCATCCATAAGTTCAAACCATGTGTAGGGCAATTATGTATCATTAATTTCATTCTCTCCCAAGCTTGTGCAACATGCTCATGATCTAGTTGCTTAAAATTCATAATATCGTTTCTAAGAGAGATGATCATAGCAGGAGGGAAATACTTAGAGATAAAAGCATCTTTGCACTTATTCCACGAATCAATACTATTTCTAGGCAAAGAGGAAAACCAAGTTTTAGCTCGATCTCTAAGTGAAAACGGAAATAACTTCAATTTAACAATACCGTTATCCGCATCCCTTTTCTTGTGCATATCACACAAATCAACAAAGTTGTTTAGATGGGTAGCGACATCTTCACTAGGAAGGCCGGAAAATTGATCATTCATGACAAGATTCAACAGAGCAGCATTGATCTCACAAGATTCAGCATCGCTAATAGCAGAAATCAGAGTGCTAATAAAATCATTATTGTTGATATTGGAGAAGTCACACAATTTGGTATTGTTCTGAGCCATAGTGACAAGCAAGCAATCCAACACACACAAGCAAACAAGAGGCAAGCGAACGATAAACACACGGGAGAAGAAGGGCATATTAAACGACAAGGGTGAAGTGGGGGAGAGGAAAAAGAGAGGCAAATAAATGTAATGCGAAGGATAAGGGTTTGTGATAGGTACTTGGTGTATGACTTTTGCGTAAGCCTCCCCGGCAACGGCGCCAGAAATTCTTCTTGCTACTTCTCGAGCTTGCGTTGTATTCCCTTGAAGAGGAAAGGGAGATGCAGTACAGTAGAGTAAGTATTTCCCTCCGTTTTTGAGAACCAAGGTATCAATCCAGTAGGAGACCACGCACGAGTCCCACGCACCTGCACAAACAAATAAGAACTTCGCAGCCAACGCGATAAGGGGTTGTCAATCCCTTTATGGTCACTTCCGAAAGTGAGATCTGATAGAGATGATAGTTTGATATTTTTGGTATTTTTTGTTATAAGAACAGAAAGTAAAAGCAGAAAAGTAAAATAGATTGTAGATTGATATGTTGAGAGTAGACCCGGGGGCCATAGTTTTCTCTAGTGGCTTCTCTCATGGTAGCGATATTCTATGGCGGGTAAACAAATTACTGTCAAGCAATTGATAGAAAAGCGAATAATTATGAGACTATCTAGGCATGATCATTATATATAGGCATCATCTCCGAGACAAGTAGACCGAAACGATTCTGCATCTACTACTATTACTCCACACATCGACCACTATCCAGCATGCATCTAGTATATTGAGTTCATAAGAACAGAGTAACGCCTTAAACAAGATGACATGATGTAGAGGGATAAACACAAACTTAGTGATATAAACCCCATCTTTTTATCCTCGATGGCAACAATACAATACGTGCCTTGCTGCCCCTACTGTCACTGGGAAAGGACACTGCAAGATTGAACCCAAAGCCAAGCACTTCCCCCATTGCAAGAACTATAGATCTAGTAGGCCAAACCAAACCAATAATTCGAAGAGACTTGCAAGGATATTATAATCATACATAAAGAGTTCAGATAAGAACTATCGTGGAATTAACACGGCAGATGTCCGGTTTAACGGACTTGATGATGGAACCATCGCACGGGTTAGCTTGAAGGGGTTAAAAGCACACAAAGGACACAGAGGGTTTATACTAGTTCGGCCCCTTCGATGAAGGTAAAAGCCTACGTCTAGTTTGGTTTGGTATTGCTTGGGCATCGATGAACAGGGAGCGGATCGCTTGCCTGTGTCTCGACGGATTGTTTCTTGCTTGTCCCTGAACCGTCGCCGGGTCGTCCCTTTATATAGAGGTGATGCCTGGTCCAGTTTACAGAGTCCCGAGGCCGGCTCATACTTGTGTCCGCCTCGGTCTCTGCTCTTTCTTCCTTATCTCTCAAGTTACATCATCGGGCGGTTTACAAACCATAACTCTATACATGGGCCCTAAGATCTTATGGGCCGTAGCCTTTACTAAATATTACAACCATATAAACATACTATAATAAACCGGTTTACACTAGCCGGTTTATACCTGCTAGTAATATCCCTGACATTAGGCCCCAAAATGATTTGAACTTGTTCACATCAATCTTCTCAGTCTTGCATAATTTTCTTCTGTGTCTTCTCATTTTTTGTAAACCGGCCCTGACGTCATCCTCGAGAATCATTGAATCTGACCGTGACATCACTTCCGCATTTAACGCTGTGAGCTGTCCATCGGCTTTGTTTAAGGGTTATCCCGAAAATCGAGGCGTCAGAAGATCTTTATCCGATCCTTTGCCTCCTCGAATCCCGCACTTGTCGCTTCGGACCTGTATTTCTTCTTATAAATACTGATGTCCCTCATTCATTATCTTCTTCCGCTCTTTCTTCCTCCTTCGTCGCCCGACTCCATCGTCGCCTGAGCTCGAACCGCCGTCGTCAACCACCGAGTCCAAGCCCTCGCCGGCCGCTGCATCGACCTGAGTTTGACCAGAGAAACCTCCGCCGCTGATTCCTTCTGTTCCAGGTATTTCTTTCCTCCTCATTATAGATCCGTAACTTCTAGGGTTCCTCCTCGCGTCTCCGCCATTAGAGCTTCAACGGAAGCTTCACCTTGTTCAACTTAAGCAAATAGTTTCCAGTGACCTTTACTTTTAGATCTTGCCCTTTAAACTTTGCCTCTACTCCGATGTATATGCTTTAGATCTTCGTCATTCTTGTTTAACCTGTAGATTTATCCACTCTGTATGGGCTCCTTGTAGTTCTTCCCGTAATATCCTTTAATTTTCTTTTCCTTGTGTGCTCAGATCTGTTCCACTTTAATTGTCTGCAAAAAACCTGTTTCTTCTCCTTTGTAGATCTGTTAAGTATACTCCGGTTTAAACTGTCATACGCGACGGTTTAGCTCTTTCTCTATTGCTGTCATGAACCGGTAATAGCATAGCTCCCTGTTATTGCCGGGTTAGCCATATCATTAGTCCCTTGTCTAAACCGTTGCGTGATCCTCGTATATATCTTCCGGTTTATGCCACTGTACTTAAATAATCCGATTTTATACTTTTATCCTTTCAGTACTTGTCCTTCTGATGCTATGGCCAAACAATTTGTGTCTTGCGATTGGGTTCCTTCCATTATTACGGAGGAAGACTTGGTCAATGCCGCTGCCATTGGTACTTTCGGCCCTCAATCCGTTTTAAAGTGTGGGCTCCAGGAAATGAATGCCCTCCTACTCCCAGAGAGGGGGAGGTTATTGTTTTCTTCGATCACATAGCTCGAAGCTTCACACCTCCCCGTTCAAGATTCTTCCGAGATGTGCTTGCCGCTTTCCAACTCCATCCTCAGGACATTGGTCCCAACTCCGTTTCCAATATCTGTGACTTCCAAGTTTTCTCAGAGGTATATCTGCAAGAAGAGCCGTCTGTTGACCTGTTCCGGGATTTCTTTCACCTGAACCGGCGTACTGAGTTCACCAGCGGACCGCATCAGGAACTCGGCGGGGTTAGTATCCAAAAAAGGAGAGATGCAGTCTTTCCCCACGCCGCTCTCCATACGCACCCAAAGGAGTGGAACAAGTCTTGGTTTTACTGTATCGACACTTCTCCTGCAGGGGAGAACCCACTGCCGGGTTATCGCGAGCACCGTCTTCCAGAGGATCCCCTTTGCCACAACGACTTAGCTCTGCCGAACGGCCCCGGTTTGCTTCTCAGCTTGCCAGATTGAAAGCTTTTATGGCCAACGGTTTAATTGGAACCGATTTTATGCGCTGTTGGCTCTCTTGGAGCATCCTTCCCTTGAGTCGGCGACCACATTTGATGTGCAAGTATTCTGGTAAACCGGACGACCCTCAACGGTTTACCAAGGATAAACTTTCTGAATCGGAGGTCATTGAATCGGCTAAGAAGATGCTCAACGTCTCCTTAGAGGATTGCAGCAAAATCGGATTGGCTCCGTATTACAAGAAAAACAAGCTGCCTGCAGTAAGCCTTGCTTTCATATATATATTTTTTAATCCGTTTATATAACCCGTCTTCTAACTATTTCTTTTCTGTCTGAATAGGCCGATGATCCTTTCTGGAAAAGAAAGCCTCAGGAGAAAACCGGAAAACAAACCCGTCAGAAAACCTTTGCTAGTAAGAAGAGAAAAGCGGCTGGTGGCTCTAGTTCTCACGCTGAGGATGACGATCCGGACTCTGAGGTATGAATTGATCCGGCTTTAACTTGTTTGCTTTTATTCATTTCTGTATCTAATGATAACTTTTCACAGGAGTTGGCGGAAGGAGATAAACCGGCCGAAGTTGAGATAACTATCCTTTCTTCCGATTCAGAACCACTTCCACAAAAAAGTCGTCGGACAGTCCGGAAATATCAGTTTTCTCATCCTTATGCTCAATTGGATCCTAATTTTCTTTTGAAGAAACAACAACACGAAGCTCTTCGCTGGACCACTCGCCACAGCGGTCTTGCAGTGGAATCATCCGGAATTTCTCTTACTCCGACTCGGAGGCGCCGCTCTGAGGTTATACTCTCTCCAACCCTCCTTCATCCCAAGGTCGGGCTTATACAAAAACCTCTTAAACCGTCTGACCCTGATTATCAGGAGACTCCGTTATCCTCTTCCGGTGAATCAACTGCAACGCAACTTCCACCCCTGAAAACTGTCCCAGGGTAAGTCTTTTAAATTTATCCGGTTTATGATTGCACCTTTGTCTTACAGCTCTAACTTGTTTCTCCAACTTTCTTCAGCAAGCCAAAGCCTAGTAAAAAACCAAAGGCCAACCAACCAACTTCTCAGACTGTTGTTGATGATCCGACAGCTAACCCGGATTCAACTGTCCCTCTTGAAGGCGAACGTACAATTCCCCTTGAAGATCCTGCCCCTGCAGACCACACAACTATGCCTGAGAATCCAAATGCTGAAGACGTTCTTGAACCGTCCAGTCCTGCCCGGGCCAATACTCCTCAGCCCAATCCGGCTCCAGCCAGTCTGGTGCACACTGCAACCCCACCACCAGCTACTGCTTCTCCGGATGTGGAGATAACTCATACCGCTTACACCGCTCCCGCTGAGCCCACTGTCTTAGCCAAACATACGGCTAAAGCGGAGAAGCTGTATAAGGAAAAGGGTAAATGGAGTACCGAACTGTCCAGCTTTGCTGAGATGAGTGCCCAGGAACTCTATTCCGGGTACTTGAACCGGCTCCACACAGGTCGGGACTATGAGGCAGGTCTGATTAATATGATGAAAGACAAGTATGAGGTAATCCTTTGCCTCTTCTTTTGATTTTCAATGTACTTCTGTCTATACCATATCAGCCCCCAAGTTCCGGTTTAGCTTATATTGAGAAGGTGAACCGGTACTTCTTGATGAATTGAATGATCTTGCATTAGCCCCCAAGTGCCAGGGACATAACTCGGTTTATGTGACTGGGACTTGCTTGACTTTTCCTTTGATAGTTCAATTATCCATTAGCCCCCAAGTGTCAAGTAGACAACTTGTTTGTGTGCTTGAGACTTTGTCTTTGAATCATTACTGTTTAACTCTTTAATTGCCCATTAGCCCCCAAGTGTCAAGTAGACAACTTGCTTGTGTGCTTGAGACTTTTGTCTTTGAATTGCTTCTTATCACTTGATTTTCTTTGCAGGCTGATTTAAACCGGAGGGCTGAAGAAGTCAGTGAACTCCGGAACAGACTTGCTGAGACGGAGGCTGCTGCTGCTAAAGCCAAGAAAGACTTGAAGGTGAGTTTAAAGACTGCTGAAGAGCTGAAAAAATTCTTTGAAGAAGAGCGGACCGCCTTTGAGGTTAAGAATAAAGAGCTGGAAAAAAGGGCCAAAGACGCCGAGGAAGCGCTTAATCCGGTTGCTGAAGAGTTAACCGGTTTAAAGCGGCAAATAGAGTTGATGACTTCTGCAATCTTCGGTAAGTATCTGATCTGTATTCCTGCTTTCATCTTTGTAATCTTTCGTCTGTGCCGGTTTAACTGTGATACTCATATGCAGGGCGCCGTGTCACCCATCTTGGGGATGATTTATGGAAAAAACTTAAAGCATGTTACACTTTGGTCGAGCAGCTGTATTCCGGCGCTCAAAGGATCATCAGTGCAACATCATTCAGTAAACCGGCCCCTACTACCATCCAGGGCACGTTAGAAAAGCTATCTGTTTTGCCAGTGCGTTTGGAGGAAGTTAAGAAATCTGCTGCTCGAGCCGGTGCCCTTATGGCACTTACCAGAGCAAAAGCATGGGTTCCGGACTTTGATCCAGAGGAGGCTTTTAATGGATGTCCAAGTACCAAAGAAGACGGATCATCATTTACTGCGAAGGATCTCTATGCCTTGACGAAAGAGATGCGTCCTCTCGCCACCAAACTTGCAGCCGAATCAGATTTATCCAGGTATCATCCGGGGTATGACTTGCAGAACGAGCGGGTGGAGCGGCCGGTTTATGATATCATCAATCTAATCCCACCAGTTCGTCCTCATACCTTCGCTCCAGATATCGATCCGTCTGAACTGATTAATGAAGAGATGTATTTTCGTACTTTAACGAAAATCGACTGGTGCGCCCCGGACTTCCAGCCGCTTCAAGAGGAAGAGGAGACTCCGGATCAAATTGATGCCCAGTCGTCTCAACACGAAGGAGCATAGATCATAACTTATTGTTGTAGTTGCAGCCTTGCTTTACCAAACAATCTTTAATCCGTCGGGCTTGCTATGCCTTGTAATAGGATAGCTGAAAACTATGTCTATTTTGATCCAGATACTTCTTGCTTTAATATTACCAATTTGGTCTGAGATGGGTTATCTGATATATCATCTGTTCCTGCATAGATAATGAAGATACGTCCTAAGGGCTTTACCGTTGAACCTATTAAATCGTTCTCACAACATATTAAACAAGTGTATACTTATCAAAAGATAACTTTATACCTGAGATCAAGTATGCTTGATACTCTTAATCCGGCGGATTTTGCCTCTTTGAAGGGAGTCTTTTAACAGACTCAAATAATAATCCTTGGTCTTATATGAACTGCCGGTTTAAAGCATGCTTGGCTTGTTTTGTTTCTGCGTGATGAGTGTTCCGGGTTATGATAAACACCGGATTAACCAAAACTTTTTACTTATGCTGGTGCTCATGACCCAGACTTTTCAACTTTGTAGATGTGTGGTCAATTTCTTGAATTGTCCCACTCCGGATTAAAGAACCATGACACATAAAGATCAGAAATGCAAATTTGCAAATAAAACCATGTAGTCGAGGCTTTTTATGAGCTGTCAGGCTCAAAGCAAGGTTCAGCCAATCACTGGATGCGGGTAATGTCGTCTTTCCAGAGGGCCGGTCAATGGATGCAGGTACCATCCATAAGAACCATAAGAAAAAAATAGCCAATCACTGGATGCCCGTAGCTTTTCCAGAGGGCGTCCATGGCTCCATGAAGCCATGGGAAAATATAAGCCAATCACTGGATGGCCGTAGCTTTTCCAGAGGGCCTCCATGGCTCCATGAAGCCATGGGAAAATATAAGCCAATCACTGGATGCTCGTAGCTTTTCCAGAGGGCCTCCATGGCTCCATGAAGCCATGGGAAAATATAAGCCAATCACTGGATGCCCGTAGCTTTTCCAGAGGGCCTCCATGGCTCCATGAGGCCATGGGAAAATATTGAACCAATCACTGGATGCCCGTAGCTTTTCCAGAGGGTTTTCATGAAGCGTTCTCTCTGAGCCGGATGTGACCTTACGCTCTTCAGGGAGTTTATTGCTTCTGAGTGCATATGTTCTGCAAAATCAGTTTAAACCAATCGATCTATTTGAAATATAACATAGGGTAACACATGCATGGTTGTCCTCATAAGATATTTGTATTAGAAAAATAGCTGAGCCCCCGGTTTACCGAGGGTGCCGGTTTATTCATTAATCATAATATATACATAGGATACAGTGGAGCTCTTGGCTCAGGTATAGTAGGGCCGTAAGTGGGCGATGTTCCATGGCCTCTTTGTCTCCTCTTCTGATGTACGTGAATCCTTGTGTTCTCGAACGTCCACCAGGTAATATGAGCCGTTGTGCAGATTCTTGCTGACCACAAAGGGACCTTCCCAAGGTGGGGATAACTTGTGCATATCTGTTTGATCTTGGATGAGTCGGAGTACTAAGTCGCCCTCCTGGAACGTCCTTGTCTTGATCCGGCGGCTGTGATATCTGCGCAAGTCTTATTGATAGATCGCAGACCGTGCGGCCGCTATATCACGCTCTTCATCCAGCCGGTCCAAACTGTCTTGTCTCGCCTGTTCGTTGGCCGTTTCAACATAGGCTGCCACCCTTGGTGAATCATGACGGATATCGCTTGGAAGGACCGCTTCAGCACCATATACCATGAAGAAAGGTGTGTAACCCGTGGACCGGTTTGGTGTAGTGTTGATACTCCAAAGGACAGATGGTAACTCCTCGACCCAACATCCTAGGGTTCTTTGCAAGGGAGTCATAAGCCGGGGCTTGATACATCGCAAAATCTCCTGGTTTGCTCTTTCAGCTTGACCATTGGTTTGAGGATGGGCCACAGAAGATACATCTAGGCGAATATGTTCTCATTGAAAAAATTCCTCCATCTCACCCTTGGATAAATTGGTGCCGTTATCTGTGATGATGCTATGTGGAAAGCCAAACCGGAAGATCACCTTCTTGATGAACTTGACCGTTGTGGCCGCATCACACTTGCTCACAGGCTCTACCTCAATCCACTTTGTAAACTTATCCACTGCCACCAGTAGATGAGTTTTCTGATCTTGGGATCGTTTAAAAGGTCCAACCATATCAAGCCCCCAAGTCGCAAACGGCCAGGTTATTGGTATCATCCAGAGCTCCTGTGCCGGAACAAGAGCACGTCGTGAAAACTTCTGACAAGCATCACACTTCCGGACTAGATCCGCCGCATCGGCATGAGCTGTTAACCAATAGAAACCATGTCGAAAAGCTTTAGCCACCAATGATTTTGAACCGGCATGATGACCACAATCCCCTTCATGGATCTCGCGAAGAATCTCGCAACCTTCCTCAGCTGACACACACCGCTGAAATGCTCCAGAAACGCTGCGATGATGAAGTTCCGCGTTTGCAATTGTCATGGACTTAGAACGCCGGATTATCTGTCGTGCTTTTATTTAATTATCCGGTAGCTCTCCACGGCTCAGATATGCCAAATAAGGCAGCGTCCAATCCGAAATAACATGAAGTGCTGCCACTAACTGTGCCTCCGGATCAGGAACAACTAGGTCTTCCTCCGAAGGTATTTGTACTGATGGACTGTGCAGCTCATCTAAAAAAGTATTTGGTGGCACCGGTTTACGTTGAGAACCCAACCGGCTTAAAGCATCAGCCGCTTCGTTCCTTCGCCGGTCTATGTGGTCCACTTGATACCCTTTGAAATATCCAGCAACTGCTTCCACTTCTCGTCTGTAAGCCGCCATAAGGGGATCTCTTGAATCCCACTTGCCTGAAACTTGCTGTGCCACCAAATCTGAATCGCCGAAACACTTAACCCGGCTCAAGTTCATCTCCTTTGCCATCCGCAAGCCATGAAGTAATGCTTCATACTCTGCTGCATTATTAGTACAAGGAAACCATAGACGGAGGACGTAACAAAACTTATCACCTCGTGGGGAAGTTAAGACAACTCCAGCCCCCGAGCCTTCTAGCTGTCTTGAACCGTCAAAGTGAATCATCCAGTACGTCAAATCCGGCTTTTCCTCAGGTGTTTGTAACTCTGTCCAATCATTGATGAAATCCACCAATGCCTGAGACTTTATAGCGGCGCGTGGCACATATTTCAACTCATGTGGGCTGAGCCCAATGGCCCACTTCGCCACTCTACCTGTTGTTTCTCTGTTCTGGATGATGTCCCCCAATGGTGCTGAGCTAACCACAGTTATTGGGTGACCTTGGAAATAGTGCTTCAATTTCCGGTTTGCCATGAACACACCATACACCAGCTTCTGCCAATGTGGGTACCTCAGCTTAGACTCAATGAGTACTTCACTCACGTAATAAACCGGGCGCTGAACTGGGTATTCCTTCCCTGCTTCTTTGCGTTCAACCACAATTGCCACACTAACTGCCCGTGCGTTGGCGGCAACATATAACAACAAAGGCTCTTTATCAACAGGGGCAGCTAGGACTGGGGGTCTGGCTAGCTGTCGCTTCAAATCCTCAAACGCAGTATTTGCCTCATCACTCCATATAAACCGGTCCGTCTTTCTCAGCATCTGATAAAGCGGAATCGCCTTCTCCCCCAAACGGCTAATAAACCGGCTCAATGCTATGATCCGGCCAGCGATAAGCTGAACATCATTAATGCAAACCAGCTTTGTTAAAGATGTGATTGCCTTGATTTTCTCCGGATTAGCTTCAATTCCTCTGTTTGACACCAAAAACCCAAGGAGCTTGCCCGCCGGAACACCAAAAGCACACTTCTGCGGATTAAGCATCATTTTATAGGCCTGAAGATTGTCGAAGGTCTCCTTGAGGTCCTCTATCAGTGTCTCTTCCTTCCTTGACTTTACCACAATATCATCCACATAGGCATGAACATTTCTTCCTATCTGCCCCTTAAGACAGTTCTGAACGCAACGCTGATAAGTTGCTTGGGCACTCTTGAGCCCAAAAGGCATAGATACATAGCAAAAAGCACCAAAAGGAGTTATGAAAGCTGTCTTCTCCTGGTCTTTAACTGCCATCTTGATCTGGTGATATCCTGAGTACGCATCCAAAAAACTCAGCCGCTCACATCCCGCTGTAGCATCGATAATCTGATCAATGCGAGGGAGAGCAAAAGGACCGGTTGGACAAGCTTTGTTGAGGTCTGTGTAGTCCACACACATTCTCCACTTTTCGTTCTTCTTTAGCACCAGCACCGGATTAGCGAACCACTCTGGGTGAAAAACTTCCACTATAAACCCTGCAGCCAGAAGTCTAGCCACTTCCTCTCCTATAGCCTTGCGCCTCTCTTAATTGAAGCGGCGCAGATATTGCTTGACCGGTTTAAACTTCGGATCAATATTAAGACTGTGCTCAGCGAGTTCCCTCGGTATACCTGGCATGTCAGAAGGTTTCCATGCAAAGATATCCCGGTTCTCATGGATGAACTCGATGAGCGTGCTTTCCTATTTAGGATCAAGGTTAGCGCTGATTGTGAACTGTTTGGACGAATCGCCTGGCACGAAATCAACTTTCTTGGTCTCCTCCGCCGATTTAAACTTTAATGCCGGATCATGCTCTGTAGTTGGCTTTTTCAACGGAGTCATATCTGTCGGATCAACATTATCTTTATAAAACTTCAACTCTTCTGTGGCACACACTGCCTCTGCGTAAGCTGCGTCTCCCTCTTCACACTCCAATGCTATCTTGCGACTTCCGTGAACCGTAATCGTGCCTTTGTGACCCGGCATCTTGAGCTGCAGGTAAACATAACACGGTCTGGCCATAAACTTGGCATAAACCGTCCTCGCAAACAGAGGGTGATAAGGGCTCCGGATCTTGACGACTACGAAGGTTATCACCTCGGACCTGGAATCCTGCTCATCTCCAAAGGTAACTTCTAAGTCAATTTTCCCGACCGGATAAGCTGACTTACCTGGAACCACCCCATGAAACACTGTGTTTGACTGCCTCAGTTTTTTATCTGTCAAGCCCATTCGACGGAAGGTCTCATAATACAAGATATTGATGCTGCTGCCGCCGTCCATGAGAACTTTAGTGAACTTATAGCCACCCACTTGTGGTGCTACCACCAAGGCCAAGTGGCCCGGATTATCCACCCGCATTGGGTGATCCTCCCTACTCCAGATGATGGGCTGCTCTGACCAGCGCAGGAATTGTGGTGTTGCCGGTTCAACCGCGTGGACTGCCCGTTTTAAAACCTTCTGATCTCGTTTACACAAGCTCGTAGTGAACACATGATATTGCCCACTGCTCAACTCCTTCGGATTACTCTGGTATCCGGATTGTGGCTGCTGTTGCTGATGCTGCTGATTACCCTGGCTATTGTGATTACCTTGGCCCTGCTGTTGGCTGCCTTGGTTATTGTAACCACCTTGACTATGCAGCGGATTACCTTGGTTATTATAACCACCTTGGCCATTTGGATTACTGGCCCGGTTGTGATAACCGCTATTATTGCCCCTATATCCTGATCCGGAGCTGTTCCCCTGATGATTCGGACCATAAAACCCTGGGCCTGAACCACCATTGGGAGGCCTGTCATTAGGATTAAAACGGCCCATTATGGCTTCCATCAAGGGCCTGCATTCTCTTATTGTGTGTTTTGCTGGTCGTCCCCTCGAGCTATGCTTCAGACAAGGCTGATTTAACTCTTGGTCCCAACTCATATCACCTCCGCCGGTTTGTTGGGGTGGATTGCCCCTATTGCGCTGGAAACCCCCTTGGACTTGGGTATTGGCTACGAAATCAGAGCCACCTTCCGCCTTTCGCTTGCTTAAGAAACTTGCAGCAGCCGGATTAACTTGCGCCGGTTTACCTGGTTTACTAACCTTTCCTGCTTTGTCTCCATCAGCTTCTGGATATTTAGTATTGTCAGAGTCCCCATATTTCACCAGAGCACTCATGAGAGTTCCCATATCATTACAATCCCGTTTAAGCCATCCTAGCTTTAGCTTTAGAGACTCAAACCGGCAATTGTTTTCCAAAGTCACTATTGCTGTGCTAGGATTGATACCATTTGAAGAGTGTAAGATCTCTGATACTCGCCGCACCCAAGCACTTGTGGATTCCTGCTCTCCTTGCACACAGACTGCCAGATCCACTACTGACATTGGCTGCTTGCACGTATCTTAAAAATTTTTAATGAACTGGCGACGTAGCTCTCCCCATGATCCGATGGAATTCGGGGGTAAACCCTTTAGCCAGGTCCGGGCTGTACCTTCAAGCATCATAGTAAAGTACTTTGCACAAGCCGCTTCATCTACATCCAGCATCTCCATGGCCATCTCATAACTCTCAACCCAAGCTTCGGGAGCCAAATCTGCAGTATAATTAGGCACCTTACGTTGCCCTTTGAAATCCTTGGGCAGCTTCACGCTCCGTAAAGTGGGGATAAGACACTGTACCCCGAAGGAACTCGTTGTAACTCCTGTCTCCGCTGTGGTCGTGTGAACCGGCGTCGTCTGACGGATTTCCTCCCGGGCTACCGACCTAACCCGGTTTACATCCTGAGCTTGTGCAGCTGCGCCCGCCGGATTATCCTGTCTGTGCCGCTGCCGCCTGCGTTCACTGCTAGACACTTCTAGCTCCTCCCAATGCCTAGTGTAACTCCGGCTGGGACGTGGTGTTGAATTTAACCTTTCCCTGCTATGAGAATATGCTTGCTGTTGTATCAACGCCGTGTTGAGTAGATCCTTGACCCTACGTGCCTCCAATGCCACCGGAGACGTCCCCTCAATGGGTAAAGCGGCCAAGCATGAAGCAGCTGCAACGATATTGTCCAAAGGATTCGAGTAATGACCCGGAGGGGTAGGAATATGAGGTGTAGAGGTGATCCGTCGATCTTGCTCTGCAGTAGGCCGCTAAACCGGCTCGTCTCTCGCTGGGGGTGCCCTCCGGTTTAAAGCCGGATCATTGCTAGTTCCTGCCCCTGGCGTCCTAAACAGATCCGTCGCTTCATAAACTGGCGGTATACGGGATTGGTACTTCCGACTTCTTACTCCCTGTGTAGAGGCCTGTTCCATCCTTAGGTGAAAAGCCTGATCATTCAATTCTGCTTGCCTTATTGCTATCATAGCCTTCTCTGCTTTCAGATCATCCCTTGCTTGATCAATCCGGCCCTTTAGCTGAAGGAGCTCTGCATCATGCTGCGCCTTGTCTGCTGGAGCTACCACTGCCACCGCCTTAGCTGTGAACTCCTCGACTAAGGTGGATAGAACGTCAGTAGGTGAGAGGGCGGGGCCGCTCCCCCCTACACCAGCTTCTACTGTCGCCCCGTTCACCGTGGGCTGTGGCGTAGATTGTGAACCGGCCATAAAGAGAACCACCCGGTTTGGTGGATCAAAGGGGTCCGGAATACTGTCTCCGTCGGACTCACCCTCAGACCGGCCGTCCTGCAACTGATACAGAGATTCAGTCTCTCCGGATGAGGATCCGTCGTCGGAGTAGACAATTGTTTCACCGCCGGATTCTGATCCGTCCTCGGTTTGGACTCCGTGAACTGCTCCAACGAAAACGTGCTTCATGGCAGGCTGAATCCGGGCCGATCTCACACGCTGAGCCGGCTCGATGATGTTGGGGAAGATGTCCGGCTCAGGTCCCGGTTCGCCGATCTTGCCGATGAAGACATGAATGCCACTGAAGGGAACCCAGTACCCGTATTCGATTGAATCGGCCTCCGGTCCCCAACCCGCATCGTCGATGTAGATCCGGCCGCGGCGACTCTTGGTCATCCGGCCGGCAACGTAACCCTTGAGCCCTTCAAAGCCACCCTTCAAGAACTCGAAACCATCGTGCGGAGGCCCCACGGTGGGCGCCAACTATCATGGAATTAACACGACAGATGTCCGGTTTAACGGACTTGATGATGGAACCATCGCACGGGTTAGCTTGAAGGGGTTAAAAGAACACAAAGGACACAGAGGGTTTATACTAGTTCGGCCCCTTCAATGAAGGTAAAAGCCTACGGATTGTTTCTTGCTTGTCCCTGAACCGTCGCCGGGTCGTCCCTTTATATAGAGGTGACGCCTGGTCCGGTTTACAGAGTGCCGAGGCCGGCTCATACTTGTGTCCGCCTCGGTCTCTGCTCTTTCTTCCGTATCTCTCAAGTTACATCATCGGGCGGTTTACAAACCATAACTCTATACATGGGCCCTAAGATCTTATGGGCCGTAGCCTTTACTAAATATTACAACCATATAAACATACTATAATAAACCGGTTTACACTAGCCGGTTTATACCTGCTAGTAATATCCCTGACAAGAACCAAATATTTCTCATATATAATCTTGATCATAAACCCACAAGGATATCGACAAACACACCGCAAAAAGAGATTACATCGAATAGATCTCCTCGAAGACCGAGGAGAACTTTGTATTGAGATCCAAAGAGAGAGAAGAAGCCATCTAGATACTAGCTATGGACCCGAAGGTCCATGGTAAACTACTCACAAGTCATGGTGAGGCGATGATGATGATGTAGAAGCACTCCGTGGAAGATCCCCCCCTCCGGCGGAGCTCCGGAACATGCCCCAAGATGGGATCTCACGGGAACAGAAGGTTGCGGCGGTGGAATTAGGGTTTTCTCTGTTGTTCTGATGGTTTCGGGGTACATAGGTATATATAGGAGGAAGGAGGGCACCGGGGGCCAAAGATGGGGCCCACGAGGTAGGGGGTGTGCCCTATAGGGGGCGCGCCCCCCACCCTCGTGGGAGCCACATGTGCCCTACTCCGTGGTTCTCAAGTCTCCCGTGCGTGATTTTCTCCAAAAATATCTCTCCCGAAGGTTTCATTCCGTTTGGACTCCGTTTGATATTCCTTTTCTGTAAAACCCTCAAATAAGCAAAAAAACAGCAATCTGGACTAGGCCTTTGGGTTAGTAGGTTAGTCCCAAAAATAATATAAAAGTGTATAACAAAGGCCATTAAACATCCAAAACATCATAAATACTAACATGGAACAATGAAGAATTATAGATACGTTGGAGACGTATCACCAGACCCCACCCGATTAACAGGATCCCGTTTCGAACGTGGCCGGTCGAATACAAGGTCGTTTCCTCCGTTCTGCGGTACGCTAGGCATCGTTTCCATCGGCTGTTCCGTCC
>LR738711.1:846658022-846674543 GCA_902687465.1 Secale cereale
CCCCCCCCCCCCCCCGACGACTTGTTCGCATCTCAATCGGGCTCTTGTACATTATTTTCTGCCTTCTATAAAAATATGGTATGCCATTGGCGTTCTCTCTAAAAAAAACAGCCGCAGGCAGTCTATTCGGTATTTGCCTTCAAGGTGTGGCTGGAAATTGAGGGCATCGCCCCTCATGCCTGGTATCGCTCCGTGGTGGAGGAATTGCTTGGGCTTCTTGCAAGGTCGATGCAGTGGCGCCAGAGACTGCTTCCCGCTCCAACTTGTCCTCGTTCAAGCTCACGGCATGGACGGCGAGCCCGGAAGAGATTTCTGTTCACCGATGGCTGGCGGTGCCAGAGCCAGGTCTGGAGGCGCCGCCCGCTCTTCTGCAGTATAAGGTGCTCATTCATATTGACATGGTTTAGGATCTGAAAGAGGCTGGTGAGCCATGGTTCTTCGGGAGTTCGTCGGGAAGGGGGCAGAGCGGTCTTCCTGACGACGACGGTGGTGACCTCGCGGGCGGCGGACCCAGGCCGCACAGGCTGGTCTGGCTGTTCGGTGTTCCTGACACTCACGCCGGCGGTCATGGCGGTTTCGCCGCCGGCGGTGGGGGAGAAGCTTGGTCCAGACCGGTGGGACATGATTGGCGGCTCCCTCCCATGGAGGCCCCACCCGTTGTTGGGGAACGTAGTATTTTAAAATTTTCCTACGATCACGCAAGATCTATTTACCAGATGCATAGCAACGAGAGGGGAGAGTGTGTCTACGTACCCTCGTAGACCGGGAGCGGAAGCGTCAAGTGACGCGGTTGATGTTGTCGAACTTCTTTGCGATCCAACCGATCAAGCACCGAACGTACGGCACCTCCGCGTTCAGCACACGTTTAGCTTGATGACGTCCCACGAGCTCTTGATCCAGTAGAGCTTCACGGGAGAGTTTCGTCAGCACGACGGCGTGGTGACGGATATGATGTGTTCACCGGCGCAGGGCTTCGCCTAAGCTCCGCGACGGTACGACCGAGGTGTGTTTCTGTGGAGGGGGGTACCGCACACGGCTAAAACAAATCAACTTGTGTGTCTTTGGGTGCCCCCCTGCCCCCGTATATAAAGGAGCAAGGGAGGAGGGGGCCGGCCACCTCCTATGGTGCGGCTAGGGAGGAGACTCCTACTAGGAATAGGATTGCAATCCTATTCCTAGTAGGATTCACCGGAAGGAAGAAGGGGGAAAGGAATAGGAGAGGTGGCGCCCCCCCAATCCTAGTCCAACTAGGATTGCTAGGTGGGGGCGCCGGCCAGCCCTATGGGCTGCCTCTCTCTCACCCTTTAGGCCCACTATGGACCATCCCCTCTCGTAGGGGGTTCCGGTAACCCCCTCCGGCATTCCCGATAAATCCGAAACTTTTCCGGTATACTTCCGGTGTCCGAATATAGCCTTCCAATATATCAATCTTTATGTCTCGGACATTCCGAGACTCCTCGTCATGTCCGTGATCTCATCCGGGACTCCGAACTACCTTCGGTACATCAATACTCAAAAACTCATAATACCGATCGTCATCAAACGTTAAGCGTGCGGATTCGAGAACTATGTAGACATGACCGAGACTCATCTCTGGTCAATAACCAATAGCGGAACCTGGATGTTCATATTGGCTCCTACATATTCTACGAAGATCTTTTATCGGTCAGAACCGCATAACAACATACGTTGTTCCTTTTGTCAAACGGTATGTTACTTGCCCGAGATTCGATCGTCGGTATCTTTATACCTAGTTCAATCTCGTTACTGGCAAGTCTCTTTACTCGTTCCGTAACACATCATCTCGTGACTAACTCATTAGTTCTTTGCTTGCAAGGCTTATTAAGATGTGTGTTACCGAGAGGGCCTAGAGATACCTCTCCGACACTCGGAGTGACAAATCCCAATCTTGATCTATGCCAACACCACGAATACTTTCGGAGACACCTGTAGAGCATCTTTATGATCACCCAGTTACGTTGTGACGTTTGATAGCACACAAGGTGTTCCTACGGTATTCGGGAGTTGCATAATCTCATAGTCATAGGAACATGTATAAGTCATGAAGAAAGCAATAGCAGTTAAACTAAACGATCATAGTGCTATGCTAACGGATGGGTCTTGTCCATCACATCATTCTCCTAATGATGTGATCCCGTTGATCAAATGACAACTCATGTCTATAGCTAGGAAACATAACCATCTTTGATCAATGAGCTAGTCTAGTAGAGGCATACTAGGGACATACTGTTTTGTCTATGCATCCACACATGTACTAAGTTTCCGGTTAATACAATTCTAGCATGAATAAAAGACATTTATCATGATATAAGGAAATACAAATAACATCTTTATTATTGCCTCTAGGGCATATTTCCTTCAGTCTCCCACTTGAACTAGAGTCAATAATCTAGATTACAAAGTGATGATCCTCACACCCATGGAGTCTTGGTGCTGATCATGTTTTGCCCATGGAAGAGGCTTAGTCAACGGGTCTGCAACATTCAGATCCGTATGTATTTTGCAAATCTCTATGTCTCCCTCCTTGACTAGATCGCGGATGGAATTGAAGCGTCTTTTGATGTGCTTTGTTCTCTTGTGAAACCTGGATTCCTTCGCCAAAGCTATGGCTCCAGTGTTGTCACAAAAGATTTTCATTGGACCCGATGCACTAGGTACTACACCTAGATCAGATATGAACTCCTTCATCCAGACTCCTTCATTTGCTGCTTCCGAAGCAGCTATGTATTCCGCTTCACACGTAGATCCTGCCACGACGCTCTGCTTGGAACTGCACCAGCTGACAGCTCCACCGTTCAATAAAAATACATATCCGGTTTGTGACTTTGAGTCATCCGGATCAGTGTCAAAGCTAGAATCGACGTAACCGTTTACGACGAGCTCTTTGTCACCTCCATATACGAGAAACATATCCTTTGTTCTTTTCAGATACTTTAGGATGTTTTTGACCGCTGTCCAGTGATCCACTCCTGGATTACTTTGGTACCTCCCTGCTAGACTTATAGCAAGGCACACATCAGGTCTGGTACACAGCATTGCATACATGATAGACCCTATGGCTGAGGCATAGGGAATGACTTTCATTTTCTCTCTATCTTCTGCAGTGGTCGGGCATTGAGTCTTACTCAACTTTATACCTTGTAAAACAGGCAAGAACCCTTTCTTTGACTGATCCATTTTGAACCTTTTCAAAATCTTATCAAGGTATGTGCTTTGTGAAAGTCCAATTAAGCGTCTTGATCTATCTCTATAGATCTTGATGCCTAATATGTAAGCAGCTTCACCGAGGTCTTTCATTGAAAAACTTTTATTCAAGTATCCTTTTATGCTATTCAGAAATTCTATATCATTTCCAATTAACAATATGTCATCTACATATAATATTAGAAATGCTACAGAGCTCCCACTCACTTTCTTGTAAATACAGGCTTCTCCAAAAGTCTGTATAAAACCATATGCTTTGATCACCTCATCAAAGCGTATATTCCAACTCCGAGATGCTTGCACCAGTCCATAGATGGATCGCTGGAGTTTGCAAACTTTGTTAGCACCTTTTGGATCGACAAAACCTTCTGGTTGCATCATATACAACTCTTCTTTGAGATATCCATTTAGGAATGCAGTTTTGACATCCATTTGCCAGATTTCATAATCATAAAATGCGGCAATCGCTAACATGATTCGGACAGACTTAAGCATTGCTACAGGTGAGAAAGTCTCATCGTAGTCAACTCCTTGAACTTGTCGAAAACCTTTCGCAACAAGTCGAGCTTTGTAAACAGTAATATTACCGTCTGCGTCGGTCTTCCTCTTGAAGATCCATTTATTTTCGATGGCCTGCCGATCATCGGGCAAGTCAACCAAAGTCCATACTTTGTTCTCATACATGGATCCCATCTCAGATTTCATGGCTTCAAGCCATTTTGCGGAATCTGGGCTCATCATCGCTTCCTCATAGTTCGTAGGTTCATCATGGTCTAGTAACATGATTTCCAGAACTGGGTTGCCGTACCACTCTGGTGATCTACGACGTTCAGTAGAAACTTGATCCGAAGTTTCATGATCATTATCATCAACTTCCTCACTAATTGGTATAGGAATCACTGGAACAATTTCCTGTGATGTACTACTTTCCAATATGGGAGAAGGTACAATTACCTCATCAAGTTCTACTTTCCTCCCACTCACTTCTTTCGAGAGAAACTCTTTTTCTAGAAAGGATCCGTTCTTAGCAACGAATATTTTGCCTTCGGATCTGTGATAGAAGGTGTACCCAACAGTTTCTTTTGGGTATCCTATGAAGACACATTTCTCCGACTTGGGATCGAGCTTATCAGGTTGAAGTGTTTTCACATAAGCATCGCAGCCCCAAATTTTAAGAAACGACAACTTTGGTTTCTTGCCAAACCACAGTTCATAAGGCGTCGTATCAACGGATTTAGATGGTGCCCTATTTAACGTGAATGCAGCTGTCTCTAAAGCATAACCCCAAAACGATAGTGGTAAATCGGTAAGAGACATCATAGATCGCACCATATCTAATAAAGTACGGTTACGACGTTCGGACACACCATTACGTTGTGGTGTTCCAGGTGGCGTGAGTTGTGAAACTATTCCACATTGTTTCAAATGAAGACCAAACTCATAACTCAAATATTCTCCTCCACGATCAGATCGTAGGAACTTTATTTTCTTGTTACGATGATTCTCTACTTCACTCTGAAATTCTTTGAACTTTTCAAATGTTTCAGACTTGTGTTTCATTAAGTAGATATACCCATATCTGCTCAAATCATCAGTGAAGGTCAGAAAATAACGATACCCGCCGCGAGCATCAACGCTCATTGGTCCACATACATCAGTATGTATGATTTCCAACAAATCTGTTGCTCGCTCCATAGTTCCGGAGAACGGAGTTTTAGTCATCTTGCCCATGAGGCATGGTTCGCAAGCACCAAGTGATTCATAATCAAGTGATTCCAAAAGTCCATCTTTATGGAGTTTCTTCATGCGTTTTACACCAATATGACCCAAACGGCAGTGCCACAAATAAGTTGCACTATCATTATTAACCTTCATCTTTTGGTTTCAATATTATGAATATGTGTATCACTACAATCAAGATCCAGTAAGAATAGACCACTCTTTAAGGGTGCATGACCATAAAAGATATTATTCATCAAAATGGAACAACCATTATTCTCTGATTTAAATGAATAACCGTCTCGCAATAAACAAGATCCAGATATAATGTTCATGCTCAACGCTGGCACCAAATAACAATTATTTAGGTCTAAAACTAATCCCGAAGGTAGATGTAGAGGTAGCGTGCCGACGGCGATCACATCGACTTTGGAACCGTTTCCCACGCGCATCGTCACCTCGTCCTTAGCTAATCTTCGTTTAATCCGTAGTCCCTGTTTCGAGTTACAAATATTAGCAACCGAACCGGTATCAAATACCCAGGTACTACTACGAGCATTAGTAAGGTACACATCAATAACATGTATATCACATATACCTTTGTTCATCTTGCCATCCTTCTTATCCGCCAAATACTTGGGGCAGTTCCGCTTCCAGTGTCCAGACCCCTCGCAGTAGAAGCACTTAGTTTCAGGCTTGGTTCCATAACTGAGGCTTTCTGCGAGAACAACAACAATCTTGCTATTCTCCTTGAAAATCCCTTCCTTGCCCTTTTTCTTGAAACTAGTGGTATTGTTAACCATCAACTTTTGATGCTCCTTTTTGATTTCTACCTCCGCAGCTGTGAGCATCGCGAAGAGCTCGGGAATTGTCTTTTGTATCCCTTGCATATTATAGTTCATCACGAAGCCATTATAGCTTGGTGGTAGTGATTGAAGAATTCTATCAATAACACTATTCTTATCAACTTGGCAACCAAGTTGAGTCATATGATTGTAATGCCCATACATTGTGAGCAAGTGTTCACTGATAGAACTATTCTCCTCCATCTTGCAGCTGTAGAACTTATTGGAAATCTTATATTTCTCAATCCGGGCATTTGCTTGAAATATTAACTTCAATTCCTGGAACATCTCATATGCTCCATGACGTTCAAAACGTCGTTGAAGTCCCGGTTCTAAGCCGTAAAGCATGGCACACTAAACTATCGTGTAGTCATCAGACCGCGACTGCCAGACGTTCACAGCGTCTGCATCAGCGGAAGGGGGTTTGTTACCTAGCGGTGCTTTAAGGACATAATTCTTCTGTGCAGCAATGAGGATAATCCTCAGGTTACGGACCCAGTCCGTGTAATTGCTACCATCATCTTTCAACTTAGCTTTCTCTAGGAATGCATTAAAATTCAAAGGAACGGTAGCACGGGCCATTGATCTACAACGACATAGATATGCAAAACTATCAGGACTAAGTTCATGATAAATTAAAGTTCAATTTAATCATATTAATTTAAAGAACTCCCACTTAGATAGACATCCCTCTGGTCATCTAAATGATCACGTGATCCAAATTAACTAAACCATGTCCGATCATCACGTGAGATGGAGTAGTTTTCAATGGTGAACATCTTATGTTGATCATATCTACTATATGATTCACGCTCGACCTTTCGGTCTCCAGTGTTCCGAGGCCATATCTGTATATGCTAGGCTCGTCAAGTTTAACCCGAGTATTCTGCGTGTGCAAAACTGGCTTACACCCGTTGTATTTGAACGTAGAGCTTATCACACCCGATCATCACGTGGTGTCTCGGCACGACGAACTTTCGCAACGATGCATACTCAGGGAGAACACTTATACCTTGAAATTTAGTAAGGGATCATCTTATAATGCTACCGTCGTTCTAAGCAAAATAAGAAGCATAATAAGATAAACATCACATGCAATCAAAATATGTGACATGATATGGCCATCATCATCTTGTGCTTTTGATCTCCATCTTCAAAGCACCATCATGATCACCTTCGTCACCGGCTTGACACCTTGATCTTCATCGTAGCATCGTTGTCGTCTCGCCAACTATTGCTTCCACGACTATCGCTACCGCTTAGTGATAAAGTAAAGCAATTACATGGCGATTGCATTTCATACAATAAAGCGACAACCATATGGCTCCTGCCAGTTGTCGATAACTTTACAAAACATGATCATCTCATACAAAACCGTATAACTCATCATGTCTTGACCATATCACATCACAACATGCCCTGCAAAAACAAGTTAGACGTCCTCTACTTTGTTTGTTGCAAGTTTTACGTGGCTGCTACGGGCTTAGCAAGAACCGTTCTTACCTACGCATACAAAACCACAACGATGTTTCGTCAAGTATGTGCTGTTTTAACCTTCACAAGGACCGGGCGTAGCCACACTTGATTCAGCTAAAGTGAGAGAGACAGACACCCGCCAGTCACCTTTAAGCAACGAGTGCTCGTAACGGTGAAACCAGTCTCGCGTAAGCGTACGCGTAATGTCGGTCCGGGCCGCTTCATCTCACAATACCGCCGAAGCAAAGTATGACATGCTGGTAAGCAGTATGACTAGTATCGTCCACAATCTCATTGTGTTCTACTCGTGCATATCATCTACGCATAGACCTGGCTCTGATACCACTGTTGGGGAACGTAGTATTTTAAAATTTTCCTATGATCACGCAAGATCTATTTACCAGATGCATAGCAACGAGAGGGGAGAGTGTGTCTACGTACCCTCGTAGACCGGGAGCGGAAGCGTCAAGTGACGCGGTTGATGTTGTCGAACTTCTTCGCGATCCAACCGATCAAGCACCGAACGTACGGCACCTCCGCGTTCAGCACACGTTCAGCTTGATGACGTCCCACGAGCTCTTGATCCAGTAGAGCTTCACGGGAGAGTTTCGTCAGCACGACGGCGTGGTGACGGATATGATGTGTTCACCGGCGCAGGGCTTCGCCTAAGCTCCGCGACGGTACGACCGAGGTGTGTTTCTGTGGAGGGGGGTACCGCACACGGCTAAAACAAATCAACTTGTGTGTCTTTGGGTGCCCCCTGCCCCCGTATATAAAGGAGCAAGGGAGGAGGGGGCCGGCCACCTCCTATGGTGCGGCTAGGGAGGAGACTCCTACTAGGAATAGGATTGCAATCCTATTCCTAGTAGGATTCACCGGAAGGAAGAAGGGGGAAAGGAATAGGAGAGGTGGCGCCCCCCCAATCCTAGTCCAACTAGGATTGCTAGGTGGGGGCGCCGGCCAGCCCTATGGGCTGCCTCTCTCTCACCCTTTAGGCCCACTATGGACCATCCCCTCTCGTAGGGGGTTCCGGTAACCCCCTCCGGCATTCCCGATAAATCCGAAACTTTTCCGGTATACTTCCGGTGTCCGAATATAGCCTTCCAATATATCAATCTTTATGTCTCGGACATTCCGAGACTCCTCGTCATGTCCGTGATCTCATCCGGGACTCCGAACTACCTTCGGTACATCAATACTCAAAAACTCATAATACCGATCGTCATCAAACGTTAAGCGTGCGGATTCGAGAACTATGTAGACATGACCGAGACTCATCTCTGGTCAATAACCAATAGCGGAACCTGGATGTTCATATTGGCTCCTACATATTCTACGAAGATCTTTTATCGGTCAGAACCGCATAACAACATACGTTGTTCCTTTTGTCAAACGGTATGTTACTTGCCCGAGATTCGATCGTCGGTATCTTTATACCTAGTTCAATCTCGTTACTGGCAAGTCTCTTTACTCGTTCCGTAACACATTATCTCGTGACTAACTCATTAGTCTTTTGCTTGCAAGGCTTATTATGATGTGTGTTACCGAGAGGGCCCAGAGATACCTCTCCGACACTCGGAGTGACAAATCCCAATCTTGATCTATGCCAACACCACGAATACTTTCGGAGACACCTGTAGAGCATCTTTATGATCACCCAGTTACGTTGTGACGTTTGATAGCACACAAGGTGTTCCTACGGTATTCGGGAGTTGCATAATCTCATAGTCATAGGAACATGTATAAGTCATGAAGAAAGCAATAGCCGTTAAACTAAACGATCATAGTGCTATGCTAACGGATGGGTCTTGTCCATCACATCATTCTCCTAATGATGTGATCCCGTTGATCAAATGACAACTCATGTCTATAGCTAGGAAACATAACCATCTTTGATCAATGAGCTAGTCTAGTAGAGGCATACTAGGGACATACTGTTTTGTCTATGTATCCACACATGTACTAAGTTTCCGGTTAATACAATTCTAGCATGAATAAAAGACATTTATCATGACATAAGGAAATACAAATAACATCTTTATTATTGCCTCTAGGGCATATTTCCTTCACCCGTCACTGTGTTGACGGCCCCACCCGCCCCTATCCTGAGCAGGTTGACGAGGCGTATGTCTGCTTTCCAGCGTTTGACTGGTCAGCCCAGGAAAGAGGTTTCGAACCGCGCGATGGCTGAGAATTCAATAAGGAGTGGTGGATCTGCAGCCACACAACTGGCGCTGGCCCCGGAGCTGGTGGTTGCGGACGGATTGGTGGTTCCAGATGCGTCGGTTATTTCCCCGCCTCGGATGCTGGGGCGTGTGGAGACAGAGCAGGGAAAAGAAGGAGAGACCACGTGCAACATGGTCGTCTAGTCTGGAGCGTCGCCAGTGGGGCCGCATGTGGCAGCCCCGATGCTTCCCGTCGCTCTGAAGCAGGTGGGGCCAGTCCTCGGGATGGTGGCCACTGAGGATGGAGAGCCTGGATCCCAAGACGGCGTGGTGATTGGGCACCTAGATGCGGCCAAAATGCCTGTCGTGCCACGGGAAGAACCGACACAGTCGGTGGAGGGTGCGCCCCTAGTGACCATGCAGGGTGCAGCGATGCACGATTCTCTGGTGGTGGCGCAGCCAGTGGTGACACCTGGCCAACTGATGTTGGTGGAGTGCACGCAACCGGTGGACGGCCACACGCTGGCCGGGTCCCGCCCTGAGGGAAATCATGTAGATCTTGCACGTGACTCGATTCACGTACCCGAGCCAACTACGGTGCAGGCGGCCAATGTGTTGCCTGCCGAGAGGCCAACGGAAGACCATGCCAATGAGGCAGGCATGGAGATTGTCGCGGCCAACGTCCCAGTGAGTGATTTGACACCCAAGGAGGCGGAGACGTACGTAAAGCTCAAGGCGTTCTGCTCAAACATTGTGAAGAAACACGCTCCACCAATCCTCAGGGAAGTTCAGGCCTCCACCTTGCGGGTTGAGGCCGAGTCATTCACACCCAGAAGAACTACCCGGGCAGCCAAGAAATCGGTGGCACGGACAGCGCCAAGAGCCATGCCAGCGGAGAATGTACTCAGGCGCACGTTGGGACTAGTTCCGGAAGACTTGGACGTGGAGGACACGGATGTGCAAGAGCTTCAGTCACTTTTCGACTCACCTCTTCGCGAGCAGCACGTGCGCGTGATCGCAGCCCTGTTCGGCAAGGAGTTGCCAGGGCAGCTCAGCGGTGCTTGCTCAGGTGCTGCGGCAGGGATCGGTGCGCATTAAGAGTGTACCGAGCTGTGTGATGGGTGCAAATCTGTTTCATGGATTTAAACCCAGCGATAACGTGCTGGAATGTTCGAGGCTTGAATAATCCAGCGAAGAGGCAAGCGGTCAAAGATTTTCTAGTCTCGGTGCGGCCTAACTTAGTGTGCTTACAAGAAACTAAGCTTGTTGTAGTGGATAACTTTACTATAATGCAATGTTGTGGGCCGTCCTTAGACGGTTTTGCTTATTTGCCGGCGGTTGACACGAGAGGTGGGATCATATTAGCCTGGGATACCAACGTGATGATTATCGAGCACATCACGCGTGACATGAACTCCCTCACTGGCTTGGTGCACCCAAAGTCAGGGGATGATTGGTGGATCACTCTGGTCTATGGGCCACAAGGAGATGACCTCAAGACTCTATTCCTTGAGGAGCTGTCTGGAGAGCGGCATGCCCGGGAACGTGGATGGTCCTGGGTGATTTCAACTTGATCCTTCAAGCCTCGGAGAAAAATAACATGAATCTTAACCGGGTCATGATGAACAAATTTAGGAGTTTCGTCGACGATAATGAGCTGAAAGAGCTCTACATGCATGGACGTCGTTTCACGTGGTCAAACGAGAGAGATGCCCCGACCATGGCCAAAATAGATAGGATCTTTGTTTTAGTGGAATGGGAACTGGCGCGCCCAGATTACCTACTGCAGGCGCTTTCGACAAGTGTCTCTGATCATGCCCCGCTACTTCTATCGACCAATGCAACCTACTGGCCGAAATAAAGGTTTCGTTTTGAGAGCTTCTGGGCTAAGCTAGAGGGGTTTGAGCAGGCTGTGAGGGAGGCCTGGGTTTGTGACCAGTCTATCATCGACCCCTTTAAAAGACTCGACGCGCTTTTTCGAAACACAGCGGTGGCACTTCAGGCTTGGGGTCAGAGGAAAGTTGTGAATATAAAGCTTCAAATTGCCATAGCAACGCTGGTAATCCTCTTCCTAGATCAAGCAA
This sequence comes from Secale cereale, assembly GCA_902687465.1. NCBI lineage: Eukaryota > Viridiplantae > Streptophyta > Magnoliopsida > Poales > Poaceae > Secale > Secale cereale. Next base: position 846,669,537 of record LR738711.1, read on the forward strand.
TGGAAATTAGAGTGCTCACTGAGTTGGATACATGGCTGAGAAGAACTCTCAAGCTTACTCTCTTGGGGCTCGCATCGCTGGAACGCACGATAGAACGACAAAGATCGAGGCACAGATGGCTTCGCGAGGGCGATGCGAACACCAAGTTTTTTCAGCTGGTTGCGAACGGAAGGAAAGCTAAGAACTTCATACCACATGTTAGACGAGGTGAAGAAATCGCCACTGAGCAGAACCACAAGGAAGAGTTTTTTAAGAGACTTTTCAAAACTTGCTTGGTACGGCCGAGGCGAGAGAGCACACGCTCAATCTACAAATGCTGGGCTTGAGTACTATGCTGGACTTGAGTAGTTTGGACGCGCTTTTCACTGTTGAGGAGGTCTGGTCAGCCATCAAGGAAATGGCCCCAGACCGGGCTCCCGGACTGAACGGATTCATGGCAGAGTTCTACCAAAGAGCATGGACAATCATTAAGGTCAACATCATGGCCGCTCTCCTCAAACTTTGCGTTGGAGATGATCGAGGGTTTGCAAGGCTAAATCGTGCTCTGATCGTTTTGATACCTAAGAAGCCGGACGCCATGGAGGTAGGCGACTACAGACCGATCAGTTTACCGCACAGCTTCTCCAAACTGTTCGTCAAGCTCTTGGCAAATCGCATCAGACCGCGCATGACGGACTTAGTGGCCGCCAATCAGTCTGCATTCATTCGCGGAAGAAACCTGCACGACAACTACCTTCTTGTCAAGCAAGTGGCAAGGAAAATCCAGGCCAGGAAGAATAGAGGTGTCTTCTTAAAACTAGATATATCCCATGCTTTTGACTCCTTGTCCAGGCCTTTCTTGTTCGAAGTACTCTGCGCCAAAGGTTTTGGAGGAAGATGCCTCAGGTGGATAGCTATCTTGCTTCAAACATCGATCACCAGAGTGTTGGTTATTCGTCAAGCCTACAAATCAATTCCTTACGTTCGTCAGAAACGCGCTGCAGCTATTTGGAGAAGCATCGGGACTGAGGGTTAATTACAATAAATCATCCGCGATCCTGATCTTCGAGGACCAGGACGACAAAGAGAGAGTTGAGAACCTACTGCAATGACCTATCGGAAAATTCCCGTGTAAATACCTTGGGTTGCAGCTGGCCATAAAGCATCTCACAAAGGCTCATTGGCAGCCTCTTCTGGACTAAGTTCGGCATTACCTCCCGGCTTGGCAGAAAGGACTACTACAAAGATCCAGTCGGCTTGTTCTCATGAAATCGGTGCTCCCAGCAAGACCCGTGCATCAACTGCTCGTGGTGAAGGCCCCTGGTTGGGTACTCAAGGACATTGATGGATCGATGCGTGCGTTTTTCTGGGCTGGGAAAGATCAACTGAACGGAGGTCAATTTCTAGTGGCATGGAGCGCGATCTACAAGCCGACTTGCTTCGGAGGCCTGGGGGTGAAAAACTTGAGTCTGCAAGCGCTGGCCCTTAGAGTGCGATGGGAATGGCTGTGGCGCACAGACCTGCAAAGGCCATGGCATGGGCTCGAGATTATGGTGGATAAAGATGCGAGGCAAGTATTCGACAACCTGGTGCATATTACAGTGGGCAAAGGAGATAAGGTTCTATTTTGGAGAGATAGATGGATCCATGGATTTTCCGTCAAGGACATAGTGCCCATGCTGGTGGCTGGAGTGGACAAAAGGGTCAGAAACTCCTACACGGTGGCCCAGGCCTTGACTGGTGAAAGGTGGGCACTCGACGTCCAACCACACACATCCTTCGTAGCACGGCTACAAACAGTCCACTTGAGGCATGCTATCGCAACTGTCCCTAGAAAAGTGCAAATGGAGGACACCTTTGCTTGGCCGCATGACCCATCGGGTACGTACACGGCGAGATCCACTTACATGAGACTCAATCAAGGAGCGATTGGATCGCCTACTGCTGCGGCGATATGGCGTAGCTGGGTGCCGTTGAAATGCAAGATCTTTGCCTGGCTCGCGGTGCAGCACCGATTATGGACATCCGACAGACGGGCATGGCATGGGCTGCAAGACAACCCCTCGCCTTGCAACACACGTCTGCAGGATGAGGACACGGTTGAGCATATCGTCGTGCAATGCGTTTACGCTAGACAGGTGTGGCGCACGTGCTTTGACTCCTTGCAAATCAACGTCCCCACCCCCAACAACACGAACACATTTGACGAATGGTGGCTAAGGGCACGATTCGGCTTTCAAGGGAAACACAAGCGAAGCTTTGATTCAGTCGTCATCGCCGCGGCTTGGTTGTTATGGAAGCAGAGGAACGCTAAGGTGTTCAACCGGACGGAACAAGTCAAAGACTGCAGAGAGCTGGACATTGCCATTCTTGAGGAAATTTACGAGTGGCACAGTGCAGGTGTAGGGGTGGGTGGATTAGATCGTTTTGTGAGAGATCACGTTTGATCTACCTGTAGGTGTGAGTGGGTGCTCGGATCGATGTTCGCATTGATCGCACGAATCTTGTAAATTGTTTTCACCCTTCTACAAAGATATGGTACGCCATTGGCGTACTCTCGAAAAAACTTATCTTGCTGCCAAAATTGTTGGTTTTTATGCAATGCCATTTCTGCACCGGAGGTAACAATGTTGGTGACACTTACACTCCCTGTCTTTCCTACAGGCTTATACCGTGGAGCTTGAAGCTGAACTGAACCAGCTCAAATAGGAGAATGCTCGTCTGAAAGCTGAGGAGGTACGGAGTTGCTGGCCGGTGAAAACCATGAGAAAAATTCACTTTTCCTATTATTTTTAAGTTCTTACTACTTACCGTTACTAAACTGCTTCATTGTTTTGTTGCAGAAGACAATTCTGCTGACCAAGAAACAAATGTTATGTACATTTTCCCACCATCACGTGGCAATCCTCCTACACTCGCCATCACTTACCAATTGCTTGCAACAATCTAATTGCTAAGTCTTAAAACAGTCAATGTGTGTGTGCTGATGAAAATACCTTCTGGCTATGATCTTTTTGTCCTACAGCTCGTGGAGAAGATGATCGAACAGTCCAAGGAGAACGTGAACACCAAGAAGGGTGGCGCCCTGCCTCGCCGCAACGGTAGCTGCATCTAGTGAACGGTGACCCGCCATTCAGCTTCCATAGCCGTGCTATGAGGAGGATGAGAATGAATTGTGGTGTTGACAGTAGTTACCTTTACTTTCCGAAGCGGTGTGGTATAGTAATTTACTAGTAGTACCTAAAACTCATAAGGACCCGAATGTGAGTGTTTATCTGGTCAAGCAAGTGAACTTGCGTTGTTGTTAATGTTTATATGTATGTGTGTTTGTTGGAAGCTTCGGACAAATGGAACAAAATAAAATTAGCAATATGTTGATGTGTGCTCGTGCTTTAATATGATGCGATGCGATGTGTGGGTCTTCGCCTTGGCGACGATGCGTTGGCTGGGCAGCTTGGGTAGCTGCCAGCCCACCCGAGTTCGAGTCTCGGCTTGGACGTGTGGTGCTCGCGGAGTTTCTCCTACAAAAAATGCCAACGAGGGTTAGCCCTTGGGTTGGTCTCATTTTTTATAAGAAGTGGAGATGACACACGAGTTGAGTTTAGTCACGTAGGTACACTTTGCTGCGTCGATGAAATTTGAGCCACTCAAACAGTTTTCAAACCCAGTGAAGTTTGAGCTATTCAAATAAGTGGTCACACGGGATCGCGTGAGACTTGACCGGGGTCACCCATCGCAATGTTTGGGTAGTCGATTCCCTTTCCCCTCTGTTACGGCTCACTGTTTGAGGGTCTGGCTAGTCTTCTTGTTGGCCTACCATGACGGCGATCATCAACCTTCATACTCTTACGATTGAGTGCATCGGAGGCTAGGGTTGATCTTTTTTTTTCTCTGAAAAATATCCTCCTACACTTACCATCATTTGTCAATATTTCTTGCTAGAATCTAATTGCCAAGTCCTAAAACAAGTGTGTGTGTGTGTGTGTGTGCGCGCGCGCGCGCGCCCGCGCGCTGATGGTAACGCCCTGTGGTCATGATTTTTTTACAGCTGGTGAAGAAGATGGAGCAGTCAAAGGAGAACGGGAACGCCAAGAAGGGTGACGCCCTGTCGCGGTGCTGCGGTAGCTCCATCTGGTGAATGGTGACCTGCCATTCAACTTCCATAGCCGTGCTGGCAGGAGGAGGAGTAGTTGAAGTCTGGTTGTTTTGTGTGTTAGATGCAATTGCAGGAACAATTATGGTGTTGACAGTAGTTATCTTTTCTTTGATGATATATTAATTTACTAGTGATACCTAAAACCCATAAGAACACAAATATCAGTGTTTATCTGGTCAAGAAAGTGAACTTGTGTTGTTGTTACTGTTTATAGGTGATGATGAGTTTGTCAGAAACTTCAGACAAATGGAACAAAAGAAAATTAGCAATATGTTGATGTGTACTCCGAAAGTCCCCTTCTACTTCCGAGCTCAATTGAGCTCACTACTAGGAAAAGGGCTAAGATGGAATTGATACTAATGGCGCACCAGACAAGCAGTGCGCCATTAGTATATAGTAATGGCGCACCAGCAACAGATACGCCATTAGAGTTCGAACTACTAATGGCGCACCATGCCCAGAGTGCGCCATTAGTATCAAGAAGTTTTTTTTGAACTAGCGCGCCTGTCCAAACATACTAATGGCGCATTCAGACAAAGTGCGCCATTACTAGTTGTAACTAGTAATGGCGCACCAGCAGTAAAGTGCGCCATTAATGCTCTTTTTTTATTATATTTTTTATTCTTTTTTTTACAAAACTACTAATGGCGCACTGTCCCAGAGTGCGCCATTACTAGTTTAAACTAGTAATGGCGCACTGTGCGACAGTGCGCCATTAGTATGTTATTTTTTTTGCAAAACTAGTAATGGCGCACCTGCTATAAATGCGCCATTAGTAACCTTGATTACTAATGGCGCATTTATAGTTGGTGCGCCATTAGTAAGCGGGCAGCAACAAGATATTTTGGACAGCCTCTCCTACCACACTCACT
>LR738711.1:846679055-846726551 GCA_902687465.1 Secale cereale
CTTCCTTCCTCCCCCTCCCTCCCTCCCTCCTTCCCCTACCTCCAAGTTGCACAAAACTAGGAGAGAAGATGTCCTAGTTTATACTGTATTAGATAATACTGCATTGAGTTTAGTTCCTGAAGAATAGTAGTATATACCTAGCAGAACCACCTGATCCTTTGCATCAAGGCCCTTCGGGATGAAGAACTGGTTCAGATTACGAGTCGCATCAGAAAAAGGTGGGGGTAGGTTGTCCAAAGCGTCGTCCTTGACCGATCTCAACCCGTCTCGCCGCCCAGTTGGGACATTCCAGTAAGGCCCATGGGTCTGTTGCATAGTGAAAACGAGAGTTGGCTTAGCAAGAGAGCAGGTACTTTCCAGAACTAAATACATAAAAGATGATCAAACTTAGTGAAGGCAGTCAAAAATGTGTGGGTTTTGCCACCACTGTTGGTCTGAATCATCCTATACTCACCATTTTCTGAACTATATCAACTAATCTTACTTGAAGAATAAACCAAAATTAATGAACAGAACTGCTAGTTCTTACCAGTAGTACAACATCCCTTGCCACAAGAGCTAGGATATCAGCACAGGAGACCACTCCAGGGCAGGCTTGCTCCAGCTTAGCCTTGACAAGGTCAATCGTGCCAAAGCCTCGCAGGCTAAGGTTCGGTTCTGATTCCTTTTCGGATGGTAATCCTGGTATGCTATCAAGCAGAATAGAACCATCGCAGCCCTGCACATCACAAACAACTCAGTACATCTCTAAATGCTTTTAACTGTGCTTTTCCATACTCAGTGTGAACCTTTCTATGATCCTTCCTTGCATTATTTATATAGTGTTATTCTACAGGGAAATTAAAGCTCCAAGTTGTCATTGCTGGTTTCACTGGCACATAACTGAGCTGATGTTGCTTTTTGTTGTTGAATTGCTCATGTTCCTGGTCATGTTTATGTCTAGGTTAAGTTAAATATAAAGTTGCTCTAATATGAAGTTGTACATAGATAAACTCTAGTATGAAAAGCAACCAAGAACAAACGGATGAAGCTTGTGCCACAGCTAGCTTAGCTAGCTTGTGGTTTTTTTTAATAGATAAAAAGGTGTACATGATTTACATGCCCTCAGGTGAAAAAGAAAAAGAAAAGAAAAGGGGGATTTTAGACAATATGAATTTGCTCTAATTATATGTTTTTAGGCTAGTACAGGGTGTTGCTTTATTCTGTCATCATTTGCTAAAAATTGTAGTAACCTGGCCACTTGACCCAGGGGAGCTCCTGTGGTGTGGTGTTTAAAATGATACAGTTCAAGTGATTAAATACATGGCCTAGGCTGCAGTTCAAGGGGTAAAAACACCATCATGCTATATGAATGAGGTCATGCTTGTTATACACAAATCTCCAAACTCATTCAATGTTGATTAATAGAGTATTAATTTACAACTAAAGTGAATGACAGCAGAAGCATCATTATTGTACTGGTAAATAGAAAGACCTGTAGTTTATAATCATGGAGTATATTGCTGGAGTATTATTCTGATTAAATGCAGCATAGTTTGTTAACTGAATTTGTTACTACTCCATGCAGTCTAGTTTTTTCTGTTTTCTAGTTTGTTAATTAAATTCAGTTAACTACTGGGTAAAAATTCAGTTAATCACTGTGTTAAATTCAGTTTGTGAATTAAATAAAATGGGCTTATCTATCTATCTACATGAACATGGGCTGAAAAAGAAAAGGCAAGTAGTGGATGCCAACTTTTGACATGCATGCACTCATTCTTGTAAACTAAACTAAACATGCTTATCTATCTATCTATCTATCTTTCTGCTTTAGTATGTATGTATGCATTGTATTTTTATTTGCTCCAGGCCAGCTTAATTTGCTGGCTGGCTGGCATGATGGCTGATGGATCCCTCAGCTGGAGCTCAGTGTGATCTTTTGGATAGTCTAAAGTGGAGTTGAAAGCCCGATGCACTCCATCCAGATTTTTGCTGGGTTTTGTCTCCGACCATCGTGTCGTGATAGTTTTCCAGGTACCCCGAGAGTCCCTTGAGTTTGCTGAAATGTGGATTAACTTCCGTTCCGGCAAATTCGGGTACTCCATATGTCCTATTTTCAGCAAAGGTCATGCTGAAATTTTCCGTGAATTTTAGCATGACTTTGCTAAAAAATAGGACATATGGGGTACTTGTGACTAATGCATGGGCCGGGGTATCTTAGTAGTTAATTAAGTAGGATCAAGTGCCCCTTTATTCTAGCTGCATTAAACCATAGGCGGCAATAATAGAGCCAAGTGATTAGGCCCAACTTAGAATTCTCCTTCCTAGCTTAGCTTTTAGGATGCCTCGGTGTCGACAAACCATAAATTATGAAACCTTGGCTTTTAGGGTGCCTCGGTGTCGATAAAAACCGAAATGATGAAAGCTTAGGCTTTTAGGGTGCCTCGGCGTCGAAAAACCCTCAATTATAAAAGCTTAGCTTTTAGGATGCCTCGGTGTCGACAAACCCTAAATGATGAGACCATGATCTTGTTCCTTAACAATAACCAACTTTTTGACCAAACTTTGTTCCTATTTAGAGAGAAACATGGCCAACAACGATGAGGCCGGCGGTTCGGGCGGGAAGGCATTCTGGGAGCTGTCCCAGGAGATGGAGGAACAACCTCACTTGTATGAGGACGCCGCCTTCCCCACCGATCCTGGGACCACTGATGGTACCGCGGAGGATGACCCCACTGATGCCACCACTGATGGTGCCGCCGAGAATGCCACCACTGATGATGGCGGCGCACGCACAGATGGCAACCAACCGAAGAGGCAACGGAAGGACCGGCGCCCGACCGTGCTCCGCACCCTCAAGGAGGAAGTTACTGAAGTGGACTCCGACGGGAATCCAACGGTGCCCGAACGAATAGTCAAGGGGTACTCGCTTCAGCTCGGGTGCATTCTCCGGAGCACCGCCTCGATCAATAGCGAGAACCTGAGGCATCCTGACAACGGGAATTACCGCAACCACCTCTTCACGAAGCTGCACGAACGATACAAGTTCCCCGCTCAATTTGATAACACAAGCCTCAAAGGGAATAAAGTGAACAGTGCTGCCCTCACAAAGATGAGCAAGGCCCTGTCTACTTGGAAAACCAATGTGAAGAGAATGATCGAGAAAGGTGAGAGTTATGAGAAGATCAAGGAGAAACATCCTTCGATCACCGAAGATGACTACAACGACTTCAAGATCAATTGCTCGAGCACCGCAAACTCCGAATCAAGTCAGTGGGGGAAAGAAATGCGGGAGCTCAACTTAGGGGAACACACACTCGGTCCCGGTGGTTACAAAGTGGCAGAGCCTATATGGGACAAGGAGGAGGCGGACCGTGCCGAGCAAGGCCTACCGCCCCTCTTCGATAAATACGGTGACAAGCAGACCAGGAACTTTATCAGGGCCCGGTACAAGAAGGACCCGAAAACAAAGGAGCTGACCACGGATCCGAAGACCAGGGCGCTTGAGGCTGTTCTGGTAAGGAATACACCCCCGCGTAATTAGCTCCATATGGTTGCATTCTAATTAATGAAGCCAAATTTCTAAATGATTCACATTCCTTCTGCAGGCGACTGAAAGCAGTAGCGCGGGGTCGACTAAGAGCGGCCCTTGGGACACGACTCTAAATAGGGCGTTGAATGTAATGAAGAACAAGGATAAGCTCGAGAAGCCGACGTCAGCTGGTCGTGTGGCCGGCAAAGGCTTGTCGACAAAATGGTCGTCATACTATAACGCTAGTGGGCGAAAGGAGAAAAAGACCAGCTCGGAAAGCCAGGCGCGCGAGGTTCAAGAACTCAAGGCACAGGTGGCGCGGATTCCGGAGATTGTCCAAGAGCAAGTGCAACAACAGCTCAGAGCGACGATCACCGCCATTGTGCCTAGCTTGATCGAGGGGTTGCAGGCGTGGATTGCGGGCGGCCAACAGGGGCCGCCCCCGATTCCCAGCTTCACGGCCAGCAACTCGCAGAACGCGATGGCGGGGCCATTGGTGTCTCCGGCGGAGGCAGCATTGGTGTCTCCGACGCCGGCATGGGAGCTTAATGCACCCGGGTGTACGCCGGCCGGCACCTCTGCAGCAAGCGGCCCCTCCGTCAACTGCACGCCCGCCGTTGGCGGTGCCTCGACATTAGCCGAGCTCGACACCATCATCACGGTAACTAATTAAGCCTCTATCGGCCGAGGACTTCATCTCCTTGCCTTTGACTGGGCATCCCTGACGCCCTACATGTTTTCGCAGGGCGCCGCCGACGTTCCGTGCACTCTCCTGCACTTCGAGAACAACGAGTTGGTCGATGTCGCCAAGGGCAAAATCGTTCAACCGGGCAACCCCTTGTTCCACGGTACCCAGATGCCACCCAACTTGTTTAGGGTTCAACTGGTTCGGGTGCTGCCAGGCTGCGACGAGGTGTTACCTCCGATTCGACCCGTCGGGGCCGACGATGATGACGTCATGACCCTCAGCGCCTGCCTGAGCTGGCCCCTGCTTTGGCCGAAGAGCCAGATTCGTTTGGGGGCGGGGGAAACCACCCCAAAGACAACACCGCCAGTCGTGCCGGCGCCAAGTCGTCCCCATGGCAAGTCCGCCGCAACGGTGCTGGAAATCCCTATGCCACTGGATCCAAACATGCATATGGCACAGGATAAGAACGATGACGACGACGATACATTTGCCAACGTCGATCAGTACTTTGCCGATCATGGGTACGGTGACGACTTCATGGGGGCTCCTTCTCAAGAACCCAACCCAACAAAAGACGTGCGCGATCAAGCCGGTACCGCGGAGAAGCCAAGTTGCAACAGGCGTCATCTGCCGTTCAGCTCTCAGGAGACGCCTCCAGCTGCCGACTTCACCGAGCCTCAGATAGGCGAGGTGCAAAATATTATCAGCCCCAACACACTAAAGAAGGCGGTCTCTGAGCACAACTCGGTCCCAATTCAGGAGATCAAGAAGAAGGCGCGCAAAGGAAAAACTAACAAGGGTGCGAGCCAGCCGGCACCGAGTACGATCCGTGCTCAGGACGGGCCACCTTCACCTGAGGATGTAATGAGGAGGGTGCATGTGGCGGGTAGGCCGATGCTACCGACAAATATGCTCGATGCTGCAACCGGTGCTATGCGGAGTCTGCATGACAGTGTTCTTTCTTTGGAGAAGCGGCGTCTCGGAGAGAAGGATGTGGCATACCCGGTTTTCGCGGCCAAGGTGCCGGAGGGCAAGGGCTTTGTGGATAACTCCATCGGGGGTACGATCATCCTGCGGTTTGATGACATCCACGCTATGTTGAACCTTCTTCCGCTGCACTACACCTTCGTTCGGCTATTTTCGCTGAGTATGGAGATGCGGATCATTCGCGACAAGACCCCGGACATCGTGATAGTTGACCCCTTCTACATGCGTGCCAAGTTCTTGGGCAGCGCTGGGGACCGGCAAGTCGCGAGTTCTTACCTCGAAGGCGTCATTTTGGCAAACCGAGATAAGGATAACTTCCTCGTGCCTTACTTTCCCGAGTAAGTCCTCCGCCTCAACCGCCCCGTAACATATGAATTCTTAGATTTCGATCATTCTTCTTTTAACATTCCTTGTTTTCTGCAGTGACACACAGTGCACGCTCATCCTACTAAGCCCCAAATATTCCATGGCCACGTATTTCGACCCGGACCGTCAGTCGGCTGTAGACTACACAAATGTCAAGAAGGTTCTTGATGATGTTCTCCCCGGCTACGCCAAATCTGGAGGCACCTTCACCAGGACAGCTCGTAAGTACGGCAATCACGTGTTCTCCCACAACACGACGTTCTGCTGCGTCAAACAGCCGCCTGGCGGTCAAAAGGGTGCCTATTATGCCATCCATCACATGCAGGCGATCGTACGGGACCATCATCAACTTCTGCTACCGAGTAAGCTCAAAGATTGGGTCGCGCGCATGTCGGCAATCCAGGACGCGGACATCAGACAAGATTTCTTTCGCATCCAGTCGGAGTTTGCGGAAATCATCCATCAAGATGTCCTTCGTACCTCGGGGCAGTTCTACCTCAGAAATCAACCGTCGAACAGTGACATCTACACAATGCTACAAATGCAGGCTGACAACGCCCGTGATTTCATGACTCCCACGATAGACGGCGGCTTCATCCACGCTCCGGTGCATTGAGTCGAGTCGAAAGCAGTGATGCTGTGTCTAGTTCTGAAACATCGATTGGCTCATGTTGTAATTAAACTTTAATGAACTTGTAGTATGTCTCTTTGGTTTCGAGAGTCGTTCAACTTAGATGTAATCGATGCTATTAATGTCTTGCTTTTCTTTTTCGATCGTTCTGTTGCATACTTATATATTGCTTATGAATTGTCTGTGAATTGGTACTAACGTTTCGTTTGGCTAGTGCATAGCGATGCCGTCGTATGTCGTGTACAAGGGTAAGGTTCCCGGAGTCTACGACGACTGGGAGGAGTGTCGGAGACAGGTTCACCGATTCAGCGGTAACAGTTACAAAGGGTACACCACTAGGGCCGAGGCCGAATCTAGATACGCCCGCTATCTAGCGGGAGAGGGGAGGGAGCGTTGGAGGAACCGGATGAAGACGAGTTTCATCGTGATGACCGCAACTCTCTTCTATGTCATGGTAGTTTAGATGATCGATATCGACTTGTAATGTGAAGACAAACTCGCTACTCGCGGTCTCGAGACTTGTAATATATTGTTCTATCTTTGTTCGGTCTTTTCAATTCGGAGACTAATATGATGAATTGTATTCGGAGACTAATATGATGAATTGTATTCAGAGACTAATCTTCTATTGTATTCGATGAATTTGTTGTTGATGTGTGCTGTCTATATTCTGTGCAATTATACATTTTGTAATCTGTGCAAAAAAACAGAAAAATAATATTAAAAAAAACCTAATATTCATACTAATGGCGCATCACAGCACAGTGCGCCATTAGTATGCCAAAGCATACTAATGGCGCATCACCAGCCAGTGCGCCATTACTATGCGGACATTACTAATGGCGCATCCTGCCTGAGTGCGCCATTAGTATGCCAAAGCAACTGGGTACACATGGCCCCTGGGAGGCATACTAATGGCGCACTACTGTGCACACTAATGGCGCATCAGCGGTGCGCCATTAGTATCAAATACTAATGGCGTGCTAGTAATGGCGCACCACTAATGCGCCATTAATGGCCAAATTAGGTGCGCCATTAGTAGGCCTTTTCCTAGTAGTGGCTCGAGGTGAATAGTAAATTAAAAAACTGAAAGGAAAAAACTTCAATAATTTCTGGGGTTTTTTGGTGTAAACTTTGATACGTGTTCTCTGTACCTGCAAATTTCATCCCGAAATAACATTCGTGGAAGTCATGGCAAAAAAATAGCACTCCAAAATTCTTTCAAAAATGGCATTTCTGGAGTGTCGATTACTTTTTACCACGAATTCTAAGAATGTTATCTAAGGATAAAACTTGCAAGTACTAAGAACGTTTGTGAAAGTTTGCACCCAAAAAAACCAGTTTTTTATTATATTTCTTTATTTTAATGTTGATTTGGGAGCATACGAGCTCGGGACATGATACTCTACGGCCTATGTACGATGGGGTCTTTGCCTTTGCTCTTTCTGGTGTATGAAGGAGTCTTTGCCTTTGCTATCTTCTGAAGAAGTGGAGATGAGACACGAGTTGACTTTAGTCATGTAGGTGCACTTTGTCGCGTAAGTGAAATTTGAGCCATTCAAATAGTTATTAAATCCAGTGAAATTTTGGCTATTCAAATGAGTGATCACACGAAATCCCATGAGAGTTGATAGTAGTTTGCTTTTCTTTTCGTAGCGGCATGGTAATCTTTTACTAGTAGTACCTAAAACCCATAAGGACCCAAATGCCAATGTTTATCTGGTCAAGCAAGTGAACTTGTGTTGTTGTTACTAGTTATATATATAAGTGACGATGGTTTGTCAGAAAGATCAGACAAATGGAACAAGAGAAAGTTAGCACTATGTTGATGTGTACTCGTGCTTTAATATTATGTGATGCTATGTGTGTGGTCTATTTCGGAGGTGTGTGTGAGAGTCTTCACCTTTTCTCTCTTCTCAAGAAGTGGAGATGACACTCGAGTTAAATTTAGTCACGTAGGCGCACTTTGTCGCCTTAGTGAAATTCAGGCTATTCTCATCACAATGCTTGGGTAGTCGATCCCCTTTCATCTCCATCGCGGCTCGCTGCTTGAGGGTCCGACATGCCTTTAGTTGTGCTCCCTGGTTGACCAACCATGACGGCGATCATCAACCATCATACCCTTATGGTTGTGTGCATCGGAGGCCAAGAGTAGTCCTCCTTTTCTAAGAAAAAAACCTCCTGCACTTACCATCATTTGCCAATTGCTTGCAACGACCGAATTGCCAAGTCATAAAATAGTAAATGGGTGTGTGTTGATTGTAACACCCTGTGGTCGTGATTTTTTACACCTTGTGTTGAAGATGATGAAACAGTCCAAGGAGAATGTCAACACCAGGAAGGGTAGCACCCTGTGGCGGCACCACGACAACTGCTTCTAGAGAACAGTGACATGTCATTTAGCTTCCATTGTCGTGCTAGTAGGAGGATGAGGAGGAACTTGTAAGTGCATCTAGTGCCACCCATAGTTGGTTTTGGAGTATTGACGACAAACTTGGTTGAGGGACTAATGTGTTTGTCAGATTCACATGAGAACACAGGTAGACATCCCTATTCATTCAGTTTACCCATCGAAGATGACCCCTAAAAATGTATGAAGACTTTGAAGACAATGGTGGTTTGCGAAGACATTCGTGTCGAAGATAATGACACTTGAAGACATTCACTTTAAGACAATGAAGCGCAAAGACAAAGTTTCTTTCGTTGTTTCATTCTTTTCTTTCTTGAGTGATAGGAACTACCAAATTGTTAAGCGGGGTCAAGGTAAACAAAGTCAGAAAACTGACGTGATGCTCAACCTTAAATCCTATGTCTTCGAGCGAGGACAAATGAGAGAGAATCTTATCCTGAGTTGGATAAGTCAGCCTTGCTTGTAGCCCAAGTCAAGCCGCCGCGTGTGTTTGAAATCCAGCCGTTGGACACGTGTCGAGTGTCCGTTGACCTAGGGGCATTTCGGACATATCATGCTGGGTTGCCTGCTGGCTATAAATAGCTCACCCCTCCACCATAAATTGGTGGCTGCTCCGAGTTAGTGCACGTATTTTGTCGTTTGAGAGCAACCCACCTCTGAAGCCTTTGAGAGAGAATCCTTATGAGGACAAACCCAAAACACCGAGAGCCCGAAGTGTTTTGAGCATCATTTAAGCCTTTCTGTTCTGCGTGAACTGAAGACTTGTTACACTTGAAGACTGTGATTTTCTAGTCGGTTAGGCGTCACGTTGTGAGCATCAAAGAGCCATTGTGGATTGCCGGTTAACGAGTCTGTGAAGGTTTGGAAGTCTACCTTGAAGACATAATTGAGTGATTGCATGAGATCTGCAGGTCTTAGCTCCAGGGGAATAAGGTGAAGACGTGGTCTTATGAGCTCAATCTCAGCCTCCCTAACCAGACAAACAGTTGTCACAGCAACTGTAATTGGTCTACCAAATCCTTGTCTCCATCGAGTAACTGGTTCTATCACTTCACTTCTTTACTTACTGTTTAGCTTCGTGAAGTCTTGGCTTGCCCGTTCTGTTCGAAGACATTGTGTCAAGACATTCACTCTAATTGCATATTTTTCTTCACACTATCTTTCAATTATGATCTGCTCTACCTAGCTGCTACTTGTCTTCGTGCATTATCTGTATTGTACCTGACTCTCTTGCATAGCTAGTGTAGTTTGTCTTTCGTTGTATCTTGTTTAGTTATTGTCTTAACTACCAGTCTTCGGAGACATTGCCTGTCTTGAAGACTTTCATATAAATCTCCTAGTCACCCTCCTCACTAGCATTTTAAGAACTACATTCTGCCCATTTTGTGTGTTTGATGCAACTAGAACAACAATTGTGGTGTTGATAGTAGTTGCCTTTTCATTTCAGAGGGGATGGTATAGTAATTTACTAGTAGTACCTAGAACCCATAAGGACCCAAATGTCAGTGTTTATCTCGTCAAGCAAGTGAACTAGCATTGTTGTTACTATTTATAGGTGATGATGTGTTTGTCAAAAACTTCAGACAAATGGAACAAAAGAAAATTGGCAATATTGTGATGTGCACTCGCACTTTCATATGATGTGATGCTATGTGTGTGGTCCATTTCAGATGTGTGTGTGTGGGAGTCTTTGCCTTTGATTTCTTCTGAAGAAGTGTATATGACACACGAGTTAATCACGTAGGCACACTTTGTTGCATCGGTGAAATTTCAACATTTAAATAATATTTAATCCAGACTTTGCCGCATCGGTGAAATTTCAGCATTTAAATAATGTTTAATCCACACTTTGCAATGCATGGGTAGTCGGTCTCCTTTCCCTTCCATCGCGGCTCGTTGCTTGAGGGTCTGGCTAGCCTTTAGTTGTGCTGCCTAGATGGCTAAAAATGACAGCGATCATCTACCCTCATACTCTTAAGTTAGTGTGCATTGGAGGCCATGGGTGATCCTCCTTTTCTAGGAAAAAAACCCTCCTACACTTACCATAATTTGTTGATTGCGTGCAACAACCTAATTGGCATGTCTTAGAAAAGTTAATGTGTGCGCACATATGATAACACCCCGTGATCGTGATTTTTTATAGCTGATGGAGAAGGTGACAGAACATTCCAAGGAGAAAGACAATGCCAAGAAGGGTGGCACCCTGTCACAGTGTTGTGTCAACTGCATCTCGTGAACGGTGACCCACCATTCAGCTTCCATAGTCATCCTGGCAGGAGGATCAGCAAGTCTTTGATTCTGTCCATTTTGTCTATTTGATGCAACTACAACGACATTTGTGGTCTTGATAGTAGAGTTATCTATTCTTTTCATAACGAGTTGTATAGTAATTTACTAGTAGTACACAATACCCATAAGGACCCAAATGTGAGCACTTGAACATGTGTAGTTGTTACATTTTATAGGTGATGATGGGTTTTCCAGAAACTTCAGTCGAACGGAAAAATAAAATTAGCAATATGTTGATTTGTACTCACGCTTTAATATGATTGGGATGCTATGTGTGTGTTACATTTTGGATGTGAGTGTGGGAGTCTTCGCCTTTTCTCACTTATGAAGAAGTGGAGATGACACGAGAATTGAGTTTAGTCACATAGGCGCACTTTGTCGCGTATGTGAAATTTGAGTAATTCAAATAGTTTTTAAATCCAGTGAAGTTTGAGCTATTCAAATTAGTGGTCACGCAAGATCCTGTGAGACTTGGCGGTTGTCACCCATCGCAATGCTCGGGTAGTCGATTCCCTTTCCCCTCTGTCGTGGCTCGCAACTTGACAGTCTAGCTAGCCTTCAAGCGCTCCCTAGTTGGCCAACCATGATGGAGAGCATCAACCGCCATACTCATATGGATGTGTGCATTTGTAGCTAGGGGTGATAATCCATTTCTAAGAAAAAAATCCTCCTACACTTACCATCATTTGTCAATTGCTTACAACAATCTAATTGCCAAGTCTAAAAATAGTTAACGTGTGTGTGTTGATGGTAACACCTTGTGGTCATGATATTTTTATACAATTAGTGGAGAAGATGATGGAATAGTCCAAGGAGAACGTCAACGCCAAGAAGGGTGGCACAATGTCGTAGCACTGCGGCAACCGAATCTGGTGAACGATGACCCACATTTCAGCTTCCATAGCTGCTCTGGCAGGAGGATGTAGGGATGGCACCTGCAGGGTTTGGGTATGGGTGGAGCCACCCCATACCCTTACCTGTCCTATTTGAGCTTACCCATCACCCATACCCATACCCGCTAGTGGGTATAATTTTTTCCCATATCTGTCACCCGATAGGGTAAATGGGTACCCACGGGTAAAAATACCCACATTTGGATAACACTAATTTGAGCATCACATAATTATAAAGAACAACATATAATCATAATTTATAAACAACAACACCTAATAACATCACTACATACTTATAAAGAACAACACATCCTAAGAAAACACATTCTGTAAAAATCAAACACTTTCTTGTAAACAAAACATCAACACATAGTCGTAAATAGTAGCACATAGTCATACCTTCTAAGTTTACAAACTCATGAGAAAGTATAGAGGTAATTAGTCCATCATTGTTAGATTTTATAACGGTACATGGTTACATGGGTATGGGTTATGTGATCCCGTACCCGCTCTACCCGATGGGTTTAAGATTTTCCCATTTATATGCCCATGGATAACGTTTTGTCTCATACCCTTACCCTAATAGGGTTTTTACCCACAGGGTACGTGGGTAATGGGTACCCATTGCCATCCCTAGGAGGATGAGGAGGACTTGCATTCTGGCCGTTTTGTGTGTTTGATGCAACTACAACGACAATTGTGGTGTTGATAGTTGTTACCATTTATTTTCGGAGCGGGATGGAATAGTAATTTACTAGTAGTACCAAAAACCCATAAGGACCCAGATGTCAATGTTTATCTGGTCAAGCAAGTGAACTCGAGTTGTTGTTATTGTTTATAGGGGATGATGGGTTTGTTAGAAACTTCAGACATACGGAAGAAAAGAAATTTAGTAATATGTTGATGTGTACTAATGCTTTAATATGATGCGATGCTATGTGTGTGGTCCATTTCGGATGTGTGTGTGGGAGTCTTCACCTTAGCTCTCTTCTAAAGAAGTGGAGATGGCACACGAGTTGAGTATAGTCAGGTAGGAGCACTTTGACGCGTTTGTGAAATTTGAACTATCAAATAGTTTTAAATTCGGTGAAATTTGAGGTATTCAAATTAGTGGTTACGCGGGATCCCGTGAGACTTGATGGTGGTCACCCATTGCAATGCTTCGGTAGTTGACCCCCTTTCCTATCGGGCGCGGCTCGCTGCTTGAGGGTCCGACTAGCCTTCAGTTGGGCTCCTTGGTATGCCAACCATGACCAGGATCATCAAACCTCATACTCTTATGGTTGTGTGGATCGAAGTCCACGGGTGATCCTCCTTTTCTTAGAAAAACCTCCTACACTAACCATCATTTACCAATTGCTAGCAACAACCTAATTGCAAAGTCTTAAAGCAGTTAATGTGAGTGTGCTCATGGTAACAACCCGTGGTCGTGATTTTTTAACGGCTAGGGGAGAAGATGATGGAATATTCCATGGTGAGAGTCAATGCCAAGAACAGTGGCACCCTATCGCGGCACTGCGACAGTTGCTTCTTGTGAACGGCGACCCACCATTAGGCTTCCATATGTGAGATGGCAGGAGAATGAGGAGGACATGCATTCTGGCCATTTTGTATGTTTGATGGATCTACAACAACAATTGTGGTCTTGATAGTAGTTAGCTTTTCTTTCCAGAGAGAGATGGTATAATAATTTACTACTAGTGCCTAAAATCCAAAAGAACCCAAATGCTAGTGTTTACCTGGTCAAGCAAGTGAACTTGTGATGTTGTTACTATTAATAGGTGATGATGGGTGATACGTCTCCGTCATATCTACTTTTCCTAACGCTTTTCCTCTTGTTTTGGACTCTAATTTGCATGATTTGAATGAAAGTAACCCGGACTGACGTTGTTTTCAGCAGAACTACCATGGTGTTGTTTTTGTGCAGAAATAAAAGTTCTCGGAATGGAACAAAACTTTTTGGAGAATTATTTCAGAATAAAAGAAAAATATTGGAGCCAGGAACCACCGGAGGGGCCCCCTGGGTGAGCACAACCCACCAGGGCATCCCCCCTCCAGGCAGGCCCCACCTGGTGGCCCCGCTGACCCTCACTCCGACACCATAAATACGTAAATTTGGAGAGAGAAAATCAGGGAGAAAGAATTACCTCGTTTCGCGATACGGAGCTGCCGCCACCTCCTGTTCTTCATTGGGAGGCCGGATTTGGAGTCTGTTTGGGGCTCCGAAGAGGGGGATCTTCGATCTTCGTCATCACCAACCCTCCTTCATCATCAATTCCATGATGCTCTCCATCGAGCGTGAGTAATTCCTCCGTTGGCTCGCTGGTCAGAGAGGAGTTGAATGAGATTCATCATGTAATCGAATTAGTTTTGTTAGGGCTTGATCCCTAGTATCCACTATATTCTGATATCGATGTTGTTATGACTTTGCCATGCTTAATGCTTGACACTTTGGGCCTGGGTGCCATGATTTCAGATCTGAACCGTTTATGTTATCACCATTATATCTATGCTCTAGATCCGATCTTGCAAGTCATATTCACCTACTATGTGTTATGATCCGTAAACACCGGAGTGACAGTATTTGGGATACTTTCCGGTGGTGACCATAGTTTGAGGAGTTCATGTATTCACCATGTGTTAATGCTTTGTTCTGATTCTCTATTAAAAGGAGGCCTTAATATCCCTTAGTTTCCTTATGGACCCCGCTGCCACGGGAGGGTAGGACAAAAGATGTCATGCAAGTTCTTTCCATAAGCACGTATGACTATTTGTTGGGGAACATACTATTTCACAAAAATCCTACGATCACGCAAGATCTATCTAGAAGAAGCATAGGAACGAGCAAGGAGAGTGTGTCCACATACCCTCGTAGACCAAAAGCAGAAGCGTTTAGTAATGCGGTTGATGTAGTCGAACGTCTTCACGATCCAAGTACCGAATGTACGGCATTACCATGTTTAGCACATGTTCAGCACGATGACGTCCCTCGAGATCTTGATCCAGTTGAGGATGAGGGAGAGTTTCTTCAGCACGACGGTGTGGTGACGGTGATGATGAAGTTACCGACACAGGGCTTCGCCTAAGCACTTCAATGATATGACCGAGGTGTGTAACTGTCGAGGGGGACACTGCGCATGGCTAAGAGATTGTCTGTTGTGCCTTTGGGGTGCCCCCTGCCCACATATATAAAGGAGGGAGGGAGAGTGGCCGGCCTCCTAGCGCGCGCCAAGAGTAGGGAGTCCTACTAGGACTTCCAAGTCCTAGTAGGAAACCCTTTCCTATTCAGAGTAAGAGAGAAGGAAAGAGGGAAAGAGAGAGGGAGTAGGAAAAGGCAAGGGGGGCGCCGCCCCCTTCCCCTAGTCCAATTAATACCCATGGGGGGGCGCCACCTCCCATTGGCCTGCCTCCTCATCTTCCCGTATGGACCAATAAGGCCCATTACTTCTCCCGGTGAATTCCCGTAACTACAAAAAATACCCGAATCACTCGGAACCTTTCCGATGTCCGAATATAGCCTTCCAATATATGAATCTTTACCTCTCAGCCATTTCGAGACTCCTCGTCATGTCTGTGATCTCATCCGGGACTCCGAACAAACTTCGGTCATCAAATCACATAACTCATAATACAAATCGTCATCGAACGTTAAGCGTGCAGACCCTGCGGGTTCGAGAACTATGTATACATGACCGAGACACATCTCCGATCAATAACCAATAGAGGAACTTGGATGCTCATATTGGCTCCTGATGTCTACTACACAACCTTCTTCTTGTAGACGTTGTTGGGCCTCCAAGTGTAGACGTTTGTAGGACAGTAGAAAATTTCCCTCAATTGGATGACCTAAGGTTTATCAATCTGTGGGAGGCGTAGGATTAAGATGGTCTCTCTCAAGCAACACTGCAATGAAATAACAAAGAGTCTCTTGTGTCCCCAACACACCCAATACAATGGTAAATTGTATAGGTGCACTAGTTCGGCGAAGAGATTGTGATACAAGTGCAATATAGATAGTAGATATAGGTTTTTGTAATATGAAAAATATAAAAACAGCAAGGTAACTAAAGGTAAAAGTGAGCATAAACGGTGTTGCAATTATATGAAACAAGGCCTAGGGTTCATACTTTCAATAGTGCAAGTTCTCTCAACAATAATAACATAACTGGATCATATATCTATCCCTCAACATGCAACAAAGAGTCACTCCAAAGTAACTAATAACGGAGAACAAACGAAGAGAATATGGTAGGGTACGAAACCACCTCAAAGTTATTCTTTCTGATCGATCTTATTCAAGAGTTCGTACTAGAATAACACCTTAAGACACAAATCAACCAAAACCCTAATGTCACCTAGATACTCCATTGTCACCTCAAGTATCCGTGGGCATGATTATATGATATGCATCACACAATCTCAGATTCATCTATTCAACCAACACAAAGAACTTCAAAGAGTGCCCCAAAGTTTCTACCGGAGAGTCAAGACGAAAACGTGTGCCAACCCCTCTGCATAGATTCCCAAGGTCACGGAACCCGCAAGTTGATCACCAAAACATACATCAAGTGAATCAATAGAATACCCCATTGTCACCACAGGTATCCCACGCAAGACATACATCAAGTGTTCTCAAATCCTTAAAGACTCAATCCGATAAGATAACTTCAAAGGGAAAACTCAATCCATTACAAGAGAGTAGAGGGAGAGAAACATCATAAGATCCAACTATAATAGCAAAGCTCGCGATACATCAAGATCGTGCCATCTCAAAAACACGAGAGAGAGAGAGAGAGAGAGAGAGAGAGAGAGATCAAACACATAGCTACTCGTACATACCCTCAGCCCCGAGGGTGAACTACCCCCCCTCGTCATGGAGAGCGCCGGGATGATGAAGATGGCCACCGGAGAGGGATTCCCCCTCCGACAGGGTGCCGGAACTAGGTCTAGATTGGTTTTTGGTGGCATAAGAGGCTTTCGGCGGCGGAACACCCGATCTAGGTTTCTTTCTAGAGGTTTCAGTATATATAGGAGGTGTTGGAGTCGGGGCCAAGTAAAGGGGGTCTACGGGCTGTCCACGAGGCAGGGGCGCGCCTAGTAGGGGGAGCCCCCCACCCTCGTGGGCAGCCCGTGGGCCTTCTTGTCCCCCTCCGGCACTTCCTAGGCTTCTTTTGGTCCAAAAACGTCCTCCATTGAGTTTCAGGACATTTGGGCTCCGTTTAATATTCCTTTTCTGCGAAACCCAAAACAGGAGAAAAACAGAAACTGGCACTGGGCTCTGGGTTAATAGGTTAGTCCCAAAAATCATATAAAAGTGTATAATAAAGCCCATTAAATATCCAAAACATCATAAATAATAGCATGGAACAATAAAAAAATATAGATACGTTGGAGACGTATCAAGCATCCCCAAGCTTAATTACTGCTCGTCCTCGAGTAGGTAAATGATAAAAATATAATTTTTGATGTGGAATGCTAACCAACATAATTTTCAATGTAATTCTTTTTATTGTGGCATGAATGTTCAGATCTGAAAGATTCAAGACAAAAGTCTATATTGACATAAGAAATAATAATACTTCAAGCATACTAACAAGGCTATTATGTCTTCTCAAAATAACATGGCCAAATGAAGTTATCCCTACAAAATCATATAGACTGGCTATGCTCCCTCTTCATCACACAAAATATTCATATCAAGCACAACCTCGGTTTCAGCCAAGCAATTGTTTTCATACTCATTTTTTTTCAAACCTTTCAACTTTAATGCAATCCATGAGCGTGAGCCATGGATATAGCACGACAGGTGGAATAGAGTGGTCGTTGTGGAGAAGACAAAAAGGAGGGAGATAGTCTCACATCGACTAGGCGTATCAACGGGCTATGGAGATGCCCATCAATAGATATCAATGTGAGTGAGTAGGGATTGCCATGCAACAGATGCACTAGAGCTGTAAATGTATGAAAGCTCAACAAAAGAAACTAAGTGGGTGTGCATCCAACTTGCTTGCTCACGAAGACCTAGGGCATTTGAGGAAGCCCATCGTTGGAATATACAAGCCAAGTTCTATAATGAATATTCCCACGTAGTATATGAAAGTGACTAAACATGAGACTCTCTATCATGAAGAACATGGTGCTACTTTGAAGCACAAGTGTTGAAACAAGATAGTAGCATTGCCCCTTTTCTTTTTCTTTCTTTTTTTGGAGGATCCTTCTCTCTCTTTTTTTTCCTTTCCTCACATGGGACAATGCTCTATAATGAAGATCATCACACTTTTATTGATTTACAACTAGATATTACAACTCGATACTAGAACTAAGTATGACTCTATATGAATGCCTCCGGCAGTGTACCGGGATGTGCAATGAATCAAGAGTGACATGTATGAAAAATTATGCATGGTGGCTTTGCCACAAATACGATGTCAACTACATGATCATGCATGGCAATACGACAATATGAAGCGTGTCATATGAACGGAAGGTGGAAAGTTGCATGGCAATATATCTCGGAATGGCTATGGACATGCCATGATAGGTAGGTATGGTGGCTGTTTTGAGGAAGGTATATGGTGGGTGTATGGTACCGGCGAGAGTTGCGAGGTACAAGAGAGGCTAGCAATGGTGGAAGGGTGGGAGTGCGTATAATCCACGGACTCAACATTATTCATAAAGAACTCATATACTTATTGCAAAAATTTACGAGTCATCAAAACAAAGTAATCAACGCATACTCCTAGGGGGGGAGGTTGGTAGGAGTTAACCATCGCGCGCCCCTGACCTCCACACAAAGGATGCCACTCTACAAATACCTCATGCTCTAACTTCGTCACATAGCGGTTCACCATACGTGCATGCTACGGGAATCACAAACTTTAACACAAGTATTTTTGAATTTCATAATAACTCCACTAGTATGACTCTAATATCATCATCCCCATATCTCAAAACAACCATCAAGTATCAAACTTCTCATCATATTCAATGCAGTTGTATGAAAGTTTTTACTATACCCAACTTGGATGCCTATCATATTAGGGCTAGTTTTATAACCAAAGCCAATTACCATGATGTTCTAAAAGACTCTCAAAATAATATAAGTGAAGCATGAGAGTTCATCTATTTCTTCAAAATAAAACCACCGCCGTGCTCTAAAAAGATATAAGTGAAGCACTAGAGCAAATGATAAACTACTCCAAAAGATATAAGTGAAGATCAATGAGTAGTTGAATAATTATGTAACTATGTGAAGACCCTCTAACATTTAAGAATTTCAGATCTTGGGATATTATTCAAACAACAAGCAAAACAAAAGAAAATAAAATGACGCTCCAAGCAAAACACATATCATGTGGTGAATAAAAATATAGTCCCAAGTAAAGTTACCCATAGATGAAGACGAAAGAGAGGATGCCTTCCCGGGGCATCCCCAAGCTCAGGCTTTTAGTTGTCCTTGAATTTTACCTTGGGGTGCCTTGGGCATCCCCAAACTTAGGCTCTTGCCACTCTTTGTTCCGTAGTCCATCAAATCAATACTCAAAACTTGAAAACTTCACAACACAAAACTTAGACAAAAATCTCGTGAGCTCCGTTAGTATAAGAAAACAAACCACCACTCAAAGGTACTGTAATGAACTCATTCTTTGTTTATATTGCGGTTAAACCTACTGTATTCCAACTTCTCTATGATTCATATCCTCCACTACTACTCATAGATTCATCAAAATAAGCAAACAACACACGAAAAACAGAATCTGTCAAAAACAAAATAGTCTGTAGTAATCTGTAACTTTCGCATACTTCTGTAACTCCAAAAAATTTAAATAAATTGGTAAATGTGGGGAATTTTTCTATTAATCATCTGCAAAAAGGATCAACTAAATAGCACACTCCAGTAAAATCTGGTGACTATTCTAGTGAGCGTTAACATTTCTGTTTTTTACAGCATGATCATATAAACTTCACACAAGTCTTCCCAAAGGTTCTACTTGGCTCAAACACTAATTAAAACATAAAAACACATCTAAACTGAAGCTAGATGCAATATTTATTCCTAAACAGAAGCAAAAAAAGAACACAAATAAAGTTGGGTTGCCTCCCAACAAGCGCTATCGTTTAACGCCCCTAGCTAGGCATGATGATTTCAATGATGCTCACATAAAAGATAAGAATCCAAACACAAAGGGAGCATCATGAAGAATATGACTAACACATTTAAGTCTAACCCGCTTCGTATGCATAGGGATTTTGTGAACAAACAACTTATGGGAACAATAATCAACTAGCATAGGAAGGGAAAACGAGCATAACTTCAAGATTTTAAGCACATAGAGAGAAACCTTGATATTATTGCAATTCCTACAAGCATATGATCCTCTCTCATAATAATTTTCAGGGGCATCATGAATGAATTCAACAATATAACTATCACATAAAGCATTCTTTTCATGATCCCCAAGCATATAAATTTTATTACTCTCCACATAAGCGAATTTCTTCTCATTCGGAATAGTGGGAGTATCATAAGAGACTTGAACACTATAGATTGTTTCCAAATTAAAGGAGTAATGTTCAGAAAAAGGGTAGTCATAATCATGACAAGTTTTATACATATAATCATCACTACTTTTTATGGCATAAGTGTCTTCACAATAATCATCATAAATTGGAGGCATGCTATCATCATAATAGATTTGCATATCAAAACTTGGTGGACTAAAAATATCATCTTCATTAAACGTGGCATCCCCAAGCTTGGGACAAACATTAATTGCAGCAAATATATTCTCAAACATGTCATCCTCCTAAAACATAGCATCCCCAAGCTTGGGCCTTTTCATAGCATAAGCATAATCACTCTCATCATTAATAGTATGGATAGCACCGATAGTATAGAAATTATCATCATCACAATGACTAATAGGAGCAAAATCATTTGGGAGGGATACCTTTTTATATTTGCTTCTCTGTCTTTTCTTTTTTTCTTCACATTAGGTATGGGTTTAATCTTCTTTTTCGAGCTCCTTATTAATGAGATTGGTTGAATAGAAGGCTCCTCCTCGTTACCTGATTCATCATAAGAAATAATAGGAAGATATTGAGAAATATCTTCCCTTTCATTAGTATTCTCTTCATCTCCTATTTGTTTTCTTGACTTTATGTAATTGGCAATATAATGATTTTCAATGCAATTCACGGCACAATACATATAAATTTCCTCCAGATCGAAATCAAGAACTTTATCAAGGACAAATTCTGGAAGATCCTTAGTTAAATGTTTTTTTCTTCATAACCCACAAGCAAACTAAGTTCATTATGATGTGCAAGGGAAATCAAGTCATCACAATTTTTGGACACGATTCGATCATGAAACAATTCACATTGGGGATTTAAATGATCACTTTCATTGCAAAGTTCACAAGGATGGCAAAGAAATTTTAAATTTTTAGCACAATCTTCTAGCCTCTCTAGCAACCATTTAGTTTCTAAATACTTATGCCTCTTGCAAAACCTATCTTCTCTATTTGGTATGTACTTGCAAACTCTATGCACTCCACAAAAATCGACATGCTTATATGAGATATTTTCATCATGACTAGTGCAATCATCATTAGTACTATGGATATTCGAAGAATTCACACTAACAATATTGCAATCATGCTCATCATTCAAGTTTTTAGTGCCAAGCATTCTATGTAATTCTTCTTCTAGTACTTGAGCACAATTTTCCTTCCCATCATTTTCACGGAAGATATTAAACAGATGAAGCATATCAGGTAACCTTAATTCCATTTTTTGTAGTTTTATTTTATAAACTAAACTAGTGATAAAACAAGAAACTAAAAGATTCGATTGCAAGATCTAAAGATATACCTTCAAGCACTCACCTCCCTGGCAACGGCGCCTGAAAAGAGCTTGATGTCTACTACACAACCTTCTTCTTGTGGATGACCTAAGGTTTATCAATCCGTGGGAGGCGTAGGATGAAGATGGTCTCTCTCAAGCAACCCTACAACCAAATAACAAAGAGTCTCTTGTGTCCCCAATACACCCAATACAATGGTAAATTGTATAGGTGCACTAGTTCGGCGAAGAGATGGTGATACAAGTGCAATATAGATAGTAGATATAGGTTTTTATAATATGAAAATACAAAAACAGCAATATAACTATAGGTAAAAGTGAGCATAAACGGTGTTGCAATGATAGGAAACAAGGCCTAGGGTTCATACTTTCACTAGTGCAAGTTCTCTCAACAATAATAACATAATTGGATCATATAACTATCCCTCAACATGCAACAAAGAGTCACTCCAAAGTAACTAATAGCGGAGAACAAACGAAGAGATTATGGTAGGGTACGAAACCACCTCAAAGTTATTCTTTCTGATCGATCTTATTCAAGAGTTCGTACTAGAATAACACCTTAAGACACAAATCAACCAAAACCCTAATGTCACCTAGATACTCCATTGTCACCTCAAGTATCCGTGGGCATGATTATACGATATGCATCACACAATCTCAGATTCATCTATTCAACCAACACAAAGAACTTCAAAGAGTGCCCCAAAGTTTCTACCGGAGAGTCAAGACGAAAACGTGTGCCAACCCCTCTGCATAGACTCCCAAGGACACGGAACCTGCAAGTTGACCACCAACACATACATCAAGTGAATCAATAGAATACCCCATTGTCAACACAGGTATCCCATGCAAGACATACATCAAGTGTTCTCAAATCCTTAAAGACTCAATCTGATAAGGTAACTTCAAAGGGAAAACTCAATCCATTACAAGAGAGTAGAGGGAGAGAAACATCAGAAGATCCAACTATAATAGCAAAGCTCGCGATACATCAAGATCGTGGCATCTCAAGAACATGAGAGAGGGAGATCAAACACATAGCTACTAGTACATACCCTCAGCC
This sequence comes from Secale cereale, assembly GCA_902687465.1. NCBI lineage: Eukaryota > Viridiplantae > Streptophyta > Magnoliopsida > Poales > Poaceae > Secale > Secale cereale. The sequence continues at coordinate 846,701,764 of LR738711.1, forward strand.
CTGATGGTGAACTACTCCCCGCTCGTCATGGAGAGCGCCGAGATGATGAAGCTGGCCACCGGAGAGGGATTCCCCCCCTCCGGCAGGGTGCCGGAACAGGGTCTAGATTGGTTTTTGGTGGCAACAGAGGCTTTCAGCGGCAGAACTCCCGATCTAGGTTACTTTCCGGAGGTTTCAGTATATATAGGAGGTGTTGGAGTCGGGGCCAAGTAAAGGGGGTCTACGGGCTGTCCACGAAGCAGGGGGCGTACCCAGTAGGGGGCGCCCCCACCCTCGTGGGCAGCCCGTGGGTCTTCTCGTCCCCCTTCAGCACTTCCTGGGCTTCTTTTGGTCCAAAAACATCCTCCGTTGAGTTTTAGGTCAATTGGGCTCCGTTTGATATTCCTTTTCCGTGAAACCCTAAAACAGGAGAAAAACATAAACTGGCACTGGGCTCTGGGTTAATAGGTTAGTCCCAAAAATCATATAAAAGTGTATAACAAAGCCCATTAAACATCCAAAACACCATAAATAATATCATGGAACAATAAAAAATTATAGATACGTTGGAGACGTATCAGCTCCTACATATTCTATGAAGATCTTTATCGGCCAAACCGCATAACAACATACATTGTCCCTTTGTCATCGGTATGTTACTTGCTTGAAATTCGATCATCGCTATCATCATACCTAGTTCAATCTCGTTACCGGCAAGTATCTTTAATCGTTCCGTAATACATCATCTCGTGTCTAACTCATTAGTCATTCGCTTGCAAGGCTTGTTATGATGAGTATTATCGAGAGGGCCTAGAGATACCTCTCCGACACTCGGAGTGACAAATCATATTCTCGACCTATGCCAACTCAACAAACACTTTCGGAGACACCTGTAGAGCATCTTTATAATCACCTAGTTATGTTGTGACGTTTGATAGCACACAAAGTGTTCCTCCGGTATTCGGGAGTTGCATAATCTCATAGTCAGAGGAACATGTATAAGCCATGAAGAAAGCAATAGCAATAAAACTAAACGATAATTATGCTAAGCTAACGGATGGGTCATGTCCATCACATCATTCTCCTAATGGTGTGATCCCATTCATCAAATGACAACACATGTCTATGGTGAGGAAACATAACCATCTTTGATCAACGAGCTAGTCAAGTAGAGGCATACTAGGGGCACTCTGTTTGCTCTATATATTCACATATGTACCAAGTTTCCGGTTAATACAATTCTAGCATGAATAATAAACATTTATCATGACGTAAGGAAATATAAATAAAAACTTACACTCATTGTCTTTCCTACAGGCTTATACCATGGAGCTTGAAGCTGAATTGAACTAGCTCAAGGAGGAGAACGCTCGTCTGAAAGCTGAGGAGGTACGTAGTTCCTGACCGGTGAAAACCATGATAAAAATTTAGTTTTCCTATTCTTTTTAAGTTCTTACTTCTTCCGTTACTAAGATGCTTCATTGTTTTGTTGCAGAAGACGATTCTGCTGACCAACAAACAAATGGTATGTACATTTTCCCACCATCACGTGGCAATCCTCCTACACTCGCCATCACTTGCCAATTGCTTGTAACAATCTAGTGTGATGTGTGTGTGCTGATGAAAACACCTTTTGGCCGTGATCTTTTTGTCTTACAGGTCATGGATAAGATGATGGAACAGTCCAAGGAGAACATGAACGCCAAGAAGGGTGGCACCCTGCCTCGCTGCAGCAGGAGGTGCATCTGGTGAACGGTGACCCGCCATTCAGCTTCCATAGCCATGCTGGCAGTAGGATGATAATGAATTGTGGTGTTGATATCAGTTACCGTTCCTTTCTCATGCGGTGTGGTATAGTAATTTACTATAGTACCTAAAACTCATAAGGACCCAAATGTGCGTGTTTATCTGGTCAAGCAAGTGAACTTGCGTTGTTGTTAATGTTTATATGTATGTGTGTTTGTTGGAAGCTTTGTACAAATGGAACAAAATAAAATTAGCAATATGTTGATGTGTGCCCGTGCTTTAATATGATGCGATGCGATGTGTGGGTCTTTGCCTTGGCGTCAATCCATTGGCTGGGCAGCTGGGGTGGCTGCCAGCCCACCCGAGTTCGAGTCCCGGCTTGGACGTGTGGTGCTCGCGGAGTTTCTCCTACAACGAGGGTTAGCCCTTGTGTTGATCTCATTTTTTATAAGAAGTGGAGATGACACACGAGTTGAGTTTAGTCACGTAGGTACACTTTGCTGCGTCGGCGAAATTTGAGCCACTCAAACAGGTTTCAAACCCAGTGAAGTTTGAGCTATTCAAATAAGTGGTAACACGGGATCGCATGAGACTTGACCAGGGTCACCCATCTCAATGTTTGGGTAGTCGATTCCATTTCCCCTCCGTTACAGCTCGCTGCTTGAGGGTCCGGCTAGTCTTCAGTTGTGCTCCCTTGTTGGCCTACCATGACGGCGATCATCAACCTTCATACTCTTACGATTGTGTGCATCGAAGGCTAGGGGTGAACCTTTTTTCTTAGAAAAAAAAATCCTCCTACACTTACCATCATTTGTCAATATAGCTTGCTAGAATCAAATTACCAAGTCCTACAACAGGTGTGTGTGTGTGTGTGCGCGTGCGCGCTGATGGTAACGCCATGTGGTCATGATTTTTTTACAGGTGGTAAAGAAGATGGAGCAGTGAAAGGAGAACGTGAACGCCAAGAAGGGTGATGCCCTGTCGCGGTGCTGCGGTAGCTCCATCTAGTGAATGGTGACCTGCCATTCAACTTCCATAGCCGTGCTGGCAGGAGGAGTAGTTGAAGTCTGGTTGTTTTGTGCGCTAGATGCAATTGCATCAACAATTATGGTGTTGACAGTAGTTATATTTTCTTTGATGATATATTAATTTACTTGTGATACCTAACACCCATAAGAACACAAATATCAATGTTTATCTGGTCAAGAAAGTGAACTTGTGTTCATGTTACTGTTTATAGGTGATGATGAGTTTGTCAGAAACTTTAGACAAATGGAACAAAAGAAAATTAGCAATATGTTGATGTGTACTCCGAAAGTCCCCTTCTACATCCGAGCACAATTGAGCTCGAGGTGAATAGTAAATTAAAAAACTGAAAGAAAAAACTTCAATAATTTATGGGGTTTTTTGGTGTAATCTTTGACACGTGTTCTTTGTGCTTGCAAATTTCATCCCGAAATAACATTCGTGGAAGTCATGGCAAAAAAATAGCACTCCAAAATTCTTTCGAAAATGTCATTTCTGGAGTGTTGATTTTTTTTACCACGACTTCTAGGAATGTTATTTCAGGATAAAACTTGCAAGTACTAAGAACGTTTGTGAAAGTTTGCACCCAAAAAACCAATTTTTTATTTATTTTAATGTTGATTAGAGAGCATATGAGCTCAGGACTAGATACTCTACGTCATGTGTACTCGCTCTTTCCGGTGTATGATGGAGTCTTTGCCTTTGCTATCTTCTGAAGAAGTGGAGATGACACACGAGTTGAGTTTAGTCATGTAGGTGCACTTTGTCGCGTAAGTGAAATTTGAGCCATTCAAATAGTTATTAAATCCAGTAAAAGTTTGGCTATTCAAATGAGTGGTCACACGAAATCCCATGCGAGTTGATAGTAGTTTGGTTTTCTTTTCATAACGACATGGTAGTCATTTACTAGTGGTACCTAAAACCCATAAGGACCCAAATGTCAGTGTTTATCTGGTCTAGCAAGTGAACTTGTGTTGTTGTTACTATTTATATATATAAGTGACGATGGTTAGTCAGAAAGATCAGACAAACGGAACAAGAGAAAGTTAGCACTATGTTGATGTGTACTCGTGCTTTAATATGATATGATGCTATGTGTGTGGTCTATTTCGGAGGTGTGTGTGAGAGTCTTCGCCTTTTCTCTCTTCTCAAGAAGTGGAGATGACACTCGAGTTAAATTTAGTCATGTAGGCGCACTTTGTAGCCTCGTTGAAATTGAGGCTATTCCCATCACAATGCTTGGGTAGTCGATCCCCTTTCATCTCCATCGTGGCTTGCTGCTTGAGGGTCCGACATGCCTTTAGTTGTGCTCCCTGGTTGACCAACCATGACGGCGATCATCAACCCTCATACCCTTATGGTTGTGTGCATCGGAGGCCTAGAGTAGTCCTCCTTTTCTATGAAAAAAACCTCCTGCACTTACCATCATTTGCCAATTGCTTGCAACGACCCAATTGCCAAGTCTTAAAATTGTAAATGAGTGTGTGTTGATTGTAACACTCTGTGGTCGTGATTTTTACACCTTGTCTTGAAGATGATGAAACATTCCAAGGAGGATGTCAACACCAAGAAGGGTGGCACCCTGTGGCGGCACCACGACAACTGCTTCTAGAGAAAAGTGACATGCCATTTAGCTTCCATTGCCGTGCTAGTAGGAGGATGAGGAGGAACTTGTAAGTGCATCTATTTCCACCCATAGTTGGTTTTGGAGTATTGACGACAAACTTGGTTGAGGGACTAATGTGTTTGTGTGATTCACATGAGAACATGGGTAGAAGGCCCTATTGATTCGGTTTACCCATCGAAGATGACCCCTAAAATGTATGAAGACTTTGAAGACAATGGCGGTTTGCGAAGACATTCGTGTCGAAGATAATGACACTTGAAGACATCCACTTTAAGACAATGAAGCACGAAGACAAAGTTTCTTTCGTTGTTTCATTCTTTTCATTCTTGAGTGATAGGAACTACCAAATTGTTAAGCGGGTTCAAGGTAAACAAAGTCAGAAAACTGACATGATGCTCAACCTTAAATCCTATGACTTCGAGCGAGGACAAATGAGAGAAAATCTTATCCCGAGTTGGATAAGTCAGCCTTGCTTGTATCCCAAGTCAAGCTGCCACGTGTGTTTGAAATCCGGCCGTTGGACACGTGTCGAGTGTCCATTAACCCAGGGGAATTTCAGACATATCATGACGGGATGCCTGCTGGCTATAAATAGCTCACCCCTCCACCATAAATTGGTGGCTGCTCTGAGTTAGTGCATGTATTTTGTCGTTTGAGAGCAACCAACCTCTGAAGCCTTTGAGAGAGAATCCTTGTGAGGACAAACCCAAAACACCTAGAGCCCGAAGAGTTTTGAGCATCATTGAAACCTTTCCGTTCTCCGTGAACTAAAGACTTGTTACACTTGAAGACTCTGATCTTCTAGTCGATTAGACGTCACGTTGTGAGCATCCAAGAGCCATTGTGGATTGCCGGTGAACGAGTCTATGAAGGTTTGGAAGTCTACCATGAAGACTTACTTGAGTGATTGAGGGAGATCTGCTGGTCTTAGCTCCAGCGGAATAAGGTGAAGACGTGGTCTTATGAGCTCAATCTCAGCCTCCCTAACCAAACATATAGTTGTCACAGCAACTGTAACTGGTCTACCAAATCCTTGTCTCCATCGAGTAACTGGTTCTATCACTTCACTTCTTTACTTACTGTTTAGTTTCGTGAAGTCTTGGCTTGCCCGTTCTGTTCGAAGACATTGTGTGAAGACATTCACTCTAATTGCATATTTTTCTTCACACTATCTTTCAATTCTGATATGCTCTACCTAGCTGCTACTTTTCTTCATGCATTATCTGTATTGTAACCGACTCTCTTGCATTACTACTGTAGTTTATCTTCCGTTGTATCTTGTTTAGTTATTGTCTTAACTACCAGTCTTCGGAGACATTTCCTGTCTTGAAGACTTTCATAAAAATCTCCTATTCACCCTCCTCACTAGCATTTTAAGAACTGCATTTTGCCCATTTTGTGTGTTTGATGCAACTGGAACAACAATTGTGGTGTTGATAGTAGTTACCTTTTCATTTCAGAGGGGGTGGTATAGTAATTTACTATTAGTACCTAGAATCCATAAGGACCCAAATGTCAGTGTTTATCTGGTCAAGGAAGTGAACTAGCACTGTTGTTACTATTTATAGGTGATGATGGGTTTGTCAGAAACTTCAGACAAACGGAACAAAAGAAAATTGGCAATATTATTATGTGCATTCGCACTTTCATATGATGTGATGCTATGTGTGTGGTCCATTTCAAATGTGTGTGTGTGGGAGTCTTTGCCTTTGATTTCTTTTGAAGAAGTGGATATGACACACGAGTTAATCACGTAGGCACACTTTGTTGCATCGGTGAAATTTCAACATTTAATTAATATTTAATCCAGACTTTGCCGCGTCGGTGAAATTTCAGCATTTAAATAATGTTTAATCCACACTTTGCAATGCTTGGGTAGTCGGTCTCCTTTCCCTTCCATCGCGGCTCGCTGCTTGAGGGTCCGGCTAGCCTTTAGTTGTGCTGCCTAGTTGGCCAAAAATGAAAGTGATCATCAACCCTCATACTCTTAAGGTTGTGTGCATTGGAGGCCATGGGCGATCCTCCTTTTCTAGGAAAAAAAACCCTCCTACACTTACCATCATTTGTTGATTGCTTGCAACAACCTAATTGGCATGTCTTAGAAAAGTTAATGTGTGCGCACATATGATAACACCCCGTGATCGTGATTTTTTTATAGCCGATGGAGAAGATGACGGAACGGTCCAACACTACAAAAAAAAGACACATCCATGACTTTTTGGGCCGAACGGAATTATTTTTCTGTCATACTTATGACACTTCTATGACGATAACTGTGACAAAACCCGGTATCATCATAGAAGTGGTGGGGTCCTACTTCTATGACAAAAAATCATGACAAAAAATGGGTTTTCCGTCCTGGGCGGGCCCGAGACGCAGCTGCATGACATTCTTCGGGCCGTCCATGACAGAAAAAACCGTGGTAGAAGCGAGGGCGAGGAAAATATCGGGGTGTTCCCGGTTACGATGGATGGTCGGGACCGAGCGATGCACGTTTCTCTCGTACACGCACACGCGTAGGTGCGAGGCATTGGGCTCTAACTGAACCCGAGCGATTGCACTGCAGGCTACGCGTTACTGAACCCGAGCGATCGATCGATGGGTGCTAACTGAACCCGATCGAGCGATTCCTTCGCTACTACTGCTAATTGAAGCCGATCAATGCTGCCTCTGGATGAACAGTCAGCATTGCTGGGGCGGTTTGGATGAACAGTTCTCGGTGGGTGTGGATGAACAGGACCCTGTGGTGTTGCCTCTGGATGAAAAGGACCCCAATCGATCGAGCCGGTTGGGGCTAGATGAACAGGACCCCGTGGAGGGCGGGATGAACAGGACCACCCTGTGGAGGGAAGGATGAACAGTAGACGGTGGAGGGCTGGATGAACAGTAGCCCGTGGAAAGGGCTGGTTGAATAGTAGCCGGTGGAGTAGCACGCGGTGGAGGCTGGATGAACAGGAGCCCATGGATGAACACTCGCAGGTGGAGGCTGGAGGAGGTCGACGGTGGATGAACAGTAGCCCGTGGAGGCTGGAGGGGGTAGATGGTGGAGATGAACAGTATCCCGTGGAGTCCCGTTTTGCGGTACACCACACCCCTCCAGATAAACAGAACCCCCGTTTCGACCGTAGCGCTCCAACACAAGTCCGTTTCCTCCGTTTTGCGGTATGCCACACCCGTCCCGATGAACAGGACCCCCGTTTCGACCGTAGGAGGTCTGTTTCCTCCTGTTTGCGGTACGCTAGATGCTACTTCTCGAGCTTGCGTTGTATTCCCTCGAAGAGGAAAGGGAGATGCATCACATTAGCGTAAGTATTTCCCTCAGTTTTTGAGAACCAAGGTATCAATCCAGTAGGAGACCACGCGCGAGTCCCTTGCACCTGCACAAACAAATAAGAACTTCGCAGCCAACGCGATAAGGGGTTGTCAATCCCTTTACGGTCACTTACGAAAGTGAGATCTGATAGGGATGATAGTTTGATATTTTTGGTATTTTTGGTTATAAGAACAGAAAGTAAAAGCGGAAAATTAAAGTAGATTGTAGATTGATATGTCGAGAATAGACCCGGGGGCCATAGTTTTCTCTAGTGGATTCTCTCATGATAGCGATATTCTACGGCGGGTAAACAAATTACTGTCAAGCAATTGATAGAAAAGCGAATAATTATGAGACTATCTAGGCATGATCATTATATATAGGCATCACGTCCGAGACAAGTAGACCGAAATGATTCTGCATCTACTACTATTACTCCACACATCGACCGCTATCCAGCATGCATCTAGTGTATTGAGTTCAGAAGAACAGAGTAACGCCTTAAGCAAGATGAAATGATGTAGAGGGATAAACTCAAACTTAGTGATATAAACCCCATCTTTTTATTCTTGATGGCAACAATACAATACGTGTCTTGCTGCCCCTACTCTCACTGGGAAAGGACACCGCAAGATTGAACCCAAAGCCAAGCAATTCTCCCATTGCAAGACCTATAGATCTAGTAGGCCAAACCAAACCAATAATTCGAAGAGACTTGCAAGGATATTATAATCATACATAAAGAGTTCATAGAAGAACCAAATATTTCTCATAGATAATCTTGATCATAAACCCACAATTTATCGGATCTCGACAAACACACCGCAAAAAGAGATTACATCGAATAGATCTCCTCGAAGATCGAGGAGAACTTTGTATTGAGATCCACAGAGAGAGAAGAAGCCATCTAGATACTAGCTATGGACCCGAAGGTCTGTGGTAAACTACTCACAGCTCATGGTGAGGCGATGATGATGATGTAGAAGCACTATGTGGAAGATCCCCCCTCCGGCGGAGCTCCGAAACAGGCCCCAAGATGGGATCTCACGGGAACAGAAGGTTGCGATGGTGGAACTAGGGTTTTCTCTGTTGTTTAGATGGTTTCGGGGTACGTAGGTATATATAGGAGGAAGGAGGGCACCGAGGGCCAAACGTGGGGCCCACGAGGCAGGGGGCGCGCCCTATAGGGGGGGCGCCCCCCCACCCTCGTGGGTGCCACGTGTGCCCTACTCCGTAGTTCTCAAGTCTCGCGTGCGTGATTTTCTCCAAAAATATCTCACCCGAAGGTTTCAATCCGTTTCGACTCCGTTTGATATTCCTTTTCTGTAAAACACTGAAATAGGCCAAAAAAAATTAGCAATCTGGACTCGGCCTTTGGGTTAGTAGGTTAGTCCCAAAAACAATATAAAAGTGTATAATAAAGGCCATTAAACATCCAAAACATCATAAATACTAGCATGGAACAATCAAAAATTATAGATACGTTGGAGACGTATCAAGCATCCCCAAGATTAATTCCTGCTCGTCCTCGAGTAGGTAAATGTCAAAAACAGAATTTTTGATGTGGAATGCTAACCAACATAATTTTTCAATGTAATTCTCTTAATTGTGGCATGAATGTTCAGATCTGAAAGATTCAAGACAGAAGTCTATATTGACATAAGAAATAGTAATGCTTCAAGCATACTAACAAAGCAATCATGTCTTCTCAAAATACTATGGCTAAAGAAAGTTATTCCTACAAAATCATATAGTCTGGCTATGTGTTGGGGAACGTTGCATGGAAAACAAAAAATTTTCTCTACGTTCACCAAGATCAATCTAGTAGATGCAACTACGAGGGGAGAGTAGGATCCACATACCCTTGTAGATCGCTAAGCGGAAGCGTTATGAACGCGGATGATGGAGTCGTACTCGCCGCGATTCAGATCGCCGAAGATCCTAGCACCGAAGCAACGGTGCCTCCGCGTTCTTCACACGTACGGCTCGGGGACGTCTCCTCCTTCTTGATCCAGCAAGGGGTGGAGGAGAGGTTGATGGAGAACCGGCAGCACGACGGCGTGGTGGTGGTGGTGATGGAGGATTCCAGCAGGGCTTCGCCTAAGCTCCGCGGGAGAAGAAGATATTACGGGAGAGGGAGGGCAGCACCGAGGCACGAACTTGTGTCTGCTGCCCTCCCTTTGCCTCACTATATATAGGGGGGGTGGAGAGGTGAGGGCGCCCTAGGGTTTCCCCCCAGGGGGCCGGCGGCCAGGGCAAAGGGGGGGGCGGCGGCCAAGGCAGGGGGGGGGGGCGGCGGCCAGGGCCAGGCCCTAGGGTTTCCCCCCCTAGGTGCCTTGCCCCCCACTCCAAAGGGGTGCGGCTGCCCTAGGGGGTCCCACCCCCTTAGCCGCATGAGGAGAGGGCCCAGGGGGGGGCGCACAGGCCCCTGAGGGCTGTGGTGTCCCCCCTTGTGGCCCATTAGGCCCAGAACTTCTTCCGGACCCCCCGAAAACCTTTCCGGTACTCCGCCGATTTCCCGATGCTCCCCGGAACACTTCCGGACTCCGAAACCTTTCATCCTATATATCAATCTTCGTCTCCGGACCATTCCGGAGACCCTCGTCATGTCCGGGATCTCATCCGGGACTCCGAACAACCTTCGGTAACCATACACTTTTCTCACTAACAACCCTAGCGTCACCGAACGTTAAGTGTGTAGACCCTGCGGGTTCGGAAACCATGTAGACATGACCGAGACACTCCCAGGTCAATAACCAATAGCGGGATCTGGATACCCATATTGGTTCCCACATGTTTCTCGATGATCTCATCGGATGAACCACGATGTCAAGGATTCAGGCAATCCCGTATACAGTTCCCTTTGTCTCGTCGGTATGTTACTTGCCCGAGATTCGATCGTCAGTATCTCTATACCTAGTTCAATCTCGTTACCGGCAAGTCTCTTTACTCGTTACCGTAATACATAATCCCGTGACCAACTACTTAGTCACTTTGAGCTCATTGAGATGACGTATTACCGAGTGGGCCCGGAGATACCTCTCCGTCACACGGAGTGACAAATCCCAGTCTTGATCCATGTCAACTCAACAGACACCCTCGGAGATACCTGTAGAGTACCTTTATAGTCACCCAGTTACGTTGTGACGTTTGGCACACACAAAGCACTCCTACGGTGTCAGTGAGTTACATGATCTCATGGTCATAGGAACTTATACTTGACATGCAGAAAACTATAGCGATAACTGACACGATCAAAAGCTATGTTTAACGTTTGGGTCTCGTCCATCACATCATTCTCCTAATGATGTGATCCCGTTATCAAATGACAACTCATGTCTATGACCTGGAAACCGCGGTCATCTTTGATCAACGAGCTAGTCCTGTAGAGGCTCACTAGGGACACAAAGTCTCTCTATTCATCCACACGTGTATTTGAGTTTCCAATCAATACAGTTATAGCATGGATAATAAACGATTATCATGAACAAGGAAATATAATAATAACTCTTTTATTATTGCCTCTAGGGCATATTTCCAACAGTCTCCCACTTGCACTAGAGTCAATAATCTAGCATTACAAGGTAATGAATCTAACACCCATAGAGTCTTGGTGTTGATCGTGCTTAGCCCGTGGAAGAGGCTTAGTCAACGGATCTGCAACATTCAAATCCGTGTGTACTTTGCAAATGTTTATGTCCTCCTCCTTGACCGAATCGCGGATGGAATTGAAGCTTCGCTTTATGTGTCTGGTCCTCTTGTGAAACCTTGGTTCCTTGGCTAGAGCAATGGCACCAGTGTTGTCACAGAACAGAGTCATTGGGTTCAGTGCACTAGGCACAACTCCAAGATCTGTCATGAACTCCTTCATCCAGACACCTTCCTTCGCCGCCTCCGAGGCAGCTATATACTCCGCTTCACATGTAGAATCAGCTACCACGCTCTGCTTGGAACTGCACCAGCTTACCGCTCCCCCGTTGAGAATATATACGTATCCGGTTTGAGACTTAGAGTCATCCGGATCAGTGTCAAAGCTTGCATCGACGTAACCCTTTACGACGAGCTCTTGATCACCTCCATAAACGAGAAACATATCCTTAGTCCTTTTCAGGTACTTTAGGATATTCTTGACCGCTGTCCAGTGATCCACACCAGGATTACTTTGAAACCTTCCGGCCATACTTATGGCAAGGCTGACATCTGGTCTTGTGCACAGCATTGCATACATGATAGAGCCTATGGCTGAAGCATAGGGGACGACACTCATCTTTTCTCTATCATCCGCAGTCACTGGGCATTGAGTCTTACTCAACTTCGTACCTTGCAATACCGGCAAGAACCCCTTCTTGGATTGATCCATTTTGAACTTCTTCAAAACTTTATCAAGGTATGTGCTTTGTGAAAGTCCTATCAAGCGTCTTGATCTATCTCTATAGATTTTGATGCCCAATATGAAAGCAGCTTCACCGAGATCTTTCATCGAAAAACTCTTGTTCAAATACCCCTTCACGCTATCCAAAAATTCTATATTGTTTCCAATCAGCAATATGTCATCCACATATAATATTAGAAACGCTATAGAGCTCCCACTCACTTTCTTGTAAATACAAGCTTCATTGTAAACTTGTATAAACCCAAACGCTTTGATCACCTCATCAAAGCGAAGATTCCAACTCCGAGATGCTTGCACCAGCCCATAAATGGAACGCTGGAGCTTGCATACTTTGTCAGCATTCTCTGGATCGACAAAACCCTCTGGTTGCATCATATACAACTCTTCCTTAAGAAAACCGTTAAGGAACGCTGTTTTGACATCCATCTGCCAAATTTCATAATCGAAATATGTAGCTATTGCTAACATGATTCGGACGGATTTAAGCATCGCTACGGGTGAGAAAGTCTCATCGTAGTCAATCCCTTGAACTTGTGAAAAACCCTTTGCCACAAGTCGAGCTTTATACACGGTGACATTACCGTCAGCGTCCGTCTTCCTCTTAAAAATCCATTTATTCTGAATGGCCTTCCGCCCTTCAGGTAATACTTCCAAAGTCCATACTTTGTTTTCATACATGGATCCCATCTCGGATTTCATGGCCTCTAACCATTTGTCGGAATCTGGGCCCACCATCGCTTCTCCATAGCTCGTAGGTTCACCGTTGTCTAACAACATGACCTCCAAGACAGGGTTACCGTACCACTCAGGTGCAGTGCGTACCCTTGTCGACCTACGAGGTTCGGTAGTAACTTGATCAGAAGCTTCTTGATCATCATCATTTGCTTCCTCTTCAACCTCTGCAGGCTCCACAAAAACATCTTTCTGCGCTGCGCTACTCTCTGGTTGAAGCAAAGGTTCAATAACCTCATCAAGTTCTACCTTCCTCCCACTCAATTCTTTCGAGAGAAACTCCTTCTCGAGAAAGGACCCGTTCTTAGCGACAAACACTTTGCCTTCGGATCTGAGATAGAAGGTGTACCCAACAGTTTCTTTTGGGTATCCTATGAAGACACATTTGTCCGCTTTGGGTTCGAGCTTTTCTGGCTGAAGCCTTTTGACATAAGCATCGCAACCCCAAACCTTGAAAAAAGACAACTTCGGTTTCTTACTAAACCATAGTTCATACGGTGTTGTCTCAACGGACTTAGATGGAGCCCTATTTAAAGTGAATGCAGCTGTCTCTAACGCATATCCCCAAAACGATAGTGGCAAATCGGCAAGAGACATCATAGAACGTACCATATCTAATAGGGTTCGATTACGACGTTCGGACACACCATTACGCTGTGGTGTTCCAGGTGGCGTCAACTGTGAAACAATTCCACATTTTCTTAAGTGATCACCAAACTCATAACTCAGATATTCTCCCCCTCGATCAGATCGTAGGAACTTGATCTTCTTGTTACGATGATTTTCAACTTCACTCTGAAATTGCTTGAACTTTTCAAAAGTTTCAGACTTATGCTTCATCAAGTAAATATACCCATATCTAATTAAGTCGTCAGTGAAGGTGAGAAAATAACGATATCCACCGCGCGCCGTTACACTCATCGGACCGCACACATCAGTATGTATGATTTCCAATAAGTCACTTGCCCGTTCCATTGTCCCTGAAAACGGGGTCCTTGTCATCTTGCCCATGAGGCACGGCTCGCACGTGTCAAGTGATTCAAAATCAAGAGACTCCAAAAGTCCATCAGCATGGAGCTTCCTCATGCGTTTCGCGCCGATATGACCGAGACGGCAGTGCCACAAGAAAGTGGTATTATCATTATCTACTCTACATCTTTTGGCATCAATGTTATGAACATGTGTATCATCACTATCGAGATTCAATAAGAATAAACCCCTAACTTCGGGTGCATGACCATAAAAGATATTACTCATATAAATAGAACAACCATTATTCTCTGACTTAAATGAGTAACCGTCTCGCAATAAACAAGATCCAGATATAATGTTCATGCTTAACGCAGGCACTAAATAACAATTATTCAGGTTCATAACTAATCCCGATGGTAATCGAAGAGCGAGCGTGCCGACGGCGATCACATCAACTTTGGAACCATTTCCCACGCGCATCGTCACTTCGTCCTTCGCCAGCCTCCGTTTATTCCGCAGTTCCTGTTTAGAGTTGCAAATGTGAGCAACCGAACCGGTATCAAATACCCAGGCACTACAACGAGAGTTGGTAAGGTACACATCAATAACATGTATATCATATATACCTTTGTTGTTGTTGGCCCCCTTCTTGTCCGCCAGATACTTGGGGCAGTTCCGCTTCCAGTGGCCGTTCCCCTTGCAATAGAAACACTCAGTCTCTGGCTTGGGCCCAGCCTTGGGTTTCTTCACTGGATTAGCAACTGCTTTGCCACCCTTCTTAGAGTTACCCTTCTTGCCCTTGCCATTCTTCTTGAAACTGGTGGTTTTATTGACCATCAACACTTGATACTCCTTCTGGATGTCTGCCTCAGCGACTTTCAGCATCGAGAACAGCTCGGCGATGGTTTTGTTCATCCCTTGCATGTTATACTGCTGCACGAAGCTTTTGTAGCTTGGAGGGAGTGACTGGAGAATTCTGTCAATGATAGCCTCATCCGGGAACACAAGTCCCAGATCAGCTATGCGGGTATAGTACCCAGACATCTTCAGTAAGTGTTCACTGACAGACGAATTCTCCTCCATCTTGCAAGCGAAGAATTTATCGGTGGTCTCATACCTCTCGATCTTAGCATTCTTCTCAAAGATGAACTTCAACTCCTGGTACATCTCATATGCACCATGACGTTCAAAACGCCTTTGAAGTCCTCCTTCCAAGCCGTACAACATGGCACACTGTACTATCGAATAGTCATCCGAACGCGTCTGCCAGACGTTCAAAACGTCTGCAGGGGCTGTAGGAGCGGGGGGGTCACCTAGCTGTGCATTTAGGACATAAACCTTTTGGGCAGCTGTGAGGATGATCCTCAGATTGCGGAGCCAGTCCACAAAGTTGCTCCCATCATCTTTCAGTTTAGCTTTCTCTAGGAACGCATTAAAATTCAGGGGAGCTACTGCGCGAGCCATCTACAACAAAAGATTTGCAAAGACATTTTAGACTATTGTTCATGATAAGTGAGTTACTACCTAATCAAATTATTTATAACTCCCACTCAAATTGACATCCCTCCGGTCATTCGAGCGTGACATGATCCAAATTCACCAACCCAAGTCCGATCATCACGTGAGATGAGGTGGTGTCAATGGTGAACATCTACATGTTGATCATATCTACTATATGACTCATGCTCGACCTTTCGGTCCTCCGTGTTCCGAGGCCATGTCTGTACATGCTAGGCTCGTCAAGTCTAACCCGAGTGTTCTGCATGTGCAAAACTGGCTTGCACCCGTTGTATGCGAACGTAGAGTCTATCACACCCGATCATCACGTGGTGCTTCGAAACGATGAACCTTCGCAACGGCGCACACTCGGGGGGAACACAATTTTATCTTGAAATTTTAGTGAAGGATCATCTTATAATGCTACCGTCGTCCTAAGCAAAATAAGATGCATAAAAGGATTAACATCACATGCAAATCATAAGTGACATGATATGGCCATCAACTCGTGCTTTTGATCTCCATCTCCAAAGCACCGGCATGATCTCCATCGTCACCGGCGCCACACCATGATCCCCATCATCATGATCTCCATCATCGTGTCGCCATCGGGGTTGTCGGCGCCCACCATGCTCTTACTACTATTGCTACCGTTTAGCGATAAAGTAAAGCATTACAAAGCGCTTAATGATTGACACGCAGGTCATACAAAAATTAAAGACAACCCTATGGCTCCTGCCGGTTGCCGTATGCATCGACATGCAAGTCGATATTAACTATTACAACATGATCATCTCATAAATCAAATATATCTCATCATGTCATTGGCCATATCATATCACATACATACCCTGCAAAAACAAGTTAGACGTCCTCTAATTTGTTGTTGCATGTTTTACGTGGCTGCTATGGGTATCTAGCAAGAACGCTTCTTACCTACGCAAAACCACAACGGTGATATTCAAGTTGCTATTTAACCTTCTACAAGGACCGCCTTGTTCTATTCCGATTCAACTAAGATAGGAGAGACAGACACCCGCCAGCCATCTTATGCAACAAAAGTCACATGTCTGTCGATGGAACCGGTCTCATGTACGTGGACATGTAAAGTTGGTCCGGGCCGCTTCATCCCATAATACCGCTGAATCAAGAAAGACTAAGGAGGGCAGCAATTTAAACATCAACGCCACAAACCCTTTTGTGTTCTACTCGAGAAAGCATCTACGCAAGATCCTAGCTCTGATACCACTGTTGGGGAACGTTGCATGGAAAACAAAAAATTTTCTCTACGTTCACCAAGATCAATCTAGTAGATGCAACTACGAGGGGAGAGTAGGATCCACATACCCTTGTAGATCGCTAAGCGGAAGCGTTATGAACGCGGATGATGGAGTCGTACTCGCCGCGATTCAGATCGCCGAAGATCCTAGCACCGAAGCAACGGTGCCTCCGCGTTCTTCACACGTACGGCTCGGGGACGTCTCCTCCTTCTTGATCCAGCAAGGGGTGGAGGAGAGGTTGATGGAGAACCGGCAGCACGACGGCGTGGTGGTGGTGGTGATGGAGGATTCCAGCAGGGCTTCGCCTAAGCTCCGCGGGAGAAGAAGATATTACGGGAGAGGGAGGGCAGCACCGAGGCACGAACTTGTGTCTGCTGCCCTCCCTTTGCCTCACTATATATAGGGGGGGTGGAGAGGTGAGGGCGCCCTAGGGTTTCCCCCCAGGGGGCCGGCGGCCAGGGCAAAGGGGGGGGCGGCGGCCAAGGCAGGGGGGGCGGCGGCCAGGGCCAGGCCCTAGGGTTTCCCCCCCTAGGTGCCTTGCCCCCCACTCCAAAGGGGTGCGGCTGCCCTAGGGGGTCCCACCCCCTTAGCCGCATGAGGAGAGGGCCCAGGGGGGGCGCACAGCCCCCTGAGGGCTGTGGTGTCCCCCCTTGTGGCCCATTAGGCCCAGAACTTCTTCCGGACCCCCCGAAAACCTTTCCGGTACTCCGCCGATTTCCCGATGCTCCCCGGAACACTTCCGGACTCCGAAACCTTTCATCCTATATATCAATCTTCGTCTCCGGACCATTCCGGAGACCCTCGTCATGTCCGGGATCTCATCCGGGACTCCGAACAACCTTCGGTAACCATACACTTTTCTCACTAACAACCCTAGCGTCACCGAACGTTAAGTGTGTAGACCCTGCGGGTTCGGAAATCATGTAGACATGACCGAGACACTCCCAGGTCAATAACCAATAGCGGGATCTGGATACCCATATTGGTTCCCACATGTTTCTCGATGATCTCATCGGATGAACCACGATGTCAAGGATTCAGGCAATCCCGTATACAGTTCCCTTTGTCTCGTCGGTATGTTACTTGCCCGAGATTCGATCGTCAGTATCTCTATACCTAGTTCAATCTCGTTACCGGCAAGTCTCTTTACTCGTTACCGTAATACATAATCCCGTGACCAACTACTTAGTCACTTTGAGCTCATTGAGATGACGTATTACCGAGTGGGCCCGGAGATACCTCTCCGTCACACGGAGTGACAAATCCCAGTCTTGATCCATGTCAACTCAACAGACACCCTCGGAGATACCTGTAGAGTACCTTTATAGTCACCCAGTTACGTTGTGACGTTTGGCACACACAAAGCACTCCTACGGTGTCAGTGAGTTACATGATCTCATGGTCATAGGAACTTATACTTGACATCCAGAAAACTATAGCGATAACTGACACGATCAAAAGCTATGTTTAACGTTTGGGTCTCGTCCATCACATCATTCTCCTAATGATGTGATCCCGTTATCAAATGACAACTCATGTCTATGACCTGGAAACCGCGGTCATCTTTGATCAACGAGCTAGTCCTGTAGAGGCTCACTAGGGACACAAAGTCTCTCTATTCATCCACACGTGTATTTGAGTTTCCAATCAATACAGTTATAGCATGGATAATAAACGATTATCATGAACAAGGAAATATAATAATAACTCTTTTATTATTGCCTCTAGGGCATATTTCCAACACTATGCTCCCTCTTCATCACACAAAATATTCATATCATGCACAACCCCGATTTCAGCCAAGCACTTGTTTTCATACTCTATTCTTTCAAACCTTTCAACTTTCACGCAATACATGAGCGTGAGCCATGGACATAGCACTATGGGTGGAATAGAGAGGTGGTTGTGGAGAAGACAAAAGGAGGGAGATAATATCACATTGACTAGGCGTATCAACGGGCTATGGAGATGCCCATCAATAGATATCAATGTGGGTGAGTAGGGATTGCCATGCAACGGATGCACTAGAGCTAAATGTGTATGAAATCTCAACAAAAGAAACTAGTGGGTGTGCATCCAACTTGCTTGCTCATGAATACCTAGGGCATTTGAGGAAGCCCATCGTTGGAATATACAAGCCAAGTTCAGTAATGAAAATTCCCACTAGTATATGAAAGTGACTAAGCATGAGACTCTCTATCATGATGAACATGGTGCTACTTTGAAGCACAAGTGTGGAAAAAGATAGTAGCAATTGTCCCTTTTTCTTTTCCCTTTTTTTTGGGGCCATTATTATTTTTGGCCTTTCTTTCGTTTTTTTGGAGGGGCTTTCTTGATTTAGCCTTTCCTCACATGTGACAATGCTCTAATAATGATGATCATCAAACTTTCATTGAATTACAACTCGATACTAGAACAAAGTATGACTCTATATGAATGCCTCCGGCGGTGTCTCGAGATGTGCAATGAATCAAGAGTGACATGTATGAAAAATTATGCATGGTGGCCTAGCCACAAATACGATGTCAACTACATGATCATGCATGGCAATATGACAATATGAAGCGTGTCATATGAACGGAACGGTGGAAAGTTGCATGGCAATATATCTCGGAATGACTATGGAAATGCCATCATAGGTAGGTATGGTGGCTGTTTTGAGGAATATATATGGTGGCTTTTTTTAGGAAGGATATTTAGTGGGTGTATGGTACCGGTGAAAGTTGTGCGGTACAAGAGAGGCTAGCAATGGTGGAAGGGTGAGAGTGCGTATAATCCATGGACTCAACATTAGTCATAAGAACTCATATACTTATTGCAAAAATCTACGAGTCATCAAAACAAAGCAATCTGCGCATGCTCCTAGGGGGGAGGTTGGTAGGAGTTAACCATCGCACGCCCCCGACCTCCACACAAAGGTTGACACTTTACAAATACCTCATGCTCTAACTTCGTCACATAGTGGTCCACCATACGTGCATGCTACGGGAATCACTAACCTTAACACAAGCATATCTCAATTCATAATAACTCCATTAGCATGACTCTAATATCACTATCATCATATCTCAAAACAATTATCATGCATCGAACTTCTCATCATATTCAATGCACTTAGTGTGAAAGTTTTTACTACATTGATATTGGATGTCTATCATGCGAAGACTAGTTTTATAGCCTAACCACATTGACATGCTGTTTTAATAGACTCTCAAAAGGATATAAGTGAAGCACGAGAGATAAAAAATTTCTACAAAATATTATCACCACCGTGCTCTAAAAGATATAAGTGAAGCACTAGAGCAAAAACTATTCAACTAAAAGATATAAGTGAAGCACATAGAGTGTTCTATCAATTCCTAGGCCATATTTAACTCTCTCAAATAGGTGTGTCCAACAAGGATAATTGTGGCAAACTAACAAGCAAAGACTCGAATTATACAAGACGCTCCAAGTAAAACACATATCATGTGGTGAATAAAAATATAGCTCCGAGTATAGTTACCGATGGATGAAGACGAAAGAGGGGATGCCTTCCCGGGGCATCCCCAAGCTTAGGCTTTTCGTTGTCCTTGAATTTTACCTTGTGGTGCCTTGGGCATCCCCAAGCTTAGGCTCTTGCCACTCTTTGTTCCATAGTCCATCAAAGTAATACTCAAAACTTGAAAACTTCACAACACAAAACTTAGACAAAAATCTCGTGAGCTCTGTTAGTATAAGAAAGCAACCCACTACTCAAAGGTACTGCAATGAATTCATTCTTTGTTTATATTGGTTTTAAACCTACTTTATTTCAACTTCTCTATGGTTCATTCTTCCCAATACTACTCATAGATGCACTGAAATAAGCAAACAACACACGAAAAACAGAATCTGTCAAAAACAGAACAGTCTGTAGTAATCTGCAGGTTTCGCATACTTCTGTAACTCCAAAAAATTCAAACTAAATTGGTAAACGTGAGAAATTTGTCTATTAATCATCTGCAAAATGAATCAACTAAATAGCATGCTCCAGTAAAATCTGATGACCATTCTAGCGAGCGCTAACGATTCTGTTTTTCACAACAAGATCATATAAACTTCACACAAGTCTTCCCAAAGGTTCTACTTGGCACAAACACTAATTAAAACACAAAACCACATCTAAATAGAATCTAGATGCAATATTTATTCCTAAACAGAAGCAAAAACAAAAAAAAAATATAAAATTGGGTTGCCTCCCAACAAGCGCTATCGTTTTACGCCCCTAGCTAGGCACGATACATGGATAGATCTAGGTATTGCCATCTTTGGAAGGCAATCCATAAGTGGCTCTCATAATAGATTCATATGGTAATTTGATTTTATTTCTAGGAAAGTGTTCCATGGCTTTCCTTAACATAAATTGGAATCTAATATTTCCTTCCTTCATATCAATAATTGCACCAATCGTTCTAAGGAAAGGTCTACCAAGAATAATAGGACATGAAGGATTGCAATCTATATCAAGAACAATGAAATCTACAGGCAAATAATTCCTATTGGAAACAATAAGAACATCATTAATCCTTCCCGTAGGTTTCTTAATAGTGGAATCCGCAAGATACAAATTTAAAGAACAATCATCAAGCTCATGGAACCCTAGCAAATCACACAAAGTTTTTGGGATAGTGGAGACACTTGCACCCAAATCGAACAAAGCAAAGCATTCATGATCTTTAATTTTTATTTTGATAGTAGGTTCCCACTCATCATAAAGCTTTCTAGGGATAGAAACTTCTAACTCAAGATTTTCTTCATAAAATTGCATCAAAGCATCAACTATATGCTTAGTGAAAGCTTTATTTTGACTATAAGCATGCGGAGACTTTAGTACGGATTGCAACAAGGAAATACAATCAATCAAAGAGAAATTATCATAATTGAATCCCTTGAAATCCAAAGTAGTGGGTTCATCACTATGCAAAGTTTTAATCTCTTCACTCCTACTTTTAATAATTTTAGCATCAAGATCTAAAACTCCGAATCATTGGGACACCTTAAATTAGAATCATCTCCAATCCTATCTTCATCAAGATTTATACTAGAAAACAAGGATCTAATAGGAGACACATTAATAACTTTTAGAACTTCATCTTTATTTTCATGATAACTAGAAGAACACGCTTTTATATAATTCTCTCTTTTAGCACGCATCCTAGCGGTTCTTTCTTTGCATTCATCAATGGAAATTCTCATGGCTTTGAGAGACTCATTGATATCACGCTTAGGTGGGATAGATCTAAGTTTCAAAGAATCAACATCAAGAGTAATTCTATCCACAGTTCTAGCCAATTCATCAATCTTAAGCAATTTTTCTTCAAGCATAGCATTGAAATTCTTTTGCGAAATCATAAACTCCTTAACACTAGTTTCAAATTCAGAAGGCATCTTTCCATAAGAGTTGTTGCAGGAATTACCATAATTAATAGAGGAATTACTAGGAAAAGGCATAGGATTAAAGTTCCCTCTATAAGCATTGTTACCAAAATTATTCTACCAACAAAATTCACATCCAAAGATTCATTATTATTTTCAATCAAAGTGGACAAAGGCATATCATTAAGATCAGAAGAAGCACTCTTAGCAGCAAATAGCTTCATAAGTTCATCCATCTTTCCACTCAAAACACTAATTTCTTCAATAGCATGCACTTTTTTACTAGTAGATCTTTCGGTGTGCCATTGAGAATAATTAACCATAATATTATCTAGGAGTTTGGTAGCTTCTCCTAAGGTAGTTTCCATAAAAGTGCCTCCTGCGGCCGAATCTAAAAGATTTCTAGAAGCAAAATTCAAGCCAGCATAAAAGTTTTGAATAATCATCCATAAGTTCAAACCATGTGTAGGGCAATTACGTATCATTAATTTCATTATCTCCCAAGCTTGTGCAACATGCTCATGATCTAGTTGCTTAAAATTCATAATATTGTTTCTAAGAGAGATGATCTTAGCAGGAGGGAAATACTTAGAGATAAAAGCATCTTTGCACTTATTCCATGAATCAATATTATTTCTAGGCAAAGAGGAAAACCAAGTTTTAGCACGATCTCTAAGTGAAAACGGAAATAACTTCAATTTAACAATATCATTATCCGCATCCCTTTTCTTTTGCATATCACACAAATCAACAAAGTTGTTTAGATGGGTAGCGACATCTTCACTAGGAAGGCCGAAAAATTGATCATTCATGACAAGATTCAACAGAGCAGCATTGATCTCACAAGATTCAGCATCGGTAATAGGAGAAATCAGAGTGCTAATAAAATCATTATTGTTGGTATTGGAGAAGTCACACAATTTGGTATTGTTCTGAGCCATAGTGACAAGCAAGCAATCCAACACACACAAGCAAACAAGAGGCAAGCGAACGATAAACACACGGCAGAAGAAGGGCATATAAAACGGCAAGGGTGAAGTGGGGGAGAGGAAAACGAGAGGCAAAAAATGTAATGTGAAGGATAAGGGTTTGTGATAGGTACTTGGTATATGACTTTTGCGTAAGCCTCCCCGGCAACGGCGCCAGAAATTCTTCTTGCTACTTCTCGAGCTTGCGTTGTATTCCCTTGAAGAGGAAAGGGAGATGCAGTACAATAGCGTAAGTATTTCCCTCAGTTTTTGAGAACCAAGGTATCAATCCAGTAGGAGACCACGCACGAGTCCCTCGCACCTGCACAAACAAATAAGAACTTCGCAGCCAAAGAGATAAGGGGTTGTCAATCCCTTTATGGTCACTTACGAATGTGAGATCTGATAGAGATGATAGTTTGATATTTTTGGTATTTTTGGTTATAAGAACAGAAAGTAAAAGCGGAAAATAAAGTAGATTGTAGATTGATATGTTGAGAATAGACCCGGGGGCCATAGTTTTCTCTAGTGGCTTCTCTCATGGTAGCGATATTCTACGGCGGGTAAACAAATTACTGTCAAGGAATTGATAGAAAAGCGAATAATTATGAGACTATCTAGGCATGATCATTATATATAGGCATCATCTCCGAGACAAGTAGACCGAAATGATTCTGCATCTACTACTATTACTCCACACATCGACCACTATCCAGCATGCATCTAGTATATTGAGTTCATAAGAACAGAGTAACGCCTTAAGCAAGATGACATGATGTAGAGGGATAAACTCAAACTTAGTGATATAAACCCCATCTTATTATCCTCGATGGCAACAATACAATACATGCCTTGCTGCCCCTACTGTCACTGGGAAAGGACACCGCAAGATTTAACCCAAAGCCAAGCACTTCCCCTATTGCAAGAACTATAGATCTAGTAGGCCAAACCAAACCAATAATTCGAAGAGACTTGCAAGGATATTATAATCATACATAAAGAGTTCAGATAAGAACCAAATATTTCTCATAGATAATCTTGATCATAAACCCACAATTCATCGGATCTCGACAAACACACCGCAAAAAGAGATTACATCGAATAGATCTCCTCGAGGACCGAGGAGAACTTTGTACTGAGATCCAAAGAGAGAGAAGAAGCCATCTAGATACTAGCTATGGACCCAAAGGTCTATGGTAAACTACTCACAACTCATGGTGAGGCGATGATGATGATGTAGAAGCACTCCGTGGAAGATCCCCCCTCCAGCGGATCTCCGGAACATGCCCCAAGATGGGATCTCACGGGAACAGAAGGTTGCGGCGGTGGAATTAGGGTTTTCTCTGTTGTTCTGATGGTTTCGGGGTACATATGTATATATAGGAGGAAGGAGGGCACCGGGGGCCAAAGATGGGGCCCACGAGGCAGGGGGTGTGCCCTATAGGGGGGCGCGCCCCCCACCCTCGTGGGAGCCACGTGTGCCCTACTCCGTGGTTCTCAAGTCTCCCGTGCGTGATTTTCTCCAAAAATATCTCTCCCGAAGGTTTCATTCCGTTTGGACTCCGTTTGATATTCCTTTTCTGTAAAACCCTGAAATAAGCAAGAAAACAACAATCTGGACTAGGCCTTTGGGTTAGTAGGTTAGTCCCAAAAATAATATAAAAGTGTATAACAAAGTAAACATCCAAAACATCATAAATACTAACATGGAACAATCAAGAATTATAGATACGTTGGAGACGTATCACCAGACCCCACCCGATGAACAGGATCCCGTTTCGAACGTGGCCGGTCGAATACAAGGCCATTTCCTCCATTCTGCGGTACGCTAGGCCTCGTTTCCATCGACTGTTCCGTC
>LR738711.1:846726678-846745664 GCA_902687465.1 Secale cereale
CCCCCCCCCCCCCCCGATAAACACGACGACGCATTCCGTTCCGACCCAGCCAGTTGGCTCCCCATGAACATGACGACGACGTTGTTTCTCCGTTCCGACCCAACCGCTTCATCCCACAATACCGTTGAATCAAAATAAGACTAGGGAAGGAAGAAATATGAATATCAACACCCACAAACTCCTTTGTGTTCTACTCGTGATGTCATCTACGCATAGACCTAGCTCATGATGCCACTGTTGGGGAACGTTGCATGGGAAACAATTTTTTTCCTACGAACACCCAAGATCAATCTAGAAGATGCACATCTACGAGAGGAGAGTTGGATCCACATACCCTTGTAGATCGCTAAGAAGAAGCGTTCAAGAACACAGTTGATGTAGTGGTACGTCTTCGCGATCCAATCACGAACCATCCCGTGAACTCGGATCTAGCGCCGAACGGACGGCACCACCGATTTCAACACACGTACGGCTTGATGACGCCTTCACCTCCTCGATCTAGCGAGCGATGGTGAAGTAGTAGCTCGAGTCCTCCGGCATTACGATGATGTGGTGGCGGTGGTGGTGGAGGAATTGCGGCAGAGTTTCGCTAAGCGCTACGCGTATGAGGAGAAGAGCTACAAGAGAGGAGGGGCAGAGCCAAGGCGTATTGGGGTGCGGCTGCCCTCTCTCTACCTCTCTATATATAGGGGGAAGGGGGAGAGGGGGTGCCCCTGGGAGATCCCATCTAGGGCCGGTGGCCACAAGAGGGAAACCCTAGATGGGTTTCCCCCCTTAGGAGACTTGGCCCTTAAGGCAAAGGGGTGGGAACCCTAGGGGTGGCACCCCCACCTCCTCTGGCAATGTGGGAAGGGGTGAGGGGGGGCGCACAGCTCCTTAGTGGGATGGTTTGCCCCTCCCCTTGGCCCATGAGGCCCCCAACACTTGCCGGGCCCCCGAAACCCCTTTCGGTCGTGCCGGCATTACCCAGTACCCCCAGATCACTTCCGGACTCCAATATCCTTCGTCCAATATATCGATCTTCACCTCCGGACAATTCCGGAGTTCCTCGTAATGTACGGGATCTTATCCGGGACTCGGAACAACCTTCGGTGACCACCATAATGACTCAACTATACTAATATCGTCACCAAACGTTAAGTGTGTAGACCCTGCGGGTTCGAGAACTATGCAGACATGACCGAGACAACTCTACGGTCAATAACCAATAGCGGGACCTGGATGCCCATATTGCTTCCCACATATTCTACGAAGATCTTATCGGTTGAACCTCGATGTCAAGGATTCAGACAATCCGTATGTAGTTCCCTTTATCTATCGATATGTTACTTGCCCGAGATTCGATCGTCGGTATCTCCATACCTAGTTCATTCTCGTTATTGGTAAGTCTCTTTACTCGTTCCGTAATACAAGATCCCACAACTAACTCCTTAGTCACATTGCTTGCAAGCTTCTTGTGATGGTGTATTGCCGAGAGGGCCCAGAGATACCTCTCCGTCATACGGAGTGACAAATCCCAGCCTTGATCCATGCCCACTCAATAGACACCCTCAGAGACACCTGTAGAGCACCTTTACAGTCACCTAGTTACGTTGCGACGTTTGGTACACACAAGGTATCACTCCGGTGTCAGTGAGTTGCAGGATCTCATGGTCATATGAACATATATACTTGACATGTAGAAAACGATAGCAATAAACTGACACGGCCATATGCTACGTTCACAGTTTGGGTCTCGTCCATCACATCATTCTCCTAATGATGTGACCTCATTATCAAATGACAACTCATGTCAATGGCTAGGAAACCATAGCCATCTTTGATCAACGAGCTAGTTCGGTAGAGGCTGACTAAGGACATACTGTTGTCTATGTATCCACACATGTATTTGCGTTTTTGATCAATACAATTATAGCATGGATTATAAATGATTATCACGAACAAAGAAATATGATAATAACCAATTTATTATTGCCTCTAGGGCATATTTCCAACAGTGGGCCCTGCTAGTCAGTGGCTTAGGGGGAGAGAGAGAGGGCGCGTGTGGGCTGGGCTGCGGCTGGCTTAGCTGGGCCGACCTAGCTAGTTGGCTCGGTTGGGCCTTCTTCTTTTTATTTTCCTTTCCCATTTTCTGTTTTCTGTTTTATGTTTTCCATTTTGATTTAAATTTTCTTCCCAACGCAAACTTCCTCTAAATTAAAATATGAATATTTGGGACTGTGCCAACATTTTATTTGGCTCTTCAGAGCATACATTTTCTGCACTTTATTTTCCATCTTGAATTTCAATTTGGTTTAATGCCAAATATAGTTCAAAATCCAATTTGGAAAATTTGGCAGAAGGTCAAGCCTATTGTTTGGACTTACGGAATTCACTTTCTTGCCAAATAACTGCAAAGCCCCTTTTTCTAAAAGTCCCCATTTGATTTTTGAATTGATTCAAACCAATCCACTTCAATCATGTAGGGAAATTTACTAGGGCTTGAAATCATCCAAGTCTTATTAAGGATAGGGTTCTTTATGTTTCTCCCAAATATCAATAAGAGTTTCAATGTGGCCATAGGGTCCTTGACCCTCTGGGTGAATTCAAATAGAGCAAACAATTCAACCATCAAGAAAGTTCCTAGGCAATATTTAGCTAGAGGCCAACAAGCATAGGTTTTCCTAGGAAAAAATAAATTCGTTATGATAATTGTAACATACCAGATTTGGGGAAAATCTAGGATGTGACACTTAAGAAATTATATTGGATGAACTTTACCTCACAAATCTCCTAGCCTAATGCAATGATTTTGCTTTGATCACACACACGTGGACAATATAGCGTGATCCAGCATAGAGCGTCTGTGTTGTATCATCTTTGGTGAGACACATTGATAGCCATATGTTATGAAATGAAGGGAGGAGATGGTCTGGGGTGTGGGGACCCTAGGGTCGGCAGTTTCACTATTTTAGCGAAGCACACCTTTTTCCCATTAAAACCACGCTTGTCGGTGCTGCATTTACACCACACACACTCTCGCTCCTCTTTCCCACTCCAGATCTCCTCACCCTCGAGTTTTCCGCTGGTTTGGCTCGCCGCCGCATCGCCTTTGCCGGAATCCATCCACTCTCTCACTCGTATGAGGTACGAATCATAGATCCACCGACTCTTCTCCTCGCTGGCCCAATCTTTGACACGTTTGATGTGCGTTGTTTTTATGTCAATTTTTTGGCGAAATCGTTCAGACTGGATCTAGGATAGAAGTGGTTTTAAGAGAGAATACAAGTTCATTTTGTGTCAGGTGGTGAGGCGCACTTTAATTTTTGTTGTATGATTCAACAATTTCATCTGTGTGCTCGCCATGACAAGAATTTTGGGGGCTAGGGTTCGGTCGATGAGGGGGCGGGGTGGGAGGATGCGGGATCTGACCCTGCATGATGAAATTGTTGTCGTCCGGGACACAAAGTAGCTTAGTCATCAGGTTCTAGTCTTGTAAAGGTGTGTTTGCGAATTAGTAGAGTGAGGGGAAACAAGAAACATGAGATGATGCATGTTTGTGTGTTGGTTGGGGGAAGTTCTTTGGTGGGCGCACATGCATCTTTGGTATCCTCTAGCCATGATTTCAATCTGACCCCCCCCCCCTTGGTGAACCCCTAGGATTTTCTAATCCTCCATTTTTATTGATTTTACTCTCATTGAAGGCACATATATATGGTTTACAAGTTTTGTGATCTCACATGAATGTTTCCTACTAATATTGTCGCAGGGGGCGATAGGTGATAGCAAAAAAAGAAGGCAGATTCTCATCCACATAACCCAAAACCGAAGGTAATTAGTCTATGCACACAATTACTTCATCTCAATGCTTTATTCGCATGTCTTTGGCAGCTATTTTTGACATTAAATTAATATATGGTTCTCTTATGTGTGTCCTATTTTACATAGATTCCATGGCAATCTCCCTGGTACACCCCTACAATTTTTATTTGCTCTTAAATTTGTGACTACACATCATATATGAGAACTTATGTTGTCTACATATGGATTTCGTGTTACCTGTGAGACACATTTCACTTTTTGGTGGTAATGTTTTGCTGTGAAACGCAATGTCATTCTCTACATATGCTTGCCTAGCAACTTCTTCCTTATTTTTCACAATATGTCTCGAAATTTTTGTAGTGTCCTTATATGGTATGTTTTTTACATTCTCCCTTATGTGCATATTGTACATTCATCCTGTGGCACCCCTTGCAAAGGGGTGGTGCCTTTTTCTCTCTTGAGGTGTGGATACACATTTCTTGAATGACAACTTTGTTGTCCATAAATGGATTTATAGATTATTTGGCGTGTGGCAAGTTTTTTGACTTAACACTATAGGGTCAAGCTCCACAACCAAACTTTTCTTTCACGCGCCCATGATTTTGCTGATTTTTCACGCACACCCTCTCAACTTTTGCAATTTCTTTGTAATTTGTAGCTACTTTATGTTGACAACTTAGACACTAGAGATCAGTGACTTGAAATAAATATATCCCGTGAACCTTTCTTTGTATCAACATGAAAAAACAAGCTCAATTATCTGATGATAAAGGCAGACACTGAGGTTGATTACTCTTTCAACAATATGCACGTAGTTCATGGAAATCTTTACACAATTATCATGGCAACTTATACTTATATTATAGTAGTTCGTGCTCACATGTCATGGCAACTTTAGTAGGGCCAAGTGATTGTAGTATCATTATTTTTGCCCAAGTCACATGGGCTGCTTCATGATAGGGTTGTCTAGTGGTGCATTCCATGTTAACTGTATTTTCTTTGGCAATTTAGATGGCAACTTTCTCTTGTTTCTCTCTGCAAACAATTTTTTTCCTCATCTTCTCCATTTTTCACAATTGGTCTCTGAATGACAGTGAACTACATCTTCTTCTTGGGCATAAATTACATCTTCTTCTAGGGCTTATAGGGATTTAAGGTATGGAATGATCTCAATACGGCTCCTACTAGTTCTACCAAGGTACATTATTTGGTCTTATAATCTTATCCATATCCTCTAAGTGCACCATTCGAGTATGTGCCATTTTGGAGTATGTCCTTGCTTGTTTTCTTCCCCCCCTAGTATTTTTGTTTTTGGATATCGTCTGTACAACTGCGAAAATAACAACGACACATGGAAACTCTCACACACATGATATGCTAGTTTTATTTAGCAAAACATGGAAAAAATCCTAGCACATGCATTACTGATTGGCGTTAGAATGGAGGAAAACCTAATTGGCTTACATTGATGGCAATCTAACACATACTTATACGCTCATTAGACAACAAAAAACATGTCAACGTTTAGATAACTACATGGGAACACTTGGTATCAACACATGTCAACCTTTTGTTTCCTGGGTCCTCAAGGGAAATTAGAGGGGGTATAAACTTATCACACGTGGATGGAAACACTAGACCATGATACATAGCGGTCTTTTCCATGCCTTCTTCATTGGACCCATGTTTTTGTATGGAGAGAAATTATAGGGAGAGTGGAAAATTACCATAACCTTAGATGAAAACTTCAAAGCACAATGCATCTCCATTTTCATACAACATTCATGTTTCTTTTTACGTTGGGGGTAGTGGAAGTAAGGATTGATGTTGATGGATAGTTGTATCCATGTGCCGCATGTACCGCACGAAACATATATGCATAGGTACGTGTGGGTTCAAGGGACCCATACATGTAAGACTGACTTAATGGAAGGTGCCTCCCCTGGTTTCATATAAAGGAAGTCAAGGCCTTTCAAAACTAGGGAGGAGTCCAATTCATGGGGACCAACATCACTGCTGGAGGTGGGGGGGGGTGGGTAAGGGCACTGCCATATTTCACATATCTAAGGTTATCCGACACCACAAAGGGACCAAGATTTAGACACATTGCAATCTGCCCATAGAAGCCACATCAATCCATGACATGTCTAGAGCGACCCCTAGAACTCGATAAGTTGCCTCCCAACTTGCCGAAACCCTCTATGTTAATCTCCATTGTACTCAATATCAAGATTAATCCCATATAAGCATGAGTAGAGTTATGATCCCCCCTGGGAGGCAAGGGGGGGGGTACTCACATAACATGTGAGTCATGTACCTCTAAGAGGCACCAGGCGAAATTATCCTCGACAATTCATGCATCCTCTTCTCTTTTCTTTGCAAGGATCTCCCCATGGTGACCAGAGGGTTAGGGGTGGTACAAAGGAGAGGGAATCCGGTGGAGTGAGGGCAGGTCCATTTATGGGGGAAAACGGTGTCGTTTTGCTGATGGGGTATTAGGAGGAGCTATGGTGATCTATCAACATGAGATCCCGCAACAGGTCATATCGGGGAGGCAGAGGGGGGCGGGAGGTTGGGGTATATTTCTGAAGGATGAAGAAACAGAGAAGGGGAAGAAACTCATAGCGGAGTAAGGATGAACCTAGAGCCGGATTTAGATATACTGGCCCTGTGCTCACGCTTGCAGGTTGAAGCGTGTGGTTGCAAGACTTCTCTCTATTGCTCGCTCATGGCGTAGCTCGCGGCTCATTCTTGTGTGAATCATATCTACCGCGCATCCTTCTGCCATGGAGACAACGAACCTACAGTCATGCAATGTTCGCGTCCAATAACATACCTGCTTGAAACAGAGTAACTAAAAATTGCAGAATAGAAAAAATCATAGGAATTTTGATGCCATTTAATCTATTGAATAAGAAATGATGTTCAATTTGAGTTCTAATCTAAAACATAGGAATACTAAAAGATTACCATAAAATTAAATATACATGAATTCAAGACACGAGGAGGAAAAACATAAGGTAAGACCGCATATCTGATTTCCATGAAAGTTGCTAGGGATTGTCCAAACTCAAAAAAAATATGGTGAGGCATTTGTTTATTTCGAATGATATCGTAAGAAAATTTTATATAGGTATTCAGTTCTCCAAAGTCCTAACTTTTCCTTTTTAGCAAACGAGGCCTAGAAGTTGGATAGAAAAATATTTTAACTATTTAAAAAGTCAGCATTACATTCATTTAATGAGCATCCATCATCATATATAAAGAATGTGCTTATTTACAATTTTTTGCGAAAAAGCACAAAGTCCATGTATTAAGTAGAACATGTTCCTACAAAATCATCTTTAGAGAAAAAAAACAAATTCTTCAAGGCGTCAAAGTCTTGTTCCTCATGCATCCATCGACGACGCATCGTGAAAAAAAATCGTGTTGCTGGCTTTGTGTCTCCGTCTAAGTGGAGACACCACATTATAACTCACGAGCTTGTAAAAGCAACGATCAAGAAATCATCATGTAGATTAGAAGACGTCGGCGACCACAATCTGCACAAAAAATTGCCGTCCTGAAGAAGAAAACACCTTAAAGGACCGTAGAACATCTCACGTTCTGCCAGACAGAGTCAGGGAACAAGAACCTCACATGCTCTCCGACTAGGTCAAGATCGACCAACATCATCGTCCAGAGCTAATGCGGCAAGATAGGGCAGACACACTTACGAGGTGGTCATCTAACATATGGTTTATTTTTATATAGTTTTTAGTAAAAAGGTCAAAAATGTATCCGTTTATGTAAATTATATCCGAACTTGAATGACATCGCCCGCTTAAATGAATCTCGTCCGCTTAGTTCTATAGTTGTTGAAATATATGCGGGCAACGTTGGATGACTGCCTTCGACATTTGTGTCGGCGGATAGAGGGTCCATCGTCAACAAACGGATGCGAGAGAAAATTTATGGGTCGGCGTGCCCTAAGAGTCAGTTTGGATGGTGTCCTGGATGTTATGCCCGGAAAAAGTTCACGCCTGAGGGTTGCCTAACGCGGGAGTGCTTTCATGCCTAGTCAGGCTAGCCTAGACTAGTTGTGTTTGGTTCATAGCCTGGCATGGCAGCATTTTAAATGGGCCATAAAGTCACAAGTCCAGCATGCAACGGTTGATTAGCCTTGGAATTGACGCCCAGGCTGCTGCACTTTTGCACCAGGCTACCTGTTTCGGACGCCTGGCCCAGGCTAAGCAAGTTGCCTGGATAAAAAACTCAGGCTAATCAAAGTACGCGGGAACCAGGCCAGGCCAGCATATGTTTCACCACGACATGAAACAAACAGAGTCCAGGCAGTTCCCAGGCAGGCTCCAGGCCAGGCATTTTTCAGCCAGGACTTGATCCAAACACGCTCTAAGTTTTTTTCTTCTTCAGAACAGGAGATGGTACGGCTCTGCGTGCCTTGTCCGTGGATATGAGAGACGCATTGCCCTTTAGGCTTTATTGCACTGTTAAAACAGTCGCAGATTTGCAACAGAGAACCGGCGACTGCAGGCAGGAGACGATATCTCCTTGGAGGCACGTACCCTGCAGTCTGGATGCGTCGACTTCTCCTCACAGGACGCCCGGTCCTATCCCGTCTTCTCTGCGACGACATAGCTAACATGTCGTTCGCATGGAGATGTGTTAGCTAGCTCTCTTTTTTTTTTTGCGCAATGTGTTAGCTGGGTCTTTGATCGTGTGAAGTGGGAACGGGCCACGCCAGTACCACAGTACGTAGTACATCAGCCGATGAAAACGAGTCGCAAGGCGCCGATATATAGTTGGATCACTCTGTGCGGAAGTGGAGTCTGAGCTGAGTTCAAATGAGCTTGGTGAACCGTAAAATCAAAAAATGATTAAAAAATCAAAAAATTCTGATTTTTTACGAAAAGATTGACAAAAGTGTACGAGCTCGCAAAATTTCATCTTGAAATCACATTCTTGGCAGGCGTGGCAAATAATAAAAAACAAAATTGATGCCTCAAAAGTGTTATTTTGGAAAGCATTTGGGAGTGCTGATTTTGTTCTCTGCTTTTGCCACGACTTCGACTAACGTTTTTTCAATATGAAATTTGGTGGGCACATAAACCTTTTGTCAATGTTTACACAGAAAGCCAGAATTTTTTAAACGTTTTCATTTTTCTCTCGGATTTTACTGTTCATGGCTTTTGCAAAGTTCCCCTGTTCCAACAAGCTAGAGGCCAAAGGTTCAGGCTCAGGCTGTAGTTGCGTATAAATACGCAAACATCAAGTAGATTCTGCATGGACCTCCAGCTTTGGGCGCGCGAACTGGCCAGCACGTATGTACGGTGACCAAAAGAGCGACGAGATAAGGCCAACTCCAGCGCACAACCTCATCCTGTCCTGTGAGTTCGTTTGAGGCAAATCGGACATATCAGATGGTCCAACGCGCAAGCGAAAACACATTTTCGTCCGTTTTCTGTTCGCTTTTGACTCATCCCTGGTTCAAGTTTGAGCCGTCTTTAGGGTGAAACGGATAGCGCGTGGACGGCTCGGACGCGCGCGTCTGTCCTCCCCTGACCCGTCCGTCGGTGGCACATGCCACCCTTTTTCTACCCCACCCTACCCTCACCAGTCACCACCGAGCGTCCCGAACCACAGTCTCCCTTCCTTCCTCGCCGCCGCCGTCGCTGCCGCTGCGCCGCTCAGACGCGCGGTTGCCCCAAGCGTTCTTGCAGCCCCCGAGCTACCCAACCACGGCCACCTTGCCCTCCCGACGGCCAGTTTTAGAGCGGATCCGGTCGGGCTTGAGCTCGCCCGGCTGCGGGAGGGCTGTGCAGATCAACAATGAGTGTATCGAGAATGCACTAACCCAAGTCAAGGCAACAATTATGAAAGTTGGATATCTTCTACAATATCTTCTTGTGGTTCTTTGTTTTTTTGGGCTTGCTATTCTAGTCAAATTTGGTGATGTACTTTGTTGTATCAAAAATCAACGAAAGTTTGTCCTTAAAAGATAAAATGCATGCGGCCACGATGCGACCGAAATGCGTCCGCACGTTGAGCGCACGACCACCGCATCCAGAAAAAGGCCGAACACAACTTCATTATTGTACCAAAATGAACAAAATTCGAGTAAAATGAACGTCCGTTTGGGTCGTGCTGGATAAGTAACACGGGGAGGGAGGCAGCTGCGACTGTGTGGTGTGGGCAGCAGAGCTGACGAAACCCGGGGCGGAAGCAAGCAGCATGCAGGGGCACAGCTAGCCCTGCTCGCACGTAGCTACCCGGCCGTTCCTCTCCCTCCCCGCCTCGGAACTCGGAGCCCATCGCCCGTCTCGGAAGGGTGGCGATGGCTCTGGAGAGCCCAACGTGCCACCGCGCCCGACACATCCAACGCCAGGAGGCACCATTTCCTCACGTACGCACGCACATGCGTCTCTCCGTTCCTCTCTCTCCAGTTAGCAAGGAGGGATGCTGCCTCCCGTTTCGCCACAGCTCCCTCCCCCCACGCAACTGTGTATAAGTGTTTCGCTTCCTAGGCTCGGCTGCAGGCGGCGGTGCCTGAAGCTGATCTGCGCGGCGGCGCTGCCGCTCGCGGCCGGCCGTCTCGGTGGGCTCTCCGGCGCTTGAGGTACGTGCGTACTCAGGCGGGCCGCGCGCTCGTCGGTCTCGTTTCATTCGGAGCCGCCAACTTTGCTCTCGTTTCATTCGCCATGCCATCTCCAGCGACCTAGCGCCTTTGTTTTACCGCCGTTCATTCATGTTCGATCGGGGTCGGAACGGCGGGGGAATTCTTGGTGCTCGGCCGGGGGTGGTTCTTGTGTAGCACCGGCAGTAAATAAATCTTGAATCGCCTTGGTTGCTGCTTAAGTGCTTATTATATGTATATGCTGCGAGGATCCAGTGTTCCGGTAGAGGATCTACCTGCTCATCAGCTGAATCCTTCGAAATCGTGGAACCGGTCCACAAGCCTTGCCTGCACGCGTTGTACTAGTCATAGATAGCAGTTTCGCTTGGGGACTTGGGGTGGCCATTGTTGGTGTGATGTGAGCTGAGCCATTCTTCTTCGGTGTCCTCGAAAACCGTCAGGTTGCCGCTGAAAGCGAGCCCATGTCTTTTCCTTCAGACAGTGAGAAGTCATCTGTTATCATCCGTCGACTCTGTCTGATTCTTCTTTTCCACACCATTCTGGGGAGGTCCGCTCTATCTGAGTTTGCTTTTCATTACCATCAGCTCGACTCTTGTCTGATTAGTACTAGTATCTGTTCTCTTTGAGTGAAGTCTGATTAGTATCTGCAAGTATGATATTTATCTGATTTTGCTTTTCCATCCCATCAGGTCGACTCTTGTCTGATTAATATACGTCTTTCTTTTTGAGTGAAGTCTGGTTCGTATCTGTTTCGTAGAACATGCAAGAGACAGTATATGAGATTAGCATCTATCGCAAAAAAGAAACTATTAACCTTTTCTTTTGAGGGGTAAAAAAACTATTAACTACGAGTATATTGGTGTATCTGCGGGCCTCTAGCAGGCCCACTTGGGCATGGTGAATTCTGGGCCTAGAATAGATTCCCTCTAGATGGTCCAGGCCCAAGAATAAAAGGTGGACATGCATGACTGACTTTTATATAAAAAGAAAACAATATGACCGACTTTACCTTTTGTCACCTGTCTATTTTTCCATTTTTGATGACACCACCTTTGTCACCTCTCTGAAATGAAGTGCACCGTCCCGTAAGACTCCTTGTACTAATCCAATCCCCGAATTAGAAACGGCGATCTTGGCATGCAGCAGTAGGCATGCAGTAGCAAACGGCCACACACGGTTTACTCATGCCCTTGTCTCCCATGCTAAAGGCGCGTAATGCTCAGTCGTCGGGCAGTGAGGCGTCTCGGCGGCAGCCGTCGTCGGGTAGCCATTGAACAAAACCAGCACTCGTCTCGTATACCAGGCGTAACTCGCGGCCACGTTTGGCGCCTTGGCAGTACCCTATCTATCCAGTACGCGACGAACTATCTACTACTGTATCCATCTATCTATCTATAGCCCACCTTTTCCCATCAATCACGTGAATTTATTGGCTATCTCATGCTTTAATTGATGCTTATCTCTTGCATGCTGCAGGCTATAAAAGGAGGGCGCGGCGTACAGGGTTGAACCACACACACACCACAACCCTCAAGCAAGCAAGAGAGTACGTAGAGCGAGACCGCGGCGGTGAGGAGAGATCGGAAGGCGTCGGAGATGAGCAAGAACGTGAAGTTCTCCGAGGAGGAGGTCACCTCGCACCCGCGCGTCCTCGAAGGTGAGGAGCTGACGGTGGTTGCGCCGGCGCGGCAGTCCTCCATCTTCGCGCTAACGATGGACGAGCTGCAGTACTCGGTGTGCGAGGCCGGGCGCAACTTTGGGTCCATGAACATGAACGAGTTCATGAGCAACATATGGAACGCCGAGGAGTTCCAGGCGGCGACCGGCGGTGGCTTGGTGGCCATGGAGGTGGTGGCTCCTGTGGTGGGTGCTCGTGGTGTGGGCGGTGATGCAGGAGGAAGCAACCTAGCCCGCCAGGAGTCCTTCTCCTTGCCTCCCCCGCTGTGCAGGAAGACGGTGGAGGAGGTGTGGGCTGAGATCAACAGCGAGCCCCGCCAGGTGCATGCCCAGCTTCAGGCCGCGCGCCACGTGCCGCAGCCTCCCGTCCAGCCACCGGCGGGGAATGTCGGTGACAACGACCGGCAGGGGACGCTAGGCGAGATGACGCTGGAGCAGTTCCTTGTCAAGGTCGGCGTTGTCCGGGGAGCTGGCGCCGGCGTCCAGGCGCCTGTGCCGGTCGGCATGGTCCATGGACAGATGAACCCCGCGCAGCAGGGGCTGCAGCCTGGCCCAATGATGTACCCGATGGCACCGGCCAACGGCATGTTCTAGGTGCTGGCCGACGGCATGGGGTTCGTCCCCAACGGGTACGCAAGGATGGCCGTGGTGCCGCCGCCACCACCTCCTCAAGGTGGGGTGGGTATCGCGAGCCCCGTGTCGTCGGAGGGGAGGAGCGCCATGACGCAGGCTGACATGATGAACTGCATCGGCGACGGGGTGATGATGGAGAGCGGCTGCTCCCGTAAACGCGGCGCCTCGGATGATCAGTCCGGCGAGAGGAGCGTCGAGCATCGCCAATGCCGCATGATCAAGAACCGTGAGTCAGCCGCACGATCGCGTGCCAGGAAGCAGGTACTTACTTATCTTTCTGCGGAAGGGGAGGCCGGGGAAGAGGCCGGGGGCGGCGAGAGGTGGCCGCCGGGCGACGAGGGGGTGGTCGCTGCAGTAGGAGTGGCTGCGGCGAGAGCGCCTAGGCGCGGTGGATGCCGGCGCCGGAGCAGCGCATGGCGGGGAGCGGGGGAGCGTTTTTTGCGATGGATTTTGGTGTTTGTCACAGTAGGTAATGTGTATTTTGTTAAGGAGGAAGCCCGGTCGCGGCGGAGGACGACGCCCCCGCTCCGGGGCTGGGGCAGGCCCGTGGGAGCGGCCGCCGCCCTCCAAGAAAGAGCTTTGGAGGATGAGGCACAGCCCGGATGGCACGAGCGGCCGCCTGCTGCCTCCTGCGCGGCCTGCGTCGCCGCCCGTCGAGGTCTCGCCGGAGATGAGAGACAAGTGCTTCAAGTGTTTGGAGAAGGGCCACTACAAAAAGGAGTGCACCAATCAGATCGTCTGCTTCAGATGCGGCTTGCCCAGCCATGGCTCCAAGGATTGCAAGCGGCCGCAGAGTCCTTCGCCGGTGGATGACCTTCGCCGGGAGGCGGTGGCTAAAGTGGCGCGTCGTGCTACTTCGTCACGGCCGGTGCTCGCGGCCGCATCCCACGGCGCCAGCCAGTTCTTCCCGCCCCAGACCGCGGCGTTGGGCGTCGACTCGGCGTGGCCACCTCTGGCTCCGTCGCGACTGCAAGTGGAGGACAGTGTCGACGAGGCGCCTGCGGAGCTCTGCGTCATCAGGCGCTCTGCCGTCGTGTCCGACTTGGAGCGTCATCTCCAGTTCGTCATGGTGGCGTACGTGGGCGGTCAAACACGGGTTCTTGCACCGGCGCATGTGAAGGCGATCCTCGCGGGAAACTTGACATCGCCCGGGCGGTCAAACACGGGTTCTTGCACCGGCGCATGTGAAGGCGATCCTCGCGGGAAACTTGACATCGCCCCTGAGCTTGTGTCGGTGCATTGTTACAGGCCAGAGGACTTTTTGGTGGTTTTTGCGTCTGCGGAGGTGCGGAACAGAGTGGCGGCGTACCCCTCGGTGGAGTTTGAAGGTGACCGTCTGATCTTCATGCCGTGGAATCGACAGTCGCATGCAGCTCCTTCAACTGGTAAGCACACGAGATAAGAACAGAAGAACGGTGCAAGAGGCACTCCTTGATAACGCTTGGCCGAATGATATCAATGGTGAGCTCTCATTCATGGGTCACATGTAAGTTTACCTGCTGATTCAAGCCATTAGTTCGGTGGAGAGGAATATTGATGAGCCGGATCATTTTGACTGGCCCTGCGACGTGTCTGGCAAATACACAGCCAGTTCTACCTACAAGAGACTCTGCATTGGATATACGCGCGTCCTGACTG
Organism: Secale cereale; assembly: GCA_902687465.1. Lineage (NCBI taxonomy): Eukaryota > Viridiplantae > Streptophyta > Magnoliopsida > Poales > Poaceae > Secale > Secale cereale. The sequence goes on from LR738711.1 coordinate 846,741,062, forward strand.
CCGGCTACATTTGGCGAAGCTGGGCCCCGCTCAAATGCAAGATCTTCATATGGCTGGCCTGTCAATACCGGCTATGGACTTCGGACCGTCGTGCACGACATGGCCTCCAAGACGCCCCATCACCTTGCTACACTTGTCTCCAAGAAGAGGACAATGCGGATCACATTCTCGTGCACTGCGTCTACGCCCGCGAGGTGTGGCACTCCTGTTTCAGCTCATGGAGAATCACCATCCACACACCGGACACAAACGTCACTTTCTTGCAATGGTGGCTTGAACAAAGGAGTAGATTCAGAGGGAAGGCCAAGAGATCCGTGGACTCTGTTGTGATTCTCATCGCATGGGCACTCTGGAAGCAACGCAATGCACGAGTCTTCAACAACAGATCACGACAGAGATCCCCCCTGCAGCTTACAGATGATATTCATCAAGAGATTGAGGATTGGAAGAAGGCCGGTCTCGGCGGTGGGCCGCAAGTGGTAGCCCCGATGCTTCCTGTCGCTCTGAAGCAGGTGGGCCCAGTCCTCGGGATGGCGGCCACTGAGGATGGAGAGCCTGGATCCCAAGACGGCGTGGTGGTTGGGCACCCGGATGCGGCCAAAATGCTTGTCGTGCCGCGGGAAGAACCGACAGAGTCGGTGGAGGGTGCGCCCCTAGTGACCATGCAGACTGCAGCGATGCACGATTCTCTGGTGGTGGCGCAGCCAGTGGTGACACCTGGCCAACTGATGTTGGTGGAGTGCACGCAGCCGGTGAACGGCCACACGCTGGCTGGGTCCCGCCCTGAGGGAAATCATGCAGATCTTGCATGCGACTCGATTCACGTACTCAAGCCAACTGCGGTGCAGGCGGCCAATGTGTTGCCTGTCGAGAGGTCAACGGAAGACCATGCCAATGAGGCAGGCATGGAGATTGTCGCGGCCAACGTCCCAACGAGTGATTTGACACCCAAGGAGGCGGAGATGTACGTAAAGCACAAGGCGTTCTGCTCAAACATTGTGAAGAAACTCGCTCCACCAATCCTCAGGGACGTTTATGCCTCCACCTTGCAGGTTGAGGCCGAGCCATTCACACCCAGAAGAACTACCCGGGCAGCCAAGAAATCGGCGGCACAGACAGCGCCAAGAGCCACACCAGCGGAGAATGTACTCCTGCGCACGTTAGGACTAGTTCCGGAAGACTTTGACGTGGAGGACACGGCTGTGCAAGAGCTCAAGTCGCTTTTTGACTCGCCTCTTCGCGAGCAGCACGTGCGCGTGATCGCAGCCCTGTTCGGCAAGGAGTTTCTAGGGAAGCTCAGCGGTGCTTGCTCAGGTGCTGCGGCAGGGATCGCTGCGCATTAACAGTGTACCGAGCTGTGTGATGGGTGCAAATCTGTTCCATGGATTTAAACCCAGCGATAACGTGCTGGAATGTTCGAGGCTTGAATAATCCAGCGAAGAGGCAAGCGGTCAAAGATTTTCTAGTCTCGGTGCGGCCTAACTTAGTGTGCTTACAAGAAACTAAGCTTGTTGTAGTGGATAACTTTACTATAATGCAATGTTGTGGGCCGTCCTTAGACGGTTTTGCTTATTTGCCGGCGGTTGACACGAGAGGTGGGATCATATTAGCCTGGGATACCAACGTGATGATTATCGATCACATCACGCGCGACATGAACTCCCTCACTGGCTTGGTGCACCCAAAGTCAGGGGATGATTGGTGGATCACTGTGGTCTATGGGCCACAAGGACATGACCTCAAGACTCTATTCCTTGAGGAGTTGTCTGTGAGGAGAGCGGCATGCCCGTGGCCGTGGATGGTCCTGGGTGATTTCAACTTGATCCTTCGAGCCTCGGAGAAAAATAACATGAATCTAAACCGGGTCATGATGAACAAATGTAGGAGCTTCGTCGATGATAATGAGCTGAAAGAGCTCTACATGCATGGACGTCGTTTCACATGGTCATATGAGAGAGATGCCCCGACCATGACCAAAATAGACAGGATCTTTGTTTCAATGGATTGGGAACCGGCACGCCCAGATTACCTACTGCAGGTGCTTTCGACAAGTGTCTCTGATCATGCCCCGCTACTTCTGTCGACCAATGCAACCTACTGGCCGAAAAAAAGGTTTCGTTTTGAGAACTTCTGGGCTAAGCTAGAGGGGTTTGAGCAGGCTGTGAGGGAGGCCTGGGTTTGTGACCAGTCTATCATCGACCCCTTCAAGAGACTCGGCGTGCTTTTTCGAAACACAGCGGTGGCACTTCAGGCTTGGGGTCAGAGGAAAGTTGGGAATATAAAGCTTCAAATTGCCATAGCAACGCTAGTAATCCTTCGCCTGGATCAAGCAATGGAAATCAGAGGGAACTCTCAAGCTTACACTCTTGGGGCTCGCGTAGCTGGAACGCACGATAGAACGACAAAGATCGAGGCACAGATGGCTTCGCGAGGGCGATGCGAACACCAAGTTTTTTCAGCTGGTTGCGAACGGAAGGAAAGCTAAGAACTTCATACCACAGGTTAGACGAGGTGAAGAGATCGCCACTGAGCAGAACCACAAGGAAGATATTTTCAAGGAGACTTTTCAAAACTTGCTTGGTACGGCCCAGGCGAGAGAGCATACGCTGAATCTACAAATGCTGGGCTTGACTATGCTGGAGTTGTGTAGTTTGGACGCGCTTTTCACTGTTGAGGAGGTCTGGTCAGCCATCAAGGAAATGGCCCCGGACCGGACTCCCAGACCGGTCGGATTAATCATGGAAGAGTTCTACCAAAGAGAATGGACAATCATTAAGGTCGACATCATGGCCGCGCTCCTCAAGGCTAAATCGTCCTATGATCGTTTTGATACCTAAGAAGCCGGACGCCATGGAGGTAGGCAACTACACATCGACCAGTTTACCGCACAGCTTCTCCAAACTGTTCGCCAAGCTCTTGGCAAATCGCATCAGACCGCGCATGACGGACTTAGTGGCCGCCAATCAGTCTGCATTCATTCGCGGAAGAAACCTGCACGACAACTACCTTCTTGTCAAGCAAGTGGTAAGGAAAATCCCTGCCAGGAAGAATAGAGGTGTCTTCCTAAAACTAGATATATCACGTGCTTTTGACTCCTTGTCCTGGCCTTTCTTGTTCGAAGTACTCTGCGCCAAAGGTTTTGGAGGGAGATGCCTCAGGTGGATAGCTGTCTTGCTTCAAACATCGATCACGAGAGTGTTGGTTAATGGAGTTCTGGGAAGGAGGATTTGGCATGCCAAAGGACTGTGACAAGGGGACCCGGTCTCCCCGCTACTTTTCTTCATTGCCATGGAGGCCCACACGGCCATGGTCTCTAAGGCCATGACAGACGGAGTTTTGAGCTCATACACCGGAATCTGGGCGACCCAGCGCCTATTTATCTACGCGGACGACGTGGCTTTATTCATCAAGTCTACAAATCAAGACCTTACGTTCGCCAGAATCGCGTTGCAGCTATTTGGAGAAGCATCGAGACTGAGGGTTAATTACAGTAAATCACCCACGATCCTGATCTTCGAGGACCAGAATGACAAAGAGAGAGTTGAGAACCTACTGCAATGCCCCATCGGAGAATTCCCGTGTAAATACCTTGGGTTGCAGGCTTGCAGCTAGCCATAAAGCATCTCACCAAGGCTCATTGGCAGCCTCTTCTGGACCAAATTCGGCATTGCCTCCCGGCTTGGCAGAAAGGACTACTGCAGATATCCAGTCGGCTTGTTCTCGTGAAATCGGTGCTCGCAGCAAGACCCGTGCATCAACTGCTCGTGATGAAGGCCCCTGGTTGGGTACTCGAGGACATTGATGGATGGATGCGTGTGTTTTTCTGGGTTGGGAAAGATCTAGTGAACGGAGGTCAATGTCTAGTGGCATGGAGCGCGATCTGCAAGCCGACTTGCTTCGGAGGCCTGGGGGTGAAAAACTTGAGTCTGCAAGCGCTGGCCCTCAGAGTGAGATGGGAATGGCTATGGCGCACAGACCCGCAAAGGCCATGGCATGGGCTCGAGATTATGGTGGATAAAGATGCGAGGAAAGTATTCGACAGCCTGGTGCAGATTACAGTGGGCAAATGAGATAAGGTTCTATTTTGGAGAGATAGATGGATCCATGGATTTTCCGTCAAGGACATAGCACCCATGCTGGTGGCTGGAGTGGACAAAAGGGTCAGAAACTCCTGCACGGTGGCCCAGGCCTTGACCGGTGAAAGGTGGGCACTCGACGTCCAACCACAGACATCCTTCGTAGCACTGCTACAAACAATCCACTTGAGGCATGCTACCGCAACTGTCTCTAGAAAAGTGCAAATGGAGGACACCTTTGCTTGGCCACATGACCCATCGGGTACGTACATGACGAGATCCACTTACATGAGACTCAATCAAGGAGCGATTGGATCGCCTACTGCTGCGGCGATATGGCGTAGCTGGGCGCCGTTGAAATGCAAGATCTTTGCCTGGCTCGCGGTGCAACACCGATTATGAACATCCGACAGACGGGCACGGCATGGGCTGCAAGACAACCCCTCGCCTTGCTACACACATCTGTAGGATGAGGACACGGTTGAGCATATCATCGTGCAATGCGTTTACGCTAGACAGGTGTGGCA
>LR738711.1:846745720-846756229 GCA_902687465.1 Secale cereale
CCCCCCAACAGCACGGACACATTTGCCGAATGGTGGCTAAGGGCACGATCCAGCTTTCAAGGGAAACACAAGCGAGGCTTTGATTCAGTCGTCATCGCCGCGGCTTGGTTGCTAAGGAAGCAGAGGAACGCTAAGGTATTCAACTAGCCGGAACAAGTCAAAGACTGCAGAGAGCTACCCATTGCCATTCTTGAGGAAATTTATGAGTGGCACAGTGCAGATGTAGGGGTGGGTGGATTAGATCGTTTTGTGAGAGATCACGTTTGATCTACCTGTAGGTGTGAGTGGGTGCTCGGGTGATCAATGTTCGCATTGATCGCACGAATCTTGTAAATTGTTTTCACCCTTTTATAAAGATATGGTACGCCATTGGCATACTCTCGAAAAAACTTATCTTGCTGCCAAAATTGTTAGTTTTTATGCAATGCCATTTCTGCACCGGTGGTAACAATGTTGGTGACACTTACACTCCCTGTCTTTCCTACATGCTTATACCATGGAGCTTGAAGCTGAACTGAACCAGCTCAAGGAGGAGAACGCTCGTTTGAAAGCTGAGGAGGTACGGAGTTGCTAGCCGGTGAAAACCATGAGAAAAATTCAGTTTTATTATTCTTTTTAAGTTCTTACTACTTCTTACCGTTACTAAGCTGCTTCATTGTTTTGTTGTAGAAGACGATTCTGCTGACCAAGAAACAAATGGTATGTACATTTTCTCACCATCGCGTGGCAATCCTCCTACACTCGTCATCACTTACCAATTGCTTGCAATAATCTAATTTCTAAGTCTTTAAACAGTCAATGTGTGTGTGCTGATGAAAATACCTTCTGGCCGTGATCTTTTTGTCCTACAGCTCGTGGAGAAGATGATCGAACAGTCCAAGGAGAACGTGAACACCAAGAAGGGTGGCGCCCTGCCTCGCCGCAGCGGAAGCTGCATCTGGTGAACGGTGATCCGCCATTCAACTTCCATAGACGTGCTGTCTGGAGGATGAGAATGAATTGTGGTGTTGACAACAGTTACCTTTCCTTTCCGAAGCGGTGTGGTATAGTAATTTACTAGTAGTACCTAAAACTCATAAGGACCCGAATGTGAGTGTTTATCTGGTCAAGCAAGTGAACTTGCGTTGTTGTTAATGCTTATATGTATGTGTGTTTGTTGGAAGCTTCTGACAAATGGAACAAAATAAAATTAGCAATGTGTTGATGTGTGCTCGTGCTTTAATATGATGCGATGCAATGTGTGGGTCTTCGCCTTGGCGACGATCCGTTTGCTGGGTAGCTAGGGTAGCTGCCAGCCCACCCGAGTTCGAGTCCCGGCTTGGACGTGTGGTGCTCGCGGAGTTTCTCCTACAAAAAATGCCAATGAGGGTTAGCCCTTGGGTTGGTCTCATTTTTTATAAGAAGTGGAGATGTCACACGAGTTGAATTTAGTCAGTTTTCAAACCCAGTGAAGTTTGAGCTATTCAAATAAGTAGTCACACGGGATCGCGTGAGACTTGACTGGGGTCACCCATCGCAATGTTTGGGTAGTCGATTCCCTTTCCCCTCCGTTACGGCTCGCTGTTTGAGGGTCTGGCTAGTCTTCTTGTTGGCCTACCATGACGGCGATCATCAACCTTCATACTCTTACGATTGTGTGCATCGGAGGCTAGGGGTGATCTTTTTTTTTTCACTGAAAAAAATCCTCCTACACTTACCATCATTTGTCAATATTGCTTGCTAGAATCTAATTGCCAAGTCCTAAAACAGGTGTGTGTGTGTGTGCGCGCGCGCGCACGCTGATGGTAACGCCATGTGGTCATGATTTTTTACAGCTGGTGAAGAAGATGGAGCAGTGAAAGGAGAACGTGAACGCCAAGAAGGATGATGCCCTGTCACGCTCCATCTAGTGAATGGGGACCAGCCGTTCAACTTCCATAGCCGTGCTAGCAGGAGGAGGAGTAGTTGAAGTCTGCTTGTTTTGTGTGTTAGATGCAATTGCATCAACAATTATGGTGATGACAGTAGTTATATTTCCTTTGATGTTATATTAATTTACTAGTGATACCTAACACCCATAAGAACACAAATATCAGTGTTTATCTGGTCAAGAAAGTAAACTTGTGTTGTTGTTACTGTTTATAGGTGATGATGAGTTTGTCAGAAACTTCAGACAAATGGAACAAAAGAAAATTAGCAATATGTTGATGTGTACTCCAAAAGTCCCGTTCTACTTCCGAGCTCAATTGAGCTCGAGGTGAATAGTAAATTAAAAAAACTGAAAGAAAAAACTTCAATAAATTATGGGGTTTTTTGGTGTAAACTTTGACACGTGTTCTCTGTGCTTGCAAATTTCATCACGAAATAACATACGTGGAAGTCATGGCAAAAAAATAGCACTCCAAAATTCTTTCGAAAATGTCATTTCTGGAGTGTTGATTTTTTTACCACGACTTCTAAGAATGTTATTTCAGGATAAAACTTGCAAGTACAAAGAACGTTTGTGAAAGTTTGCACCCAAAAAACCAGTTTTTTTAATGTTGATTAGAGAGCATATGAACTCGGGACTAGATACTCTACGTCATGTGTACTTGATCTTTCCGGTGTATGATGGAGTCTTTGCCTTTGCTATCTTCTGAAGAAGTGGAGATGACACACGAGTTGAGTTTAGTCACGTAGGTGCACTTTGTCGCGTAAGTGAAATTTGAGCCATTCAAATAGTTATTAAATGCAGTAAAATTTTGGCTATTCAAATGAGTGGTCACACGAAATCCCATGAGAGTTGATAGTAGTTTGCTTTTCTTTTCATAGCGGCATGGTAGTCATTTACTAGTGGTACCTAAAACCCATAAGGACTCAAATGTCAGTGTTTATCTGGTCAAGCAAGTGAATTTGTGTTGTTGTTACTATTTATATATATAAGTGACGATGGTTAGTCAGAAAGATCAGACAAACGGAACAATAGAAAGCTTGCAACGATCCAATTGCCAAGTCTTAAAATAGTAAATGGGTGTGTGTTGAATGTAACACCCCGTGGTCGTGATTTTTTACACCTTGTGTTGAAGATGATGAAACAGTCCAAGGAGAATGTCAACACCAAGAAGGGTGGCACCTTGTGGCGCACCATGACAACTGCTTCTAGAGAAAAGTGACATGTCATTTAGCTTCCATTGCCGTGCTAGTAGGAGGATGAGGAGGAACTTGTAAGTGCATCTAGTGCCACCCATAGTTGGTTTTGGAGTATTGATGACAAACTTGGTTGAGGGACTAATGTGTTTGTGAGATTCACATGAGAACACGGGTAGAAGGCCCTATTGATTCGGTTTACCCATCGAAGATGACCCCTAAAAATGTATGAAGACTTTGAAGACAATGGCGGTTTGCGAAGACATTCGTGTCGAAGATAATGACACTTGATGACATCCACTTTAAGACAATGAAGCGCGAAGACAAAGTTTCTTTCGTTGTTCCATTATTTTCTTTCTTGAGTGATAGGAACTACCAAATTGTTAAGCGGGGTCAAGGTAAACAAAGTCAGAAAACTGACATGATGCTCAACCTTAAATCCTATGTCTTCGAGCGAGGACAAATGAGGGAAAATAATATCCTGAGTTGGATAAGTCAGCCTTGCTTGTAGCCCAAGTCAAGCTGCCGCGTGTGTTTGAAATCCGGCCGTTGGACACGTGTCGAGTGTCCATTGACCCAGGGGCATTTCGGACATATCATGCTGGGTTGCCCGCTGGCTATAAATAGCTCACCCCTCCACCATAAATTGGCGGATCCTCTGAGTTAGTGCACGTATTTTGTCGTTTGAGAGCAACCCACCTCTGAAGCCTTTGAGAGAGAATCCTTGTGAGGACAAACCCAAAACACCCAGAGCCCGAAGTGTTTTGAGCATCATTGAAGCCTTTCTGTTCTGCGTGAACTGAAGACTTGTTACACATGAAGACTGTGATCTTCTAGTCGGTTAGAAGTCATGTTGTGAGCATCCAAGAGCCATTGTGGGTTGCCGGTGAACGAGTCTGTGAAGGTTTGGAAGTCTACCATGAAGACTTACTTGAGTGATTGCGTGAGATCTGCAGGTCTTAGCTCCAGGGGAATAAGGTGAACATGTGGTCTTATGAGCTCAATCTCAGCCTCCCTAACCAAACGTACAGTTGTCACAGCAACTGTAACTGGTCTACCAAATCCTTTTCTCCATCGAGTAACTGGTTCTATCACTTCACTTCTTTACTTACTGTTTAGTTTCGTGAAGTCTTGGCTTGCCCGTTCTGTTCGGAAACATTGTGTAAAGACATTCACTCTAATTGCATATTTTTATTCACACTATATTTCAATTCTGATCTGCTCTACCTAGCTGCTACTTGTCTACGTGCATTATCTGTATTGCACCTGACACTCTTGCATTGCTAGTGTAGTTTATCTTCCATTGTATCTTGTTTAGTTATTGTCTTAACTACGAGTCTTCGGAGACATTGCCTGTCTTGAAGACTTTCATAAAAATCTCCTATTAACCCTCCTCACTAGCATTTTAAGAACTGCATTCTTCCCATTTTGTGTGTTTGATGCAACTAGAACAACAATTGTGGTGTTGATAGTAGTTACCTTTTCATTTCAGAGGGGGTGGTATAGTAATTTACTAGTAGTACCTAGAACCCATAAGGACCCAAATGTCGGTGTTTATCTGGTCAAGCAAGTGAACTAGCACTGTTGTTACTATTTATAGGTGATGATGGGTTTGTCAGAAACTTCAGACAAACGGAACAAAAGAAAATTGGCAATATTGTTATGTGCACTCGCACTTTCATATGATGTGATGCTATGTGTGTGGTCCATTTCAGATGTGTGTGTGTGTGTGGGAGTATTTGCCTTTGATTTCTTCTGAAGAAGTGGATATGACACACGAGTTAATCACATAGGCACACTCTGTTGCATCGTTGAAATTTCAACATTTAAATATAATATTTAATCCCGACTTTGCCGCGTCGGTAAAATTTCAGCATTTAAATAATGTTTAATCCACACTTAGCAATGCTTGGGTAGTCGTTCTCCTTTCCCTTTCATCGCGGCTCGCTGCTTGAGGGTCCGGCTAGCCTTTAGTTGTGCTGCCTAGTTGGCCAAAAATGACAGCGATCATCAACCCTCATACTGTCGTGGTTCTAGGTCTGATAGTGAAGGTAGGGGGTACTGATGGAGAGGCAAGGTCCTAGCTATGGCACAGTTGTACAGAGAGTGTTTTGCGAGTTCAGGCCCTTCTCGGAGGAAGTAAAAGCCCTACGTCTCGTTGCCCGGAGGCTTGGTCGACTGAAGTGTGTATGTATGTGTTACAGAGGTGCGAACCCCTGTTCTGGAGGAGGGGGTGGCTTATATAGTACGCCCAGTCCCCAGCCATGCTCCACGTTACCAAGGGCTTAAAGATACATTAAGGCAGGCGTTACTGGTAATGCCTGCAATAAAGGGTAATTATGGGGTTTACTACAGCGAGTAAATATATGACCGTTGCCGTCTGAGAGGCGTTTAGTCTTCGGGGATCGAGTGCTTGATCCAGTCGAGTGGAGTTGAGTCGTCCTGGGTACTTGAGGCAGTCGAGTGAAGTGTTACCTTGGACCATCCCAGTCGACTGTCTCTACCTTCGTGAGTCTTGTCTTTTGATCTCCTAGGATAGTGACCTTGGGAGGGGCCTTCAGGTCAGGCCTATGACCCTACCCTAGGTCTGTAACCTCGTCAGTAGCCCCCGAATGGATCGGGACTTGAGCAAGGGAATGCTGAGAGGAGCTCTGGTCCCAGCCCGATGTCGTTGGGGCATGTTGTCTTGAATCTTGTGGCTCGGGTAGGCCTCCTCGGTTGTGTCTTGGTCACCTCGATCCATTCTCAAGCCATAGATGAATTGGTTGTCTTCACGTCGACTGGAAGTCTTGCGCCGACTAGGTGTTGTGCCGGGCGTCGGGCGCCGCGAACGCGTGCCGTTTTCGACGGAATCAGTTGCCCTCTATCCGCCGGATTCGGCGGGGGTTTCGAAATTTGGGGAAGCGTGCGCGGCAGGGCGTGCCGCACCTATCGGAGGGGTGCCGTTCGAATGCCTCGATTCCCGCGCCCCCTTTTTCGCCACGTATCGCTCCAGCGCCTGTTACGAGATCGGATAAGATCGTCTGGGGCCACCAGTCAGCCACTCGACAGGGTTGTTATAAAAGCGCGCTGAGTCCGCTGCGGGGGGTACTGTGCGCCCAGTTTTCCCATGTTAGCCTCGTCTTCTTCGCAGCGCCTTTGCCTCTCCGCCGCGCCCCCAATTCTTGTTGCTTCTCTCCGCCGCAACCACCGTTTCGCGAGCCATGGTTAAGGACAAGACCGCGGCCATGGAGCGTTCCAAGAAGGCGGCGTCGGGGAAGGGGCGGCGAGCCAGCCGGGTCGGGTCGTCGTCGCGTTCCGGGCTCGCCGCTGGATGGATCCATGGGGATTGGATCCGGTCCACCGTCATGGTGGAGGATTTGGAGGAGCTGGAGGAAGAAGGGCTGATCACCAGCGGCTCCTGGAGGGCGCCGGGAGGAGAGCTCGAGCCGCAGCCTCTGGAGGGCGAGTGCGTACTCCACGCCACCCATGTCGACCGAGATTTTTCAATGCCACCGCACCCTTTCTTCCGTGCATTTCTGATCTTTTTTGGCGCCCAGCTGCATTATTTCACCCCGAACTCCATCGCCTTCCTCTCCGCTTTCATCTCCATGTGCGAGAACTTCCTCGGTTGCCGATCGCACTGGGGATTGTTCAAGCATATCTTCACTTGCCACTCTCAGACCGTTAAGAGAGTGAACCCGAGTGACGGCAAGACGCACGTCCTTCAGGCGTGCGGCGGGCTCAGAGTTCTGCTTAGGAACAGGAGTGCTTTCCCCCCCATGAACCTCCCAGATTCGACCCGGGGCTGGCAGTCGACCTGGTTTTACTACAGGGACAGTCCGACTCCGGGGCAGTCGACTGGTCTTCCTCCATTTACCCTAGGTCGAGCCAGTCCGCCTCCTTCGATGGTAGTGAGCAAGGCCGAGAGGGCCGAGGTTGACATGTTGATGGAGAAGGTCGTCCAGCTAGTCCGCGAGGGGGTCATGGGGATGGATTTGCTCGAGGTGTATATCTCTCGGAGGATCCAACCGCTCCAAGCCTGGGACCACCCAATGTGGCTGTACTCCGGCACCGACGACACGTCGCGAGTCCACCCGGAGGCGGCCGACCCGAAGTACGTGGTGCAATGCTTGAAGAGCGTCACCGGCAACAAGGACAACCCCAGGGGGTCGGGGAGGATTATCCCATTCGACGCTGACCACCTGCCAGACAAGGTTAGCCTTCTGCCTCCGAGTGATGTATCTGTCGATTGATTCGCGATCTTCATTGATGATTCCAACTGGTATTTGGTGAACTTCCTTTCGTTGCAGATATATATGGAGATGTATTCGCTGCCCAACGGAGACTCGGGCCAAGGAATCGAGGAGGGTACGGGCGACGCCGCCGAGTGGAAATCGGAGGAGGAGACCGAGGAGAGCGAGGGGTATAGCAGCGGGGAGGAGGTCGAGTCACCTCCCCGTGTCGAGCGCCGCTCCAAGGAGAAGAACGACCCAGGGGCCGCTCGACCTCGTGTGGGTCCCTCGGGGTCTCGGACACCCAAGCGCACCCGTACGATCACCCCCGAGCCAGCTGAGAGGACGCCCAAGCAGCCCAAAGTCGCCCCCGCCAAGCCCCGGAAAGCTCTGCCAAGGATCAAGGTGGATGTACCCATCGCCTCCACGTAAGTGTCGCTCGGGCTTATCTTTCCTTGTTTCTTGGGGGTCGACTACAGTTTTAGTCCACTCATTTCTTGATCGAATTTTCCAGAGCTGCCGCTTCCACGACCTCGATGGACATCGACCGGGGTCGAGATGACGAGGAGATCGCGGACGCCGCGACATCTCGAGCAGGTATGAGCTCCATGAGACTCGATTTTGTTCTTCTTTTCTTTCGCGGGCGATAGTCGATTGACTTGGTTCCCTGTTTGATCTAAAGCGCCGCGCCTTGTCATAGAGCTGTCGGACGAGGACGAGGATGAGGGGCGGCTTTGCGAGGACTACCGGCGCGCAAGGAGGAAGGAGCGGAAAGCGCCTTCTGGCTCGGGGGCCCAGCGACCCGAGGACGCGGCCTGAACCGCGGTCTCGTTCGCTGTCCCTGTGCCAACCATGCCCGTCGTCGACCACCGCCTACACCGAGCGTCGACCCAGCGCCCGCCTTGGTTGTCAACCCAGCGCCCACTCTAGTTGTCGACTCAGCGCCAATTCGCGCCGTCGATCCAGCGCCTACGCCTACGGCCGGTTCGACGCCCGCTGCTTCGTCTATCCTTTTCTCCACCTATCGCCTCCCGGAGGACCCTGTGGGGGCGGCACAAGAGGCCATTCGCCAGTCGGAGGAGATGATGGGGTGGACGAAGGCGGCGTATGAGGCCAGCATGGCGGCTTACGACGCCAGCTCTGCTCTTCGGGCCAACGTCCAGGTATGTTGTCGGAGTACTTTCTGTTGTTTTGTTTTGTTTTATGAGGCATCACACCACCCACTGGGTGTTCTTCTTTTCCTGTCTTTCTTGAGCTCGCGCCGAACTGATCTCGGCCGAGTGAAGCCAGTGGGGGCACGCTCAGTGCACCCACTGGGTGTAGCCCCCGAGACCGTGGTCGACTTATTGCAGTCGGCCATGGTCTTACTATAAGACTTCCATGTGTTGTGTTTTTTTAGCTCGCGCCAGACTGATCTTGGCCGAGTGAAACCAGTGGGGGCACGCTCAGTGCATCTACTGGGTGTAGTCCCCGAGGCTGCGGTTGAGTGATCTGACTCGACTTTAGTCTTATAACCTTTGCTTTGTCTTCTTGGTGCAGAAGTCTTGCGAGTTCGGGGCAAGTTTGCGGATCTTGAGCAGAAGCAGATCCAGCTCAATCTTGACTTGCGGTTGGCCCGGGACCATCTTAAGAAGACGCAGGACGATGCGGCTGGTAACTTACTTCTGACCTCCGTCGACTGATTTTTCGCTTAGAGTGTTCCTTCATGTTCATCTGTCCAATGGCGGCCTTGGTAGGACAACTGCGAGTAGCTTTAGAGCAGAAGGACCTTGACTTGGCGGCGGTGCAGTAGGCGGCCTAGGAGAAGTCGGAGCTGGCGGAGCAGAAACTGGCTTCTGTGGGCGCACTCGAGGCGGAGATCACCCGACTGAAAGGTTCACTCGACACGGCCAACAAGGAGGTGGCTCAGCTGAAGAAGTCCAGGGCCGACTTGAACGACAAGTATGAGGCTCTGTTTTGGAAGAGACTTGATCTTGAGGCGTACTTGGGTGACCTCACCAAAAAATGGTACCTCGTGCTCGAAGGTATGTCCTCTTTAAATTGGTTGACATTGGGCTGGTCGACTCGTGTTGCATCCGCTGACTCGACTGCTGTTTTCGGTGCAGAGTTCTGCCGCAACTTTGGAGAGGAGACTAGCCGGGTTGAGCCTGGCTTGGACCCCGCCAACTCCATTGTGAAGGACGAGGTTTCCATGAGCATACTGAGGTTGGAGTCTCGCCTCACTGCGGCCACCGATTATCTGGGGCGACTGAAGGCGGTGATGGCCTGAATCGACGCTGCGCTCTGGAGGGGAGTCGTGCAGGAGAACGACCTCGAGTCTTTGATGACTCGACTCAATGAGGTCCCCGACCGAGTGCAGGAATGGAAGAAGTCGGCTGCCCGGGGCGGAGCAGATATGGCGCTGGCTTTGGTCCGAGTGCACTGCAAGGAGGTGAAGGAGAGGAAGCTCGCTGCGCTGAAGGTCGCAAACACGAAGGAGCTCCAATTCCAGACCTTCATGGAGACTTTCTTGGAGGCTGCCACTCGCATCGCCGACGGGAATGATTTGGACGAATTTGTCGCGCCTACAAGCCCGCCTCCTCCCGAGCCATAACTTTGATACATTGACTTTATTTGCCGCGGAATGCAGCGTGGATCTGTATTCGTTAAACTCTGGTGGGTCTGTGGCCCAAGTACTCTCGCCCGAACCTTGCGGGGCTTTTTATTTGATTATGATCCTTCGGTTTGACGCTCCTCTTTTGATTGCTTGGAATCTTTGAGTCGACGTCTGTAGCCGGGTCTCCGAGTGAGAAGGTCGCCCTTCACGCTTAGGCGATTCCAAGCCACGTTGTACTTGTGGCGGAGTTTGGAGGACCGAACCGCCTTGTATTTGTGGCGTAGCTCGGAGGATCGCAGCTAAGCCCCCGAGTGAGAGGGTCGCTCTTCACTCGGAGTATAAAGTTGTAACTTAGGCGAGTCACGGGGTCGCAGCTAAGCCCCAGAGTGAGAGGGTTGCTCTTCACTCGGAGTAGAATGTTTATAACTTAGGCGATTCCAAGCCACGTTCTACTTGTGGCGGAGTTCGGAGGACCGAACCGCCTTGTATTTGTGGCGTAGCTCGGAGGATCGCAGCTAAGCCCCCGAGTGAGAGGGTTGCTCTTCACTCGGAGTAGATAGTTGTAACTTAGGCGAGTCACGGGGTCGCAGCTAA